>CM072884.1:27218832-28418832 GCA_037013685.1 Acridotheres tristis | reverse complement strand
CCTTCTCTGCCTGCCTCTGTATTGCCCTCAGGCTGACATGGAGATTAATTGACCTAGTATTCTAGGATGTTTCCTCTTTTAAAGTCCTCTCTCCAGCAACGTTTAAGAAGGAAAAAGGGGGAATTTGGAAACAAATAATCGGCTAGCTAGGATTTGGAGTGCAACATTTGAGGACAGCTAACACAAAGCAGTATTATTAATGGGAAAACTATGGCATAAATGCACTATTGCTATACAGAGCCCGAGACGAGAGAGATGGAAAGCTTATTGTATTTCCTCAGTTTGCCCTGAGTAGTGGGTTTCAGAGGCTCATGCATGGATCTCCTGAAGTAACTCATCAGGAAACTTCTTTTTCTAAATGGTCTGCATCAAGCAAATTCCAGAACCTTACATGATTCAATTATTTGATTGAATTGAGAGTTGATAAAACCTATTTGGGGCTTGATAAGGTATTCAATAAAAAAGCCAGGCAATAAAGTCAGATGGAAATGGAAAGACAGACGAACTGTCAAGAGCCTGTCACATGGACCAGGAGGAGATAAAGCTGCAAACATTTTGAAGTGGCCTATTTGATGCTGTGCAAGACGGGTAAAATTTGAGCCCAGGATTGCTAGCATTTGTGCCATCTTCGTGTGTTTATTTTTGCCTTCTGTTCCAGGGGAGCACACTAGGTCAGGCTTGACTGTACATTGCTAGCAGTGCTGAATGTGGCGGGAGATGCTGTGGGCATGGAGAGTGAGCCATGCATGACTAAGAACAGACATGGAATTCAGTGACTGTGACTGTGAGCAGAACAGATAACACAGATTTGTGTGGAGCAGTTGCAAAAGCACAGATTTCCTTACAGAAAAATTATTAGAAAAATTTGTTTGAATTTTGGAAGAAAATAAGTTTAAAGCACAGTCAGGCTTTGCAAAGAACTCTGTCTCTGAAATGAACATTCACACACAGAGTATTGACACTGTAGTTATTTTTGATTGTTCTCAGCCTAAACAAGCTGAAAGGTGATGGATTTGTCACATAAAACTGCTGAAAATAGGTATGTTAATACCAATTACTCAGCAGAACTTGTATCACGATGAGCATGTTTTTGTAAAAATATTTTTTGTAATCTTTTGAAAGCATTCATGCAATTTAAGGTGAAAGCAGAAAACTAGGTAGTTTTAGATGTCATGGTTTGATTTTAAAATGTGTTTTCTTTTTTAACAGCGTATTTAAAAAAACATAATGTCTACAATTAGTTTATCTCGTCCCTAAGGATTTATTCTTAGCCTAAATAGTGTTTATGTGTCTAATTTATGTTTAAGTGTTGTATGCTTCTTTGACAGCATTGCCTGCTTGTTTCTTACATGCTTCGTGCATATGGAAAAGAATATAGAAACAGTCAGGAAGAAGTTAGTGAAGGCTGCATGTTGTGTCGTGTATGTTCTGTTCACTGTGTCAGGAAAACCCACAAATTCCAAAAAGGAAACAGAGGAATCCTTCAGCTTTATTTGAATAAAGGGAGAGAGTCCTCTGGGGCACACAGGGTTTTCTCTCTCGAGGTTTTGGAGGGTGAAGCCTCCTTGTACAGCGTTCCCGATCCACCTGCCACATATTCCCCCCTTGAACCTACTGTTTTATCCCAAAGCTCTGAAGTTCAGGCTGTGCAGACCCTTGGCTGTTTCAGGAGCCAGGCTGTCAGGGCTCTGCCACAAACCTGCTGCCCCGAGTCAGTAGAGACATGAAGAGCCATTTCGAAGACACCCATACCTTCACCCATCAAATTGTTTGTAAAGGCATTAGCTTTCCTCTCAACTGTTTTGATGTTAAAAATTTTAATGGTTGCTATGCAATTTGAACTTACAGCCTTGTGAACAGTGTTGCCTGGCATAGGCATCTTTAAGCCTGTTTGTTTTTCTCTTGTGGCTTGTGATTTTAAGTTCTCTTCACCTACTGATCTGCCACGAGCTGATTTTTGTCTGGGAGCCTCACACAGGAAGTGTCGAGTGTGCTCTTTGTCCAGGCACACGTTGGTGCTGTTTGGGTCATTCCAGAGACATGCAAGATGAGAAAACTCCAGGAGTGAACTGGAAATTACTAATTTGCGGTTTTGTGTAAGTAAACCGGCATGATATTAAAACTGGTATTCTTCCTTGTGAGTTTTTATTATAACCTTGGTACATAATTTAAAGGAAAAAAAAAAAAAGGAGAGAGAGAATCTCTGGAAAGCCAGTGAGTATGTATAAGAGTACTAATTTTTACCTTTTGCATTTACTGACATTTGTATATATCTGGCTTTCAAAGCTGACAGCTGAAATAAAAATGTTGTCTTGGAGACAAGATTGACCTTTGTTAAGATTTTTTTCTTGTCACAATTGTTTAGTGCTTTAGTCTTCAGTCTGCTTGGTTGATTTTTTTTTTTGTTTTTTGTTGTTTTTTTTTATGTAGGGGTGGCTGTTTGGTTTGGGTTTTGTTTTGGTTTTTTGTCATTTGTTTTTGCTTTAAAGTTGCTCACAGTGCACCTTTTATTTATTGGTGTGATACAGTACTCAGTGAAGACTGAAGCTGGCAAGGAGCTGGTGCCATGGAATGTGCTTTTTTACTGTTTCCTGCTTTTGTATTTTCATGCGAGTGCTTCCTTTGATAGTTGCCCAGAACAATACATAGCCTAAACTCGAATTCTTTTATTTTAACAATTGTTACTTGTTCAGGAACAGTGCTTTACAGTTGGCTAGTACCAGTCATCCACAACTGGTGGATGAGGATGCAGTTGAGGGAATCCAGCCAAGCTCAGACAAATTCTTGTTTGTTATGGCATCCTGAGCTACCCAACTTGAAATATATTAAATCAGGCCGATAAACCTTTGAATGAGAAGATGTAGCAGAATGTGGAAAGAAATAAAGTAGTTTGAACATGGAATTTTTTTCTTTTTTAAGGGAGGGTGTGTAAAGACAAAAAGCCTACTCTTCAGCACTCGTATAGGATAAAATACTGTAGTGACTTTGTCCAGTCTTTGTTCTCTGCACACAGTTTAAATGAAGTGCAGACCTATTTGTGTACCCTTGTTTCAAAATAACATCTGCTAATTCACCTTCGGCTCTTCTATTTACATTATCATAATTCCATGAATACCTAAATGGAACAAATATATGAAGTACTTAAAATTGAAAATATACAGTATTATAATGCATGCTATCCTATCTGTTAATTTAGTAGTCTCCCAAGATTCTTAAAAGAAAGAAAGAGAGGTTCTCTGAAATGCAAAGATGGTAAAACCAAGAAAATTGTGTAGTTCTTTTCATATATCATATCCTTATTATAAATTGTAGAAGTCTTCATCAGGGCTGGTGGTGGGGCTGTGAGTTGAGTGCATTTAAAACAGTTTGGGGTTACAGTTAGGTAGTGAATACCATGTATAATACACAAGAATTCCTAATTGGCATAGGATATTAAAACTTGGTTTCAGCTCTTAAGTCTATTTTCCACCTATTAAGTTCAATTAGGGATTTTCAAGTGTGAAACATTTTTCTTTTTACCGATGGCTGTGAGGTTCTTGCCCTGTTTGAAGACAGCACTTGGCATTTCAAGGCAGCACATGATTTAATCTTTTCTTCAGTGCAGCACCCTCAGACTGTGTGTCATGGTGCATCGGCTCTGATCTGACCACGGTGCCCACGAACAGGAAATTTGTGGGCACCGGTGAACTTCTGGCACTGTAGGAGCACAGCTCATGATTGCATCACCATGTCATGGGAAGGTGGTCACATCTGATCAGAGGCGTGCTTATTAGTCAGCAAAAATTGAGGCATTTCCTCCTGTTTCAGTACCTTGTGTCATGAAACCAGAGTGTATTTTATGGGAGTGTCAGGAAAGAGACAGAACAGAAACAGGCTGCAGGCCCCTGGGGAATTTTTCTGCCCACAGCTGTGGGACAGTTAACAAAGATGATGGGAAATTGGGTTAGATGAGTTGTTTTGTGAAAGTGGATGGATGCCAGACTAGATGCTGTATTAACTCAGAGATTCCCAAAGGATGGCACATGTGCTCGTTATGGTATCTGAGTGTGCCCATGCTGCAGAATTGTATTACCATGCTGAGAATGTGTGTACACAGCAGCAGCACTGCCAGAAAAATATGTAGCTAACCAAAGTGATTTTGAAACTTCTGTGCTTGATGAGCTCTGGTCAATTTTAGAGACCTTGACATTCCTATAAAATATTTATAAACATCATTCTATGTTTTAAAACTGTATTTGTCTTTGTCTTCCTAAAGATCTAACTGGGCTTCAGAGATCCAGTGTGCTTACTGTGATGTAATGCCTTCTGCTGATACTGGTGTGAACAGTGTTGAATTTTTTGACAGATTTCACAAAACTGCTGAACAAAAGTAGCTGTGTAATGTGGGTGACTGTATCTGTATGTGTAACTGAGAGTCATGGGAGCAACTTGAAGCCAAGTATTACATCAGACTCTGCATTCCAGGCAGTGATTTGGTTTGGCCCTGCTGGATTACTGCTGCTCTCAGAGTTTGTGTCAGCAAGTTTACTCGTGATTGACATGCATTTTTAGCCCAGATTAATGGTATTAAGTTTAGGCCCCATCATTGACTACTGTGATCAGATACTTGACACTACTCTACAACTGGCAGCCTTCATGCCAGTGGTGGGTCTTGTGGAGCAGACATGGTAAGGACAATGGCACTACAGATGTGATACACAGGCCAGGGGTCACCATCTGTGTCATGGAAACTTTCCAAGGGCTTGCTTCCAGCCTGATTAAAAGCCTGTGTCTATATGACCATGTGCATCTTGGTACCCTTACCAATATGTTTGTACTGGGAGAGGCATATGGTGGGAGTGGGGACACTGTTTTAAATTTTCTTGAAACAAATGCTGCTAGCTAAGCAGATAAGTTGTGAGTGGAGCAGCCCAAACATTCCTCAATGCTACAAACATATGCCAGCACTCCTTGTGCATTGTATGGTGCAGGAAGCTCTGGGATGTCAGATGTTAAAGCCATTTCAAATACCATTTTATAAAGCTACATTTATAAATTCAGTAGCTTCAGAGTAGTTAGCACCCAACAATAAACAAACAAACAAATAAATAAATATTGGAGCTTGTGATGTTACTGTCAGAAAGGACATTGAATCTATGATACCCCAAACTCCTGTGTGCTTAGCAGACTCATTCAGGTTGGAAGGGACCTCCAGGGGCCATCTAGCCCAGCTCCTACTCAAAGCAAGATCAGTGCTGACTTCAGTCTAGGTTGCTTGGATGTTATCCAGATGGTTCTTGAATATCTACATGGATGTAGATTCCACAGTCTCTCAGATACCTGTTCCAGTGCTTCAGAACAGTGATTTTTTTAATGTCATGTGACAGCTTCAGTTGTCTCGTGTTCTCCTACCACATATTTTCATAAAAAGCCTGACTTGTGTTCTTGGTAACCCTCTCTTGAGAATTGAAAGTCTGCTATTGTGTTCCTCCAAAGCTGTCATAAGTGAAGCAAGCCCGTTTTTATCTGCCCTTCCTCACAGGCCCAGAGCTCTAATTCTCTGTGAAACTTGGTGAACTTTGGCAAGACTTGCTCTGGTTTCTCATGGAATAGTTCGGGTTGGAAGGGACCTTTTAAAGGCCATCTAATCCAGCACCATGCAATGAACAGGGACATCTTCAACCAGACCAGGTTGCTCAGAACCCCATCCAACCTGGCTTGAATGTTTCCAGGGATGGGGCGTCTATCACTTCTCTGGGCAACCTGTGCCAGTGTTTCATCACCCTCTTTATAAAAAACTTATTTTATCTAACATAAGTTGTTTCTCCTTGAGTTTGAAACCTTGCCTCTTTGTCCTATCTGTGCATGCCCTTGTAAAATGTCCCTCTCCGGTTTTCAGGCCCCCTTTAGGTATTGGAATGTGCTATAAGGTCTCCCTGGAGTCTTTTCCAGGTAGAGCAGCCCCAACTTTCAGCACATCTTCATGAGAGAGGTACTCCAGCCCTCTGATCACCTTCACATGCCTCCTCTGGCCTCACTCCAACAGTTCCACAGCCTTGATCAACACTTTCTTTTACTGGAGACTCAGAACTGGTTTTAGCTCAGTGTTGAGTAAAGGAAAACAATAATTTCTGTTGTCTACTGTGTATTGTCTTGTGGATGCAGTACAGTGAGCTTTTAGCCTTCATTGCAATTCTGAGTCCCGTTTAGCCCAGTCTCCACTGGTCCCCACAAATGCTTTTCAGCAGAGCAGAGGTCCTTTCCTGGCAGCCTGTTTCTCTGGCCTGTCTGGGTTCCTCAAAATCGTAGCTCTGCCCTGGAGCTTATTGTTTGCACCCCTTGTTTGCTGTCATCTGCAAGCCTGATGAGAGTGGACTTTGTCACCCTCTCCAGGTCACTGATAAAGGTGTTAAACAGGACAAGGCTCCAGACAGATCCAGGCAACACTCTCCTCACTGCTGGCCCCCAGCATAAATTATGACACTTCAGCCACTGTTCTTCGAGCCCAACCTTCCAAGCAGTTTTTCACCTGTCTAGGTGCCCACCAATCCTCACTGTTAAAAGGCTTGCTGAAGTAAATCTCACCCAGTGCTCTGCCATTGTCCACAAATCCATTGGTCAGGCGTTGTCACTGGCTAACTCGTGTTGACCGGTCCCATTCATCCACAGCATGTGCACATGCACAGGAATGTGTTCCAAGAATACCTGGTTCATGCTCCAGTTCATGCTGAGCCTCTGGAAAACAGCTCTGTCTGGTTGATGACAAGCTGACCGTGAGCCAGCAGTACACACAACTTAATACTTAGCTTATTAGAGCATTTCTCCTTCTTCTATCAGTACCTACTATTTTTAGGACTTTCACTTTTTGTCATATAAACTCTGTTTTGTTATTGGTGCTCAAGATTTTATTGATTTGCTGGTAAAGCAAAACTCCAGAGAAGGTTTCCCTCTGAGCTTTCCTTTTTCTGCATGCTAATTAAACTCAAGTTAAAATTTCTATGTGGAGCCTGAGGAAGAAAAGGATAATTTTCCAGCCATGCTTATATATAAACAGTTTGTTTTAAGCAGAGTGAATTGTAAAAGCCAGTATTTTTTAAATTTTAATATTTGCTTATCTTAAAACTCGGGTTATGGAAATAGATGATTGATTCTTTTCTCTTTTAAAATTCTAATTTCATTTTTATAGCGTCAAGCAGAACTTTTCCTTAGGCTGAAATATAGGGTTGAAGCTGAGTAAAGGATCTCCCATAATTTTATGTAGTTAGTTGCTGTGGGGCAGAATTGTACATTACAGGAAAGGTTTTAATACCTTAATTTTAAATTGGTTAAAAATAAAGCATAATAACTAAGTTCTTAACTCAGGCATCTTTTCAGCCTCGTTCTTGGCTTACCAGTGCATTAATTTTAACACTAGAGGGCGGCTGAAACATTTCAGTTCTTTCAGAAAACCAGCTTTAGGAGAACAGCTTTCATTCTTCCTTACCCGAAGAAAGGAGTTTTGTTAGCTGCCTATTATGTGGTGTTTATTTAGCAATTAATTTTCTTTAATTCTTTCAGGTTTTTTTAAACTTTAAAATCTAGCTTCTAACTTTCTAGCTTTCTTTGTGCCTCTATAGCTGTATCATGCAATTAAACTGATCAGCAGTTGAAGAGGGAGAATAGTTTCACATTTTAGTAGCTGTGAAGGCATACTGCTTGTGCCTCCTGTGTGATGGGTATTTTGAACACCTTGTTTCAGAAACAGAGAGATGCCAGAGATGGCAAAGTTAAAGATCTCCTCTTAAATTTTCTCAAGAAAGTAGAAGTTTGTCTTATAGCACTTAAAATTTATTTCATAGTTTTTGTTGGTATGTAATTTTAAATTAGTTTCCAAAACATTTGAGTTGATCTTTTCTTTTTCTTATTCTCTGCTTTGCCTAAAGGACATCTTTCTTTTTTTGTACCAGAGCTTCAAAATGGCTACTTCTGTCCCTCCAGATATTATTCTATCCTCTCAGCAATCAGGAAACAATCCAATATGAAAACTTTAGAAATGAAAGGTCAAACCAATTAAAAATTACTATTTTCACAGCTCATATGAAAATTGCCAAAGAAGTTCTTCACTTAAACCTGAAATTGGAAACATAACTTATTTTTATTTAAAAAGTATGGTGAAACATGTAAGTTGTTTTAAGGGTGTACTGTCAGAGATGGGATATTAATCTGTTCTGGCTCTAAAGTAAGAATATATTCTGTCTTGTGAGTTGGTTGCTTTTGTATCTTTTTGAGTTTAATTTCCTCTCTTCCTGCTTTGAATCCATTACACTTACTGCAAGTGTTGAACAATATTTTTCAGCAGCCAAGTGATCTAATGTTTATTTGCACTAAAACTTTGAATAGTGTCTGGAACAGTAATAAAATAGTGTCATTAAGCTTTTGAGAAAGGAACTCTGTCTCTTAAGAGTTTAATCTCTAACACTTAGGAGTGCTAGAGATTAAAGCTGATTTTTCTGACTTGGGATCAGATATTTTTTCCGTATTTATAGGTGATGTGGTCTGAAAATTAACTTGTGCCTCTCTTAAGGAAATTTTGCACCTTTGCAACTTTTCAGTGATTATAAGGACATAGTGTTTCCTCTTTCAAGCTAAGCTTCTGGAACTGTGCAGCTACAAGGAAATCTTGTCTGTTTTTGTCAAAAGCTTTTCTTTCGCTTCAGAGGTGGAGAAAAGAATTACAATACTAAAGCAGTAGGGTCAAGCAATAAGGTTTTTTAAGAGATATCATTTATTCTTTTGAAGAAAAAAAAAGATTGATTTCAGACAGTGGACTTTATGCTTTGGCTTGGGATTCTGACTCTGATGCCAAAGTGTGGATTGCACTTCTCCATGGCGTGAGGAGAAAAAGGCCTGAGCTGAGAACAGAACAGATTTCTCTCTTTTTGTTTTGATATCCTAGAAGTGCTGCAGGTTTTGTGACTTTGCTTGGTCTCTGCCATGATTTCTTTCTTATATTGCAGAATGTATCTGTTATCTCTGACACTTCTTTGGCAATTTTGGACATAACACGAACATTCTCACCAGCCTGTACTGACTGATAGGGCAGATTTTGAAAATGATTAATGCTTGCTTAGTTTTTTCATATGGAGTTCTGCAAAGTGCAGGGCTGCTTGGCTTTTGGACAGTGCCAGACAATTGCTGTAGCAAAAGCTGGATTTCCATAGAAGGGATTAAAAAAAATGCAGTAGTAAGACATTTTTCTTTCTGTTATTGGTTCTGGATCACAAGAAGGAACCAAACTTAGCATTTTTATTTTATCCCTAGCTGCCAGTCCTGCAAATTGAGAGATTATAAGTAGGCTTCACTTATAAACGAAAACTGAAGAGAAGTTGCCAAGGGCCATATTTTCTTCCTATGAGGCTTAGTTGTGGGGCTGTCTGTGGTTATGCCCCAATCTTTCACTATGCAATCTCCTTGTTTGGAGGTGTGGAGAAATTAAGCCAGCTGTAAATTGTTTTGATGATTTACAGTCAAGGGTAAATGTCTGCTCCCTCTCTCTGAATTGCATTGCCTTCACAGGACAAAAAGGAGCAATAAACCTTCGTTGGGTATTTTTATCATTATATTTAATAGGTGAAACTGTGGCTGCATGTTAGGAAATAGACCTGGTGGAAAGACACTGCTCTTGTGATGACATTTGAGAGCAGATTCTGTTTGAGCTTGACTGCTTAATAGGCCATCCTTCTTTGGATGTGGCTCTCATAAAAGAAATTGCTTTGTAGTAGGCACTCTATATTTTAATATTAAGGTTTCATATTTAAAGGTCCTGGTAGATAACTAAGCTTTGCTTTGGTATTTCCCCTTTCTGCTTTCCAATTTTAGATATGAGTGATTGGAAGACTAGCCTTTTTCAGTAGCTTACTTCATTTTATGCCTGGTTATGCAATGTCTTGGCAGCAGTTATTTTATGCTCTCAGGAGAAAATTTCTTACAGAAGTTTAGATTTTGCTAGTCCATTATAGCTTCCTCTAGCGTGTGAGAATTTAAGGGAAACAGTCCTTTTACAAAAATATAAAGCTTTGATGTTTTTGACATAAAATTATGGTACCATTTTATTACCATTTACCTCTCCTGCACTATCAGCTTTCATTTTGATCTTGTCTGAGCTGTGCTGATCAGCACACTGCAGACAGAGTGAAACAAATCAAGGTGGTGATAAAATCACGTGGTAGGACATAAGTCTTGTTCTCTTCCATCTCGAATCTCTTCTCTGTGCTGTGTGAGGAAGGTGTTGGATATCTTCCTGTTCTCCACTGCAGTCTGTGTGGGTGGATTGAGGACAGTGGAGCATTTTTTCCTCTTCTATGCAGTGTGGTGTTGCTGTGTATGAGGAAGTCACAGGAGGAAAATAGAAGAACTTTCCTACATAATTCCACTGCCTCTAGAAGATCAGTAGAGAAATACTCTCCCAGTGGAAGAGCTGCAGCAGCCAGTAGGTGCTGCTTATTTTCCTGTGCTTCTTTCAGTATGAAATTAATTGGGCTGCTCTCTGCAATAGCATCACTGCATTGGTTTGACTGGTGGTCTGAATTCTCTGTCTGCAACTTAAATTCTCCTTGTAAGTTAGTTAAGTTTGTGAGGCACTAATGTAATGGTCTCTTCCACCCTGAGGGTGGAAAGCTCCTGAGAACAAACACGCAACCATCAGCAATAACAAAAGCCTCTTCTGTCTTGCTCCAGTTTCTCTTTAGTTTTCTGATGGAGAAGCATCTGGTACTGTCTGTCCCTTTATAGGCCATAAGTCCTGATACATTGCCAAGTGGCATAATATTATGTTTCATTTTTATAGAGGATTTTGCAGGGCAGAGGGAGCAGTGCACAAAAAGTTTATTTGTTGCACGATAAGGCCATTCTTTAAGAATGAGGCAAAACTACAAGTGTTTTATTTTTGGTCAGCTTTGACTTGTGATTAGTTACAGCTTCCCACAACCAATGCTGTCATAGCAGTTTTTATTCTGGGTCATAAACAGTGATTGTAAACCATATGAAAATAAAAACAACGAGAAAAACAAACAAATAAAAAACCAACCAAACAAAAAAAAACCCCGAACAAAACAACCAACCAACCAAAAATAAACAAACAAAACAAAAATAAAACCAAACAAAAACCAACAAAAAAAGCACCCTAAGAAGGAATGTGTTTGCAAGAAGATTTATTTCTGACATGAGTCATATAGTTCATGAACTTCTCACAGATGAGATCATCATAATCGTAAGGGAAATCTTTAGCAGAAATGCTGGTATCTAAGTCACTCAGATATTACCTGCTTCTCAGTGACATACAGTGCTGTAGATCAGCACATGTGCACTATGCAACTGTGCTCCTAAAGTAGTTCTGTAGCTTCTTCCTTCTGTTTGAAGCTAAACCTGCTTGAAATGTATTTATTCAGTTGCTTAAAGTCTGACTTGCATGTCTTCTTAGTTGTAGGAGGTACCTTAGACTGCAAGAAATATCTGGGATAGTTTTTAATTCAGTTTTTTTTATAATGGAAGTTGTTTTCAGTGTTTCCTAAAAAGATGCTATTAGAAGATTTGAGTGTAGAAACTGTAGATATTTATCAGGAGGTAGGTTATTGCATTTTGGCAATACACATAAATTGCATGTTTTTAGAGGAGCAGAACAGGATTGGCAGTGGTACCTCTTTGTTTTTTTCTGGGTATGTAAATTATATTTTGTCTTGAAGGGGGTCACTATGTTCTTATATATAAACCAAGTGAGGCATGTATGACAGGGATGGGCAGTGTGCGATTGATGCCCTAATGATTCCTTTAGTAATTTCATGAATTTCTGGTAAGCACATTGGTTCAAAATGGATTTGAACATTCTTAACTGGAAGTAACTAAAGCAAAATTGGCGGGACTTTGCAAAACACATTTTCAAGTAAAAGGAACTACAAATGATGATTTGTGAGAGAGAAACAACTGAGTGAAATCTTGTGCTCTCAGTTTCTTCAGTGGTCAAATGAGATGTCCAGAATATCTGCACAGTGAAGGGATTTGTTTAAGAAATTTTGCTTGTTAAGCATTTTTTATTTCTTGGGTTTTTGGGGTTTTTCTTTTGTTGGTTGGTTGATTTTATTATTAACAGCAATTCGTTTACTGAAAGTCTGTAAGAGCATATTTTATGGTATAGTTCCTTTATCTGCAAATGAAATGCAGATAAAAGGACTGTTTATAAGTCAGTCACCCCTATCTCTAACCCCTCCTTTTGCTAGAGTTGGGATGAATAAGAAAGCATGCCAAAATGAATTTGAACTGTGCTGAACCCTCAGTGGACATGAACAAACCAAATCTAGAACCTGTCTTTGAGAATGCCCTCTTTGGTAGTTTAGTTTATCTCCAATGCCAAGTTGTTACAGCAGCAGCTGTCAGCAGGCCTTGGTTTCTTGGATAATTCTCTCATGTAGTTTGGCTGTAACTATTAAAATCAGAACCTTGGTTTTTTAAATTTACAGGTACAGACCACTGAGACATGACCCCAATCTGCTGAAGTAGCACCATGTCTCCTCATAAATGAGCCTCAGCATTCTGTGCCAGCTGCAGGGCCTGTGCAGCATCACTCCATGTAGGTCACAGCAGTCCAGTTTTGAGGTGACAAGTTCATGCATCACTGTGGCGAGCTGTGACATGGGCCAGCAATGACAGGCAGTGCAGTACAATGAGATGAAAATGAAAAATAATTCTGTCCACTATAGCCTCTAGTTGACACATGTTCCTGACAAATTCTTACTTTGGTTTTGTTTAAGTACCCAATATATTGTTCTAATAGTGTACTTACAGAACTAGTTGATCTGAAAATTACTCTGGAGTTAACAGCTTATAAGGAATTCTAGCTAATGGTGTGGCAAGGATCTAAAATGGGGATAGTACAGCTTTATGCTGTATTAATTATAAGTGGACAGGGATGTAGGATTTCAGGAGCCTTGGAAGAAACTTCGAAGACAAAAGTTAAGAAAGAAACAGAATAGAATAGAGTATTTCAGTTCAAAGGGACCTAAAATTATGACCTAGAATAGCTGTCTAACAGCTTGACGGCTGACCAAAAGTTGAAGCATGTTAATAAGGGCATTTCCTGAATGCTTCGTAAGCAGATGGGGATGGGGCATCAATCACTTATCCAGGAAGTCTGGGAGTTCCAGTGTCTGACCACCCTCTCAGTAAAGATGTGCTTTCCATTGTCAAATCTGAGCCTTCCCTTTTGCAGCTTTGAACCATTCCCAGTTTTGTTTCCCTCCTCTGCACACATTCTAAGACTTTCCCACCCCTCTGAAGTGGTGGTGCTCAGAGGTGCTCCCAGCACTCTGGGTGAGGCTGCACCAGCGCTGAGCACAGTGGATGATCTCCCCTCTGCCCCACTGTGCTGCCGTGTTTGATTCCCCCAGAACATGGTTTGTGCCCTCTGGGCTGCCCGGGCACACCCTGCTGACCCACGGAGCTGCTGCCCACCAGCACCCCCAGGGCCCTCCCTGCAGGACACTCTCCAGACTCCTCTCCCAGTTTGTACTCCTGCCTGCAGTTACTCCATCCCACGTGCAGGATCTGGCACTTGTTAGATTTCGTGTCAGGGATGATTGCCCAGTGCTCTATGCAGATTCCTCTTCAAGGCCGTTTGTCCCTCCAGAGAATAAACAGCACCTCCTGGTTTAGCATCCACAGCAAACTTGCTGATAGTGCACTCAGCTCCTGCATCCAGATCACTGATAAACACATTGCACAGAGCTCTCCCCAGAACTGAGCCCTGCAAAACACCACTGGTGACCAGTCACCAGCCAGATGTAGCACCCCCATTCACTGCACCCCTTTGAGCCCTGCCCTTCAGCCAGTTCTTCACCCAGCACAGCTCAGGTCACAGCTGGGACAACTTGTCCAGGAGGGTGCTGTGAGGGACGGTATCCAAAGCCTTACTAAAATCCTGAAACAGCCAACACACCAAAGATTGGATTAACACCTTACAGAACCCTACAGTGTTCATGTAGAAGCTATTCAAACTAAACTGAGCTGAGATCTCTCCCAGGCTGTACATACTTCTTTTTCTTTCTGTCTTTGCATACAAATCATAGATTATCTTAGCCTCTCAGCAGTGTGGCCACTGGATAGGAATGGGAAAAAAATGAGAGTGGAAAAAAAAAGAAAGGATACAGAAGAAACAATTAACTTTTTATAAGTAGTCAGCTTTTATAAGTACAACAGACACTGTTTTTGTGGGGGTTTTTCCCCTTCCCTTTGTGTAATATTGACCACCTACTTAAAATTAAGATGTGGGACATGCCAGATTGATGGGCATTTAATCAAATCTATGTAATCTCTTATTAGTCTGTATGTCTGAGGCTATCAAAAAGAAATCAAAACAGCTTACTTTCCACTATTTTAAAATTTCTGTTTTTTTAAAATTTGTTTTAACCGGAAATTGGGCTGAATGAATGATTGACTCAACAGTCAGTAAATATGTAAGTATTCAAACTGTCTCCAGGGTCATGGATAACTCAGCCATAGCTAGGAAAACTCACAGTATTTGTAAAATTTTAAGTTTAGTCCTGGCTTTTTCTTCTCTTAATTTTTTAAGTCCCATTCATTTATCCCTTAAGCACTCTATGACTGCTGCCTTTCTGTAAACATCCATAGGTCAGAGGTATTCAGTTTGGCTTAAGCAGTATTCTCACGGGCAGTTTGCCAGGAACTCATAGGCTTCACCTAAATTACACATTGCTGGGAATAATCTCACTCTCAGCTGCTCTTATCTTTTGTTTGTTTCTTGCTTAGACCTCCATCTGGCTTTTTACTGGGTCAAGACAAGTAGCAGTAATTGGTGGTACGTATAATTCCAGTAGTTTGTAGCTTCATATCATATTTGGAGACAGGTACAGAGCAGAGATACTGGAGCTAATAGAAGAAATTTCCACCCAGTTCCCACATTTTTTTATAGTCCCTACTGAGAGAGAGTGTGTACTGGCTGCCAGGGCATAACAGAGCATCCACAGCTTCAGCTGTAATTTGTTAACAGTGTGATTTCAGCTCATTAACAAATCCCGTGCAGCTTCCAGCCACAGTAATTCTAATGTCCTGGGACATATAGTTTTATCAGTGTGTTCCTTGACCATCCTATGAGGCTGCATGTATTTGAGATATAGGTTGGAAGCTTTGGTCAGGAAATAGGCTTTGTATGGACAACATCTCAGACTCACTTTCTATTACTCTTCAACTTATCATCTAGAGAATAGATTTTCTCAGGTAAAACATGTCTTTGCTTGGAAGATGAAAATGGTTTTATAATACTCTTTGCTACTTATTTTTTAAAGCATAAGTCATCCCTCCCTGATGTGATGGAACAACTTAAAATTAGTGTTTCTTTTTGTTTCTGTGGTGAGATCACTAGGGGTTATTTTCTGTTGAAGTTTGAGCTCACAGGGAGGGCTTTGAAGCAATAATGTCTTGATTCTGAAACACTTGACAAAACAAATCTGAACCTATGCCACTGCAGGACTGCATGAGCTGAGCCTTGAGGAGAAATTATGGTATTTCAGTGCAGTCATGAAGACTGACAGTATAGAAATTCCTCAAATCCCAAAGAGTTGCTCTCTATTCATAGATGAATTTATTGAAAACTAAACTTGTGTCTTAATAAAAGAGGCATGTTCTTGGTAGCAGGATGATTTTGACTTTTGATGAGAAAGAGTGATTATCTAAGTGAGATTTTACAAATTTGTTTTTTCATGTGCCTGATTATCAAGAGTAAACAGCATACAGAGGAATAGCTGATTCAGTGCAGACGCTTTTCCCTCTGCTTTCCAGTGATCTCTGCATTATTCACCTTGAGCAGGTGTAAACAGAACCCGAAGCATACCTTGCTTTGTCCCTCTTCTTTCCTCTCCCTGACTGCTGGGAATCTTTCTTAAACTGTGTACATATACAGAACTGTAGCACCCTGATTTGTATAGATTTAAACTCTTTACCACTCCAAAATCAGAAGGAGAGAATCCAGAATTCTTGTGCTTCAAATCAGATATGTAGCTCACTGAGAATTCTTGCACCCAGCTAGACAACCCCTAAAAGCTTGAGAACCATTATAGAGAGAAGGTGAACCTCAAGGTCAAGTGCAACAGCTTTGTGGAAGTCTTGACTTTCTGGATGAAAAGCTGGGGAAAGCAAATTAGGGAAAATTCTGTTATTTGTTTACCTTTATTAGAAATTTAAGATGGACATGTTCCCTATTTTAATGCCCTGTATTTAGTGGCTGTGGCTGATGTGCTCCTCAGGGCCAGCAGTAACAGAGACATCTGCATGAGAAATGTTAAACCTGCAGCCATTGTGTTTTGTGAGTTTCCCAAATGATTAGAAAGTGCCTGCCTTTACTACCAATATTTGATCGATGTCTTGAGGTTTCCCAGAGCAAACTCATAAATTAATTTGTGTCCTTTTATTTCCTACCTCTTGATCTATCAGGACCCTTTCTAATTGCATCATAATGCGGTATGCAAGAAAAGGGTTTATTTTTCAATAGTTAGGGCTGTAGTAGCTTGTCTAAATAGGAAGGCTGTGCAACCTTGCAGGCTTTTAGGTGTGACAGAAGAGTGAAGGAAATGCTCAGCAGATAAAAGCAACTCCTTTGTCACGGAATACAGGCTTCATTGGATTTGAGAGCAAACACAAGAACCAGGACCAGTTTGTGGGAAGAAGAGACTTCAGGAAAAATTAATTTAATCAGCCAGTAGGTAGTGTAAGAGTTGCTGCTTCACTTCTGCCTATACAGTATTAATGGCAATTAGTGTTATTAATATAAAGCAAATAGAGTTGCCCCATGAACAACCATGTGAATTTGAAAAATTGAAAAGTCCTCACGTCTGCTGGAAAGGTTTGATTTTTTGCCCACTGGCCCTGCTGATGGCCAGCTGTTGTACCCAGTGCTGGTTTATTTTGCCAGTGGTTTTATTTAGAGTGGCTCTGCAGTGACTGAACATCAGCTCTTAGAGTATTAAATTGAAAGCCATTAACTAAACTTCTTAATACTGCCATGTCTAGGTCAGGGAAAAAGAGTGGCTGGGTGTTAGCAAGATTTTCTGTGGATGGCCCAGATCTTATTACAGATGTTACGTGTCACTAATAGTAGTTTCCTTGGATTTTCTTCACAATTAGATTGCAGTCTTGCCATTCTTCACCATTTTCTTTCTTGAATGTTCAAAGTTCATGTTTTTGAAGTTCACAGGGCAGATAAATTAACTTTAAAGTAGATAAGTAACACTCAAGGTTGTGTCGATGATAAAAGGAGATAGGGGATGCTAATGGTTCAGCTGTATAAGGCAGCCTGGGAGAAAATTCAAAGTTGGAACTTCTCAGGAAAGATGAGATTGTAAAAAAAAGAATTTCTTTGTGGTAGAACAACTTGACATTTCCACATCATGGAAACATGAAAAGCAGGAGGCTTGTGCAGACTTCAAATAAGTAATTTGTTGGAATGTCAGTAAGCTACTTCAGTGTAACTGTGTCAACCAAGTGAATTACATTTCAGGAGCTGCTTTGCAGAAAGCAAACTCGGGAATAGGAGCCATTCAGTATCATGGAAAACAAATTGGAACTGTAAGAGTTGGGGAAAAAAAGCATAATGCTGTAAGTGCACTGTGGATATGCAGTAATAGCCATACAGGAGCTCAGTATTGCAGCTTATTTATTATACTGTAAGCCTTTTTATTTGTAGAGGTATATCAGTAAGTTTCCTGTTGGAGCTGCAGTTTAAAGCAGTTCTTTAAGTGGAAAGATATACAGTGGCAATCTGAATTTTGCTGATGTGATGATACAGTAAAAATTTCCAGTCTGTGCCAATTTAAGTGTGGGATTGAGGCAGACAGCATGTCTGCATTGTCTAAACCGAGGTGTAGACAAATGAGCCCAAGTCATCATTGGCCTATTGATGGCAGTACTTGCCTAAGGAGTGCTTTGTGGTCAGTGTGCTCTGCCCATGCAGTCACTAGTGCTCATTGGAACTCTAGCCCTGCTTTTAGCTTCTTGGATTTTTTTCTGTAAGCATTGTTGAAGGGCATTGCAGGCAAAGCTGTGGCTTGGAAACTGTTGGTATATGTGAGGCTGGATCTGTGCTGCAGAATACAACTCTAAGTGGAGATCCTTGAGGCAGTGGAGATCCAGAGACTGCAGTGGCAGACTATGTGACATGGGTTGGTGCAGTCACTTGCTTTGATGTGTGTCAGCTGTAGTCCAGCATTCCAATCTTGTGTCAAAATGCAGAGCTTCAGGAGATACCCGTACACCCTCATGGGATTTCCATCATTTAAAACAAAGCAAAACAAAAAAGAATTAAATTGTTTACACTAAGGTCTTCAAGATTCACATCATAAATGAATTTTCTTTTGAATTGTAACCAGAACTGAACTCAGGCTCTGATATGAGATGAAGTAACTTAAGGGGTAGCTGCAGAAATGGAAAATGTCTTTAGTTAGAATAGTCTGCATCATTCAGCTGTGGAAATTGTTGAGCTTTTGATTTAAACTGTAGTGTTTCTCTTCCTTATGTAAATCCTGCCTCTGGCCAAAGGGCTCATTTCCATAGTCACTATGTGGCTGGTTCTCCACCATGCAGTGTACATGCACCTTGCTCTTTCCATCGGCTCAAAACTTCCCTGTGTTTGTCTGTGACAGAGATGCTGCATCAGCTTCTTGCTCACTACAGCTGAGCAGGGAACTGCCAAAACATTATTGAAAATGAAAACCAAAAGGCCAATGCAAATGTGGTGGTCAAACAGCTAAGAATGAAAAAGCCACCTAAACCTTTCTTTCCCCTTTGCTGCCCCATTTTCTTCTTTCTTTTCTCACTCTCCTATAAACTACCTGAGCTTTAATTCATAGATGCAGCAAGGACAGCAGCTTTGCTGGTGTGTAGAACTGAAGTGTGTCATAAAGAAGGGTGTTTATTACCATTCCCTGTCTAGATGTGGGATCCCAAAGCACTGGTAGCACTGAGTGACCTGATGTAGGTACCTTTGAAGTCCCTGTTGCAACAGAGAAGTCAAAAATCTCCCGCAGCCAATATGCCACGGTTTTTTACTTGACCTGTGAAACCACAAACCTTTATTTGAAGGTATAACTTCTAATTAAAAACATATTTGCTATTCACCTTGCTACTCTTGTCTTCCTGGGATTTTTTGTAGTCTCTTTTTTAATAACCTGGGTTATTGCAGCTTCTCCCAAGACTTTTACTAATGTGTAAGTGCTAAACAACACCTCTTCGATTTGAAAGATGAGGCAGCAAGGAGTTAGTTTAGGGTGTTTCTTTATATTCAACATGCTGCACTACATTTATATGCCTGCTGTGGAATGTCATCACATATTCCATAACTCGGTGTCACTTGCATCAGAGAGCTACAGTGCAGGCTGCGATGTTTTATCTGTCGGCTACATCTCTGTAAGACTAGAGACTAATGCTCCATCTGCATTTGAGGTAGGAGGGCAGTGGGAGCAAGATGAAGTGCTGCAGCAGTCCTCATGCTTAATCTAGTTCCCAGAAATGACAAAAAGCAATATGCCATCTGATACATTTCATGCACAGTGGTCCCAACCACCAAGGCCTGGCCTCTTGCCAGTGAGGACCTGAGCAGGGCAGAGTTTCAGAATGTGCTTGGGGTGGTCATGAATGTCAAGTTTCTGATGCCTCTCTGAAATGAGATGTAGTAACAGCTGTGCATTCCTATCCTGCTGCAGAACAGGAGTGAGATTCATGTTCTGATTCATATTCATTTGCTAGAGGGAGCTTATGATTGCCTTCCAGATAGTGGTCAACCGAGTCTTGCTTGGGTGTCTTGAGAAGTGTCTGTTACATCAGGAAACTTCAGGAACTGGGAGAGAAATCATCAGCATTTCTCAGCATCAAAGAGCGTTTTACCAGGAGGAGTGTGTTGGCTGTCTAAGGCAGCAGTTAATACAAAAGGTTATATTCAGGGGTGGGGAAGTCTGTTCTAGTTCTTATAACTGCTTGGTGATGATGCTACAGTAGTTATATCAGCCTCTACTTCAGTATTTCCATCTGCTAGATGGGATGCTGCTTGTGAGACATATGCAACTCAGCAAAATGAAGTTCCTCTCATGCAGTCTGTTGCTTGGGATTGTATATTTCTGTTATAATTTTGTGTAGCCTCTATGCAGAAAAAGAGTGTTGGCACGAAAAAAGGAGTAAAAGATAGTAACCTCAACATTTTGTGCTTTTGTTTCACATTATACATGGTCATCACTACTTGTTTAAAAGCTTTTGAACAAGTTTTTGTCTCTACAACTCAGATGCTGTCATTCTTGTGGGAATTACTCTATTTCCCCTCCCTTTAAACTTGTAACAACCTGCTGATTCAGAAATGAGTGTATCCCTTGGCATTGTGTTCCTTCATGGCTCTATCCTTTCCCTTCCTCAGGTCCTCAATCTAATTACTGTCAGTGCAACAGCTGCTGCCTCTGCACTGCTGAAATCTGTGTGTGTTCATTCCAGTGAGTTTTTCTCTCATTTCCAGGCTCAGCTGAGAGGTACCCTCCGCCTGTGCCTCCTGCTTTTGTCTCCTCCTAATGACATAAAGCATTTTGGTATACAATTTGCATTAATAAGATGAAAACAAAAATTGGCCCACAAAAACACAAACAAGCACTGAAACAAACTGTGTTGTGTGAGACAGTGGCTCCTTTGGAGCCTTGTATTGATAACCTTAGATTGGGAAAAAAAATCCTACTGTGCATCTACATGTCTCACTGAATTCTTTCTTCAGTGAGTTAAGATCAGCTCCCTTTCCCGCCAGCTCATTGTTTGATCAGGAGCGTGCAAGTGCCCAAGATTTAGAGCAACACAAAGAGATGTTGTGTCTGTTCATGTAGCATAAGTATATATATAGGACAGGGCAGCATTGTCTGAGAATGTAATTAAATGTAATAAAAAAAAGGAGTGGTGGTGAAAAACATGCATGCATTATTCTAATCCTGCTCCCTTTAGAACAAAGAACAAATATGCTTTTGCTACTCTAGTTGCAGCCTGTTCTTCTTAGCCTATAAGCATGCATGAGAAGAATCAATTCAATAGAAAGTAAGTGTAAAATAACAAAATAATTACGGATAACATGTTTAAGGATGGCCTCCCCTAAGCTTGCTTTTTTTGTTCTTTCTTTGTCTGCTCCAAAGCTCACATAAAACATATAACGTGAATATAAGGGATGGAGGAAAAAACCCAAGCCAGTTTCCTTTTTGCTTTTGAGCCATGTGAAGAATGCCTTCAAAGTTTGGTTTTTTTTCTTTTTTTTTAAAAAAAAGTTGTTTATTTAGATTATTTGTTCCTCTGCACACAAATTTAGATGAACCAGCAGTATGGTGGAAGAAAGATTGGTGTTTGTATGAAATGAGGGGAACAGGAAATAAGGGGAGAGGGGCCCAGTAAAGCTTTGTCCTTTCTCTCTGCCACTCATCCTTTTTGATTTTAAAACCTTTGTTTTATTTCCCATTAAAGCTCAGTCTTTCAAGCTTATTTTTCACATCCCTGGAGACCAAAATCAGAATCTCTGTTCCCTTCCCACCCCTCTAAGTTTACTAGTACAAACTAGAATTAAATAAAAACCCTGCAATTTCAGAATGTACAGCCAAACTGAAGTTACCAACACAAGGTACATGTACTGGTGCTTCTAAGGAATTGAGGTAATTTCGCTGATGCTACCTAGTATTGAACACTTGATTGTATGGAAGTAGTCATGGAGTTAACTCCTCCATCTTCTACCCATTCCTACCCTCCTGTCAGTAGATGATGGTTTCCTCTGTTTGTACTTAAGTAAGTTGTCAAACTGACATAGTAGGAACATGCTGGAATTTGTAGGTGACACGAGCATTTAAATTGTCTCCTTGTAAAGGTAGGAGCTGGTTTTTTGGTTTTTGTTTTCCTGAGGCAGAAAAAGAGAAAATTGCCATTTGCCTGGGATTTCTTGATGACCTGAACATACTAGTCCCCAGGGCTGCAGCCCCCCTCCTGTTTCTGGTAGAGACCCCATCACTTCCAGATAAGCACGGACAGCCCTCCATTCCTGCATCCCCTGCATTGTGGATCCTCCACTTGTTAGCCTTGGATGTAAAGTCCACCCACTAGCATGTCTTCCAGGTGACTTCCAGATTTGAGTCCCTCCAAAAGGTGGCCAGGACCACCCTGATCTCTCCAGAATCCAATTCCACTAGTTGCCTGACTCCCAGAGACACATGCATGCCTGTCTGCCAAGCCACTTAGCCTAGCTACCTGTTTAGCCAGCAAGTAGCTGCTGGCTAGTTGCTGTCTTTATAGTTCCTAGCAGTTACACACCCACTGCAGTTGCTGACACCACACATACGTGGACTTTAAGACCTGTAGTCCCACTCCAAAATCATCACCATCTAAAGAAAGGTGAATGAGTAGACTCACTGACCTTTGGAGACCAATCATTCCCACACAGCGCGGAAAAAATTACTTTTCCCCCTCATTTATCTTCTTTTTAAATGACTTTTATTCAATAATCTTAAACTATTAGGTAGCTGCAAAACCTCTTTGTGTCTGTTATGACAGTGATGGATCCTTGGCTTTCTGGTCATCTTTGCATTTATTTTTCTGTTAAGGTGTTTTCTGTAGTGCTTATCATCAGTGTATTTGTGTGCTTATATAAAGAAGATTCATGATGTGATGAATGATAGCCTGACAGAGTTGACGATAACAATTCTGATTAGTTTATTTATGAGCTACTACTTTTTTTGCTGTAATTGGTAAAATATAAGAGGGATGAAAAGGATGTGGGAACTCCAAAAATACCTCTCTCTTAGGCTGTTTTTACCCAGCTGTTAGTTTGGCTCCAGTCCTTTGGTTTCCCCCCATCTCTATCCACTTTTTGGTTTCTTTCCCCCCCTCCACCCTTCAATCTGCTGCAGCTGTTAGAATTTCATCGTCTCCAAATACCACATTTCCCATTAGCAGCACAGCCCATTCTGTGCCAAGGGGAATGTCATTTGTGTGCTTTGCATGTGTATTATTGTTAGATGGTCTGCAGCCAAAGCAGTACTTACACTTTTGATTGCAGCAAGGGTCAATTCCTCGGTAAGAGGCACACGTAAGATGCATAAATATTGAAGGATGAGGTTTGCAGACTTGCAGGTAGAAAGTGGTTAAGCCTTTTTGTCCTCATGGTCTGCTTTTCAGAGGCTTTTGCACTATAGTTAGCCTTATCAGCATTTGATTTAACACTGGATGCCAGGGTATTTATTCCTTTTGGCAGTTTTAGTGCCATGTCACTCACTGACTGTCACAGTTGTATCGTATATTAGATGGCTTATCCTAAAAAACGATTTCAGGTATGAAATCACTGCTCATTCTAGTATACTTTATCTATATATTTGTTGGGGGAGGGTTCAGCTGATTTTTAGGTTTGTGTGCATTTTGAATCAGTGGTTTTTGTGAATTTCTTTCTGCTTAGTATATTCACTTCTGCCTAATACTCATTTTGCATTTACTCTGGCTTTGCAAAAAGAGTCTGGTAGTGCCCTTGCTCTTTCCTTACAGTCCTCCATGATTAGAGTCTCTGATGGACTCCTGCAGGGCATGGCAGGGAATCTTAATTTGGACTTGGGTGTCAGCTTGGAGTTGTAAGTTACTCATATCATGGTTCTATCTTGCTCCCACAAAATGGCCTAAAATAAATGTTAATTACAGTGTTTCTTTGCTACCCTCTGCTTCTTTTTAAGAGAGGTCTTAACTCTCCTCAGGCTGCAATGCCTGTAAATTTAAGTTACTGGACCACTGGGAGGAGAAACTTATTCCAGGGAACAGAATAGGCCATCAAATCCAAATTAGTTTGTAGTACCTGCACATGTAGTCCAAGTGTGTGTATCTATGTGCCAAAATTAAGCACATGACCTTGGATGTATAGGATGAAGTCATGGGACATCTCTGCTCACAGATGCAAAGCTTCTGTTTGCACACCTGAGCACTGAAAGCATCACGCTGTTGTACATCGCCTCATTTCTACATTGGATACGTATTGTGAATTTTGTTGTGCAAATAAAACCTTATTTTGTACAGACTAAGACAGCTTAAAGCAAAATACTTCTCACTGGACTTGTCATCTTCTATTCTTCCCTCTCAAAAAATGTCAAGGGCATTTGCACAATACTTTGGCAATTCTAGATATTTTTCTTTTTTTATGTCATGTTTGTTTCATTAAATCCTTTTTCAAGAGATAGTAGGTGCAACTCCTTCTGCAGTGTTAGTTCTCTGTATAATGCATGGGCTTAGGACACTTTTTAGTCTGTTTGCCCCCAGCACATCCTGGTGCATACGGTTACTCCTCTTCAGGTGCAAGACTTTGCATTTCCTTTTGTCACTTTTCATGCGGTTCCTGTGAGCCCGTATCTCCAGCCTGTGAATGGTGGCATAACCATCTGGTGTATCAGCCAACCTTCTTGGTTTTGTATCATCTGCAAATTTGTCAAGGGGAGACGGTGACAGTGGCAAATACAGCTTCACAAAATTCTCATTTAATTTGGTAGCTCAGAGTGAAAGCAGGATCTTGCAGGTAGCCTAGGGAGAAAGAGTGCTTGCTGGATACAGTTTAACTCCATTGTGTAAAGCTTAAAAAAGTTTTCCTCCATCTCAGGGCTCTTGGATTTCTCTGCTGATGAGGACTGTATGTGACCTTTCTATATTTTAATTATTCAGAAAGGATGTCCTACGCTAGAGAGTGCCTGCTAATAAAAAGTCTGAAATAAATGCTTCAAGTGACTACTTTTGATGCTTTCTTTAGATTCTGTAAGTCAAGGAGATCCTAGTTGGAAATCCTTATGAGACTCTAGGAAGCCCTGAGGGGCTGCAGGTGTTATCTCCCAGTACATAAGTAATGCTCAGTACATTTTGGGTTAAAGGAAATGTGATTTTTTTGTAAATAAATGTAGATTCATGACTATCTTGGATGGACCTTTCTGTTTCTTACTTTTACTAGTCAGGAGGGACCTGCTCTCTTCAGCAGTCTGCGACTTGTTGGCCACGTGGCTTTGATATGCTCCATGCAGGACAGAATGCCCAGCTCTTCTCCACCTGCTGTTGAATGCTGCTGCTTGAAAATCGCATCTGCTATGGCTAATGCTCACAGTAAGCAGTCCTGAAAGTGCATTTTTACCTTGTGTTTATTGACCTAGAGGTTCTAGGGAGATGCTTTAAACAACGTGTTTAAACTCTGCACGCCCTGGTCTGAAAACAGGTGTTGAAAACTGATTGCCAGCTTGCTTTGGGGATGTGGACTTAATTGGTTCATTCTGCTAACAATGTTTTTAATAGACTTATCTCTTACAAGTTTCATCAAGTCCTTTCTGCTTTCTCCTGCCAAATAAATATTCCCTAATAATCCCCAAATCTCTTCCTTCATCTTCATTATTTATTTGCTTGTTTAATAAATATTTTTTTTTTCTCCCAGAAGCCTAAACTGACTTACATGTGAGCTGCTTCTTGGCTGAACCACGTAGCAGTTGCTCAATGGTGTGCTGTATGGTGTGCTGTATTTGTCAGTGTTCTCTGAAAAACTGCTGGTACTCCAGAAAATCAGGGCTACATAGTGATGTTCCTGAGGCATGTGGAAGTGCCTTGGAAGAATAATAATGAAACAGGTCTTGCATGTCTCTGCTATGCTAAAACAACAGGGAAGCAGTTAGTTCTGGGCCTCCTGTGTTGTCCTGAGTTTCTCTTCTTCCATCCTTAAAAATTCTCAGTTTGAATTACAAATTGAATTACATTAAAAAAAACCCAAAGATAGAGATCTTCTTGGGTGTTTGGGATTATGGGCTGGATCTCCTGTAGAACCCCACACTGGAAGTGCCTTCCTACTTGGGAGTAAGACATTAGCAACTAGTAACTGATTCATTTAAACTTACCTAAGCATTCTGCATAATTGCTTCATAAACAATCTGAATAAACATTTTGAATGATGTTGTTGTAAAGTTCAGTTGATCTAATTTATTTTCCAGGAGAGTATCTTTAGAATAGACTATACTATTTCAGTTGGAAATTTATTTCAATAAACTTCTGTTCTGTCAGCATCCTAATGGAGGAATTGCACACACCATCTGCAACACCTTTCCCAAGGAAAGGAAAGGAAGGAAATGCAGATTTGCAGATTTTGTCCATGTCACTCACTTACAAATAGGTCTCTTGAGAATAATAAAGAGCTTCAGTGTCATTGACTTTTTTTTTTTTTTTAGCTAAATAGTCAAAGGCTTCACATAGTATAAGGTCCCTCTATCTGGGTATCATTTTAGGAGAGCTCTATATTATATTACATGTTTCTAGCTGCTGGTTCAAATTTCTAAAGTAGGATTTTTCTGATTACAAGCTAAAGTTTGAATTTCCAGCCTCACTGAATCACCCACCAAATCTGCTGACTCCACCAGGCAGACTGATGTTTTAGTGGATTTGTTAATGTTCAAGCTACATTCTTACCATTCTTTTCTCACAGGAAAATATCTGTAAATAACTCTGTCTAAAATTTCTTACTCTGCTGGGTTTCCTGTCACTCTCAGGAACTTTAGTGCCTTCTTTATTTTGAGTGTTAGTATATCTCCAAGAATAGCCAGCTGAGGGTATGATGATAGATCAGTGCCATTTGGGTAAAGAAGCATATGTTGAAATGTGCTATTCCTACCTTCTTTTAAAGGTACAAAGTATCATTTTATCCTTGCATGCATTAAGGGAGATTTTTAATTCTATGTTTTAATCTTAAAGTAGGATTATTGTAACACTAGTTTCTTCCTTTGTTTCCTGCGTGAGTCATTGGTTCTGTTAAGGTTTAGTGATTGAATCTCACCCAAAAGCCTTTATCCCCCCCCTCCCAGCCTCCCCAATTCTAGTTTTTCAGCCACAAAAGCCAGTACCAAAAATTACATTTGTTGTATTAAGAGCAAGGAGTCCAGTTTAACTAGGAAAAAAATTGCAGAGCCGTTACTGAGTATAAAAGCTAGTTGTAACCTTGAAATTGAATTTAAAGTTTTCTTCCCTTCAAGACAATTGCACCAATTTATTTAGTCTAATTTCTAGTCTTTTGTTTCATCCCCAAAACCACTCTTTTTTAAAATTTTCTTTTGATTCAAAATAGATGCACTAATGAACTCTATCAATAGAGCTACGTTTAGGCCAACATTTTTGAACTTTTGCACTTACAAAATAAAGACTTGAATATATTTTCCTTTTTTTTATATTAAAAGATTTTGTAACAAGATTGTGGATAATTGACGGTTTTACAAATTAACCTTAAGTGTGAATTTCAGAACTTTAAAGCAGTCAGATTTCAAAAGTTAGTTAGTATTCTCTGTTTGGATCACTGCCAATCCTTGTTCTACTTGGGAGGAGAGGTTTCTATGTTTTTCTGAGGACTTCTTTTGACACTTTCTCTCAAAAAGCCCCAAATCATCTATTTGCTATCCAGTTTCAAAAACTCGATAGAACATCTGAGTAAGTGTTAGGTATTTCACATTCTTCAGGGTCATTATCTTGAATACCTGCTGTCTTTTTGTTACTTTTCAATCCTTCTAAGGACTGCTGTGGTAATCAGTCAGAAAAGTGGTGAGGACCTTCTACAGCACTGTGCTGGGGTGAGGACAAAATGGGTTAAACAGGTTTAAGCAATGCCTTGGTTTAAGAGAATTCTGTTTCTCCAGTTTTTAGCTGCAGTGTGGCAGCGTTCTGGCTTGTGTCAGGAGTGTGGTTGGAGCACGAGTATAGGAAGCTGTGCATTATCTGTGCTCTGAGCATGTGAGGAGTCTCCTCTTTCCCCACAGCTGAGTGCCTGAGCTGGATGAAAGCTTTACCACATTCCTCAGCTCTTAAGAGTGGAACTTTCTGTGTTTAAAGAGTGGGATACCTGTAGCTGATGGAAGCCCCAGGCATGGAAAGCCATGGTCTTCTTGCAAACACCACCTCAGGAATGTCAGGATTTTCGGTTTCTGCTCTCAGTAGACAAGCCTAAAGGTTAGTCTGCTCTATGTGGAGGGGAATGTGTTGCAGTTGTACACTCTCCTGTAGCAGGTAGGTAATTATATGCAAGAATGACACAGTAATAAGGACTGTTTTAGGGTAAGATCTTTTTGCTCTGGTTGGCTGTCAGTTTGGACTTAATTGGAATTTATTTTATTATTCTGATAATTTATATTGAATTTAAAGGCATTGTGCTGGCTGATAGGAATATATTAAATGTAGCAAATCTTCTGCTGGGTAGTCTATAATACAAAGCATTTTCAAAAGCTGGCAGGCTTTCTTCAGGCCAAATTATCATGCAAAATGTCTGAGACCATATGATTTATGCCAAAGGTGCTGTAAGATTGCATAAATTTAAGACTTTTATTCTCAACTATTGCATTCATACTAAAATAATTATAGGGTGCTGACGATGCAGCACCATTTAAGAAAATGAATTACTTAATTTTACTTAAGTCTATTGTTAAAGATAAAACCATGCTACTGTATTCAAAAAAAGAGAAGAAAAGCCCTGCACAAGATGATGAAGTGCTGTCAAGTCATAGATCATAACACTGCAACTGGGAGTTGCTCTCTGTAGAGGAATTGTATTGGTTTTACATCCTTTATTTTAAAGTATCCTTACGCGATCAGACAGTTCATACAAATGTTAAAATTTGGTGTGACCTCTGTCTCACTGTTAACCTTTCATATTGACTGCCTAAGAGCATAGCCAGCAGTTGCATCTGAACTGACTCATGGCTAAACCTGCTGTAATTATTTATAATCATTGTCTGTGAGTGGGGGTGGGGATATAATTATTTCTGGCACAAAGATGCTCAGAAGTAGAAAATTACTAGGTCATATGTGTACACAGAGTACCACAATGGTATCACCTGATGGTTGGCACTAGGGTGTGTGCACCTCTAGCATCAACCTGAACCCAAGACTGTTTGCTTGGCCATATCCTATTTGGAAACCAGCTTCCTCTGTGTGTGGGGGCATTGCTTGTGCTGTAGGAATCCAGACTGTCTTCTGGTTGACTGTAGGAGGGCTGGTCTGTCCACTGAGGCATGGGGTTTGTGAGGCCTGCAGGGGAAGGAAGAACTTGACAGGCTGTTGGCACAGAAACAGTCACTTCTCTTTGTCCTCACCCTTACAAACAGGTTGGCTTTTCCAGCACAGTACTTGGTTTTCCTTATGTGACAGACCAGATGAAAAGTATGAGTAAACTATGGAAAAGACTTAAGGAAAAAAAAGATTAAAAATTCCCCAAGTTACATCTGCTTTTAAGAACAGGCTGAAGAGGTAACTGAACCAAAGAGCTTGGATAGGCAGTAACAGGGCAAAGAAATGATGCTGAGAGATGGCCCATGTCAAGCACAGATGTGACAAACTGAGAAGTAGCAGCCATCACTCAGCAGTGCTGTGGCTTTCCAGGTCCTAATCCTCATTACTTACCTATTAGTAGCCTACAGCTGTGTGGCACTTTGATATAAGGCTGGGTTTGCTATCCCAAGTGGAAGCAATGGAGCTGGAGAGGAGGAAGTGTAGGGCAGGGTGGATGCACAGATGTTTTGTTGTACCATTTCTTGACCCTCTGTATAACTCCCTTACATAAGGACCCTGAGAGCAAATTCAGTGTTAACAAGTCTACAGTGCATCACAAGCAGTTGCCCCTTCAGCTGCTTCTCACTCACCATCAACATTGAAATGGGAAAAGTGCAGTGGGAGAGGAATAATAAATAGCTGATGCTATTTGCTAGCAGTTCTTTCCAGATCAGCGTGACATTGATGATTCAAATCCCAGTTGTGCTAGAAATTTTTGATAAGAGCTCAGACATTTAATATTTGAGGTGACCTTCCTAGTTCAAGTTGTGATATGTGTATCTTAACAATTTTTATATTTTTTTTTGCTTCACATCAATCCCCTGGTTTATTTATCATACTTCAAATTCTGAGAACTCTGTTTTTTTAAGTAAACCTAAAGTATTTATCTGTAGCAGTATTTATCTGGCAGAGCAGAGTGGTGTTGATACAAACTGATACACTGGTGCTCTGTTTTCCCAGCCTTCCAGAAAATTGCTGGTCAGCAATACCTACCATGAAATACATAGTTTTCAGGTGATGTAAGTGAGGTGTGTGGACTTAAAGGCTTTTGTGGAACTGTGCTGGATTTTCCCAAGATAAATTTAATTCCAACTCTGAGAAAACAAGTGAAAGAACAGCAAAAAGCTTGGCAGTTGCAAGAGTGACCTGTAGTAGAGTGACCTCTAAAGAGGGAAGAATCAGCAGCTTCACTTTTTTTCTCTCATCTGTGCTGCTTAAAAAAAGCTTGGAAGATTATTTCCATGTTTTTACCATTTGTTACAATAGAAACTCAGATCTGGCTAAGCATCAAAAGATGTTTTCAGTAATTGGAGAGTAGTGGCATCACAGCTATCAAGTTAATTTTGAAATAAATTATTACTTGAAGATCCATATTTTTCTTTAATGTAATTCAAGCACTTTCTGAATTCACTGAGAATTTTTAAGGATGGAAGAACCACAAGTCCACAGCAGAATGGCCTACTTTCAAAATACAGTGAAAAGCAAACTTTATCATTCTGCTATATTAAACACATCCAAAAGTCCAAAACCTGTTGAGAAAAATGCTTTTTTTTTTGTAGTGTGGTTTTAATTCCCAATTTTAGGATAAGTTAAATAAAATGGAACTTATCTGGATTAATATTTTTTCCCCATCATTAATTTAGTTGTTACTCTCTGGGGAAAAATAGATTGGTCTCAGCTTTGGAGTTAGTTTTGGCTGGGAGAGTGGGAAATAGGAAAATGGTTTTACTGCTTCTCATCATATAATGAATGGTCCACTGATTAAGAATTTCAATTTCCATGTGTTTTGCATTATGTTAAACTACTTATTAGCTGGGGTAATATTTAATTTAGGATTATATAAAATCAGATGTGGTTTGAAATCTGGAAATGAATTAAAACTGTAAAAATTTGTTATGTGGTTATATAAGGCTACATTAGTTGTGCTGGAGGCTTAAAGAATAATGGTTCTAAAAACATGCTTTACATTTAAAATGAGCATTAGGGCAAAGAATGTAAGAATGTATTATATATTGAAGTTTATTTGTGAGTCACTGTATTGAAGTATAAAAATGGAACTTATCACTGTTTCAAGGTCTGGGGTATTTTTAGTTGGGAGGAAACCAAGCTATTTTTTGTTTTCTTTTTCCTTTGTTAGTCTACAGCTTCATGTGAGGTTGTGTTGGGGTTTAGCCCCAGCCATCAACTAATTCCCACGCAGCAGCTTCTTCCCCATGGGATGGTGAAGGGAATGGGAAGTGTAAAAGAACTCATGGGTTGAGATAAAGACAGTTTAATAAGGAAAGCAAAATCTGAGCACTCAAGCGAAGCAAAACAAGTAATCATCCACCACTTCCCATGGGCAGGCAGGTCTTCAGCCATCCCCAGGACAGTGAGGCTCCATCACAGGTAATGGGGACCTGGGAAGACAAATGCCATCACTCTGAATATTCCCATCTTCTTCCCTGAGTTCTACATGCTAAGCAGGACATCATCTGGTCTGGGAGATCCCTTGGGTCAGTTGAGGTCAGCTGTCCTGGCTGTGTCCCCTCCGAACTTCTTGTGTACCCACAGCCTCCTCGCTGGTGAAGTGAGGAGCAGAAAAAGCCTTAATGCTGTGCAAGCACTGCTTAGCAATTAAAAGTAACAAAAAACTCTGTGTTATCAGCACTATTTCCAGCACAAATCCCATACCAGCCCCACACCAGCTACTGTGAAGAAAATTAACTATACCCCAGTCAAAATCAGCACAGGTGGTGATGAAACAGAGCTAGTTGTTTAAGCTGCAGTGAGAACAGTAGCTTCTCAGAAAATACTGCTGCTGTCAAAGGTGGTATCACCCAGTTCTATTCTACACTTTATTTAACAGCAAACCTGGAATACTTGAATATGTCTGTCTAATTAAAAGTATTTTAATAGTATGGCAATTTTTAGATCTTAGAAGTTGTCATAACTTGGAATTTTTAATAATTTCATTTGAGGTGAAAATATACCTTAAACTTCCAGATATATCTGGTTTTCTAATTTACTTTAAGCATTGAGAGACAAGGTAGTCATTGTTCATAATCAGCATGGGTTCACATGGGGAAAGTCCTGCTTAACCAACTTAACTTCCTTTTGTGACAAGGTCATAAACCCACCTAGTTGACCAAAGTAAGCTTTTTTTTTGTAATTTTATCAAAGCTTTAGGTACTGTTTCTTACAGTGTCTTGCTGGATAAACTGTTCATCACGTGTGTGGACAAGTTCATAAGACATGGAGTGAGCAAAGGGCTGTTGGATGGGGCTTAAGGGGTTATAGTAAATGGGGTTACATCAGCCTGGCAGTCAGTCACCAGTAGAGTTCCCCATGACTCAGTTTTAGGCCCAATGCTCTTTAATGTCTTCATAAATTATCTGGACACTGGAATCAAATGTACCTTCAGAAGGTTTGCTGATGAGGAGGAGCTGTGGGCACCCTCAAGGGCAGAGAAGCCTTAGAGAGGTCTGGATAGCCTGGAGAGCTGGACAGTCAGCAACCATATGAAATTTAGCAAGGGAAAGTGCCACATTCTTCCTTGGAATGGGACAATCCTCGTTGTCTTTTGGTCACTAGTGACAGGAAATGAAATGAAATGAAATGAAACGAAACGAAATGAAATGAAATGAAGATACATCATGGAAATTCAGCTTGGACATTAGGAAAAGATTTTTCACTGAGAAGGTGGTTAGTCACAGGAACAGACTCCCCAGGAAAGTGGTCACAGCATCAGACTTGTCAGAGTTAAGCAGCATCTGGCCAAGGCTCTTAGTTATAGGGTCTAGTTTTAGGCAGTCCTGTGAGGAGCAGGGTGTTGGACTTGCTGATCCTTATGAGTCCCTTCCAGCTTGAGAAATTCTGTGATTCTATGATTCATTCTTTTTCCTACTGTATGGAAAATTACATGGCTCTTGTTTAAAAGGCAGCAAGTATGTGCCAGGTTGTTCACAGAATTTCAAAGAATTAATTTGCCTTTCGTTACTGTGTGTACCTTTCCTTTTTTTGAGTTTTGATTTTAAAATGTAACTGTCTGCATTCAGCCTTTTGCATTTGAAAGATGAACAAAGATTCAGGATAATGTTAATTCCTGCAAGGTCTGGTGTAAAAGTGCTGAAATATACTTCTTAGCTGCTCTGTGAGGCTTTTGGAGAGGCTGGTTTCCCATTAGGGTTTCAGTTTCAGAATGGAAAAGACACGTGTAGCAAGCAGTCTCTGCATTGCTGTGCTGCAGCAGAATCCCATAACGTGAGGTATCTGCCTGTAATTCAAAACTTCAAGAGGGATCCAGCTGAAGCAACAAAGGTCCCACTTTTGGCATTTGTGCAGCAGCTGCCTGGGCATTGTGCCATTCATCAGAGGCAATACACATTCCCTCTCAATCCTGCTGTGATTCCCTTCCTCCCTCCTGTTTCAAATGCTTTCACAGAGCTGAGCAATGTGAACTTTCATCAGGGGAGGTGAAAGTGGTGTTGCTTATTCTGAACATGCTGGAATTGTTTTCTAAGTTCAAGTTCCACTCAAGGTTTATTCCTGTTTTTCTCCTCATATTTGCTCCCTTTTAGCCCTACAGTTGACTTGCTCTTTGGTATAATTACGTGAAAAATGCTAAGAGCCTTTTCCAGACAAAGAAAATTAATGTCTTTCTACACTGAGCTGTACTACATTCTCAGTAATCCAGTTATGTTCGGTCCTTTGCAAATGAAGACCATAAAAGACGAGCTGCTTTGATCCATCTCAGTTACAATTGCCATGATATCCCATCCTTGGAGTCAACGTGGGGTTTTTTCAGCAACAGTCAGTACAGTTTCTGAATGTGGAATTTAATTTTCATTGTTACATGATATAAATGACAGTTGGGAAGGTTTTGATTACATCATTTTGTAAGAAGCTGTAGCTAAAAGCATAAATATCATCTATCTGTCTTCTGAAAAAAAAAACTGAAATAAACCCAAAACTTTGTCATCATGAAGTAAACCTAAGGAACCTCTGCACAAGAGCAGCTGTGAAAGGGAATACTGGATGGGTGGTCTCTCCATCAGGGAATCTCTCTCAGTCTCTCCCCCCTCTCCCCACGCCTTGCTCATGCAAGCAGTCTGGTGAGCATTTAGATCAGGTCCTACGGGATAAACCAACTTTCTATTTTAATGTATTTTGTGGTAAGATTGTTGTATTTAAAGCTTGCTTCAGCTGTATCCCGTGTGATCTTGTTGGCCATGTACTGAAGTAAGAGACTGCTGTGATAAAATAGATGTGGAAGTAATGCTGATTATGAGCAACACTAAGTCCACAGTGTTCAAGGGAAAAAATTCCAGGAGGACAGATGACGCATATGTAATAATCTATAACAGTTCCTCCATGTCCATATTGCTGTTTGCACCCAGCTGAGGTAGTAAGGTCTGAAAGCTGTTGCCAGCTGATAACTCTGGTGGGCTGTGAGAAGTGAGCTCCCAACCAGAACTTAGAGAGGAGAGACTCAGTGTGGAGGAGAAGTGCAGTTTTGCTGCCTAGTACCTATTTGCAGTGTCAGCAGAGGTGCTGATGCAGAAAGAGACCCAGGAGACTGAATTCCTTTGGACTTACGTGGCCCAAAAATAACCTTGTGTGTTTCAGAGAGGACTGTAATGGATTGCAAATAGACTTTGTACAAACACTACAATTTTGTTTTCATATAACAAGGTGTTAAAAGCAAATAGAGTAAGAAGAATAAACTATACTGGGTTTACATACTAAGTAGGAAAGAAAGAGTAATGCTGAGGCTGCCAAATTTTAGCACTGACGAGAAGCTAAAAGCAAAGAGAGCTTGTGGTGGTTGCTGTGACACCAGGGAAAAGACAGCCTTGGCACAGACTGAGAAAGGTGCAGAGCCTCCAGCCGTGGACGCTTTTAGGAACAGGTATTGTGCAAAATACTTAGATGGAGAGCACAGCCCTGGACAGAGAGTAGGTATTTCTGCAATTATTGTGAGGTCTGGCAGGCATGAAATGTTTCCCACAGAATGGTGAGAGGTATTCTTTTTTTTCCCTCTGCTGGTCTCTTGGGAAGCAGTTACAGGCCATCTCTTCTGTTTCCCAGCTGTGGCTGTGGCATGAAGCATCTGGCAGAGCTGGAACTGGGATACAGCTTCCTGCTGAGCAGATGTCTGTATATGTTGATACTGTTTTTGGAGGGATGTGTATACTAAATGAGTGATTGAGCTTTACTTGACTGTGAGTCTGATTCTATGAAAGTTAAGGGAACCATGGGATTAAGGTGCATGACTGGTCGATTGCCTGATGTGGATTCAGTGTGAAGCCACTTTTCCAGCTCCCTAACATGCCATCCCATTGTCTTCAAGGGGAGTGTGCTACACCATACAGCCAAGGAACACCTATTTTACTTTTTCCTCATTGTTCAGTTGCAATTAATGTGTGCTGTTCAAACACTGCTCTGAAGACAGCCTACACTGACATTACTGTGATGATATTGGAGTGCTTCATAAAATTTTAGGTCTTAATTTTTCAGAGCACCGGGTTCAGGGAAAGTGAAGGGTTGCCATTTTTCGGTTATCATGCATGGGAGTTGGACACAGTGAAGTTCAGGAAGCTTTTAATTTCTGGCTGCCCAGTTTTAGACCCTGTATGTTTCCAGGACACTTTGTGTTAAATTATAGCCTGTGTTCATGGTGCAGGTCCCACTGTAATTTTAAGTGCATGGCCATTCTGCCTGCAGAGCAACCTTGGTCTGAAGAAAAACAACTAAGATCCAAGGAATGTGATTAGTAAGAACATGACTATGTGAGGAATTTTGCTATGCATTGCAAAAAACTCTGTGGTAAATGCAAGGATCATGTTGGATTTCAAGGATAGGTGTTGAATGGCTTGACATTCAGAGCATTGTTCCTGGCGTTCTCTCTTACAGGACCTATATCCTCAAGTGTTACATGATTAGGTCCTTCCAGAAAGGAAGCAACCTCTAACTGTGAATTATTTCCTTAATTGCTTCCCATTTTTCTTGGTGGTGTTCACCTGGACTTGTGTTCTTGCATACACATGAGAAAGAGTATATGGAGAAAGTGCAAGTTTTCATTAATGTTCTAACATCCTGTTCTGATCAGAGCTGAGCTCTCTAGGCTTCAAATGTGAAAGATCATATCAAATTATGACAACAACAGGTCCTTACATGGGCAGCATGATTCCCATTTTCTGCAAATGGAAATGGAGACCTGTGATTCTGTAGTCAGTAGAGTGGGAGAACGGGGACGAAGATATGTCAGTGTTCCTATGATGCACGTACAGTCTGAATGCTCATAACTCATTCAAGGATGTGACCTTCAAAACAGTTTTGCACTTGACTATGCAACGTTTGTATTGCTTCGTTTTAGTTTTGCAGGAGGGCTACATATAGGAATAGGTTTTTAAAAATGTGATAACCTCAAAATCTGTAATTCCTGTCAATGTGTATTGAGATAAGTTCTCATTGTGAAAGAGCTGTAGAGTGCTGTTTGCCTTTGCATACTGAAGGTAAGGCTGTTCAGCTCTAAGATCTCTTAAGAATCTGAGGCTAAACCAGGAGCTTTAGTGCTATTTGCTTTTCTGTCTTGAAGAATTAATGGTCATTCTTCACTGTAGCTACTTTTTAAAAATTAGTTTTCCCAGTGACCTTTTTTCTGATATTTTATATGCTGTATCTTTCAGTCTAAGGCTGTGAGGTGCCTTCCAGACTCCCTTATAAAATTTCAGGACCTGTCTTAGTGTTTCCTTTTCTCTTTTAGACTAAAGTGCTTGTTCATTCTGTCCCCTTCCTCCCCGCCCCCACTGCCCCGGTTTCCCACTGCTATCTCAGGATGCAGTGCTCCTGGTGCTTTGATATGCTTGGGCTTACACTTTCTATTTGAGCTGAGCTCCCTGTCATGGGATAGTTACAGGCCACATTCCTGTGCTGGAAATAGATACTTTTTGCATAACCTGCTTCCTTATACCCTTTAGCATCTAAGGCCTCTGGTGAAGCACTGTCTCCACTACCATAGATGGAGCAGCACGGGAATCATCAGAAGCTGGGAAAGGTGACAGGGAGAGTGGAAAAGCTGTTAAGGTTCTAAGAGGTGAAAGTTCAGAGCATCTGTCGGTTGTGAGATAACTTCACTGTATTATTAATTTTATTTAAACTAAATATCAGAACCCATCTTTTTCTTATTAGATATAGATATAGAAAAACCCTAAATACTTTATGAGAGTGACTTAATGCACAAGCACTTATAGCCACTTTATTCTCCTCTGCGCCCTTAATAGGAAATTATTCAGCAAGTTCTGCTTCTGATTTTGCCAAAAGATGTCTTCTCAAGGCCTGAGCAGCAGAAGTGAAATATTGCTCAGAATGTGTTCTAATAATCATCAGTTGTCTGTTGAACTGTTGTTTTCTTCCTCATGAAAAAATAAAGGAACTTCAAGGGTTAATTTTTTTGATAAAAGGTTGCTCTCAATTTCAGGGTTCTATATATTAAGCAAGGACTGCCTTGTAAACACAAATTTCTGTAATTCTGAAATAATTTTTGCCTGTGGTTCTGTCAACAGCAACAGCTGACTTTGGGAAAATTGCTTTTCTCATATGGGTATCTGCTTCCAGTCTTTAAAATAGCACTTCCTTTGTCTCTTAGCATTCCAGCTCTTTGCTGCAGAGACAGCTTCAAGTGACAGGGTTCAGTTGTTGGACGAGGCTCTCCTTGAATCATGACAAACCTAAATTCAGCTTCCTGCTCCTGCTAAAGTTTCCTCTGGGAGCTCTGGTAACTTACTTGACATCTCTTTGCTACCCATGAAATGGGAGGGATAATAGACAGTGTCGTGCTGCCCAAAAATATCCAGGAGGTGTATCTTCCAGAATTGACACGTTTAGGTTGTGGTTGCACAGCTTTTGAAACTGACCTCAAATTGGGATTGCTGTGATCCAGCCCTTTTTCCCTGAGCATGCTTTCTCTTTACTCTGTGTGCTAGTACCTTCTGGAGCTGCCCTGGTGCTTTTTTTCACAGGATTTGTGGTCAACTCAATTTCTTGAAGGGTCTCATTGAATAGGTACAAATACCAAGACCTGGGAAAGGTAGGATGCTGCAGGGAGTGAGGAGACCAGAGGAACTTAGGACTTTGGATTTACAATGGCATTATGTCGCCGAAAACACTGCAACCTAGAAAGAGACTGCAGACATAAGATGTTAAATAAGTAGCTATGTACAGGGCAGGACAGAGACACCTTATTCTCCACAGGGTTGGTGTGTGGCTCCTCTTTGCTTGAAAGCTCGTACAGAGTGGTATCTTAAAATAAGATTCTAGAGTTTTCTCCAGTGTACCCTGATTATGTTGAGAAATGCTCATCCTCCACCCACAATCTCTACTTCACTCAGTCCCAGTGTTTCTTGTTCTTGAGTGTACTTCCCTGTGCTAAATCTCTTCCAGTTGCTCTGCTCTGCAGTTCACAGTGTTTGTTGCTGAACTCCAGACTGGTTCTTCCTTTGCCTTAAGGCCTTTTCTCTTGCAGGGCAAACCCAATTCTCTTTCATGTTGTTCTTAATATGTAGGAGGTCGCATGCTCCTCTCTCTTTCCAAGGTACTACAGGAGGGTAGATTTAGATTAGATATAAAGATGATATTCTTTACTGTGAGGATGATGAGGCACTGGTGTAGGTTGCCCAGAAAAGCCATGAATGCCCCATCCCAGGAATTGTTCAAGGCCAGGTTGGATGGGGCTTTGAGCAACCTGGTCTAGTGCAAGGTGTCCCTGCTCATGACGGGAGTGAAACTAGATAATCTTTAATGTCCCTTCCAACCCAAACCATCTTGTGATTATGTGAAGTGCAACTGCCATCACCAAACAAAAAAACTCAACAGGAAGGGAGGAATTGAAAATACTTGGTCTTTGAAATTCTGTAGCAAGTCCTTCAAAGGCATGGGAAAGTGTGTTGATAAGGCAGTGCCTCACTGAAGAGTACATAGTTCCAAAATATATCTCATAAGGAACAAATCACTGGAAAAATAATTCTGGGATTGTACATTTGTTTCTTTAGTGTCCCTGCTAGAAGCAGACAGCAAAATACTTCCACTCATATCTAATATTATTCATTTATATGTAATATATGTTGGTATGTATATATACACACACCATAACTTCAGTGTAGGACAGGATATGAATTTTTACGAGCAAGTTCTAAATTTTAAAGTCTGTGTTTAACAAAAGACTTAGGTTGTTTTTATCAAAAGTTGCAGGATGTTTATAATAACCTGTATGCCCTACCCCTGTTTCCCTTGATTGATTCTGTGGGGGAAATAAGTGCAGTGGTTAAGCACAGTGCAGCCTTGGATTCATTCATTCATGTCAAATTTCAGAGGATACTGTTAGGTTGTGTGATAAAAGGGTCATAAACATAAAGGCGCAGAAGGTGAGAGAACCCAACCAACCCAAAGTACTGCAGAGGGAACAACACTCTGACCCGACTTCTCCCCAGACGGTCGCAGGAGAGGGGTCAGCCTATGGTGTGGGTGTAAGACCTCTCAGGATGAGTCAACATGAGAGGCTGGTCAGTTCATTTGCCATCATCCCTGGCATGAAATTTCTCGGGAACAAGTGCCAGATCCTGCACGTGGGATGGAGTAACTGCAGGCAGGAGTACAAACTGGGAGAGGAGTCTGGAGAGTGTCCTGCAGGGAGGGCCCTGGGGGTGCTGGTGGGCAGCAGCTCCGTGGGTCAGCAGGGTGTGCCCGGGCAGCCCAGAGGGCACAAACCATGTCCTGGGGGAATCAAACACGGCAGCACAGTGGGGCAGAGGGGAGATCATCCACTGTGCTCAGCGCTGGTGCAGCCTCACCCAGAGTGCTGGGAGCACCTCTGAGCACCACCACTTCAGAGGGGTGGGAAAGTCTTAGAATGTGTGCAGAGGAGGGAAACAAAACTGGTGGAAGGGCTGGAAGGTGTGTCCTGAGAGAAGTGGCTGAGGGTTTGTCCAGTTTGGAGAAAAGAGAGGCTGAGAGGTGACTCTTTTCTCTACAGCTCTTCGAGGAGGGGAAATGGAGAAGGAGGTGCTGATCCCTTCTCCCTGGCATCCTGTGATAGTACAAGAAGGAATATTTCAAAGCTGCATTAGAAGAGGTTTAGACTTGACATTAGGAAGCACTTCTTGCCCAAGAGAGTGGTCAGACACTGGAACAGTCTTCCTAGAGAGGGGGTTGATATCTTAAGGCTGTCAGTGTTTAAGGGGCATTTGGACCATGAGCTCAATAACATGCTTTAACTTTTGGTCAGTCCTGAAGTGGTCGGGCAGTTGGATTAGGTGATTGCCAAAGGGTTCCTTCTGATTGAAACTATTCCATTCCATTCCATTCCCTGGCCATACCTGGTGTCTAATCACTGCAGTTCATCTTATATTCTTATTCTGTTTCTGACTGTGAGTGAGGAGCTCCATTTTTTCTGTGGATGCATTATGTCTAAGTGCCATCAAGTAGAGCCATGGTCAGGGATTACAGCACAAACCACAGGGAGGGGTTTTGCAGGCATCGTGGGTTATCACCCACCAGTGAGACCAGTGTTGCACCTGTGTTCTGGCCTTCTGATGTTGACAGATTTCTTTTACACTTTCTCACACTCTTTCTGGTAAACAGTGGATATTTTATATTCCTCCTTGGAGGAAGAGAGAATTGAGGAACATGTAGTAAACCAATAGAGTCAAGAGGTCTCATCATCACTGTCCAATCCATGATCATTGTTGAGATTCTATAAATAGACATGTAAAGTAAATAAAGAGGTCTTTGCTGCTCGACTTGCTTAGAGTCAGGTGTGAGTCTCTCTGTGTGGTAGCGTCACAGTGCCACAGACCAGGGCCCTGATACTGGACAGACCAAGCATCTAAGGCCAGCAATTGGAGGGATCCATGTTGTGTTTGTGTGCAAACATGTGCAAATTTCACTCTGATGAGCTTTCTTCCTGATCAGCCAGCAAGCAGCACAGGATCAAGCCTACTGTCTATACCTATGTGAAGTTGCACCTGATAGGGTCTAGATTGGATTTGAGGAAAAATTTCTTCACTGAAAGGATTGTCAAGCATGGGAACAGGTTGCCCAGGAAAGTGGTTGAGTTACCATCCCTGAAAGTAACTAAAAGATGTGTAGATGTGGCACTCAGGGACATGGTTTAGTGGTGAACTAGGCAGTGGCAGGTTAATGGTTGGACTTGATGATCTTCAGGGTCTTTTTCAACCTCAGCAGTTCTGAGATTCTGTGATATTCTATGTAAGTATGTGTGTGCACTTGGAATATGTGCGTTTGCTACTGCCTGGATGTGGAAACGTGAACCTGCATTGCCTTGCCTTAATGAGACTATCAAATTTGGCAGCTCTTAGCAAATTCTAGTTACATTTTCTATCTGAATAGCTGGAAATCTGAAATTTAAATATTGTTGATGGGAGAAGAGGTGAAAATTGGGTTGATTTGGTGTGAACGGGTTTTTTTTTTGGTTTTGGGCATTTGAGAACAAAGAACTTCACAAATAATTTGGTATGTTTTACACAGATGAGTATTAACACAATATTCTTAGAGCTTTTCCAGTGCTAGCATCTGGGACTAGGCTTGCACTTACATGCCTTGGCCTTCTTTTGGCACTTCTCATTGGCCTTTCTCCATCTCTGACATCTTGCTGTTGAACAAGAGCTTTGGTCAGTCCCCACTAAACTTTTCGAGGACACGGGATGCCTGAACTCTCGGATGAATGCCTGATAAATGATCCTAATAAAATGGCTTAGATAATCTAATTATGAATGCAGGCTGCAGAGAAGTACACAGCTGGTTCTGCTGACCATGCAGAATGCATTACAAATGCTGAAAGGTGATAAAAGTGTGTTTATCTGAAAATAGCTTCTAGTGGATTTTGTGTCATCCACTTACATTTTGACTCACCTGGTGATCCTGAACTGTGAAGCTGGAATGTAAAACAATGGATGACACACCATGTGAAGTTTGGCACAGAAACGTTCCTTGCACAGTTTTTCCAAAATAAAAACTCAATGTGTTGCTGACCATAGAAGTGCACTTCCTATATTGTGTAACTGTGCTGGAAATGTTTTTGAAATATTTGCAGATGTCTCTTAGTGCCTGAGCCCTTTTTCTTTTCCGAGGACATTGAAAGTACCAGAAGTGAAGAAAATCAAAACTACATTAGGTTATACTTTTTTTTTAATGAGATAGTCACAGGGCCAGATACCACTTTCTTTGCTTCTTGGTCTCAAAGATCTCCCCTCTCAGCTGTCAGACTGTGTATTTCTGTTTCTCCTGGAGCCAGAACCGGCATTCTGCCCAGCTTCCCAAGACACTGCTCCAGCCAGCTGGCCTCTTGCAAGAGACAAACTGCTTTAACTTGTAATATGTGTAGCATATAGACCTTTGTTTCATAATAGCCCTCAGATGTTTGCAAAGAGACATTGTTTTAAGCCATCCTATTTTCTTACTGTTTGTTTTTTCAGCTTCTCTATTAAGCCACTAGATGAATGCAATAAATATCCTGAGAGTAAAATTAGTCCATGTTACTCCTAAACTATAACAGAACTATTCTGTGTTCGTCAGGACATCACTATTAAAGCAGAATAGAAAGCAGAGGCTGATAGATACATCTTAAGACAAATCCCTGAACTGAAATTGGAAAGCAAAAGATCTGTACAATGCATGTCCCTTTACGGTCTCCTGGCCAGCACTGTCCCTTTATTTATTATTTTTTATTGCCACTGGTGCCATTGGTCTGTGCTGTGTACCAGGACAGCATTAACCTTGTATTTTCTTGGTTTATGAAAGAGCATAGAAAACCAGAAAAAAAAGACCATCTTCGCTTATTTGTCTTCTATACCTTCCACAGTCCTTGTGATATGGCCAGTATTGAGAAATCTCTTTCCCAATCTAATATGAACAGCAGCACAGAAAATGTTTAAAAGTTCAGCCAAGGTAAAGCTTGGTCTTGCAGGGCTTTAAGGATACATATGAGAAGATCTTCCAGTTTTGTGTGTTTTTATCACTTCCTGGCTTAGTAAAATATGACCTTCTGAACTGACTGAATTGCTACAGCTGTGTGCTGCTGTCTGCCCTGCCCTTTTCTCCCTCTTGTGCTACTTTTCCTCAGGCAAAACAGCACTGTTTGCACCTTTCACTATTGTTTTTTTGTCTGTTGCAGGTATGCATTTCTAGGAAATTGCAGGTCCGAATTCCATCTATCTTCTCTTACCTGGCCTGTTTGTTGCAGCCCTTTCCTTTGTCACTCTGCTTGGCAGCTGTTTCCACCTTTGAGACTTGCAAGTCAGCTTTTCCTCACTAGATGCTGATGATCGTCTGCAACTGCCCTGTCTTTGCTTTTCTAATACTGGGGTACAAATACAAGGCTTTGGTCAAATGTCTTTTCCTCCATGTGTTGCTTACTTTATCAAGCTGCTTTTCACCCTGCTCGGTTGTTGCTTGGTTGATGGCAGAAAACTGGTTAAAAGCATACACAGGCTTGTAGAGATCAAGTGCAAATTCTGTAATCTGGTTTAAACACCAGATTTACTGAATGCATCAATTCAAAGGTTGGATTTTCAGTGCAATTAGAAACCCTCTGCATAGAGTGCAAGGACAGTCAATATTAAAAGCTACCACTATGCGAAAATCTGGAAAATTGAGATTGAGAAAATGCAGTCAGATGCCTTACAATAGTAATGGGGAAGAGATTATCTCTTGTTTCCTGATGCTCAGTGCTGATGAGGCCACACCAGACTGTACTCAGAGCCAGGTTGATGCTTACAAGCAAATGGAGTGAAGGGCCACAAGGAGATTCCGAAGGATCTGGAGCACATACTGTTTATAAGATGTAGCTAGCTGGACTGATTTAGCCTGAAGAACAGGATTATTTTCATAGCCTTACTTTACTTAGGGAGTGTGGTAGAGAAGACAGGTTCTTCTCAGAAATCCTCAGGGACAACAAGAGGCAGTGGCCATGGTTGATGCCTCTGTAAGTCCCAAATGGAGGTGAGGAGAAAGTTTTTCCTGGGGGTGCTGCTGTGGGAAAAGGTTGCTCTAGGAAGCTGTGGAATCGCCAGCCTTGGAAGTTCTCCAAATTCTGCTGGACAAGGTCTTAAGTAATATGATACATCTTTGAAGCTTGCTCTGCTTTGACCATGGGGTTGGACTAGGTGATCTCAAGGGGTCCCTTTTACCCTGCATCATTCTGCAAGAACAGTATCCCTGAATGTTTTATTGTAGCAGAAGGCTGACTGTTAAAATTTCATTTAATGTTAAAGAGTGACTAAGGGAGTATGTGAAAATAAAAGGTTGATGTTTCCCTCTTTCTTACCCCTCAGTTTAAATAGCTTGTGTTTGGTGAGCCTTCTTGCTGTGCCACTATTGTGTGATGATTGTTTTTGTGAGATGGTAGCTAAAATGAAATGTCAGTATGAGTGAGGAGTGGAAACTGTAATGTTGACCTTCAAAAGAAAGCCAAGGTTTTTCTTAGCAATTACTGTCCTGAAAGTATAACCACTGGTAAAATAATGGGCCTGATATTAAAAGAGGATGCAAACTCAGAGTCTGCAGGGTGACAGAATTGTAAGCAATAACAACATGAATTCATAAAGAATAAATCTTGCCAGACAATGTAATTGCTTTTTTTGATAGAATTGCAGAATTAATGATTTTAGGGAACCAAGAGGGAAGTAGGTATATGTTTACTTTCTAACATGAAGATTAATTGAAATTCGCTTGGGTAGGACGAAAGAGTTGGGTGAAAGATAAACAGGAGCTGATTATCAGCAGTAGTGCAATGGTTATGTAGGCTGGGAGTTAGACTGGAGTTGTGTAACATTTCTGTTAATGATATGACAGAGGGAGAGAAAATTCTCTTAATGAGCTTTGAAAACAAACTGGGAATTGTGAGCCTCAAAGCAGAAAAATAAGGGGGCGATGGTTTTAGACACATAAAGAGAAAATAAAATGAGATTAAACTTGGAGAACTGTTAAATCAGGAGAATGTGTGCTATTTGGAGCATATATCCTAAACCAAAGTGAGGAGAGAAGTATTGAAAAGAGAGGCCAATCTGAGGTGCTGAAAACGGCAGCTGTGGTCCTAGAATCCCCTTTGAGCAGGGAGGGCACTCAAGCCTTGTTCCTGCCTCTGTGCAGGGCCACTTTAAAGCTTTTGTCCAGGTCATGGGCCTTGAAGGGCAGAGTACACTGTGCAGAAATTCACTTTCTGCTGCTGTTGTGATGTGTGCTTGGGGCTACTCCACACACTGTTAGAGCTGAAGGTATGACTGCCCAGCTCCAGTTCTGTCTGTTACTGTTTAAAATTCTGCCAAGAGCAGAGTGAATCATTTCTGATTTTCTTTTGGATGGTCGAGCTCATTACAGAGCTCTCCCTTCCTCACCTTCTGCCCTGCTCAGGCTGCAGGATCTCCCCTCTGCCCCTGTGGCAGAGCTGTGCAGGGTGAAAGCACAGCGTGCAGAATGTGAATCCCGTTGTGTCTGTGCCCATTCTTCCTTCATGCAAGCGCCAGGTCAGCCTCGCACGCTGCTCTGCCTTGCTGCTATTGATACTCCAAACACATGCTGCTGAGCATTGGCTTGGGTTTCCAGGGCTTGTACGGCACCCTGCCTGCTCCCTTCCCTCAGGTTTCACTGAAGACAGTCTGGATGCATAAATCTTACTTTAGAAATCCAGAGTGAGAATAAGTTATGTGATTTGGGGAAGAAAGTGTTGCCAGGATCTGTTACTGTTACCACGTTGCAACTTCATTTATAGCTAAGAGGGAGAATTTTTTTTTTTTAAATAAGTGTAGAGACCGAGTGGCCACCAGGATAAACTGGAATCGACCACTGAACGACTTAAGTTTATCAGTGTCCCTATTTCTTTTGGAGCTTAAAGAGAAAATTCTTCTAATTTTCTCTGTGTTCATCCCCTTTAAGTCTTGTAGCAGCCTTATGTGTCTACTTAACTGTACAGACATGCTGAAATAACACTTCTAAAATTCGAAAGGGCATCTGATCCTGTTAGGAGCGGTAGAATTGCTTATTACTTTTTAAATCCATAGGAATGATATCCTGGGTATTTCGGGCTGTAGCAAGTTCTTTTCCTTAGAGTTACAGCAGACAATGCTACTTTAACATAGAATATGGTCACTTGCTATGGGAAGAAATCCTGTTGTCAACCTGCATGGCTACCCAGATGAGTCTCAAAAAGATAAATCATGTCAGGGTATAGAAATCCTTCAGATTCTGTAAGAATGAAAGGAATGTCCATCACTTTCGAAGTATGTGCCTAGGATTCTTTAATTTCATCATCAAAATTAATTGTGTTTTATAGTCGCATGAGTACTGGAAGTAAGGAAGTTAAAAATATTTTAGCTCTTTCAGCAGTTCCATCAAAAGAGCTCTTCAGCACTATTAGCACCCAAGGATCAAAACCATATTTGTTTGCCTTCTTCATATATTATGCTGCTTGTGATATAGCACAGCAAAGGAAGCAAAACACTGCAAGGAAATGTCTCCATATGCTAATGTTTGCCATTAGAATAGTTCATTTCAAAAAGGTTAGAGACAATATGACTAATAATCCTTCAAAATCCCAAGGAAAATAATGCACCATGTATGTCTGATGCAGAATGAAACATCTAGGGGGGCTCAGCCCCATGGCAAGACTGTCCACAACCATTAAAAGCTCTAACAGTAAAGCAATTTTTGGGGTATATGGCCAGATGTAGCACCATTTTGCCTTTTTTAATTTAGATGGATGCATCTTAAACTGTACTGGCTTGTCAGGTCAGTATTTTTAAATAGCTTTCCACTGTCATGACATAGTGGCAACACCAAAAGAAACTCTACCATTTCTAAGATCAAGGATCAAGCTTTCTTCTCCCATGTAAGTAGTTTAATTTGGGATCTTCCAGAAATTTACTCTTGAAGAGATTAAACCAGCCCTTCATCTGTGCAGCCAGTACCTCTCCAGGGGCAGATGGATTGCCTTTAAATAATTACTAATCCCTCCTTTTTGCAAATGAATTACATTCCTTCCTTTGGGGAAGGTCCTTCATTATGACAAATGCACTCTTGTACTCTTGTATGGAATTCACACTCCAGTAGGAAAAAAAAAAAGCAGGTCATGGTGATGGCAAAGACTGGAATTTGTTGTGTCATTTCTTGTGTTAAAGAAGAAATTTCTGCTGTTAAAGGAAGACAGTAGTTAACAGATTAGAAGGGATAGCTATCAAATTAAGTCACACAGATCAGACAGGCCTTATGATCTGCAGATACTCAATAGATAGGATGAGGATGTTCCTAATTTGTCAAATCTAGCTACTGAGAAGAAGCATCTCTTTTCCCCTCCTCATCAGTGGGATAGCAATTTCAATTTGCCAGTTTTTCAGTGCATGCAACTGCAGTTCAAATGACTGCTACTCCAAGAAGTTCAGTGTCAATCTTTCGCATTCTGAGTTTCGGATCTTAGAACAAAATGTTAGAACCTCAGCAAAGTCTGGGATGAAAGGAGATGCTGGAGAGCATGTGGTCCAACCTTCTTTTAAAAACAGGGCCCCAGTTCAGGTTATGCAGGCCCCTGTCAAGCTGATTCTTGTGTATTTCTGGTAAGGGAGATTCTAATATCTCTCTAAGCAGTCTGTTCTGGTGTTTAATTTTTCTCCCATTAAGTTTTTTTTTCACTTATATCCAGGTCAACTTCTCCCCTGATCAACTTCTTTCTGGTGCTTGACTTGCCAACTTGCATACTTGTGAACAAAGTACCACCATCTTCTGTAACTGTTACTAAAAGGCATTTATTGGCCTTCTGGAAAGTGAGTCTTTTACATGTGAGGCAGCACATCTGTCCTGACCTTAATGTCTGCCTAAAGCCCTAATATTAACATTTTATGAGGTCGAAGTTTTATTTCAAACAGTGTATAGCATCTCTTGAGAGTATCTTAATTTGGAATTCTGTCCCTAAGCACGTACCTTTTCTCTTCTATAATAGAAGTCAATTCTTTACGTTTTCCCAGTATTGAGAGATGTGTGTCAAAAATGTATATCTGTTTTTTTCATTTCAACGGGTCCCTGGTTGCTTTAAAAAACGTGGTTTACAGATTATACACAAGAGCTACTGGTGACCAGCCTGTGAAATCTGAGAGGAAATCTGGTTCACAGAACTTTGTAGCAGTCTACCATGTCAGGCCTTCAGTAGTCTGAGGGTTTTCTTTTCAGTGCTTGAGAATGCAGGACACTGTAGAAATCTGTTTCCAATTATTTTTTTTTTTTTGGCATTTGTTCTTTATATTAAAATAAAAATAACGGAATCCTTAATATGAAGGATGCTTAAAATGCATGAAGATAGTTTTGTGATAGACATTTTGAAGGCTCTGGTGCCTGGGAACAATTTGTTAGGGAAGAATTTTTAGGGAAGAATTATTCCCCACTCCCCGCTTCCTGCCTACAGCTTGGTATTGATGTAGTCTTTTGGACTCATTGATAGAGATATCTCATTTGATAAACACAGCAGATGGAGTAGGTAGGGACAAAAGTGAGATACCTGTATAAATGGAGCTAAAGTGCTATAGAATAGCTATAGGCACTCTTTGGGAGGCACTGAACTTTAAAATGATCAAGACACATTCTTAGTCTTTCTTTTTCTTTCAGCATAATACATAAGCCTGGCATCTAATTACAGGACAGGTGCAAAGCATCATTTTGTTTGGAAAAATATTACTTGTAAAGAGAAACTGCACCTTGCAACTAATCAGCTCTGTTCCCTTTGTATGTTCAGAGATCCGTAAGTCTTGATTCTGTTGATTTATGCTGTGTTGCTTTTTGTTTCCTTTCAACCTTGTTTCTAGTGGAGTGAGAAGAAATTTTTTCTTCTCTCTCTTTTTTTTTTAACTTACTGTATTACAATTTCCAAAACTTTGTTTTCAGTGTACAGGGTAGAAAGCGTTCAAGTTGATTTAAAAGGGAAAAACACAGGGAACTGAGATGACTTAATTTAGTAATCCTTGAAATACAAGAAATAAGGGATTTCAGAGTGCAGTTCATGCAGTCAGGTTTGGTTGGAATCTTGTGTATTTCAAGTACTTGTGTGTTTCTTCTGGAAGTGACAAAGCTACAGAATCTTTTCATGATTGTATCTACCAAATTACTTTGCTTCAGCTTGTGGAAGGGAGTAACCCCATTACTGATAAACGTTTAATATAACAGCTTCCATGCTGTTGGAATAGAAACACTAAGTATTATACAAGACAGGCCTATAATAAAACCATTGGCACAGAAGTGGGGGAGGAAAGGAGTAAGATATGATCAATTTAGAAAAGTTGTGTTTCAGGTATGGGATGAGATGATGAGTTCATAAAACTTCTGAAAAGTGTCTGGGTGGCTTGAGAGAATTACTGTTATTTCCGAGCAAATGTTTGACTGGAAAGGGGCAAGTGCAACATAATAAATGAGTATATGAGAAAAATAACACAGAAGGAAAGCCCATCAGCTGGATAAAATCCAGGGAATTTTTCATTTTGCGGGCATTGATGTCCATACCTGCATGTGTCTATTTTATAGACACAGGGATTGTAGATTTAAAACAGCAACAAAACCAACAAAACGTTACCAATGGATTATATTATTGCAGATTCACTATTAGCTTGCTCTCCTGAAGGGAAGAAGTCTGGAAAGCCTTTTCAGTAAATTAGTTTAGATTTTAAATTACTCTAGACTTGGATATTTCGGAGAGAAGAGAGAAAGGTTACACATATTTTTGCTATGGGCATCAAATTTGACTTGTACAAGACATATTTGGATCCAAACTATTGCTGTCTATCCTTACATGATACTGCATTTTGCAAGCCTTTAGGTTCATTCATGTTGTTTAAAACCCCATCTGGATGCACACCATTTGCTAAGCATTTATGGCCATGTATTTTTGATAGATTCCCTTGAACCAGTCTGCAGAGTAGAGCATGAAACATCATGTTGGTTGCTTCTGAAATAAAATGCCAGCATCCCAATTAATTTGTAAATGGAAAATACCTGCCTGTGATGAATTTATGAAGTGCAGCTTCTAAAGGCCAATTGATATTTCATACAATAGCTACTGCATGCTTGTGACATACCTAAGTAGATCAGAGCAGATTGAATGAAACAAATAGTTCTCCCCTACAAAATACACCCTTTTTTTCCCCCTGCCTTTCAGATGCCTCTGTGAGGAATTTTTGAAACGTTCTTAGTTTCTGACTGCTGATCAAGGATATCTATCTTGGTTTTCTCATAGCTCACAGACACTGATGGTACAAGTAAACTTTTTCAAAATGAAGTGAATGTGGGCTTGGCTTTTGGGAAAGAGTCAAACATGCTTGCATCCATTCTTTACACCCCATATTAGGCTCTGAACGCTTGGTATTGCAGCTAGCACACAGCATTCTCTCCAGTGTAAATGAGTCCTCCATAATACAGATAAGGTCATTAAAATGACGTTTTCCCATTATACTTCTGCCTTTACAAAAGCTTGTTAATGAATATACTGTAAAAAGTTAAGTAGTTCCTACTGTAACTCAGGGAAGTGAACTGCTGGATAGCTTTTTGTGACTTGATAAGCAGGGTCATGTCAAACTGCTTTTTCCCCCCTTTTCCTTCCTCCTTTGTCATTTTAAATCTCTCTCAGCCTTGTAACAAGAGCTGACACCGATCACAAATCTCATGAACAGCAGCACCGTTACATAAACCTGCTGGATTATAGTAAGAGGGTTACCTTGTTTTCATTATTACACCCTTTCTTGTATCTCATGCAGAATAGATGAGAACCATTTAGCCTCGTTCTTGTGAGATGAGTAGGGTGGCTAAAATATCTGCCTGCTCTTGGGATTTAAATCTGACTCTGTTGTTGGCAAAGCAAAAAGCATTAATTGCATGACTGCTACGTTACAGGCACATCCTATTTTAAATGTTGAAGTTGACCACATCCTAGAGTGTTACCGCACAATGTACTAGAAACTTTATTGTGAAGATAAGTAAGCTTTATTGCAAGGGCAGATGCAGATGGTCAAATACAATTATTATTACAAATTTAAAGAGCTTCAAAGCAGGAAGGAGTCTGTGGATTTTGCTCAGGCTAGGTGTTGTGGAAGTTTGTTGAAAGCCACAGAAATTAATCCAGCCCAAATCAGCAGGATGGAATGTGGCTGTTCTGCAGTGCTTTGATCAGAATTTGAGAAGTGCTGTTGATGGTGATGAAGGTATGTTCCAGTTACCTTGAATTACTCCAAAACTGTTTCTTATGAATTCAGAAACATCTGCCTTCAAAGATAAAAGGAGGTATGTGCTAGGAATTGTTAGGCAATGTAGATTGGTGTCACAGTTAATAGACTGGTCAGGGAGGGCCAGGAGTAGACTAAAGACTGAATAGCTGTAGAGACTAGACCCCACCCTTGTTCCCAGACATTTCTGCCCAGAGTCACACTGGAGAACCAGCAGAGATGAAGCTGGTACTGTGACTTGAAGTTATCCCTTTCTGATGCCAGCATCACCTGTGAAACCACTGGCTCTGGGCAGGTACTTAATTCATTTGGTGGTGTGACTCCTCTCTGAAAACTGTGCCTCTTGGACCTGGAGGTGGCACCTGGGGTTAGGTTTTGCTTAGAAATTCTGCTGGAAAACAGCCTTTTGGTTCCTCAAAGACATCTGGGGTGGTGATGCTCCTCCAGTAAGGCATTCAGTCTGCCACTTCCAGTGAGTCTGAGGGTGGAGGCTGGGGCTGGTGATGAGTAGCTGCCCATTGAAGACATCTGGGTCTCTGCCAGCCCTGACACAGTGGTTTTAAATGTCCCCATTCATGGAATGACACCTGTTTGTGTTTAAGTGCCAAAAAATGAATATTTTAGCAATGAAGGAATTCATTCAATTGTGAAAGGAATGTGCTTAAAAATGTTCCTTCATGGCATAACTGAGCAGGTTTCAGAGATGTGTGCTGCCTTTCAAAAAGGAATGCTTACATCATTCTCTTGGTTCTTTCTTCACATGGAGCCATTTGTATGATGGTTTTTTCAATTTGTTGGTTTTTAAGTTTAATAGTTCTGCTAATACATAGACACCAGCTGTCACTTAATTCAAAACAGCAGACTGCTGGTGAAAGACAGCCTCTTTGGAACAGATGTTAGAGAAAATCCACCTGATTTTGTTCAAGAGACTTGTACAGATTGGACACAGAAAAGTTATTGTATTAATGAAATTCTGCTGCACCATCCAAGAGGAAGAAGGGATGTCATCTCTCATGATAGTCAAAAACCTCTGTCTATTTGCTAACTTTCTTTAATCTGTAGTCAATATAGGAGATGTAAAAACCTAAATTGTCATTTAAAGTGGGAGTGGATGAGAAGCACTCAGATCATGTACTCTACCTCTGCAAAAAATAGGTGTTAAATAAGAACCCTTCTCTCTTCCTCGCCCCTGCTTTCTTTTTTTGGTCTTTAATTTTTAAAGCATAGTTTTAGAGATCAGATTTGTGATGTTTCCTCACACAGTGGTGTTGGGGATGTGTTGCTGCTGCCTTCCTGCCTCTGGCTGGCAGCTTTCTGGTCCCTTGATCTTATTTTCTCTGTATATGGAGTAAAAAACATTTCCCTGCATACATCTTTTTTTTTTTGTGTACTGGATGGAGACAGCAGCTTGTACTACACATTAATGGATGGCCAAGGGTTGATTTGGCTTATGTCAGCATCTTTACAAGGAGTCCCTCTCTTGAGGGTTGTCTTCCTGGTGACTTTACAAGGAATCAGTATTAGACTTAAATCACTGTAGTGAGAAAACTCCCTTTCCTCCTACAGGTAAGATACAAATTCAAAATACAAGGGTTTTCCTGTTAAGCTCTGAAAAGTTCAACATTTTCAGAGCCAAATTTTGAGTCTGAAATAGAAAAGCAGAAGGGGGATGATGGAAAAATGTCTGTTGAATCTGAGTAGCTTCACTTTCATAAAGATAAGGTGTTGATAGAAATAGAATTGATTAAATTTATTTTGAATCTGAACATTAATTCTTGTCCTTTAAAAAGAAGATCTTTTCATCAGCATATTGGGGAAGATTATGGCAGAAACAGCTCAATTAGAAAGAAGCCCTAAGATGGTTAACTGAAATTATTAAGGAGTCAGAGAATTTTCAATAATAGGACATGCTGAAAAGTGCTTAGTTTAATGAAAGACAATAACATAGGATGTAATAAGGGATTATAAACTAATGAATTATTGGATGAGGATGAACATCCAGACAGAGGATAGAGCTGGAAAGCATAATAATGATAGTGAATAAGAGGAAGATGCTGGGTTATTTTAACATAATGCATATCTGTGGAACTCACTGCCCTAAAATATTGAGGCAAAGTTCTCAGCAGAATTTAAGGATTAGCTGTTGATGGAGATTAAAAAATGTATTCATTGTTATGGAAGATGAGATGAACACCCTGTAATTAAAAGGGGTATCCTTAAGATTCTTAAGCTAAAAAGTCATAAACAGACTGTTCCAAAGCATTTGTGAAGCTCTGCTGCCTGGTAGGATAGTCCTCTCTGCTTGAGCACATACTGTTCTCTTTGCCCTCATATTTCCTATTTTCTGTCACCTGGTAGAGGGAGAACTGGTAAGGTAGTTTTGGGACTTCAGAAAAAAAAAAACAAACGCTTTTTTGCCTTTTTTTTTTTTTTTTTTTTAACTTCCAGAGCCAGCTGTTAACGTTTGTTTTTCTATTTGGGTATTAGACTGACTGTCGTATAGGTTGACGTGCTCTACATATGTACATTGCCAAGCCCAAGAAGACTGATTTCCAAGATTCTTAGAAACAAACAATAAATAGATTTCCTGGATTTTAGTTGTTAAAGGTGAAACTTATGATGGTGAAGTGCTTCTTTCAGATCTACCATATTTCATTATGTTTGTGAAGTGAAAACCAAACCCCTAAAGATCCCTGTATATAGCGCAAATGTTTTGATTTAAAAGCTTAAATGTTGGTAGCAGGATTTCCATTTTCTGTTATGTTTTTCTGTCACTTTGGAAACTCAGACATTCTTTGTGCTCAGTCTAAGAGCCCCTGAGGGAAAACTGGTGTGAAGGTGTGACTTAATCAAAATTTCTTAGCTTTTGGGCCTCATATTGCACTTTAATCTGCATGCCCCACATCTCCTGTGCATTAGCATATCACCTCATCATCTGCAATTGACCACAGTGGGTTAAGGTTCCTGACATGATTCACAGATAATTCCTGTGTACAATTTGGAGACAGAATCTCATTCCATCTCTGGTAAGAAATCGTAAATGAGAAGTTTCAGCCACATGTGCATTGTTAGCAGTAAATGATTTTTAGTAGAAATCCCAGGGTCCAAATGACAGAATGTTTGGCACAGTGGAAAGTCTTACAATAGGATCTTGTTTTCTTGGTTGTCCAGCCAGTGAGGACCCCATATTGGAAGGATAAACTAGTCTCACTGGTATATATTAGTATAAACTAGTAACTATTAATTTAGGCCATTCAAAGAGATTTTACCTCTTTTTTAATCTCTTTACCCTGGGGAGGCAAGGAGTGTTACTCATCAGAGGCAACCACGAGCTGCTGTGCTCTTTTTTTTTTGTCATAGAAACAGATTAATTCGTTTCCTTTCCAGTAACAATGTCAAAAAGTGTAATTTCTCTTGGTGAATTCAGGACTAATGGAAGTGGGTGTTGGATTGAGGTGCCTAGACACTCAATTCTTGTATCTGTAAGAAAAGATTATTTACCCACTGATCTCCAACTCAATGCCTCCTTAGGGGTGCTCCTTCACACAGTTCCTGCATCCTGGAGTGCTGTCTCACTCCTGTCTCTCTGCAAGACCTCCTTTTTCTTCAGTGTCTTGATTTGAAAGACAGGTGTCTGCCAAGAAAGGCAGGAGCCTGTTTTTAAAATGGAGAATGTAAACCCCCTCCCTCCAAATTATTTTAATTTTGAAATTAAGGGAGCTCTCAAGCAAAGGTATGGGAATAGGAATAACATTTCTTTACTAGGAAAATTAAAATAGAAATACAGTATTACAGAGAACAAACCCAAAAACACTGACAGAGTCAGAATACAACCTGACACCCCATCACTCAGGGTGTTGGTAGCAGTCCCATTAAATGGTGGCTGCAGTCCTCCTGGATGACAGATGTGGTTTAGTTGAAGCAGTGATCCTGTAGAAAGGTGCAGTTTTCCTCCAAAGGTTCAGTGATGATATGGAAAGGTCCAGTTTTTCCTCTGGAATCCAGTGGAAAAAGGCTGCCTTAATGTTCCAGATCTCAGTTTTTATCTAGGTAGGAAAGGCTTGGCTCCTCCCCCAGGCTGGAACATTTCACAATGGGATGATTTAATTTTATCAGTCATACAGTGGGACCCACTGGGATGATGTAATTTTATCAGTCATTCAGTGGGTCTCAATGGTCCATTAACAGACTGTATCTTCCTGGAGGAAGGATGGACTGTGGAAAAGATAAGGATGACTGCCCCAGCTGATTTTAACAGATGGCCCATTAGCAGAGAATATCTCCCACAGAGATAAGGATCACTGCCCTACCTGTTTTCAAGAGATGGTGATAGAATACATACTTTTGGTCACATCCTGTATTGCAACCTAAGGCATTCAGCCATGCCAATGCTAGGTGGAGTCCCAGAACATGGAGTCCAGCCTCCAAAAATCCATCTGAGCATCCTGGTTTTCCTTCCAGTTTATGCTGTATGCATATTTACCTATCCCAGATCCTTTTAGCTGGCCTCTGGAGCTGGCTTTCTTCTGCAGGAGGAATTGAGGATCAGGTGATCCCTTTCGGATGCTTTTGGTTGTGCTAGAAGGTGAAGAGAGAAGGGCATGAGGTTGCTGTCTCTTACAAAACATTGAGATTGTTTGCTAGTCAGATCACAGACACCAGCTGTAAGTCTGTTTGTTAATGAATCCAATCTCTCCCTCCATCAGCTGTCTATCCACTAAGCACCAAAGGAAATGTTGGTTCTCTGACCATAAGAGAAATGGCTGCTCTTCATGCTAGTAGGGAAACTAAGTGTGCATTCCACTCTTCTCTGAACGCTTGGCAGTGATTATTTTTTAGTATTTATATCAAACAAGCCTATTGATATAGGCTCTAAATAGTGTATGAAGCTATGATCAGCGATTGGAGACTCCAAAACTGAAGTTACAGTAGTTCTGGCTGTTTCTAATGGAATACTTTTCTTAGTGGAAAATGAAAGTGTGTCAAAGGTTAAATATGGCTTGGGCTATTTGGTTCAAAAAAACCAGGCAGATTTGAAAACTTGTCTATCACACAAAGTTGTCCATGAAATCGACCTTGTTTTTGTCCAATCCCATGATTGGCAGAATACTTTGGATTTACAACATCCAGGCTGGAGCTTGGAAGGTGCCAGAATGTGCATTATAACTGTCAGAGCATCCAGGTTTTTGGTTATAAATTCTGCAGCTTCGGAAGACCTGAGAACTCCAGGCATTTTAACTTGCTTTAGTCTGTAAACTTTTTGGCATGGAGCCAAGCGCATGAAATACCCGAGAACCTCATGGTTTTGTCTCTCATGTGATCCTAATTTTAGTACTGTTCTTTTGGACATCCTTTTCCCTTTAAGCTTATTCCAAAATCAGTGTTGGTTTGTTTGTTTGTTTTTTTTTTAATCTGAGCTTTCAGCTGCATGCAACTGTATATGAGATGTAAGCTATTATTTTCAATCTCTTGTTCCTTAGCTCCTTCTCATGGACTTCCAAGATTCAGAGCAGCCACTGGAAAGATGTAGTCACTGAGTTTATACTCAGCAGTCTCTGTTCTTTGCCTATCTAATGTACCCTGAGGAAGGCTTGTAAAATTGAGTTCCTGGTCAATATAATTCAAAAGAAAAGACTGAATTTAAAAACCATATCCTTTGAACACTTGGTGGCATATGCATTTTTACGTCTCTCTGCAGGGCACAGTATTGTTCTGAAGTCATGAGGCAGGGTTACTAAAACTCGTGATTCCAAAAATAATTAATTTGAGAATGGTGCAGTGGTTAGTGAAGTAGCTGAGGACGTGTGAGGCACAGACTTGATTTGCTCCTCTGCCAGCAGTTCCCTGTTCATCCCCAGCAAATATCTTGGTCCTTGAGTTCTTGATATTTAAAATAGTGACAGTAGCATTATCCTACCTATTAGAAATTGCAAGATAAAATATGTAATAAGGTGTAAAATGGCTTGTGTACCATGGTGACTAGAGTTTTTATTTTTTCTTTTTTAAAAAAAAACCTAGAGTTTTATATTTTACTTTCAGCAATCATGGGAGATGCAATAAAAGCTTAAGATATTTTTTGCTCAACCTTCAGTATCTTTTCCTGTTCTTGCCTGTACTAATCCCTCTCCCTCTCACTGGGTCAGTAAGTTCACTGAAGGGGAATATCAAGTAAAATTGATTTGAAACTTCTAAAAGGGGGAAAAGAAGTTCATTTTTTTCTATATTGCTGATACACCTTTTATATCTGTATTATGTATTTTAAAATCTGTGTTTATAAATATGTTTTTAAACTTGCTGTTTCAACTTGCAGCTTTTGCTGTTTTGCAGCACAATTCCACGAGCCAGTTGTGCAAAAATAACTGAGGAGGGTAAAAACAAACAGAGGGGTTCAGGATCACTCTAGCTGGGTGTAATTGGCACTGAAGTTCTGGTGAGATTTCAACCACAGGATGAGAAAAAAAATGAAGTAATTTGTGAAATTCACTAAGAAATGAAGATGTTGGGTTGTGTGCTTTGGAGATTATGGTGGACTGTTCTGAGGAGGGAACCAAATAAATCAGTTTCAGTAGGAGAGCCAGCCTATGCTTTTTGACCATATTGCTAATACTGTTCCTTTCCATTTTTTTGGTTACACCCATTGTGACATTGGTTTTCACATTTCTGCTATCTGAAAGTGGCCTAAAATTTTACCTTTAATATTTGGAAGAGCCATTTAAATGCAATGGATTGATGTTTTTTGCCTTGTCCCAGGTATATACACGTGGGACTGAAATTATTTTCTTGATGTGAAGGCATCACTCAGCAACAAAATTCTGTGATTCAGTAATCAAACATTAATGAAGTACCTTGTGAGCTTTTGAATGTTTTTCATGCCCTGATTACTAAACAGAGGTAAGATCTGTAGTGAAGCAAAATGTGTTTGTCCTCATGCTGAGGTTACGCTGTTGAGTGGGACCCCAAAAGGTGCTGTTGCCACACAGCAACACCTTCTGCCTAAGTCTCAGTCAGAGGCAGAGTTGAGTGCAATGGCTGGTCAAAACACAGCTGGACAGACTGCTTACAGCTTTTTCACCACTTATTTTTTCAGCAAATAAGGAGCCCCATGTGGTTTATTAACTGAGCTACCTGAGCACTGAGTTAGAGTTGCAGCAGCAGGAGCTGGCTTCTGATCTGTAAAGACGCTCGGTGGCTGCAAATTCAAGTGGCTGAAGGTTACTGAGGCTTGTAAAGTCTCTCTGGTGGCCACAACATAACCATAAGAGAATCATATGTTTTCTTGCTACACAGCAAGGGAGAGACTGATCTGGAACCGTGTTTTCTCCACTGCTCCTTTCTCAGGTCTGGATTTTTAAGCTGTTGATTTTACATGTGTCTTTGATTGGGACTATTCAGAAGTACAAACTGTGCTGCAGACCGGTCATGGAGATCTCTTAATGGAAGGAAGGTACATTAGAGGTAATGGTGCCATAAACCAGTATTTTGTAGTAATTGGAGGTAAAAATAGAAAACTGGAAAGCTTGAATAAGGTCTAATAATGAAAACTTGAAACAAGAAAGGTTGGAGGTATAGTTGTTTTGCTTTTATTTTTTTAACCACCAGTAGAACGTTTCCACTATTTACAAAGTATTAGAGCATTTGTGAAATTTTTTTGCTTATTACAGACTATTCTTTAAATCTTTTAACCTTGAGGAGGGCGGATTAATTATTTTTGTCATGTACTTTCAGTGGGAAGGCAAATATTTATATTGCATTCATTTTCACAAGTGCACAGCCATTTTTTTCTTCCTGTAGCTAGTCTAAGTCAGTGTAAATTTTATGGCAAACCAAAGGGTGCAAAAACTAAAAAGCTAAAAATGCTTTAAAGTACTTGTGTGTTCTCACAATTTTTTGGCTGAGAGCTCAGTTTTGTATGACAAGCGAAAACCACTGAAAATATCTAGCTGCAGTATTGGTTTGCAGTGGTACAATTTTACACTTCCAGTAAGCGAATTTAAAACAGAAGAGTTTTTTCAGTCTTCTAAATCCATACTCAGACATTTGCTTTGTGTTTCAATGTGAGTTATTTTGCAGGCTCTGGTGTTTGAGGCAGGTACCTGGCTGTGACCTGCAAGTTGCTTCCATGTTTTTTGCTGAGAACGTTGGTTCTTGATAATTGCTTATGGTGAAGTTTGTATGTGCACCATAGACATGTCTAGAAATGCCCATTCTGCTTCGGTCAATGTTAATTTATCTTTTCTTACTTGGGTGTTTTGTGTGTAACTTCTTGTGCTGTCACACACAGTGCTGAGCAGTCACCCTGCAGTCGTCTTTCAGAAGGACACATTCGATGCAGGGAGCCTTGAAATTACTTTTGAAAAGCAAGGTGAACAAACATTGTTGATATGGGCTTGGACCTGCCTGTTGTTAAAATCATATTTCAGAGCGGAAAAGGTGAGAGAGAGGTATTACACATTCAAGTACGGGTATTTAATGTACTTTGTTGATGGAGGGATCTTTTAGCAGAAAAAGCCTGTCAGGAAAGGTACAGCACTGCTTTAGGGTGTTGGTTCTGGTGCTGGTACATAAAAATTACAGAATTTTTAAAGGCTTTTGGCCCACAGATATGCAAGATTGAATAAATGTTATGTAGTTTTTTTTTTTTCAAAGATACCTGATATAACCATTAACGGTGTGTTTTAATATGACTGCATGTGAAGCAGTCAGTTGAAAATTGCATAGAATTCCGCTTTTCCTGGTAGCTGCATTTCCTTCACAGTGGCCTCCTAATGTGATTTCTTTCTTTATAGAAAGAAAAGAATAACCTGTATTTTAAATCTGCTATAGCACTTTGCACCATTGGCATGCTGCTTTTGCGCTTATGACAAAATGACGAATTTGGAAGTCCAGGGAGTAGTGACCTGAAGTGTTTCTCTTCCTCCCCTCCGGGCACTTGCATACATATGCGCAAGCACACGTGCACGGTCCTGCCCTCCCCGTTTCAGAGTCCTAGCAGGCATGTTGCACTCCTCTCTGGAAAAGAAATGTGGCATTTGGGTCAGTGTTTCTAGTTCACAGACGACCTGTGATGTAAGATGGCTTATTGCTGTACACAACAGGAATCTCTGATGTACATGTTAAATAGCGTGTAAAGAGCTGCAGGCTCAGATCCCCTTACATTTCAGGAGTTTTAAGAATTGAATGATGACCTCCTAAGAGGCAGCAGCTCTGCTTTTCCGGTTCTGGTGAATTGTATCACAGGTGATGGTGTCGCGTTGTGTGCATGTACAACTGAGATGTGTGCCTCAGCAGGGTCTGCTGAGTGCTAGCCTATTCCCTTTGCTTGTCCCGTGGGACTTGTTTAAGCCAGAAAAAAACGTAAGTCACTGTTAATGAGCAGAGAGAGGTTAGCACTTGCCTATCCAATCCATACTTTCTCTGTATTTTATTGCATCGAAGGAATATCGCTGCCTAATGGTTCTAGCGCAGAAACAGCTAAACAGTACTTGACATTTAAAGAGATTTTCTGTTGTGCACTTGTATAGTCAAGAGTAATTCTAATCCTATTAAAGATATTATGTCATGGAGGCGTGTCCTGGAGGAGAAGGCTTCTGCTAACTGGCCCGATGGAAAGCAGAGGGGAGGGGCGAGCAGGAGGGCGGATTTATTACTCGATAGTTAGGTCAGGGATTTCTGTGGGAAATGCCCAGTGGTTGCAGTTGCTGATGATTTCACGGCAACAGCAGTGAAACACAGAGTGCGCTCCGGTAGCTGGTTACTGAATGAGACACTGCAAATGGGTGGAAAGAAAAAAGACAGCGTGTGAGAGAGAGTCAGGGAGACACAGAGAGGGAAGCTGAGAGCAAGGAAAGTGCTCCGGCTCGAGGAGAGCCTCCCAGGTGTACTGCAGAAGCTTTTTGGAAATGGATGCAAGGACCATCTGCTGCCTATAGATTAGAGGACTGTAGACTAGGAGTGCAGAGAAAGAGCTTATGGCTCTTTTTAATAAAAATCAAAGTTCTGCATAACTGATTCATCAAGATAAATCATGAGTGTGCTCTTGCATGGGATATTAATGTATAAATCCATGCTTCAGACAGACAGAGTACAGCCTATATTGCTATAAAAAATAAACCCAGCAACAATGCAGTGAATAAATTCTGCAGTGATTATCTGATTTATGTACGAAGAAAAAGAGAAGCAAAACACAGACAGCTCTTAGCGCACTGTGGCATTTGCAAGGCACTGCATTTAATGCTGAGAGATGCTATACATTAAATCTGACAACTGTGAAAAGAGAGATCATGGAGAAGTCAAGTAGTGAGGATTCTTCAATTCACCGGAGTCCATCTTTGGATAGCAAAGACTCAGATTTTGCTAAACCTTCTACCTCAGGGAGGCAATTTGGTCGAGGTTTTACTGCAGGAGCTTTCTATGGTACAACTGGATCACGCACACAGAGCCACACTGGGGTCGGAACCGGGACCGGCGCTGGGACTGGAACTGGCGTAAAAAGTGAAAAATACAGTGCACCCAAAGGCAGCAAATACGTGGTCTTTTACCTGGATCTATCCTTTGTTTTCCTTTTAGAATTTAAGAAGTGCAACATGGCAAGAGGCTGCCTGTGTTGTTTGAAATACATGATGTTCCTTTTCAATTTAATATTTTGGGTGAGTACTGCCTTTTCAGTTGCCTTCCTCTGTTAGTCTATCCTGTACTGCTGCATTATGTGTATAGTGCATCTTTGAAGCAGTACAGTAAGTTCTCTCCTCCCCTCCCTCTCTCTCGTACCTGCTTGGAATATCTTCAGTGTTAAACTCGTGTCTGTTGGGAAATGCACATGCTTTCTATATCTTTATTGCTACCTGGTTACTGTAGTTTGGCTTCTAATTGCTCAGACTTCCTATTCTAGTGTGCCTCGAACTGAGTTATCTAAGAAAGGGCAGAATTGTTGCCCTTTAAGGAGGACCAGAATTATTGTAGCATTAACATCCTGCAGTGGCTGGATTGTTGCATTCTGTTGTAATATTTGTTTTGCAAAAAGCTGAAGCTTAATATTTAAAGTATATTTTCATTTCCACCATAAATCTCATTTGCTTTGTGTAAACTTTATTTGACAAACTGCTTTTTCATTTGAGGGAAGTTCTGTCCCATTTCTCCAATTAAAAACAGTAAATCAAGTGTGTTCTAACCTCTCAAGGTCTCAGCATAAATGTAAAATGCTTGGAATGGTGAATTAATCTGGATTCAGTTTCAGCTGCAATTGTACACTTTGGTGTGTGAAGTTGGAGACTTGCACTTGCTTCTCAGGGATCAAAATTGATTTTCTTCCATCAGCCAAGAGGCGCGAGGAGTTGTAACAATGAATGTTTCAGTCAGCAAGTTAAAAGCATAATGGCTACTTTGAGCAAAGTATTGTCACGTATAAGGGAAGGAGGAAGAGTTAAGTCATCTGCCAGCTAAGCACCCTTCAGTACAGTATTTTTAAGGAAATCACAGGCTAATTGAAATACTGAGTATTCATGAATATAACACAATATGAAATGGTTTGCTTAGTTTGAAAGCAAAGGTCATTGCTTTCTTGGTGGTTAAAAAGCTTGGGCACGTGAACAAAACCATTCATGGTTGTGATCCAGGAACATACAGTAAGCTTCATAAATAAATGGAAACACCATCCCGGGATTTATTTTGGAAAAAGGGGCATTAGCAGTCTAGTTCAAATAGCTACCTCTGGTGTACAAATATCATTGTTCAAATTAGGAGCCTTACTAGCAGGTTCTCTGTTTATCTTGACCCACTTACTGAAATAACCTCTAAGAGCAAGAGTTAATGGAGATTTGGTACAGTGTTGAACTGCTCACGCAACAGTGAGCTTTTATCAGTAATAGACTGAAATCCCACAATTACTGAACTTGTGTACATCTTACTGAAATAGAAAGATAGAACTAATCACTGAAGAACATCTGATCAAAGACCATTTATTATTCTAACTTTTTTTTCTTTTTCTGTACACATACCCTACTAGAAAGTTGCCATAAATATTTTTGGAATACATAATTTTAAACACAGCATGTTTATATCAAACTGGTTATTTGACTCAATGCTGCATTACTTTGACACCTTGAACTGTTTGTTTTTCGTATCTGTATGTGGTGACTCATTTCAGAAAAGCTTTTATCTGGTCTCATTACTCATGTCCTCTGTGATCTGTTATGTAGGTGTCTCTTACTCTTCACCTCCTTAGATGCAACATCTTTCTTTGATTTTTTTCTTCTTCCCAAGCAGCAATTTTCTTGACTCTGCATCAGACCTTCAGAGTCCATTTTTTCCATTCCTTGAACTTGCAAGAACATTTCAGACTTCATCTGTGTGCTCATCTCTGTCTGCTCAGCTCCCACTGGACTTTTATACAAACACATTGCTGCTTAGGTTAAAGCTAGCCTACCATCTGGAACAGTTCTCTAGTGTCCTGTGCTTCTTCAGTTCTTACTCTTACTCTTAATCCCCTTGACACTCTTCTTACCATGTCATATTTTGTGAGGCTTATATCACTTTTCTTTCTGTTACTAAACTTTATTACCACATTTCTATCCAATATTCTAAAAATGCCTTATTTTTAGTGTAAATTATGCTATTCAGAATGAAAATAATGCTCTGGCCTGGTGAATATGAGAGATTATTGAAAAATGCTAAATGTAAAATGTCAAGGTGCTTTTCAAGGTGTATTACAACAGACATGTGATCCTTCAGCCTGGTTTAAATTGTTCAGAAGTCCCCCCTTCTTCACTGTGGCTGTTTTATACTCAATTTTGCAAGCCAGAATGATATTCCCGTGCATTCTTCCAGTTCTGCTGTATTCTTATTTTTTTTTGACTCTGCTATTTTATTGTTTGAGACATTCAAATGAATAATATTATCCTTTGATGCATGGAAATGCAATTAGAATGAAACATGTGTTCTGTAGTTTTCCACATCTGGCTTCATACCTGGAACCTCCACTAGTTCCACCATGACTGTCTAAGAGGTAGTGAATGTTTGGCTCTGTATGTGCTCCTTGCTGATGCTGTGCACCTGTAGCATCTCTCACTACTGCCCTGAACTCTTCTGCTAGCCTGGCACTGGACTCCCCACACAGCTCTGCCAGTGCCCTTCGCTCCTGCCCTGCCCTGAAGTACTCCCTGCTATTTCAGTCCTATCTTTCTTCTTAACCTGCTTTTTCCATTTCCAGATTTGCCTGTTCTCACTGCTTCCTTCTGAATTTCTATTAAGAAACCAAAGTCCAAAAACGTGAAGCTGTAACCTGCTCTTGAGCAGTGACTATCATCTTTCGTAGTGCAAGATTATTTATTTTAAAAAAGAGAAGCTTAATTTAAAGCAGAATGAGGCTCCTGGTCTTCAGAAATGAGGAGACCACTTCCACACAGTTACCATATAAAATGGTGCTTGTGAGATGCTTCCTCTGAAAATGAACACAGGAGCTGCCCTTTGGCATCCAAGCATGCTGGGCATGATTGTCTGGAATGATTCTTAATGTTGGCTCAGAGGAGGATGTACTTCTGTAGGAAAAGAAGAACCTTTTTCCATTATTTCTTCTTGAGGCAGAGAAATGGTGCTTAATCTGTTCCTCATGGACCAATGAGCTCTACTACTCTTTCAGCCTTGCAGCTAACTCACACAGATTTGACAATTAATTATATGTGAATATTATATATTGCACACATTATTTTGCATACAATGTATTTTACTTATTTTAATGTGTATCCATAGACACTTATACATAATTGTATTTTTTGTAGTGATGGAGAAGTGCAGTAGTCAATGAATTCTCTCTGCACTTTGTAGACAACATGCTGTTGCTGTGATAACTGCAACAAGAGTTGTAGCAAAAATTCAGTGTCTGTGAATTCGATTCATGACAAGAAAACACAGCTTTTGAAAATTACTACTATGTGTATTAGTTAACCTGGAAGGATCACCTTTGAGTTGTACAAAGCAAATTTGTCTAAGTGGGGCCTAGCAGTAAGTTGGAACAGAAGGTGTTTCTCCACTGAATTACTGAGAGCTTCAGGTATTTCTCTGTGTCCCTCTGATTCTTAACAGTTGTTCATGGCCATCTGGCATTGCTTTCTTTCAGAGATTAGGAAAGTCTGAGCTGAGGGTTAAGGAAGCTTATAGTATTTAATTGTGTGGCTAGGATGATGATTTACACTGAATTCATCCTAAGTGCATAATATGTTTTGCAAAGGGACTGAATGGACAACTACAAATGTTAATTGATTTAGTTTGCCTTCAAGAATATTTATGTGCAAACATGTGGAGATTGCAAAGTAGCTGATATTGCTCTGCAGAAGAAATAAAGTATTGATTTTTGCTTCTACAGATAAAAGCTAAATTGTCAAGGAAGGTAATCACCAAATATAAACATTAGGGTATATGTCTTTCTATGAGAGATTTCACTTCATTGTTATTAGAGAAAACAATTACAATAATTATTTTCACAAAATGTATCAGAAAATATTACTGGTTATAAAAAAGACATTCTATGAAACATGAGTTAAAAAAAAAATTCACTCATGAAATGAGAATTTCATATGGTCTTTAAAAGGGAAATTCTGAAATGACTGGCATAAGTTACCAAAAATTCACTAGGGAACTTTGCAAGCAGTCAATGGTCATGGTTACATTTTGTCTTGTTCTATTAATTTAACTTACGTGAATGAGTCTGCGTACAGTGAAGCATTCCTAATAAACATCTTGGTAGTTTTTACTATTGCTTAATTTTATAAAATGCATCTTACTAGGAGCTATATGGCAAGATTATTAAGCCTGATCTGTGTTTCAAGAAGAGCTAAGGAAAAGCTAAGGATAGCCAAGAAAATCCTTAATGGGGTTTATTTATTCAAAGTGTTTAAAATTAAACTACTAAAAATCTGATAAGAATAATACCTGTGTATTAATGTTAGAATTAAAAGCAGAAGTTATAAGCAGCAGTTATAACTTACCTAATTTAAGTGGAGTCAAATATACAAATGCAATTATTTAATATTTACTTTCAAGGTAAATTTTGCACTAGCATTTTCCTTTTACTGAAATGTAAGTTTAGATGAGAAAAACATGGGCTGGAAACTTGCTGGTCCAGCAGGAGCAACAAAAAGTCAAATACAGCAAAATTTTCCCCGTTGCCCTGTAATTACAATAATGGATAAAGACTGTTGCTCCTGGAGAATAGGTTTTTGCATAAATCATTTGTGCAATTTAATCCTATAGCAGGAGAGATTAATATTTTTTTCTGTAGATTAAAACCAATATTGTGCATTTGTCAATGAGCATAAAGACAGTAGTACAGCCGCCATGCAGGTCACTTTTACTAAAGTCTCAGATCATACTAAAAAAGAGGGAGCATGTCTGTCCATTATTTGGGTCTGGCTGCTGTCAAAGCTCCTGGTACTGTAAAGCAGCTAACAACTTTAGAATGGTTTGCATAAGGTAATCCATACTTATGCCAAACTGGAATAAATAATATAGTGCACTGTTTCGTTTAAAGGACAAAGCTTTAATGCCTAACTGAACCTGTTGGACAGACAGTTAAATCATGTGAAGAGACTTTGTCCCTACAAATAACTGAAAATTAATCTCTGAGGTTTAAAAGGGGTGGACAGTTTGTCCCTTAAATCAGAACAAAATTGCTAACGACAAACAGCTTTGGAAAGGACACACATTAAATTTCTCTCTCTTTTGCTGCCCTCCCGCTGGTTGCATTATCTGATATTCCCCATTTTCTTACACAGTGGATAATGACAAAGAGAGACAGTGAGTGACCCTGGGATGCTTGTCTCTTGACATAATAGGGATATTTACTTCTGTTGTATTTTCACTCTAATGACATAAGTGTGGTGACAGTTGCAGTACAATCCTGTGAAAATAAAACTATGCAAAAACAACCAACCAACCAACCAAAAGCAAGCAGAAAAATCCCAAACAAACAATCCCACCCCCCAACCGAAGAATAAACAAAGACCAAAACCACATCAAAAACCCAAGAGAAACCAGCAAGACAGTGAATTCTGGAAAAGCTAATATTTTCAGTGACATTAGCAAGAGAATTCTTTTTTTTTTTCCCTGATAGGGATTTGAGAAGCTGTGAAAAGATCCCAGCTATTAGTTTTAGTTTCCTCTCAAATGTTATAGCACTGTTGGTGTCCCTATGGAAACATGCACCTCGGTGGGGGAGAACTATTAAATAAACGTTTTAGCATGACAGTGTTTTGGCCAGGAGGAGAAAGAAAGGTAATATTGAGTTCAAACAGTGTGGTGTCCTAATGAATGTGAGGTAAATGAAGTCCGTTTGTAACCAGCATGATGACATTACAGAATAATACTAAAACATTATTGGAGACCTGAGACTAGTTTTAATTTAAAATATTGAGGTTTGCTTGAGAGTTACACTGGTTAATCCAGTGGTGAGGGCCTCATGCCTCATTTTAGGGTCTAAGCTGTTTGAACTTGAAAGGCAAGACATGAAATAAGGCATTTTTTGCAGTGTTCCTCTCACTAACTACTCTTTGCTAACACTATATTTTATTTAGGTTGTTTGGGGGGTTTTTTTAGGTGTGGGGGATTTGAAAATTATTTTGGTTTTCCTTCAGTGTGGAAGCGTTTTAATTCTAGCTGTAGGTAGGTGTGAGAGCCATTTGTGTGTGTTATTTTGGATAAACAACGAGTTGATTCATCACTCAGGCAGACTTGTTGTACGCCACTGTTGTAATGTGGCCTGTCGGACAGTTTGTTAATTTGTACATGAGGGAGGTTTATGGTCATTGAAGGTGAGAAGTGCAGTAAGAATTTCAAGTTGGAAAACAAATTCCTCCCCTCCAGTTCTCCCTGCAACCTTGTACTCCCAGAGTTAAATCCTTCTTTAAAGCATATGACTCAGGTTCTGTTCCTCATATCCTTTGAGGACTTGAGGATGACATTAAACAAATTAGTGTGTGACATTAAACAAATTTCTGCAGCCTTCTATGTCTCAACTCCCTTAGCTTTCAAAACAAGAATGTATCAAATTTCCATAAAGTGATGACTTATTGTCAATTTTGAATAAGGGTAATAACTGTGATATTTCCTACTTAATTCTGCATTCCTAGACCCATTTCAGTAAACCATTTGATAGGGCCTTGGTTTGCAGGGTCCCTTTTTGTCTGCTCTTGCTACCCCCCAGGTAAGTAGATCTGCAAGAGGCCCATCCAAAGGGGTATAATCTTTCTCATGTGAGTAGAGGATGAGCTTGTAACTCCATTATCTGGCTGTCCAAGGAGGCATCTAATTTGTTTATTTAAACACTGCTGACACAGAACGAGACCTGGGTAGAAAAGATGGGAGGATGCGTTCTAGTTTCTGGAAAGTAGAGTGTGGTTTATTAGGGTCTTGCTGTACGCATAGCTGGGATGCTCTTAATGGGTAGCCAAGCCACCACAAATCCTATGGAATGCTATAGGTCCTCTGTGTTTGTAATATGTAAAATTACCCAGCCTTTCAGCAACTTATGAAAACTGTGAACAAAAAGATTAATTCTGCTGTTTATGTTTGGCTTTGCTTTAAATATTTTGCAGAAATAAATAAACCACACTTCACAAACTTCACAAAGGGAAGGGACCTCATATGGCTGAAGGTGTATTATTAGACAGTGAATGTTTGCTGAACCTATTGGAGACTTGTCACATAAAACTTATTAGTTTTAATACCACTTTATAGAAATGACTGCAAACACCGAACTGAAAGCCATTTCAGAACTTTCTGACACAAATTAGCTTTAAATCAACTCAGATCTCCATTTAGCTTGGTCCCTTGCTGCTTAGGAGCAACTTAAATTGCTGAATTTATTCAGCAGAGATAATTGAACTTCCAGTTGTTTGGAAATTTGACTGTAATGATTGTCCTTTCCTGCTGCCTTTATTGAGCTGGGCCAAAGTTCACATCGCTATCCAAACCTTCTTCATTTAACTACTGCATCCAGTATAGCAAGGATTGTGAATATTCGTGGGACTTGCTGCCAGTTTGAATTTTAGGACTCATCTACAGCTCATCTTCAATTCTGTCTCTCAAAACTTGGCACCCTGGCCAGCAGCTTTATCACTGCTCAGGTAACACAGCTAGGACTAGGTTCTCCACAGGGTTTCAGAACATCCAGTCAGTGTTTGCTGTTATCCTTAATCAAGTCCCAGACAGTCTTAGTAAGCAATCCAAACCCATCTTTGGTTATGCAGTTAACATGCTGGGTCTCTTTTCTCTCACCCAGAACCTCTATGCTGTCTGGGAGCAGAGCCTATGGCTACCCCTTGGAAATGGATGGAAGCCAAAGCATAGGAAGACTAGTTTGCCATTTCTTTTATTTCTTTCATTACTTCCTTGTGTTTGCTATGCTTTTGTTGATAAATGTAGGAGATGAGAATTAACTTTTCAGAATCAAAAGATTTAGTAATGTTTAAAAATATTACTTGTTTAGTAGGGAAAGAACTCTACCCAAGGATTCTGTTCAATCTACTTGGTTCTCGTTTCAAGCTCCTTTTGCTAATCCTGTCTTCTGACTCCTGAATAAAAACCCCTTGTTACTGTTTCTAATCAATGCAGCAGGGATAGTTTTGAAAATACATTAAACTAGTCTCTACATGTCTTTCTTCCCATATAACACTGGCAAGTCATGAAGCATCAGACACTGAATTAGTATCTTTTTTATTTCTTTTGTGGATTTCCCCATACTTCTGTTTTATGTGCATTCTGGTACAATTTGTACTGCTGTAGCTACAAATTATAGGTCTGCAGTAGAAAATGATCACATTATAGTTGATTCTTTAAGGTGTATGACATGTATTGAGAGTTGCTGCAAGTAATAAAAACCATCAGAAACTGGTATGCTAATCATCTGTTACAGAATTATTAATTTCTAACACTGTATTGAGTTGTGACTGATAAGTTTGGGAGGTTTTTTTACTAAAATAAGCAGGGTTTAATGTTTTAAATTTTTTTATTATGAAGAAGTCTGAGGCAAGACAATAATAGGCTATGGATGAAGACAAGATTATGAACAGATGACTATAAGCCTTAGGGTTCATCAGCTTAACAAATTACCAGTCATTAAGAGAGATGCATTAGTTGCTTGTGTGCACATTTCTACCATGTTGTGGATGTGCTGCAAAGCATGTTAACTTAAACCATGCAGTTTATTCTGCAAATAATGTATGGAATGGTTAACAGTGGAAACAGTTAACTGGGAGTAATTCCATCATATATAGTCGTGTCTCTATACCACTGTGTACAATCACTGAGGCTAAAATGATGCAAAAATGAAACAGAGGGAAAAGAACTTGTATTGTTCTACTGTTCAATCAAATGTCTTCAATTGCTGTCTTAGAGAAATGGAATTTACTAGAAGGGCTGCTTCTGAATCAGAGGTTTGTTCTTTTAGCTTCTTTAATTGATGTATTAAGCACGCTGTGTTTTAAGTGGTGCTGCTGAATACTTACATTTTGTTAGTAGCTGTGTCACTGCTGAGAAGTGTGGATACTTCACAAGACTCCTTTCTTCTTCTGTATTGTCTTGGAAAGTTTCCAACTAGTTATGCTCTTAAGCAGGTAGGAGAGATGTCTATAAATAGATTGTAATTCAGAAATGTAAATATCTGTTTTTGTCTCATTTCATAGTAGTTTTAAACTGAATTGATGGTTAAGAATCTTATTATCCTTCTGTGCCTATCCCCCACTTTTTAACTTTCATCAAGCTGTTGCTATGTTCCAAAGTTTCCCTTTTTCTTTTGCAGTATCCTCTGGATGCAGACACGGTTAAATTAGAAAAAAAAGAAATTTCATGTTCTCAATTGCTCTTTCCTTAGAGTTTCAATTGCCCCATCTTCTCCATTTTCACTGCTTTAAGGAATTGATATTACATCTGTTACTGTAATCCCAGAGTGCCTTAGGACCACTTAATGTATTTATCCTCTTGACACCCTGTAAGTATGGGCCGTGCTTTTATCCTCCTGATACAGATGGAAAGCTGAGACACCAAAACAAAGAGAATGTCTGCATTACAGCACATGGTAGAGGGCTGAGAGCCATTAGGGACCAGAACTAGCAAGTTGTCATGGTTTTAACCCCAGCCAGCAACTACACAGCTGCTTGCTCATTTCCCCAGCCCTCTACCCCAGTGGGATGGGGAGGAGAATCACGAGAAAGGTAAGTGGGTTGAGATAAAAACAGTTTAGTAATAGAGATAAAATATAGTAACAACCATAACTACAGCATGATAATTGTAATTAGAAGGGAAATAACAAAGAGAGAGATACAAATTAAACCCCCAAGTGATGTACAATACATCCACTGACTGATGCCCAGCCCATCCTTGAGCAGTGACTGATGGCTCCTGACTGACTCCCTGCAGTTTATGTACTGAGCATGACATTCTATGGTATGGAAGCATCCCTTTGGCCAGTCCTGCCCACACTCCCTCCCAGCTCTTCTGCACCTCCTCGCTGGCAGAGCATGAGACCCTGGAGAGTCTTTGTCTCAAGGTAAGCACAGCTCAGCAACAGGTGAAAGGCAGTGGCACAGATTGCCCCAGGAAGTTGTGGATTCCCCATCCCTGGAGATGTTCAAGGCCACGTTGGATGGGGCTTTGAGCAGCCTGGTCTAGTGGAAGGTTCCCACTGCCCATGGCAGTGTGATTGGAATTAGATGATCTTTAAGGTCCCTTCCAACCCAAGGCATTCTGTGATTCTGTGTTATCAATGCTATTCTTACACCAAATCCAAAACATGGCACTGTACCAGCTACTAGGAAGAAAACTAACACTATCCCAGCTGAAACCAGGACAGAAATCCACATGCAGCAGAGTTGAACATGGAGAGGCTTGTGTTGAGGTCTGCATGGCAGTGCCCACGAGCTCAGAAATCCTGCTGATTACTTCTCTCAAGCTTGGGTGTCTGCAGCAGTCCTCCTGCACTTTCTTTGCCAGATTAGCTTGGGCAGAGACAGCTTAAATCTGTCTATATCCATGGTGTAGATGTGTCCTTCTAAGAGACTTGTACAAAGTTAAACTGAAATTGAATCTGGATCCCTGAAGTCCCTGTTAAGTGTCTTAAGCAACCGACCATCTGTTATGAGCCATGTGCCTTGTGGGAGACTTCAGAGCCAAACCTTGGAACTCCACACGCTTGTGCAGCGTTGTCTGCAGGCACAAAACTCCTAAGAGGTTTAGGACTGGTGCAGCATCCTTTTATTTGGCTGTGTACTCCAGAGGTCTGTCGTGCCACTGACATCCAGAAGTACCTAGAGGAGTGGAAGTTTTCTCCTGACACGACTTCCCTAAACCTCCCCACCACCTGCAAGGTGTCACGGAGTAAACTGGAGGCCTCTTCTTGAGATTGTCATCCAGCAGATGAAAGTCAAGGTGAAGACTTGGCTGTAGGGTATCTCTCTTCATTGATTGCATTGTAATATTTTTTGTGAGTCCAAACCAGCAAATAAAGTATATTCCATAACTAATAAAAAAATAACCCAACATTAGATTTAACATTTAGAGAAGGTAGAGTTGTTGCATGGCTAGCAATGGGATTTCTTCCTACTTTCCCTCAAGCCGTATGTTAGTCTTTTACTGCCTGAGTGATGTTTGTACTAATAACTTTTTCAGCATTTGAAATGTAGAGAGGACTCTCAGGTGGGATCTTTCTTTGCAGTCCTGGCATCTGTGAGAATGTTGGGATGTCTTTCAGTGCAACATTGGTTTTGTATCTTACAGGATGCAGTCTAAAATGCAGATTTCTGGAGTTAGATTTGCTCCTTGTTTGTTATTTTTTGTGCTTGTTTAGGCTTTTTTTAGGTGTTACCTACTCTCTTAATAGAATATGCCTGTGGAGGTGGCTGTGATATACAATGTTGGTGTGATAGAGATATCTGTTACTTTGGGAGGTTGGAATCCCATTTTCTTTGGAAATTTAAGTTTGTCCTTCTGCTTTTAGGTAGAAATGGAACCTGATACTGTTGCTGGATTTTATTCTTGTTTTGTCTCTTACTGTGTTCGTCCATTTACAGCTTAATTCAAATAAATAATTATTGTGCTTCATGATGTAGTAGATATTAGTGGTAAGGTTCACCTTACTAGTGGTAGGATTTCCATGGTTCTGTTTTGAGTATTTAAATTCATGATCCAAATAAACTGTAGCAGAGTTACAATTTAATATTAATATGTTTGACTTCTGGTATAGTATATCTGGTATATAGATTTACCTTCCATTCACGAGGCTCAGATGCAAAATTGTATATACTAGATGAGACCAAAAGTTTGTGTATCTTGCCTTCTTAAAGTATATGGTAAAAATGTATAATGGAGACTAAAGGAATTGAATGAATTCATGGAACTCTTTTCAGCCATTTATCCAAAATTATCTGGCAGAAGGTCTACTTGTTTAATTAAATATTCTGTGAAAGGGCATTTCATTTAAAGTATTGTGCTTGCTAATTTCAATAGATGCTGAGAGTTATTCTGAAAAACTGTGAACCATCCACCATTTGTCTTGTCATTACTATTTTTAAAATATTTTTATTTTATTGCTGGAATGGAAAGAAAAATCAGAAAAAATCTAATTTCAAATGAGTTTATGGCAAAAGCAGTATTTAGTGGTGCATATAGCACAACATATGTTTAGATCATGGAATCATAGAAAAATCTCTAGGTTGGTAGGAACCTCTAAGGAACATCTGATCCAACCTTCTGTTGAAGGGAAATCCTTAGTTTGTGTTACCTAGGGCCCTGTAAATCTCAGCACTGAGTATTTCTAGCAAGAGAAATGCCACCATTTCTCCTGGTAATCTATTCCAATATTTGTTTTCAATTAGTTCCGTTTGTTCAGTTTTTTCTTACAGCCATGCCAAAATTTTCCTTGAAACAGCTTGCGTTCATTATTTGTCTTGGTGGAACAATGCAGGATAGTGTTCAATTTCTTGAGCTGGGATGACCAGGCCTGTATACAGTAGTCCAAGTGTGATCTGACAAATGCTGGATAGAGTGGAATAATCACATCTCTTCATCTGCTGGATACAGTCTTGCCAATGCTGCCTGAGGCTGTATTTAAATGCTTGCGCTAATATTTCTGCAGTCAAGTTTAGAGCAGCCGCATGCACAGCACTCCGTATAGAGTTCCATGAGATGGAGAAGCTTTGTTGTGAGGACAGAAAGATTTTCTTCCTCACTTCTGAGTGCTTGCACTCATACTACATGGCTGCAATTAGATACTCATCCTTTTATAGTTTTTTCCCTCCAGAACTGCCTTCCCAGGCAAGCAGCCTCCCCTGAATTATACTTCAGCTAAACCACTTCTTCTTCGAGCTATTCAGCAATTTTTGTAGCCCATCTTGCAGCTCTGTCCCTGTAGGTCATGCTCAGTTTTAAACTCCATCCAGCTTGAAGGTGCAGTTGGCACAAGTGCTGACAAGAACAGAAACATTGATCTTATCACTCCTCCATCCAAGTGGCCGCAGTGTGTGATTGTGTTCTCTGGTACAATGTATTGATTTTATGTGTTGCTATGTGTGTTACACAGCTTCACAGTATTATCAGAACTGCTGACTGCTTCTTTTTTTGTTCCACGTTTCTTGTCTGTTTAGGGCTCCTGCAGCCCAGTTAGTGCTTGTATTCTCTGTTATGTTCATTCTCATTAACAGAGTGTGTATCTCAGAATAATGAGATTTTAGGAGTTCATGATCTTTACCAGCAGGGTAGAGAGTGGGACAGGGTAATGGTTGTGGGTTTTTGTTTTGTTTGGGTTTTTTAAATAACCAAAAAGCTTTTTTTGGTGCATTCTCTTGAGTGACATTTTTTTAAATGATACTTTATATTTTAGACCTTTATTGAGGGAGTCTAGGCAACAGCTAAACTTTGAAAGCAATATGCTTGTATGAAAAATAGTCTGTAAAAATAGTGGGGTTTTTTTTAAAAAACGTTTTATTGAAGTGCAGACTGCATGACAGCTCTGAGTGTTTGCCAACAGTGTATCTGTTCTGACATGTGTCCTAGTTTTAGACCTTTTCCAAGTTCATGAATGCATTTTCTTCAGAAGGCTGTATTAAAGCCCAGCAGTATTTCTTTCAGGATACTTCATCTTGCTTGTCCTCCCAGAACTAGCTGAGATCAAGCATGTTTCCACACAGTTCTGGAACGTCCGAGAATGCAGGTTTCTCACTTAAAAGCTTCTGCAGCTGTGTGTGAGCAGTAATAAATGGTTGACACAAGCCTCTGGGGACAGCTTTAAATGGGTGAACTGTTCCCTGTTCCAGCCGTCTCAGGGATTTTTTTTTCCCCACTGGTTGGATGCTGTGCTATGAGCCTGACCCAATCCTTAGTGACAGCTTGTCGGGCTGATTAATGCAGACTCCAGAGAACAGCTCTTTGCTCTCTGATTGATTCATTTTACCAATAGAACTCACATTCCTGTAGTGTGAATAATAAACAAGTGATTTAATGAGTGCTCCCCAACCTATTCCAATGACATATCCTGATTGAAGCAGCACATGCTTTTGGAAAGCTGAAATACTCCCTGTATGTTACATGCTGAAGATCCACTGAGTTATATACTTCTCCCATAAATCCAAATTAGAAAGTTAAGGATTAATTTTCTTCTGTGCTGTGCCATTAGACACATTATCAGAAATGTCACTGATGCTTAAATTGTTACTTCCTTCTAATTTTTCTGGTTCTTAACCAGTGATTTTATTTTTTTTGCTATGTGCTTCCCACCATTAAATATGTTTCTCATGAAACTATTATTTCTTTGCAACGTTCCCCTCCCCTCCCTTTTTTTTTTAAATCTTGGAAAGTGACATGCTAAAAGTAGAAGAATAAAATTTGTTCTTCCTCAAGGCTGTCCTTATTCCCTGCATCCCTGATGGTGGTGTCCCACCACATTCTCTGGTTCCGTGTATAACTCTTTGTAGGAATTGGCTCTCCCAGTTCCTGTATCTTGGGAAACTCTCAGGAACACAAAGAAGCAGCATTACAGCACTTCAGGAGGATAGGGGAATGGAGCCACAGCAGTGGAAAGAAGGAAGAATTTCTTGTTTGGGTCTGGATGATTTCTGTTTCCTTATTATACAATAACTCTTACTATTGCAATTAGGAGATCCTGACTCTGGATCTACAAAGAGTGTTCTCCAGCAAACATATTCAAGAGAGATGTGCATAAAATGAATGTGAAAGGAGGGAAACAACACTAGTATAATTTGCTTTCTTGTGGAAATACAGACATGTGGAAATACAAGTATTTTTGTCTTCTGAAGCTTTGCTGTGTGCTTCATAAGGAAGTATGAGGGGAAAATGGGAGGATAAAAACATCCTTAATCTCTTCCCCTGTATTCCCACAGCCTCTCTCCTCCTTTCTTTCTTTTGCTCGTATCCACAGCACACAGTTTGTTTCTGCCGACGTTCAGCTGTACACCTACTGATCTTTTCTCCTTGCCCAGCCTTGCTGGTACTAATGTCATACCTGCTCTTTTGTGGTTCAGAATTTGAGTAACTGAGTGGGGAAGCAAAGATCCTGATGAGGTTATGATCAGGTTTCTGAGGAATAACAGCTGCTGGCTTAGTTGCTTTCTTTCCCAGCCTCCACCAGAGAAAGCTGAGAGGGTTCATTTGCACTTGCATGAGGCACCGCTTTTATAAATCTGATAGCACTGTGCCTGCATGCACACAGTTCTTTGACGTGACTTCATATTTTTGAGTAGATGATTGAGAGATGTTTTGCTGTTTTCAGTTGAAAGAAGCTCGGCACCTTCTAAAGAAACTTCCTTCTGTCCTTAGCTTACTACTAAACGGTTCTAGGAGCTGTAATTATAATGCTGCTTTAATGACAGTCTCTGGCCTAATTTTTTGCTTCATAGCAGCTTGGGGGAAGAGAGGGAGGCTTCTTCCTTTATTGTTTCTGCCCTGTACTGTCTCCTGCTTCCGTCTATTCTTCTGAGACCGCAACCTGATGTGACATTCATTTCAGCAGTGGTTCTTTTTGCTGCAGCATCAGCGCAGATTTATGTCTGACCATTGACGCAATATATTTTATGGGTAGTCAGCTCAAGGTTTTCTGTGTTATAGGATGTGTTGTGGGCAGGTTTAGCAAAGAAAATGTTCAAACCCAATAGCATGAAAACGAAAAACAGGCTTATTGAATTATGTCTGCCTAGGATTATATAGACTGTATAGATTTAAGATCTGTCTTAGGGCTGAAATGAGCACTGCCACGCTGAAACAAAAGGCAATGTAAAGATTCAGGAGCATATGCTTGAAAGGAAAACCTCGGGGGCACAGGTTTTCCACAGAGACATGAAAGTGTCATCATTATGCTGGATAGACCCTAAATTATTTTTTCTCTGAGGGATTATTAATCTAGAAGTGGTTAAGAAACCCTGCTAGAGAGTATGACATTATATGGGATTGAGTTTGAGGTTGTTCTAATGATAAGTCACAACTCAGCTCCTTGAGATGGAGCAGAGGCAGCCTTGTGCCTGGCACTCCAGGAAGGAGGAGGAAGAAGAGGTTACAAATACTTTTGGTTCTCCAGGGTGAAACAGTGGGCACTGGAGAAAGACTGAATACTCTTGGTCATGAACTGGAATTAGTTGTGAGTTCTTGACAATAGTCGAGCCCATGTAAAAATGCCTTTTTAATAGACTATTGTTTTCAGTAAAGTTTTCATTTTCTAACACTTCTGCATGCTCTTGGAAAATCAAACCGTGGCCTACAGTCCTATCTGAAATAAATTTTTAGAAAATTATACGTGAACCATCATCTGCAAAAAACCTCAACAAAATGGACAACCAAAAAAACCCAACAATTTCAAGTGGAGTCCTGAACTTGAACATCATCATCAAAAGTAGCATTTTTGAAAGGTTGCATCTCTGACTGTGCTTTGCTGCTGATGAAATCAACTGTCTGAGAGAAGAATGTTGATGGCCAGTTTTCAAACTCTAAAGTGCCTGGTACTCTGTTCAGTGACTGGCCAGATGCTACTGCCTGAGGATTTGTTAAGCTTGCTCTCAACAGCTTGTGACAGAATTCTTTGTGTCAGGAAAACTCCATTGTCTTTGCAGCTCTCTGGACAGGAGTCAACTTGCTAAATCATCTGTCTATCTATCTATCTATCTATCTATCTATCTATCTATCTATCTATCCATCTATCCATCTATCCATCTATCTATGCATAGAGATGTGTGTTATGGAGGTGTGTACTATGAATGCTGTACCTGAGAGATTCCCCAAAAGCTCTCTTTGGAGGTGATAGATTAAGGCTAAACTCATTGTGAGGGAGATGCTGCAGATCAGACAGGTAAACCTGATTACAAGAGCTTCTACATTGCTACTTTGTAGATGGCTTAAGTAAAGTGTGATGGATCTTGAATGTTCAGTTTAGCATTGCTATGTCCGAGTAAGGATGATTATGTTTCCCTTTGCAGAATCATAGAGCACGTGAATTTGTTTTAGTATTTTTTACTGGTTTTGGTTTTTTTTTAAATTTCTGTTGTTTCTCATTTCTGTGAATAGAGCTGTCTGTCATGCAGTGGAAGACTTAATTTAATATGTCCTTGGCATTGAGCAAAAACTGTTACCTTGATGTAGTTGCTGTTAAGTCACATGACTCCAAGTTATCTCTGTTTAAGGTATTAATTAGGAAGAGAGTTTTAACAGTTGTTTTCAAGGCCTAGTCATTCAAATATGGCAATGGAGATAGAAAATACATTTCAGCTGACAAATGACATGAGCTTTTATTTAACAGTGCTTATTCAAAGGTACTGAATTGGGAAGACTTGCTTAAATGAACCCATTCTTCTACCTTCAGAATAGTGGGGTTTTGTAAAAGAGATTCCTGCTCATTTTGGACTCATATGCCCATGTGATCCCATGACAAAAGCATAAAGAGCTCCATTTATTCATGACTTTGTGGGGACTTTCCACAGTGAGTACCAGCCAACAGCACAGGAACACTGCCATAGCTACCACTGAACTGGAGCCTTGAGGCAATTTCTTTACAGAGCTTTCTTTTAATAGATTTGCTCACAAAAAGATGCCTGGTGATGCTGCCTTCCAAATAGGTTTGGCATACACTGGCAGAGCGTGAAAGCGTCTTATCTCTGCAGCAAATGAGAAATGTTGTGGTTTTTTGTTTTCCTAAGAAAAAACTGGGGGGCAAAAGTGAGAAGAACCCAAGGACCTGGCAGATACCATGTTTACTTTTTAGCTGTGTGCAATTTCTACTGCTGTCTTTCATGAGCATAACTCAATAAATAAGTCAAATCAAGACTCATGAGTGTTGCAGGCAGAATGTGAGCTTCAGACAAAATGTATTAAAAAAGCCTTCCGGTTGAGTCACGAGGTGCAGAAAGGATCCTCCTGCTTTCTAAACTTCTCAAAAATGAGTCTTAGTGCAGCTGGAATCAAGGAATCAATTTTGGCCTCAGCCTCTGCCAACAGTTTATCTCTAAAGGATTATATAGGTATAATTGAAACTTTATAGAACTTTGTCCTGCAGGATTAAGGATGGCAGCCCAAATCTTTATCTGTCTATTTCTCTATCTAGATATAAAATAAATTATTTATTTAAACTTATTATGATAATTATAATGATCAGACTAAAAGATCTTAATTGGAATAGGTAGGTATAACTGCTAGTATAGTGTACTATTTTTGGAGCAATATTAAAGACTAAGGATGGCAACCCAAATCTCTCTCTCTATCTATCTATATAGATATAAAATAAATGATTTATTTAAACTTATAATGATCAGACTAAAAGATCTTAATTGGAATAGGTAGGTATAACTACTAGTATAGTGTACTATTTTTGGAGCAATATTCAAGCAACTATATTAGAGCTAGCAAAATCAATTATTAAGTAGAGATTGATATTACTCACCTATGCTGCTGACTGTGGGGAAATCTTTTTTGCTCAGCCTTGAGTAACCTTGAGGAGCATCCCCACTCAAGGGAGGAATTTCCGCACACACACACTTGGTGAAGGAGCACGTTAGAACACTCCACAGTTAAAAAATGGGAATGGATTTTTATAGTATAAAGTGATTGACTGTCAGTCCTATGTCTCCAGGCCAGCTGTGCCAGCTCAGCATCTTTATTTAAGTTGTAAGTAGTATCACTTTTTGAGTCCTTTATCAGGTACTTTTTTCTTTCTCAGAATGTTTGACTTTGGGGTTGATGAGTCCAGCTGGTTTCAGCATTTTTCAACACCAAAACCAGCATGGCATCCCTTTCTCCATTCACCACTGATAGCTTTGCAAATAAAAATGTTCAAGCTGGTTTTTCCCCCACTCTAGGCAGAGAATCCTGCTACAATGAGAAGCCTAATACTTCCCGGTGCTCCTGACAGGGAAACTAACTAACTAACTAAAAATCCAAGGTGAAGATAGGAACAAGGGGTATTAAGACACCTTTCTTCTTCAAATTTCAAAGCCTTTTATGAGGATTATAAAGCACCTGAGGGTTTGACTATCTTAACAGGACCATGCAGGAGGATGTGTCAGACCTGAGATCAGCACTGTGTACTTCTAGTCAGGCCTCCTGCTGCTCTAGATCATCTCTCTGCTTTTTTGCCCTTGTTTATTTTTTCATGTAGTTGTAATAACCTCTGAAGTGGCAAGCAGATGAGATGGCATTTTATTAGCTATACTGTATGTGGTCCAAGAGCTGTATAAAAGTGACACTTAATGAAGCCATTTGTATCTTGTAGGTGTCCAGCTCTCCCAACCCTATGAGACATGGATTAAATTTCTCAGCAGTAGATTGGCACAGGGTACATACTTCATCTTTAGGAGAGCTCTGGGGAAGGGGATTTTTATAAGTAATTCGGGAGAGTGAAGTGACCACAGCTTTTTACAGGTCTCTGTACTTAGCTGCTGCATGAGGCAAACCTGGGAATGCAGTCAGATAGGGCTGACCCATGAGTGTTACCTTCAGTCCCTGTGTGGCTCAAATACTCTGAGTTGGCCGCCTGTCACATCTATTGATTTTATTGACTGAGGTAACATGGAGAGCTTTTAACTTTCTGTCCTTTAAGTGCTTCTCCAGCCCAGAAGCAGATCTGCATGTTTCACAGAAACAGGGGCTTTGTTAAGTCAATGAGACTCTGCACAGTGGAGCAGAACTTGCCTGCGAAAATACTGCTATTAGTGAAAGTGTTACAGAAGAAAATAGCTCAGTCTGTCTCTAAAACACAGGGCTTCAGGATTCCGAGTCAGCAGAAAAAACACCACATAAAACTGTGTTTGAAAACGGCAAACCAAACATGACTGATGAAGAAAAAATTGAGATGTAATGTAACACTGGACCTCCCTTCTGCTTTTTAACATTGACTTTTGGAAACGAGCCATGCTCAATGCGAAACACTGGGGAGGATGAGTGGTTTAAATTTTTGATGCTCAGGACAGAAAATCTATTTGCTTGAAATGGAAAATAGAGCTCCCTGTAAGAGGGATTGTGTGTCATCACTGGCACATGAAATAATTTTTTCTTGATAATTATAATTTTCTATTTACTAGTCAGATCTGACCCTAGAAAATACCTGCTTTTTACTGACTTGCAGTGAGATTTTTGCTAGGCTCGTGGGAAGTTTGAAGTAAGTGAAAATTTGGTAGAGGAGCTGCAGAGACCTAAAAAGCCTATCTTAAACCCTGGTACATAGTGTGGACCTGCCTGCCAAGAAATTAGTCCTGGGAGGATGCTTTAACTTATATTATTCTGTCAGTCTCTGTGACTCTGCTGTTCCTCCTGGGATCCTCCAGGTAACCTAGCGTGGAGCACAGGGGGACTCTGCCTGTGGTGTTATATGCAGAAGTATCATCTCAGGGACATCAGTCAGTAACTGAGGTTCTGCTTGATGAGATTCTGAATTAAAAAACAGTTAAAGGTGCTCCCAGCAGTTGAGTGTTTGTGATCTGAAGTGGGAAATGCTTCTCCATATATATTTACAGATGGTGAGTGTTAGGGAGTGAGTTATGGAAGAACAATGAATTGAACCCGTATCTGCAGAGGTTTGATTAAAGGTCCTGTCTGCAAGACTGTTCTTCCTCCCCTTAGGACCCCTAGATGATGATGGTCTTTCTCAGGTGTTACAGATTTTTCGAGTCAGTAATTCTGCAGACACTGTCAGTAGTCCACAAGGTCTCCTTTCTCAGTGACACTGAATCCAAAATGATGTGTAATGTCGGTGGGAAGGTAATGACTCTTGAAAAATATATGTCTGTGCTGGTCCTCTGGCTTTTCCAACTGGAGAGGAGGAGAGGAATTGCAGGAAGGGGGAAGCAGTAAATCTATGTCTCTATAGAAAACAGTCTGTGATTATTGTATTCTGTAATTATAGTAGAACAGTTTGTAAATGTTGATTTCACTTGAAATGAGAAAAGGACTTGAAAGGTGAAGGGAATATGAATTACACTTAGTGACTCCTTCCAGAAGACAGCTGAACTGCACATGCTGATTGGGTATGTCTTGACCCTCAAACTTGGCATTGTCAACCTTGGTGAATGGTATCTTTGACTGTCTTTTATGAATCTGTAATCCAACCCCTCCACTCAGCCCCAGTGTAGAAATTTACTGTATTTTTTATTCTCCTGGCTGCTGTTTATCATTAAACAAAACACATACTCATCAGAAAAAGTGAGCCAGAGCTGTCGTATTCTTGGAGGATTGCTAATGAGAATAGAGTTTTTAATTACAGTGGATCATTACCACATGTAAACTGACCATCTGTTAGAGGAGAGTACTTGTGAAGGAGAGGAAAAGGACATAGTGTGTACCTTTTAGTGAGGATGCTGCTCACTGATAAAATATTAATTGATGTTAGCCAGGAGGGCTTTGGAAGTTTCATCCTGTTCCTCTTAGTTACTGAGTTGTCTTTATGAAAGGAAGTTTCCCTCTGCATTCTTCCCAATAATGGGTGCTGTCCAAGCTGACCCACATCCTCATGCTGAAGCCTGACACTTTGTTTAGTTCATGCAGTTTTGTCGCTTTAATGACCATTTTGCTGGAGATTCTTAGGCCAGAGTGGAGGATTTACCCTTCTGCTTTTATGCTCCATGGGCATTTGTACAACTGGTGTCATTGGAATGACGTCTTGGGAAGCCACAAATTCTCAAAGCAAGAGCACTGAGTTTTGTGCAGTGAATTTCACAGATGATGTAACATGAGGCTGTCATGCACACATGCAGCCTTCAAAAGGGATGAAGACTGCAGAAGTGAAGAGTGAATGCTCAGCAAGAATTTCATCTGGAAAGCAATCCAAAAAGGCAGATTTGCCATAATTTTAATAAAATATTTGTTAGCATTATCATTAGCAAGAAATAAAATTAAATTATTGGATTATTTTACTGATGCTTGCAAATAGCAACACGGTTGTGTGTCTGTATGAAGATTCCATGTGCAGTGGTATACTCGTTATAAGATGTTGCTCAAAGAGAAGTTAGACCTTTCTTTCTTGCATTGATAGTAATGCAGGAGTGATGGAAGGTGAAACTGCTTCATCTCTTGCACTTCCTCACTGAAGTAAAGGCATTCCTCTGAGAATGCTGATTCTTCATGCCTGGCATGATGCTGCAGAGAAGCTCTTCTCTGCTTCACTAACTGTTAATGGCCCCATTCAGTTAGCGTGTACCCTGAAAAGTCCATGACCTTTTTCCTATCTTATCTTCCTCCTCTTTTTCAAGCCATGCATAAGGGTAAGTCATACTAAGCTGATCTGTATCCCGGTTGATTTGTCTATTTTTTGCTTTTCAATGCATTTTTCTGTTGAATTGGGAGCTAAGGTATTTTGAATTGATTATGCAAACTGGTTTTGATCAGATTAATAATATGGTAGGAATTTGTCATATTGCTGTTTGCTGAAAATCTTTGACCATGGTCTTTCCTAATAGAAAATCAACTATTGTACCAACACCTTTCTTGATCTGTTTAGAGCCCATACCTGTTGGAGCTTAAAAAAATGGAAGGGATCTTCTATGCACCAGAGCAATAGTGTTGTACTGTGGGGGAAGACAACTTTCTTTCATCATCACGATCTCAGTACTCACTGAAGCAAGAGATTTGATTGCCCATATCTTAGGATGCAGAGCAGCACATCAGTAAAATTCACACAGTTTTTCTGTGTTTGTGCACATCATCCTAACTGATCTAAAGGAAAAGCAAGGCTTTTTGATTTCCAGTTTGCGTATTCTGTTCAGTCCTCTAATTGCCAAAAGTAATATTAAATACTCTAGGGAGAAGGTCATTTATCAGGAAGAGGGGTTTTGGGACCACTGAAGAATTAGGTTATCTTTACATTATGAAACCACAGTGTCAGAATTAGGTCACTATTTCCTTTAATGTCTCTGTGTAACTGGCTGAAAAATCTACAGAAAATGTGAGATAGCTAAGGGTGTGTTATTTATGAGACAGGGAAGAGCACTTGGTGTTCTGAGTTGATACTGGTCCAACCCACTGCTGAACGATGCACTGATGCTCTAAATCACTCAGGTGTATCAGTAAAAACACTTTTCTCAAATCTCTGCAAAAATGATGCCTCAAATAGTGTTTGGGGGCCATCTAGCAGATGATGGTTTTATTTCCTTTGGATGAGAGGCAAAACAGCCTTCCTGGCCACTTTTCAGAAGTGTTGGAGTGCTAATCCTGGCCTCCTAGCCAAGACCAGCTCGGGTAATTTTGTTGTGCCTTCTTAAATTCCACATGGTGTCTGAGTGGGCAGACTGTTCTTCAATCCATGTCTCAAACATGGTGTCACAGTTAAGTATTCTCCCTGCTGTAACTTGTGCTGATAGCATGGATCTCACGCAGTGCTGCAGCTCTTGCTTTTGCCACCATTATTACTGTCCTCTTATTATTGTGCTGAGGTTTGTAGGAAGAGATAATACCTTTATCTGACCAAGTAACACAGCTAGAGAAAAAAAGCCTTAATTTAAGTGTCAGTAGAATGTCTAGAGATTCCTAGAGATCTGGGCCTGGTTTTGTGTAGATGCAGAGTTAAAGGCAGAGTCTGTTTTGGGAGTTTACACGCATGGAGGATGAGGCAGGTAAAGGGATAAAAATATGCAAGCAGAGTGACTGATGAGATGACATTTGCTGGTGAAAGGAGTGGAATTCATTCTGGAGGTGATGTGTTAATTCATGAGGTATAGGAAGGGAAAAGAAATGTAGAAGAGGTGGGACCTCATGAGCTTCTAGGCCAAAGAAGATGGAGAAACTGGTAGAGCAAAGCTGAGATTGGCAGGTTGGCCAAGCTGGTGTTTGAGTGAGTGCCTGATTGAAACTATGGAAACAAACAAAACTGTCTGTGATCATCACTACCATTGTGCCTCCTGTGGTACAAACTGGGATTCATAATCTTTGCTGGTCTCTGGGTCAGAGTTCCTGGTGCCCAGTTCTGCATGGCTTGGGGTGAGCATGGAACGGTGTCTGTGGTTACAGAAGGGAGAATAGTACTTTGTTCAAGAGTTTAAGATGCTTTGGGGAACACAGATAGTCCCTCATCTTGACCTCTTCATTAATTTCCCACTGGACACTGTGTGAATCCGTGGGTGGAATGGTGCTTACATCACTGGTGATTGCTGTGGTCAGTTCAGCTACCCTGCTCTACTGAAAGTGCTTTTTAGGCAGCTTAGGTGGGACTTAGCTTTTCCTCTATCTGAAAGCAAAGAAAAGAGGGTTGCTAGCTTTGGATTAGTGTTTAGAAGAATATCATCTGATTGAAAAAGTCCCAAGAAGAGAACCCTGGACTGTTCATTAAACCATCTGGCTCTCAAGTGGCTCTCTTCCAGCTACTATGGAGATCTCACTACTTGGTTGTGATATTGGGGAACACTTGCCATAAGCACATCTGCTGTTTGTGTTAGTGTCCTAGGGTATAGTTACTTTTTTACTATGATAGTTTATGCAAACTATCCCTGCAAAAGTGAATTTTTCATTCAGTCATTCTGCGTAACTTGATGATTGCTTGTCTTTGAGCAACAAAATATATAAAGCAAAATGTTTTGTCATTTTGTGCAAACTACAGAAACTGGCTTGCACATGGCCCAGCAGTGAGGGAGGTGTAAGATATCTTCCCCACTGACTTCTCATGGCCCCCATACCTAATGTGAGTACAAGTGGCATTTGAAATAACCTAGCCTCAGGAACAGAATAATTCTTTACTTATTGCTGTATTTGTTCTGAATTAGGAGAGCTCAGCACAGTTTTCTTAGTGTTCTTTTTTTCTTGTCAAAACTCAGTCTGCTGACAAAATGCACAAGTCTACATTTGCTTTTTGACTGCTGAGTGGAAGTAAGATTTATGTTTTATTTAACTATGTTCTTGCAGAGATGAACCATCCTAGCAGATGATGGGTTTGTTTCCTCTGGATAAGAGGCATACCAGCATATTTTCACTGCTTCAGCTACACAGGCTCTGATTTTTATTTTTTTTAAAGATTCTTGTCCTCAGTTCTGAATCCTTAGTTGCCCCATTACTGAGCAGCTGAACATGACCACCCAAGAGAACAACTCTCCACTTTTTGGTGTTCTGGAAATGTTAGGTTTTAAACTTTTAGAAGAATGTCTTGTGTTGTAATTACAATGCTCAGTGAGCAGAGATGCGGGGAAGGGAAAAAGAGGAGGAGAGATGAGTCCTTACAAGCAAAGCAGTTTGGTTGATTGGTGTTTGAGCTTATAGTCTTTTGACTAAATTAAACAATGGAGAGTCTCTCAAAGTTATGAAAAGAATCAATTTCTATGAAACCCTTGAAATAATGAATTGTCATTTTGTGCTGTTTGTTTCAACCGCATTAGTGTTTTGGTGTTCTGCTTTCTCGGTCTGAAATAAATTCCTTGTCTTTGTGTAGCACCTCTTTTTTTAAGTGTGTGCTTGCACTGTATGGGTAGATAAGAGGTATCTCTTCTGTTACCTTCCTTGACTAGATTTAAGCTCCATTTGAAACCCGTAATGGGATGATTTTACCAGCAAAAAGTAAGACATCACTGTAGGAGTTAGAAATGGAAAGATTTCAATATTGCCAAATATTGTGACCTTAATTCTCCAATTACCTTAATGTCTTGATCCCAAAGTAACGTGATTATTAAAATACTAGATGAAAAGAAAGCAAACCAAAAAGCTAGGCAGAGCATTAGCCCTGGCAGAAAAGCTTGAAAAGAGGAGTAAAAAATGGAAAGGCAAAACTGAAGACAGAAAAATAATCCAGAATGTATTTGTTAATACCAAGTATCATTGTGGGTTTTTGCTTGTGGTTTTTTTGTTTGTTTGGGGGTTTTCTTAGTGTGTTTGGTTGGTTTTTGCCTTCCTAAATATGAGTTTTAGAGGCATCTGACTGTTAATTTTTACTGTAAACAAAGGTGTAAAGAGTAAAAGGAAAGCAAGTAGTTGGGCCATTTTAATAACAGGTTGGAAGTGAAAGAGACTCCTCTTACAGTAAGAACTGGAAGACTTCTAAGAATAAGTCCCTCCATTGACTGATTGTGCTCAGCTCCTTTTATGCTAGTGGGAGATGAGTGATGACTCAGCACATTGCTGTCTGATGTTCCAATCGATCCATTTATCCAGAGAGCTGGAAGGGGCGTTCAAAGTGAGGGAGTTAATACAAAAAAGAGAATTAAGAACCCGAGGGGGTCAATAACATTGTTCCTGCTTGTAATGGCAAGGAGCAAGTTCTAGCTGTGGAGGAGAGAGCAAGGCAATGTACTTCAAAGCAGATTTTATTGAGTAACTGCAGCACTCTTAAAATGTTTCCTAATTCTTATTACTTGTTCTGTGAAATGAGATCCTGTTCCATGTGGACGTTTTGGGGGCAAGAGTTCTGCTTCCTCATGAATTAAAGCAGTGCTTTGCCCATCATGGATGCCATTGCATGAAAATAAATAGTAATGCCAGTAAAGTAGAAATCGTTCTTTCCTTTTCCTCACACAGCAAAATTTCTTAAGAGAAGCCCAGAAGAGTCTGGGTTTGATTTTTAAACATGTTACTTTTGAAGGCTGTTTCACAAAAGGAGAAAATGCTTAGGCAGCACCTTTCATGCTGACTAGAAGAATGCCAGGGAATAGAGATGTACAGAGAAGACCAGAGATGTATAGAGTGGCTAATGTGTAGAGATAGATGTATAGAGACTAGAGATGTATAAAATGGAGAATGCCAGGAGTAGTGCTTGTCTGTTGTACACGTTAGCAGCATCTTGAAGTGAAAGTCTCTAAACAGAAATTAAATTTTAAATACATTTCTGAATATGTTCATATATATCATAAGCTCCTTCGACTGCTGTCTCCAATTGTATGCACCTTTGACTATATCCGAATTAAAGAGAGATAAAATTTATTGCAAGCCAGAACTGTTCACTGTATACTTTGGTAAATAAGATGTGCCTGTCACTGCTCTCTCTGGAAGACTTTCTATTATTAGGAAAGAACTCGGTTGCCCAGTATCTAAAGCATATGCTTTAGGATAGCTACTCTGTATCTCTGAAATACTTTGAGATCAGCCAGTGCCCAGATTTAATCGTGCAACCAGAAACTGGCTGATCTAGTCCTTGCCTGCAGAAGGGAGTAAGATAGCATATTTGGGGTGCTGCTGAATCTGACATCTGGAAGTTAGGAGGTTCATAGACAGTCAAAGCCAAGCCCACTGTGTGTTAGAGAAGTGAGCTTTGCAATGCTGCTGCTGTTCTCTTGTCTTCTGCTCTGTCTTTAGTGCCCTCATAAAGTCAGAAACCACAATTTTGCTGCTTGTAGGGTTGTGACACGTGTGACTGGTGATTCTGTAGGAGGAGTGTTTCAAAGCTTGTTGTGAAGCAGATAAGGAATTAACTTTTTCCCTAAGTGTCACAGGAATGGACTCTTATGGAATTTGCTCTCATTCATAATCATTTAGGCCTGCTGTGATGTATGCCCAAAGAAGGGGTTTCTCATCAGAGCGTTTGCAATAACCATTGTGTAACCCCTCTTGTACGTGATGTATGCACAAAGAAGAGTCAAAGTTATGGAAGCTAGAAGTGTCCCTCAGCCAGCTATTTCACAGAGCTAAAGTAATGTTTCCTGATATTTAAACAACTTGAGAGGAGGATGAGCTTTTATACAATTTCAGAAAGAGCTGAAGTAAGAACTGACTTGAATCAGCCTTTCATCTGTCTCGAGTGCTGTGTGTTAAGAGTTCAGAAAACATTTGAGTAAGATAGTGTTGAGCTGAGCTGAGCTAATTTTTTTACCTCGTTGAAATGGGAATCCCTTTCTGTTTCTCTGTGCTGAAACTTTCATAATCGGTGAAAAGTTAACTGTCTGCTATCCTTAGTGTAAGCAGGTATCCTTCAGCTGCAGAACAGAGGAATTTGGGTTCTATTAAGCAAGCCTTCTACACCTGTACATCACATCTTTATGGTGTTCCAGAGAGAACTGGTTGAGGTAATATTTGTCCTTGTTCATCCCCTAATGCTACTGTTTAGATGTTAGAAAAGCTGCCAGTTGCTATGAGCAACATGGGGACTGGGATGGGCCAACAGGTCCTTTCCTGTTAGCTGGGAATTTTTTCAGTGTGTTTCAAACTGTTGATCTAGATAAGGGGAAAGATGGGATATCCCTTGACCAGCCTGTCATCCCTGGAGTCGTCTGGCTCCTTCCCATTCCTACACACTAACATTTATAGTTCAGATGCTGAACGACTGGTTGATGCCTTACTTTAATGCCAGCACACACTAAATGGATAAAGTAAAAAGCATTTATTAATTGACTTTCCGAAAACCCTCATTTAAACTTAAACGAAACTTGCCTTCCCAAGTTATTACTGAATTTCTAGTTAATCCTGTTAATACATTTTTCTTTCAAAGGGAGATTAGTAGTGATATATGAGCAAGGTAGTGGAATGGTAGGAACTCAGGTATTCTGAACTGAAGTATTGTACAGCACGTTGACAGTGACCTGTAACAGCTGCATGGCTTAGTGAAGGGTTTGGGAGTATTTTTGTTTTTAATGCCTCGGTTGCCAGTGAGTTTGCAACTTTCCATCAAGCATTTTAGAAGCTCGTCAATAGCTTCCTACCTGGAGCCAGTAATTTAGTTAGTTAGAAAAAAAGAGACTAGCATTACAAAAAGGCTTACAACAATTCTTGATAGTGCTTGCTAACTCTGTGTTTGTGTGTGCACATGTGTGGGTGTGTGTTTATAGAACAAAATTAAAAGATAGGGAAGAATTGCTCTGATGTTATGTAAACTTCCCAACTAACTCCTGTGTTGGCTTCCCTGTCCCTCTTTCTGCCAGCTTTATTTCTTCAGTAAGGTTTGTAGAACCCAGTATAACTCCCTGTTCTAGTGGTCATTATAGATGAAGGCAAAGAAAACATCCCTTGCCCCATACAGACTGTAGTTAAGAAATTTGATTAAATGGCAATGGATGATGCCCAGCAAAAGGGAAATAAAGGAAAAGTAGCAGGTTCACTGGTGTGTGTTAAGTTCTTAGTGCTTTAAGTCTTAGTTGGTGACAGTCAAGCTAACTGGGGGCAATTGGCCACTATTTTTCAGAGAGCTTTGGAAAGAAGATTTCTTTGGAAAAATTTCTTTGTGATTTTAAGTGTGGAATTGATGTCACGCAGCATGTTTGACAGATAATGGTGTCAGTGAATACTCAGGTGAACCACATGTTGAAAACATGACAAAGGAGTTTTTACAGTTGAAGAAAAGAGGTGGTGAGTTTTGTAGGGATGTGTTGCCTGCTAAAAGTGTGGAATGATGTAGAGGCACCTTACATAATAAATATGCCACTACATGGCTGCTGAGCTGCAGTGGCATTGCCTCTCACTGACGCAATTCTTTACAAAAAATGATAGAATCCGTCATGCAGTGCTGAGGGGTAGAGCAACGTCCTTGCTTTTATGTCGAGAGTTGTTTCATTTGTCTGTGTTGACACATCAATTACTTCTACATTTAGAGTTAGGACCTAATTAATTGGAAAATTAAGTGCCTTGCAGTCATTGCCTGGTTAGAGTGCAGCAACAACAGCTTCTTTCTCTGGTACTGACACTCAGAAGAAATGCATTTTCCCCCCCTCCCTTCCTTCCTTTTTTTCTTTATTTTCTGTTTTCCCTGTGAGCAGGGGTTTGTCTGAGCGGCTGCATTTTCCCCCACCCATGGCTGTGTGTTAGCCACACATTTGAGAGCACCAGAGGCACCTTTGAGATGTTCCAATGTCTATGGAGTGTCCAGGCAGATTCAGCGCAGTGCTGGGGTTCTCTTCAGCTGTGTACATCACAGACAAGAGAATTTTTGGCACCTCTGTTATGGATAAGGAAAAAGCAGGAAGCTAGCACATATCTTGGAACCATAGTGTCATTTTGGAAGCCGGCAGATTTAAAAATAAGCCTTTCATTTTGTTCTGGACACATTTGCTCAGGTGTGGATGACAAGGTGTCAGAACGTAATTTTAATTGGAATCTTTTTCTGACATCATTGCCTGCTTCTTAGGTGTTGCTATTGTATGCATCGCAAGTTTAAGCCTAAAATATCTCTAGTCTTCTGAGCAAGAAACTTCTATATATAATGAATTTATCTAATTTCATTGCCCTAACTGTGCACTGAAGGCTTCGTCTGTGCTGATGAAGTGTTTTGTTACATTACACAGAGATATTGATCTAATCAAATCTTATATCAAGTAATTATCACTTCTCATTAAACATTCTGCTCTTCTGGCATTCTTTTATGGCACAGTGTTTAGAGATTCTGACACCATTTCCACTGTAAGGCTGTATGTGAAATGCTTGTAATGTCAAACAAATGGCTTTCCTGTGACTGCACTTCTTAACCTTGCAGAAGGAAGAACCTGCAAGTCATCTTCAGTTCTGTGTGTATGGACTAACAGTGAGGGACGCAGCAGCAAAGCTACTGTCACTCGGCAATTCTCTTCCTCCGCTGTGTGGAGGGCATAAAGCACAAAGCAGCGGGTGCCAAAGTCCACAGAATAATGTATAGAAATCTAAAGACAGATCTCTGTACTTGTTCTCTATTAATTTGCTCATGTTTGGCTCAAACAGTGACTTTAACAGTTTGATTTATAGTGCTGATGTTTTGCTTACAAGTTGGAGACGTTACTGAGCTAAGTCTGCGTTTAAAATCAATGCAGAGTAATTGCAGCGTTCTCACAGTTTAAAGACATTAACAAGAGAAATGTGTTATAGCAGCAATACTTGGCACAAACACAGGCTATTACAGCTAAATTCCATGTCCATTTCCAAGCTAATTTGAACAAAATTCTACAGTATAGTTCTTGGTTGGTTCCTGTGGAAAAAGGGATGAAAAACATCAGGCTGAGCTATCTTGATTAACAGTATTGCAACAGCATTCTGCTTATGACCCATATGCTGTTTATCTGTCCTCCAGATGCAGTTCTTCAGATGTCTCTCTCCAAGGATCTGCTGCCTCTTTTGTTTTAAGGAATAAAATATTTGGTCATGTTGAGAATCCTTAGGATGTAATGTTTTGTATTCTGTGTTAACATTTGGTCCCATCTTCCTTGAATTTGCCATTTTAGCAACTGTACTGTAGAGAAATACGGTCAGTTGTATTTGGTATATGTACGTCAACATATTCCCAAGCTCTCCCTACAACTGGCACATTGCCTGCTAGCAAAGCAAGTTGCTCAGTCTAATGGAGAGTTTGTGACTAAAGGGTTTTTTATTTGTCTAGTTTTCAAATTGGAGAAAGCTTGTGGTACAAGCCATGGGAATGTGCAGTCATGTAATTTATTCCAAAGGTGTTTGTGGGCTCTCTTTTGGTAGACTAATAAACAATGGTAACTGAAATCCACAGAAGTAGTGGAAGGCCTCTGGAGTGGCTGCTGAGGGTCTGGAGATTGCTTCTGAGTTGTACTGTTGCATTTTACTTGGCAAGGCTTAAAGCTGGCTGAGACCCTATGAGTATTTATACTCCTGATAGGAAAGAAGCAAGTGGAATTTCACATGTAATGTCCTGCTGGATATCAATTAAAGGTATAAGAAATGTGCACAAGAGTTGTCATGAGAGCACTGAACTAGTCAGTTTAGACAAAAGGATATATGTTCTTCAGCTGAAGTCGTACTATGGCCTGATGTTCTTTGGTGCATGACAAAGAAATAGTGACAGCTGTCACAAAGCATTTAATTTCAGGTTTGAACTGATTCCAAAATCAATTTGCCCAGCTATGTTTCTACACACCTCCACTTTGCAAAAATCTTTGTAAAAGATGAAAGTTTATAGCTGCAATAGGTGATTACTCAGTTTGGCTGTACAGATATGCAGGCATATATGTGTGTTATGACTTCAGTGTTAGATTCGAGTTTTGCTGCTGCACAGACCTTAAATTATATTGTTACAAAGGAATTTTCTTTCTAGATGAATAGGAAGTTAATAATATGAGTGTCAAACAATAACTTAGAGCTAAATGAATATGTCAGTATTTTGCTATTTTTTTTCAATGTGGGAATTTATTTCCCTCTTTGGTCTCATTCAGTTGAAGGGAAAACACTTTGATTACTGTTCTTAGTACTGATGAATGCCAAGAACTGTAAAAATGCCAGTAATGTTTTGGATTAGCACTTGAGGAAAAAATAAAAGGTTTCTGTCTTGATCTTAGAAAAAAAATTGTTATTGTTATTGTACCCTTCATTATACCCTTGGTAGTTTTCTTTCAGCTCTGTTTCTTGGTTCTGATGTCTTCTCCAGGGCTGAAAATGTGCTTGGAAGTTCAGGTGATGGCATCTTCATACACACATTAATAACATTTTACTATCATTTTACACTTCCATAGTACCTTTTGTCATGGTACTGTGACATGTTTACTGTAAGAATATTTGGAATGAATGGCTTCCCCTGCCAGAGAATTACAAGCACTATACAAGCAAGAAAGATGGGAAGCATAATTGAAATTATGTGGCCAGGGTCAAGTTGCTGGCCATGGAATATCAGCACCAGAGCTGGGTACAAGTGTTGACACTTGGTGGTAGACTTGAGATTTAAAGCCAGAAGCTGAGAGTGGAAGTATTGACTTGAAGCTAGCTTAGTTTAAGTCTTATTATGCTGCTGAAGTTTTACATCTAATGTATTTTACACTTGGGAAAACTGAAGGCCTTTAATAAAGAAATGAAATGAGCCTGTTGTTGTGGAAGAGAAAGATAAAGGATATAAACAAGTTCATGGGAGTATGTAGTGTGTGCAGTCAGCCACCTTTGTGCAGGAATGGACTGTAACACTCAATATCTACATCAAAAGTATGGCATCATTCTGTTTTTCAGCCTTTTAAGGCTTGCTGGGGAGTACTAATAAAATGGTAGTAGTGATCCCCTAGTGCATCAAAAGGATGTGTGGAGTGCTATAAGAAATTAAAGGAACATTCCTTAATTAAAGGGTGTACGTAGGAGAAAGAAAGCACTTTTATCTTTTATGCCAGTTCATGTATGTGAGAAAGGAGGCAAATAAAGGGATGCACAGACAAGGTCTCTCCCTGGTGCCATCACTCTTGTGGTAAATTCCTGAACATTTAAAAAACCTGAAATGTTACTGCTCATGAATGTTTCTTCACAGGTGATAGTGGAAAGAAAGGAATGGGTCCAGGGTGCTCAGTTGTCCAGAGGGATGCAGTAAGTGGTTCATCTATTAGAGGGACAGGGGCTGAAGGTGACATTGAATTCCTAAATAAGGGTGAAAACTCTCCTCTTAACCATGTAGAAAAGTGTCAGAGGATGAGAAAAAAATATCTTTATGTCTGGCATCTATTCTAGATGCTTACCAGAGGGGAAGATGAGGGTGGAGAGTTGCTAGAGGAAGTAGATGGTTGGAATGAATGATGTGGGGACTCTTAGGGTGCTTAAATCATCCTGAGATCTTCTGTGGGAAAATACATACTGAAGCAAATTTATAGAATTTTAATGAAAAACAGCTTCTTGTCATACCAGATTGTGGAATCTTATATCACACCATGGTGGGCTGAGCTGGTCTGGCCATCTGTGTTGGAGTTGGACATGGCTCAACTGGGTGATCTTAAAGACAGGCTGTCTGCTGCAGGATTTGATGCTAGGAATCAGCAGATGCTGCTCTGTGTTGCCATTCAGAAATAGTTAAATATCCTCTACTTCCGTAAGGCTCAATATCCTGATGGGAAGATTGCTGGATGATGTGCTTTCCTTACAGCTGCCATATTTTCAAGGTGAATTATTTCTGTCTTCTCTCTAAGATAAAGTCCTTTTTTGACATGTCTAGTTTTCATTCAGGGAGTTTATGTATGTCCTTTTATGCCTTGTCTGGCACAGGAAAGACACAGAGAAGTACCAGGTTCTAATCTCAGTCCTCCCATTAGTTTCACGTGCTGTCTCAACGACAGATGTTGGAATTGTGGTGCTGATTTATGAGCTATTAGGAAGGGTTGGCTGGGTGGCTTTAATGGCTGGTTACAGTACTGTCAAGGGTGTGAGAGGATCACACACCGACTGTGCTATGGTGCAGCTCCTGCATAAGCTGTTTTCTCTTTGGTGTGAAATGGAGGTATCCTGATGATTTTTTGCCATTATAAATTAGAATCTTTTCAAGATGTTCCGTCTGATGGGGAAAGAGGGAGACTAAATGCTACTGATTGAATCTGTGTCTTCCCTAGGACAGTGTGAGCTATGTCATCCTCAACCTGTGCAGTATGCCTCTGATCATTAATGAACTGCTTCAAGGGAAGCAGTGCACTTGAGAAGTGCTGCTCACAGCTAGCTGTCATGTGTGTTGGGAGCTGGGAGCTCACAGATTATTTCTTCATCTTCCAAGTTGTATGGACATCTGTGCTATTTCTACAGTCCTTCCAATGACACATTTGGTATGGACAGGGTGAGACCACTTTTTTCTCAGGCTTGATGATGGGGTAAGAACTCAGGACAGAGAAAGTTAATTAAACTTGTTCAGGCAGGCAACATGTGATGTGTTACGGTGCAGAAAGGCTTGTTCAGCACAGGTTCATAGACCTGCCCTCCACGTGTGTAAGCCATAGAACACTCTGGTAGATTGGATCAAACTAAATGTCTTTGGTACCAAGCATGAAAAATATAAAAAAGCTCTCATACTCTCCAGGAAAATGCTGGGCATCTAGGTCTGTACAGAAGTATGGACATTGTTATTCAGAAATGACCATGTGCTCCTTGTGAGTGGACAGCTTTATAGAGTCAAGGAAATTACCCCCATAGGTCCTAGAATTCCTGCTTTGAGAAGCCCCTTTCTAAGCCTAAGTCTGTGCTTCTGTCTGCTTTGCTTTTATAGTCAGTTCACACCTCTAAGCTTCCCGGTGGTTTTGCACTGCTAGGAGCACTAAAAAACCCATGAAGTCTGTGTTTTTCCCAAAGAGATGCCCATCAAAACCAAGCTATGAATACTCTTGTTTACCAATGTCATTCCTGGGCTTATGAGGCTGTTTGTGGTGGGGGAATTTCTAATACAAACATCGGGGTTTTTCCTAGTGGTCTAGGATGAAAATAAGGAAGAATTAGCATTTTGCTACTGTGAAGGTCAGAGGCTAAAAGCAAGTAATGCTTTGTAGGAAAACTTATTCCTTTTATTGTAATTGATTCCCTACCCTCTCAAAAAAAAACCCCAAAAAACCAGAAACAAACAAACAAAAAAAGGATGATTTTAGGTGTGCAACTGCTTTATTAGATTTGAATTCTTCTGATCCCTATGTTTCTTCAAATCATCTGCACAGATTTTGCTAGGAAGCAGCTAGGTTTGACATACACCCAGCCTGGATTTAAAGCTGATGAAAATTGGTCATTCAGGGCAAGGACTCTTAGCAAACTCCTGAATTGTAGACTGATGTTGTCTTTGCTCCTAAATGCTATAAACTCGGTATGAGCTGCTGCAGAATTATTTCTGCATGATGAAAATAGCCTCTGTTACTCATCTCTCACAGCTATCACTAGCAGCAGTAGGCATTGGTAGGATAATTCTCATATAAGCATTTTGCCATGAGTACTAGGGATAAATGCCTACCAAGGTATCTGCAATTGCATGACACAGAAAATCTCAGCGTTCTTAACATTTTATATTTATTTCAGTCGGAGAGAATTAATTTGTCTCAAGCTTGAGGCACAAAAAGCCATGTTACTGTTTCTTTTTGACTTTTGCTCAGCCAAAACACCATGAGAGGAAGGACAAGCATGAGAGGAGTCACAGCCAGTCTATGATTTTGGGAGATTTCTGGTCTGATTATTGTTGTTCTGTAGACTTTCAGTGGCTGTTTCAGGCTTTCAGAATGACCTTCAGTAGTGCACTCTGTTCCTTTGTATATCTGTCCTTCATCTCTCACGTGACAATAATCGTGCTTCTTTTGCAAGGGTAATTCCTGGGAAAATTCATGGCTACCTGTGATGAGCCTTAGTAACACAGTGAGGGAGCCATATAAGTATCTAGATTGATAAATAAATGCAAATTACACTACCTACAGATGAGGTTACCTGGGTACTCACAACAGATGTCTCATTGTAATATCTTCTAAAGTGTCAGCATGCACTCATGTCAGTGGTAAGTCAGCTGTAAGGTACAGTGTGTTGTGTGTTCTCCTAGTATTTTTCTAAGTATTGAGTATTTTCATTTCTGTAATAGTAGGAATTTATGCCATAGGAAGTGAAAGCAAAGTGGTTGGACAACACTCACACATTTCTTACAAGGGTTATTACTGTACATTCAAACTGCATATTTTCCCCTAGGAACAGGAAGGAGGCAAAAGAAGAACTCTGTATTACTGGCTCTTGGACAATAATAGAGTTGCAGAGTGGAGAATTCAATTCACTTGAATTCCACCTGCTTTGAATATGTATAAGGTCAAAATGGCCCACACTTCTCTGAGGTTCATAGACTATTCCTAGCATTATTTAAAAATGAGCAAAGTAGAACCTGTCCAAAATTTGTCCTGAAAGCCTCTGGAAGTGAAGCCCTTGCATAACTCTAATGCTCCATCAAGCAGAACCAATGAATTCTGTTCCAGTAGCTGCAGAAGTTTGCTAGATGACCCAGTGCTCATTTTCAGAGTATTTTTTGTGCTTATTGCCAACTTCTTAGAAACAACAGAAGAATAAATACTACTGAACAGAAATTCAAGAGAGTGTTGGGTAATGGTAAAACTGGGGCATGCCTCAGATCCTGCAACTGTTATTTCTAATTAAACAGATAGTTTTAGTGAATTGCTTAATCACCTGATGAGTGGCCTGTTTCTGTTTCTTCTGCAAAGGTACTGTGATTGGAAACTGATTGTGCAACACTGACTGTAAAAGATGTCCCGAGTGTTTAATACCTAACTTGTTTTCATTGTCTTGTGCCAAGGAAGAAGAAAATTGGACTGTTCTAAAGTTGAGGTTATAAGTTAATCGAGTCTGTTTAGCTTTCGTGGTTCGAAACAGCTTTGTGTCATTTCGTGGGTTACTACCCAAGTGCACAACTGAAGTAGAGAAACTAGAGTTCCTTTGATGGAGAAAGCCCTCTGAATTATTGGACAAAGATGCAGTTGTACCTTCTTATATTTGTCATCTCTGAATTTGTTCTTATGAATACTTTCTTACTGCCTGGGAAGAGAAACTCTTCTGTCACATTTAGATTCCTTTGGTTTCCTCTGGGAATAAAAGTACCACAACTGTGCACAAAATCTACTGTTTACTGGTAGCTTTTCGGGTATTCCTCCTTTTGACAGCTTTTTTTTGTGGTGTTTAGGAAGTGAGATGGACTCCTTGATGAGTCTCAGGCAAAGGAGTCTCCAGTTGCTTCATAATCCAGGGTGTAATAACAATAATACCCAGACTTTTCCTTGTTCGACACTCATAAAAAATTCTGTTTCTCTTCTACATGTAGAAGACATCTGAGTTTAACATTAAAAATTGAAAGAAATTACACCAAATTATAAATCTAGAGCCCTTGTTAACATTGAAGATCATTGTAAATACAACAACAAAATATTGTTGGAGAAGAAAAACTACTATTGTGAGGGCAGCTTGAGTTTCATGTATAATGAAAGCACACTGCAAAGAGCTGTTAGTTACATAGCTCAGACTTCTAAATGCAACCTTAATTATGCAAGCTCTTATCAGTTATATATAGAAGACAGTCCATGGATAGAGCAATCTCGTACGTCTTGTGACAGCAATGACTGTATTAAATTGCATACTCTGATGGCATTCTGCCAAATGGGACTGTAAAATTGAAAGAATAAGATTATTTTAAAGTGCTAAATCTGTCCTACACCCATTGGTACTTTATCTCTCTAAGGATGGAGCTGGATACAATGGTACTGAAGGTTATAGGAAGCAGGCTTTGCATCCCAGATCAGCAGTAGCAATATAGCTCTAATGCTATAAATTATGACATTCTCTTTTTATGTTTTACGTGCTTGTTAATGACATTGTTGCAGTGACAGCCTGCTCAGTTACTCTCAGTGAGGACACCTGTTTCCTGAGAAAATTTTGGAAAACATCCTCTTTAGAGAAAATGCTTTTCATTAACTGGTTATATATTCTCAATATTGATGCAGTTTACCCGCCTTCTGACTGTGTGAACTATATCCATGAAAATACATTTATTGCTTTGCTGTTCCATCTGCTTTTGCTTCTAGAACATCATCTGATACATCTGTCCTTTCCCCAGGACATCACGTTTTGTAGAATCTGTGAAGTTTGGGAGGCTTTGAATAGTGTCCCAAATGTAGAGATAAAAAATAATATTAAATTACTTGCTAAGTGTGCAACTTCTGCTGTGAAATGAGTTGCCTCTCATTCCCCAAATAAACTGAAAATTCAAACGTGATCTTCACAGTTGATGTGCAATCTCTTTATCTAGTGTCCAGTTTTATTTCAGCTTTCAGGGTTGGATGTCGCCTAGAGAACCATTCCACTTGGCCTGCCAGCTTCCCATCTCTAATAATGTGCAGGGAGAACACAGAGCAGAATGCAAAGTATGGCAGTCAATAATGATTGCTTTTCCTTTCAAAGATGCAATCCCCATTTTGTGCCCTCTGTTAGTTCAGAGGAGGGAGAGGAAAGTAAGGAACGATTTTATTGGTTAATAGAGTTAACATGTCTAGAGATATGTCAGTGGCACTTTTGATGGGTATGGGAGGAAGGGGAGTTTGATTTGCCGTGGAAAATTATAATCTTTTTGAGAGGAATGTGCATCTTTCTGTGTAAATAATGGTATGCTGTTGGCACAGGGATTTTGTTTTAGTGTGTAATTATCAACTGAAACATCGCCCCAGCAAAAATTTTGAACTGAGAATAAAAAGTGACAAACAGTAAACACACTTAAAATTGTCAGGTTGTGCAGGGACATTAAAAAAACCCCTGAAAGCAAGATAAGAATTGTGTGAAAACATTCTCTGCAAATGCAGGTGTTCTGAATGGAATGTGGCTTCATTCCTTCCTGCTATACTTCAGACAGCTCTGATGGAATCATTGAAAGACCAGAAAATCAATAAAAAGATCCCTGTTTTTTAATTATAGTTTTTATTATTTAAAAAGTTTAAAAACTGGAGAGAAGTCCAAGTACGAAACTAATCAGAAACTTTTTTATTTACTCTGTTTGAAAGATGCCATTGGGCCTCTCTGATGTTCTTGGTTACTTCCATCTGTCACCAGTGGCTTGTAAGACCCATCTGTTCCTCAGGTGTGTCTTTTGCCAGTGCTGACACCATCTCCATGCTACAATTCTATCATTTACTCTTGATTTCTTCTATTTTGCTTCTGCCCTGTTCTGCATTGCAGAGGATGAAAAAGTAATTTGCTCACCTTGTTTAAGGTGTATTTATTTATGGAGTTCAGAAATATTGTCTGTATTTCAACTTATGATTAAACTAGGTACCATCTGAAATTGATTATTGATGTCTATCTGTTACGTTCTGTTTAGTCTGTTTCATCTCCAACATTTTGCTGCTTTTTGTTTGTCAGACCTGTAAATGCCACATCTGAATAATCAGCTTTCTCAACACAGATTCACAAATGAAGTAAACCTCAATTGCTTGCTTCTGCAGCAATATTCTTCTTAAGATACAGTGATTGTAATGACATGCAAATATTCCTTGGGTAGTTTAGTAACTACCCTTTTATTAACTGGTCTTTCAGAGAGCCATAGCAAGCATTTGTGCATTTCAAGACCTGCTTATTACTTCTGCACATAAAATCATTTTCAGTATTTCTGTTCATCAGACCTGAGCATGATTAGTATTTTGTGTGTCATGTACACTGAGGTATAGGTACATCTTTAGGTAAATGTAATCCTTTTATCTGGGCATTGATCTCCTTTGAGTTTCTGGTTTTTCTTCAGTGTATGGACTGTAGATTATGGGTTTTTTATTCCCCTGAATCACATGAAAACTTTCATTGATTGTATAATCAATGTAAAGTAGTCACTTGTAAAATGATGAGCATGCCCATATCAGTTAAATTCAAGCTAATGGGCTGACAATAAATGGCTTAAATTGTAGTGCTTCCGATTTGGATAAGAACAGCGTGGCATTATTTGTGCTCAGTCAGACTTGTGTTATTCAGTATGCAGGTTATCTTACATGTTGTACCTGAAATGTTCTATTTGGAATGGCAAATTTATTTCACAGCTTTCATACCATACATTACCTCTAACTTACATGTTTAGTATGTAGCCTGGCTTTACTGTTCAGAAGGATCATCTAGGAAAAGGAAATTTTAATCCCATTCTGGAGAATTTGTAAAATGTGCAGTTAAAGTCTGTGTTATGAAACAGAAAGTAACCCTGTAAAGGTGTATGGGTGTTAGGCCTGAAGTGAATCGTTTTGGAGTTAGGAGTCCTCTAAGTGCTCTTCTGTATTTGGAGACTTGTCATGTTTCAGGTTATTGCACTTCAGGTGCACTCGGGAAACACGGAACTGTGTGGATCTGAGGCCAAGTGCACAGTGGCTGGAGCAGGGACAGCAGGCCTGCATCTCCCCCTACACCTCTCTCAAACATATTACTTCTTCTGCTTGTCAGGGGTAACTCCAGAATGAGAAATGGGGCACAACTGATTGGTGTAAATGGGGAAAAAGCAGGCATAGGACTCCAGCCCGTGTTCCAGTTGGAATGGACCTATAGCAACCTATTCCAACTGCCTGAGCATTTCAGGACTGACATGAAGTTAAAGCAGGTTGTTGAGGGCATTGCCCAAATTGCCTCTTAAACACTGAAAGGCCTGAGGCATTGGCCACCTTCTGCAGGAAGGCTGTTCCAGTGACTGACCATCCTCTCAGTAAAATCATGCTTCTTAATGTCCATTCTGGGCCTCCCAAGAGGCAGCTTTGAACAATTCCCACACATCCTATCACTCTAAATATCCCTTGTCACTGTCAAGTAGGAAGCACCAAAAATTTTTTAGTTATAATGCAGTCTGTTCTACAGTGATTCAACATATGGGGATAGGCTTGTACCCAGAAATCCTTTTTAGATAAAGAATTCTGCAATTCAAACTGTTGTGAGAGTTATAAGGGAGACAAAGTAAAATGCTGTCTCTTTTTTGCAGGAAGCAGGCATTCACATAACAGTTAACATTGCAGTAATGTTGTCCTGAGTTAATAGCTGGTCTGGCCCCCAGCATTCTGGAAATTCAACTATCTGTCGACTTACTGAGAATTTTTTATGACCTTCCTGTGAAGTTCACCAGTATGAGTTATGTAAGAAAACACTTGACTTCTGAGAGTGGGACTTACTCCTGCATTTTGCCTGAGGAGTCTTTGTTTGCAGAGGTGGTCCCACAGAACCCAAAGGCTTCATTATCCTAATTAAGGATGTATAGGATAAGATTCCTTCTTTTGTGCTCAGATATGTCATACATGATCTTTCTTTGATCAGAGAAATCTTCTTCTGGAATTTATTAATGAACATCTTTCAAAGATAAAGAAGTTTAGAGTTTTCTTGTCAAATACATGCTTTCTAACTACTCTACTTTTCAGCTGGGGATAATTTTGCACAGTAAGGGATATGCTCATATTCAATTAGATATGATTGGCCATTGCCAGAGGCAGTTGAATTTGCTGGCTGAATAATTATCTGATAACTTAGACAAATCCTGCTTATAATGGAAGCAGAGTAGTATGAGAAATACACCCTTACTCCAGCGGATGAAAGTTCACTGCACATTGCATTTTCAGTGGTTATTTATTTATTTATTTAAATGCTATATTTAGGTAACAACAAAGAACAGGTGAGTATCAGAGATGGTGCTTAGAACCACGGAGTATCCTGAGTTGGAAGCGACCCACAAGGATCATCAAATCCAACTCCTGACCCTGCACAGCACATCCCAAGAGTCACACCTTGTGCCTGAGAGCAATTCAAACACTTCTTGAACTTTGTCAGGCTTGGTGCTGTGATCACTTCCCTAGGGAGCTGTTCCAGTGCCCAGCCACCCTCTGGGTGAAGAGCCTTCTTCTAATATGAACCTAAACCTCTCCTGACACAACTTCAGACCATTTCCTCAGGTCCCATCATAGGTCACTACAGATAAGAGATCAGTTCCTGTCCCTCCTCTTCCCCTCATGAGGAAGGTGCAGACTGCAATGAGGTCTGTCCTCAGAGAGATGAGTTCTCTTCTCTTCTCCAGGCTGAACAAGCCAGGTGACCTCAAGCACTCCTCATATGGCTTCACCTCCAGACCCGTCTCCATCTGAGGATGGCTTTCCTTTGGACTTTTAATATCTTTTATATATGGACGCACCCAAAACTGCACCAGCACAAAGTAGAGCACTTGATGAATTTCATTTCATCTCCCTTCTTACCTTGTGATTGTACTTACATAGGATATGGTCGTATGAGATGTATGACAAATTGATTTTTTAATAACCTGATGAGCATGTTTCTGTTGTCTGGTTTAATGAGTTATTATCTCTAATGACTAAAGGAATATTAGTACTCAGGTTGAATCACTGTTAGAACTTACTTTATCTTGAAATCTAATTTGCTGACATTAGAACAGAAGTCAAATACATGAAAATAACATCATTAATTATTGCAAATATACCTTCTTATAATAAGATTAAATCTTGTAGAGGTCTGTAACTCTTTCTGGGTGTGATGGATCCAGATGCAGTTTATTCTGAGTGGTCTTCCTCCCAGATACATAACTGAATGCACTAGTGCTGTATGTCCTGCACAAGTGTGTTTCTGTCTACTCTATAAATACTATTTTATGGCAGCTTTTTGAGATGATAGACTGAAGCTCTTCAGAAGGTAGATTTTGAAATAGTTCAGTTATGCTTTGTTCTGATTTATGTTTTCCTCCGCATTCTTTTTGATTGTCACAAACCAGTAGTATGGTTGTCCATAGTTTTTTACTGCTTGCCTTGAAAGTGGATTCCATCCAGCTGTTTGTAGTTCACACAGCCAGCTGTTGCAGTCTGGCTGAAAGGTATAACTGCTGCCATCTGCGACAGCTATGAATTTTGAGAAAATCTCTTTAATCGTGTTTATGAACTGTAAATGTGTTCTATGCATGTTGGAATTTGAAAACTGAGAAAATAATTAGCTATTAAAATTACGGGTTCCATATGAACCTCTTACTTCTTTTAAATAGCTCTCTCTAGGTTGTTGTATTGGGCTTTTTTCCCAGTTTCTTTTTTTTTTTTTTTTGCAGCTTTTGGTGCCATTGAGCACTTGTAGAATAGACTGAAGAGAGAGATACATATAAAATGTATTAGCATTTTAAAGACGTCTTTTTAATTTTTGTATTTGTGGCAGATATTTTTTGAGTGATTCATGACAGTATGCAGCAGCTTTCCAGGTGTTTTGCCCCTTCCCTGCGACCAACATGGGAAGTTCTCATTTAACATCATCTGCATGTAAAAGACTGTTCTTAGAGATAAGGTTTCAGACTATTTCTTTGTGGGTGAAGAGAAAATAATCCCTCTGTGGTATGTCACACTTCAGAATTAAATAGTTCTCATGATTCAGTGTGCGTGTAGAACTCTGCTTCAACTCTGTTAGTCTGAGGTGATTTAATTTCAACCTTGCTAAACACTGACAGTATTTATGTTCTGGTTATTCTACCAGTGCAGCTGTTGCGACACGTTTTCCTAACTCCAGTGAATAAAAGCAGCTAAAGAACACTCACCATAACTATGGGAAGAGCACGGATGTGTTCAGTAGCTCTGAGAAGGAGCTGTAGCTCTGTGATGAGGGAAAGAAGGGAACCTTTCTATCCAGGGTAGCGTTGTCAACTCCCAAATGGCAATTCCCTTCCCTTTCCTTAACCTGGCACTTGGGATCTCCTCTGCCCTGTCTGAGAATTGTTAACAACCCACGTACTTGTGTACTTGCTAAGTTATCTCAGTAAGAAGATAGGCAGTTTCAGTCTCTCTTGTGTAGAGCAGTCACATAATGTGTGTTGAGGGGACAGAGCAGTGAGGCAACATGCTTGCAGTGAGGTATTCAGAAAGGGAAATGGAAAAAGTTGAGTGTGACAGAGCAGTAAAAAGCATAATGAGGTAGTAGGAATACTGCAGTAGCAGGTTTGGGTGGTTTAAAAGAAAAGAGGAGGGAAATAAGACGAGGAAGAAGAGGAAGGGGGTGGGAAGAGGCTTAGAATATGGAAGGAGAAGTGAAGGGGTCAACACGATCCTTTTCCCATTGTTTTCTTGAGGTTTTCCTCCAGGAAATAATTCAGACAGGCTGGCACTCCTTTAGGTTACATTTTCTTACTAGAAACATCAAACACATTTTTTTTTTCCCACCCTCATATAGCTTAATAAGAAAGAACCCCCTGCCATGGACTATAGGTGCATCCTCGATCGTTGATCATTGCCTCGATGGTTTAAATACAGCAACTTTTCATTTCAGCCTGTAGTTGGCTTTTGACCTGAAAAGCTGGGAAGGGAGGAGTGATTGCTGGGTTGTGACTCATGTTAGCTTCACAGTTTGGGTGTCTCACAGCTCTGCTTCAAGCCCTCAGACTCCTTCACAATTTTGTCAGTTGGCTCAGGTAAAGTCATGTAAATGTAAAAGTCATATGTTTTTACTGATCTCTTTCTTTGTACTGATACCTGTGTGCTGTCATCTGTAGTTGACTGATTTGTTCACAGCTTGGGATGCTTACTGGCATGAAGGGGCCAGACATGGTTGTTCTTTCCTTGTGTCAAGCCCACTGCAGCCTGAGGGAGCCTAGCCTATCCTCAGTGCTTCCATTAGCTGCTCTCTCCCTCTTTCCTTCTTCAGTTTGTAACTCTCTGCAGATATTGTTTCCTTTTACAGCCCTCTCAGCAGTGTTCACTGGTGGGGTTTGATACAAAAGATGTGGTATTTTGTTATAATTGCTGAACTCTATACTTGCTGTGCCAGTGCTGTTGATGTATATCTAGAGGAAGACAGTACTTCTGCCTTAGTCCAAGTCAGATTCACACAGAGAAAATCAGTATAAGACACTATACCTAGAATTATTTCTCCTTCAAAGGGCACATAAATTTATTGCTTAGCACATCATTAGTACCTCCTTATTCAAGATGAGTGGAAAAATGAGGAGGTAGAAAATCAAATGTAGAAGTCCTTATGTTTTTATAGGAAAGCAAGGTCATTTACATGAAAGAGAGGGCTTTGTGCCCAGAGAGTCTGTGTTCATATGTCTAGTATGACTTTGGGTGTAGAATTATGATGACAGTTATGTGCATAAGTTCAGGTTTATGGACAAACTGTATTCTGTATTGCAAGCAAACTCCAAATGTGAACACTCTGGGGTGGGGAGAGCAGCAGTTGTCTGGTTCTACATTTTCTTCTTGACTAGACTCTGCTGTAATTCCAGTTCCCTATAGGAATGATTCTCCATTTCTTGCTGATAATGCACATGTGTACATGGCAAAGGCTGGGTGTGTACCTAAACATCTGAGACGAGCATAAATAATTTAGAGGAATTTAACTAGGAAAGCTCTCTTTATTAAAGCATGTCCCTTCAACTCTCTTAACAGAAGAAAAAGAGTCTGCAAGGGACTTGTCTCTTTTCTTGTCATCTCTGCTCATTGGGAATAATTGATATGTAATTTAAACCCTATAGTAAAGAACTTTTGAAGCTTCTATCTGAAAGGCAGCTGTTTGCTGGTGTGCAAAGAAGGAAATTGGACTGAGTTTTTACAAAGGGGATGGTAATGTTCTGTCCTCTACAGCTGCTGAAAAGGTTTAACTGCAGCCATTGCTGTATGTATCTGCACTGCCTGGGAGTGAACAAACAAGAGTCCCAGAAAAATATGGAGTATGGTGTCTGTCTGATTGTAACTCTGGAAAGACAGAAAATGTAGGTGAAGGAACACTTCAGTGGTGTTTTCTGCTGTCACTGTTAAGTGGGGCAGCTGTTCAGGTGACCTTGTTCCAATAGTGAAGACAGAGGAAAAGCTGAGATGTCAGAATCACCTGGTGGCTTTTCACATGTGACAGTGCAGCCACAAGTTGAGTGAACCATCAGCATCAACCTCAAGACCATCAGAAATGGGCTTTGGGAAGTGAAAGACGATCCTGGGCAAAGCTGAAATGAATGGCTTGTACAGGCTACTGACAAAAAGGCTGCAAGAGGCTTTTTTATTTTGCACTGCTCCCCTCCTTTAGTGAACAGTGTACCATCCTGACATAAGGGTGAGACATCCATGGGGTGAGTAGATAGGAGACAGTCTGGTACAGAGTCCTCTGCTATTGTATCTCTCTCCCTCATTCTCCTCCCTGGTGACCAGAGCAGGCAGTGGAATTAGTTAAAAGCTTGGCTGCTTGCTTGGGAAAATGTTTTGGGTGAGCACTTGAATTTTGGCTGAAAGATATGCTGTAAAGAACAGGGTATCCAAGGATATGAGCAAAAGACCACAGTCCCAATCCTTTTAACACTTTGGAGTTTTTTTGCATCCTGGATTCTTATTTTAGGGTTTGATTGGTTGGGATTTTTTTGTCTGTCAAAAAATACCACTAAGGAAAAACAGATGTCTCAGAATGTGCCCAACATTTAAACTCAGTTATTAACCACTGATACTCAATTCACCCCCACATTTTGCAGAATGAGAGACTTCTTCACTCGCAGGTCACCAAGGTCATCGTGGCTCTGAAATTTTCTAGCACTCATTGTCTACCACTTATTTGATAGAAATTGCTATTATTTCCTTTTTCTGCACCTCCACAGGACAAAATAAAGCTTAAATTTAATTTCTCTGCTGCAGCCTAATCAAACTGGATTCCGAATTCTGTTTCTATTGACTAATAGATAAATGAGATTTTTCTTTCTCTTTTTTAGCAAGCCTTCCATGTTCTGAATAGACTTCTGAGCTGTGCATATATCATCTCTCCTTTCTAAATTTGTTGTGTTATTGTAGCCTCACATTCACTGGCATTACTCAGCATGGAGTTAATTTAAAGAAAGAAAGACTTGCTTAAGGAAAACGAAATAAAAATATGAATTTCTAAATGCAAGTCTTTTGCCACATTTCATTAAGAAAGGCAGAACTTGAAGACTAGAAAGCGAATAATACATAAATTAGTTACAAAAGGTCAGGGCAAAAGCAATATACAGAGACTCATACAATAAATAAATGTAAGCTTAGTTGCACTGCTGAATTGATTTTCACGTCTATGGATTTTTAAGTAAAATATTTACTGAGATTTCCAGGCATGAATGCCTAGGGAGGCACTTCGGCTCCAGGATTTGGGAAGCTGAGCTATCAGCCTGCAGCCATACCTTATGTTGGCTAATGAACCAACTGGCTGTCAGAACAAGAAGCCCTCTACCTTTTGGTTGCTAAAGAGGAAAAGCAAAACAATTTGTCACACATTTCCCTTAAACTTAAAAAATAGTCTAGCCTGATACATTGATTTATGTTTGAATAAATTAATAAACTCTGTACATGTGTCATCAGCTGAGATTGCTGTGCCACACTGCCATTTTCCATTTTGGGAAGATTATCATCTTGGCATTTAAATTCAGTATTCAATTTAGTCCCAGTGTGGCCAATAATATCTGTCTGTGTGGAACATCTGCCAAGCCAGTTAACCCTTCTTCTAGTTTTGTGCATTAAAAAGGCATAATCACTGTGAATCACTTCCCATTTGTCTTTATTGTAGTTCACTTTAATTCATTTCTGTCCTCTCCTTCAATCTGTCAGTTTTATTACTAGATTGAATTTTAAGCCTAAGCTCTTTGGCAATATCCCAGTTTTAAAGGTACATTTTTATGAGATGGGTGTAGTTTTTAAAATAAATGATGAGAAAAGCTGAAAACTCTTTTTTCTTTGAAAAAAAGAAAAATCTGATTTTTTTTCTTTAGCTCTATGACTTGTGACAGCTTAGAATTAAGAAATTAATTTGTTTTAATCCTTTTAAAAGTTTGTAGCTCAGATAGAATCATTAAACAGTAACACACGGTACGTTAGCACAGGCTAGTATTTTTGAGTATGGCATTTTGAAATATGTATTGCTAGAGGATTATTTCTCAATTTGTTCAGCTTAACCTCTCCATAATTTCCATGAACATAATTTATGCATATCTAGTTTGAATTATTAATGAATCTGAGCCCAGCCTTTCCTTATTGGAGTAAAGGACCAAGAAGGAGTGAGAGAATGCTTGTTCAGCATACAGCTCCCTGGCACAGGACAGGTTTCGTTTTGCTGGTATTTCACCTCTGAGTGCAGTGCAGGGAGAGAGAGAGAGAGAGACTCAGCTTCCAGGGTTCATTGCTGTGGGTTTATGTCACCCCCTGAATATAGAACAGAATTCTGCCAAGCGACACAGTAATTCCTATGTGAAAATAGATGCTGTGCTGTGCTTTCAGGCTAGCAGCTGCCTGCTTTGATATATGGGCTTCAGCAGGGAGGCAGTCACATGACCTTGATATAAAACTGTCCAATTCCTTGAAAAAGTTCTCTGTATTTCACTGGATGTCAGCAAATGAAGCCAAGCAGCTTTATTTCATGAAAAGAGCAGAGAACAGTCTGTGATACCATTTTAGTATGGCTTAGCCTCATAATTGTTTGGGTTTTTTTTTTAAGCCTGTGGACTTTCAAAACTGCTAGAGATCACTTCTCTATCCTCAAAGCAAATGTATTGTCTTTCTCTGAGTCTTTTGGAGTGGTGAATTGCAGAGATTATTTGCATTGCAGTTGTAACTGCTCATGGTTGGCCCAGAATGTGTCATAGTGAGGTGATGTGCTGGTCTTTGTGCTGTGCTGTCTCATGCTCAAGCTTCATCTGCACTGAGGATAAGATGGGTGAAAGACTCTCACTTCCCAGACTTCTGGCATTGAAGGGAAAACTTGGCTCTACTGTACTTTGCTTCAAAGAGGTACAAGAGGTATGAGGAGCCAGAGAAGACTGCTAAGAAGACTAAGGTTGTCATAGAAATAAGTTGAATAATGAAATGAGACAAGTTGAATAAATAAGACTGTAACAGAATGCAAAATTATGAAACTTGGTAGAGAAGGGAATCTGTAGTTTCTCTTCATCTTGTTCTGTAAAATGCAGAGAATCAATATGCAAGTCACTTGAAACCCAAAAAATTCCCAAATGCTGAAAATTCTCTTGATACTTTGGTTGTGAAATTGACTGCTATAGGATATCAACAACAAAGATTCAAAGATATTTTGGGTTTCTCTGTGAAAAGACTACCCACTAGTCAAATATGAGAGCCATAAAAAAATCTCACTTGCTGTGGTTTAATTTGACCTTTGTCTCTAGGGCATCAGCTGACATTCTTAAATTGACTTTCATGGGTGTGTTTTGCTTATTGAGCTTCCTTTGAACGTGTCTGGTTTTCACATATTGTCAAAGGCGACCTACTGATGTGATGGGCACTTAACATTTGATTTAGTATGGCAATTCTTCTGTAAGAGAATCCTAGAAATTATGATGCTGAACTTGGAGTAAGAAGTATGATTGGCAGTTTATTCCATGCTTTCACACTGCCATGTGGCCTCCCTTCCATGGCCTGGTAGCTTCTTATCCTACTTGGATTTGCCCGTCATCTGTGGGGTAGTGTCAGACTACTTGAGTTATTCATCTTGGCTAAGTCCTGTGCTGCTGACAGTAATAAGGGAAAGCCTCTTGTTTTCTTGGGCACCAGTAATTGCTGTTAGGGGCAAACTAGACCAAGGCTGTTTCCATGAATCTTTTTAGGAGCAGTGGTGGTGCAGCTTCTGTGACACAGAGTTACCTAACCCAGGAAAATGCCATGTACTGTCAGCCTACAGCACTGCTGTTCTTTAACCAGGGAGAAACGAAGGTGACATTCCTAGCAGAATTCTCTTGCTGGCTATGAAACAATGCTTTCACTGTATCATGCACTTGCCTCGTGATGTCCTCTTGAATTTATAAAAATGGTCCTGTGTGTATATTTTAAAATAACACTAATTAAGAGGGATCTTAATGGAACAAGGGAGAATAAATATCCTCTGAATACCTTTGTGAGAAAGCATGGCCTAGAGGTTTTACTACTAAAGTTTAGTGGAAAAGAATACTGAACAAAGTGTAGTCATTTTGAGGATCTCTCTTGCTCTTCTCCCTGTTGAAATGCAAACAGTACTGGCTTAATGATCTTTTTTTGTTCTTGCTCTTCATTTCATTTGGGTTTTTTTTAACATAATACAGTAACAATGGGTTGCTCCACAAGGGGAGGGGAGCAAAGAGCTTTGATTTTAATAACAGGATTAGTGTAAACTAGATGTTTGAAAGACAGAACTAAGGATGTACTAGCAAGGTGTCAAGTGAGCTCTACATGCAGATACTGAAACCATGGTGAACTCATATGGGATTGCAAGAATTCTTCACAGAAGAGCCATCAATTGATAATTTCATAAAAGGAAGAATGACATTAAAGTGATGAGGAAAATATATCCTAGTATTCTTGTACTGGAGCCTTCCGTTTTGTAGGCGCTTTAAAAGCTGGTGCACATCACTTCCATTGCATAACTTACTTTTAATCAGTTAGTGTAAAAATGAAGTATTGTAAAAGCAGCTGCAAGAATTCAGAGAGACTGGCAAAGTTGATAAAAATCCTTTTTGTTCTTGTCTTCCATTCTTTATTATATAGGCAAAGGGTGAAAAATCGAGATTACTTTTCCTTCTTAAAACCAAACGTCATGACAGAGCTTTTGACAAGACATTAACTTTTGACAAGACATTAACTTTTGACAAACTAAGATTCTAATGACTCTGACGTTGCTTGCTATTAGTGGTTGCCTTTGAAGATGCTGGAATCTTTGCCTTTCTTCTTGGCTCAGGAGGAAATGTGGAGCTGTTAGAAAAGGGAACTTTCCTCAGCACATTGGTAATGAATTAGTTAAGCAGATGTTAACAAAAGGAATTAATGGTTAGACACTGAAACGTTCTTAGCCCTATGGTTAAGAATTTCGTTGACCTTTGAAATGGCAATCTCCTGTCATCCGTGTGAATCTACTGAAATGGAAAGTGTAATCTCAGTTTTTAATTATGTGCACACACATTGCTTGTGCGTGTATGAAACAGATGCAGGGATAGATTAATTTTTTTGTTGTTTTTCTTTCTTGACAAAGCATATGGCTTACTAATTACGTATATATAAGCCTGTGTGGACAGAGGGGTGAAAGAAGAGGCAGAAGGACACCAGCTGGTTGGGTTTCCTTGGCCTGTATTTGGACTATCCTATTGTAATAATGTTTCAGTTTTAACCTGCAGACATTTCTGCAGTGTCTTAAATTTTATGGAAAAGATTGCAGATGTACACTTCAACCAACATAAGGGCTTTTCATACAGTAATGCAAAAGAAGGACCAGTAATAAGCCACCTGAGTGGTTTGTTGGTCCTCTAATAGGCCTTGGAGACTTAAAAATATTGACATACTACTTAGACGTGTGCAGGTTTTCTTTTTCTTTTAATACAATCTGATTATGCACACACAAGTTGTTCATTATCAATATATATCTTGGCTAGATGCTGTTTCCTGAGCATTGTTATAGGGACAGACATCTGGCTGAGGGTATGGTAGTAAAGGGCAATGTATGTCTAGATAATGAAGTACAATTTGAGAAAATATTATGGTGAAGAAATACCATCATTATACTTTCTTTTACACTTGAGACACAAGAAAAGGGGAACTACTCATCTGAGATATAAAACATTGTGCAGCAGCTTGTAGTTTTAAATCTAACCCAGGTTGTTAGCAACAAATCTGTTGCCAACTAATTGATATCTTCCTCTGTGTATAAACACTTGGTCAGCCCAATTCCCAATGAAAAACAGGATATGGACAATTTCACCTTCATTGTATGGAGCCACTAAGCAAGTTTGGACCTAGTGGCTGTGTGGATGACAGATCGTCTTGAAGAGCTTTGATGCTAATTAGAAATGAATGAATTGATTCTGTTTCGTTTTTAATACTGCAACATAAGGTAAACCTATGCAGGGACTACTAGATTTCAGGTGGTTGGGGTTTGGTTTTTGACAATCAAATAGCAATGACTGTCCTGATTAAATCTTTTCCTAGTAATGACTATCATCATACTTTAATTTTCATTGGTGTAGAACCATTGAGTTCCAGCTAGGTCCTTACTGTACCAATACAGAATCAGGAAATTAGCAAGACTGATTATTTCATCAGCAGATCAAAAAGTGTTTTCAAGAAAAGCTAAATACTTTGAGACCAATTTTATTCATGGAGAAACCCAACTGCAGGCAGTGAAATCACTCCTTGCAGGCCCTTCAGCAGACCAGCATCACACTGAGGAGAGAATCTAGGTCTTGAAGGTCACACTGTTCTTTTATTCCTGCATCCACTAATACATCAGGACTGATTTACCAAGGAGCTGATCGCCATCAGTTTGTTTTGATTCCATACAAAGTTCTGAATGCCCAAGTATTTTGACATGAAAGGCTGTGTTCCCTTTAAAAGCTGTTGTGTTTTTTTCTGTAAATGATTGAATATTGAAAATGTTCATACTAGAGATGGATGGGATTTATATGCATGCACTGTAATTCCTATTGTAAGGGGTAGAAAGGCATTGTGTGAAGCAATGAAGATTCCTGATCCCTTGTCCAGAAGCAAAGTGATAGTTCTCATCAAATCTATGCTGTGAAATTGAATATTTTAATAGATACAGTACTAGCAGTGTGCATAACTTGAGATTTATAGGTGCTAATAACATGAAAAGCTCAGTTGGTATAATCTCTTTGTCTTCTTGTTGTACATTTAAGTCATTCACTAAGTGAAAAAAAGTTAATGTAATTTATCTGAAAGCGATCTCTAATGCTCGTAAGGGAACAAGAGACTTGCTCTTTCTGGTTTCCCTCCATTGATTGATTTTTCATGTAGATGTCAGGTTGTTACTAGAAATTCATTTGAGACTAGAAAAAATTTGGGAGGATTTTGTGAATAGCTGTGTATAGCATCTTCCTTCTTCTATCTTGCTGGCAGAAAAAAAAAGAGAAATGCGTTTTTAAGGTCCTTCTGGGGCTGTTTTGCACATCTTTGCCCATAGAAAGAGCCATAGATTTGGGCATGGTCACCTAGGGCATGGTCAAAGACCTTCTACTTCTGTCTTGACTGCTTGTACAGTCCACAGGGAAGATCTAAAATTAGGAAACTGCAAATAAGGTCCTCTCAAATCTTGTACCAATCTTAGCAGGGGCTAACATTTAGGGCCAGAAAATCCAAACTATTGATGTGAGTATCTATTTTAATTTGATTCCCTGAATATTCTAAACAGCCACATTGGGAATGGAAGGGTATCAGCTGCCCTGAGAGAGAGAAATTACACAAGTGAAAATGACGGGCTGGGGTGAAGATACGAACTAAAACATAGGCTAAGCAGTTTAGAGAATTGTCCTTGTGTGTGGCAGAATACATTTCTACTTTACTTACAACAGCTTTTACAATGCTGTTACAGGGCCTAAAGGGATCAGATATTAGGTTCTGTTCTTTCAGTTACACTTTCTAAGGGGAACAGTTGGTGTCCTTCTCGGTCAGTTGCATAGTGTAAAGTTCATTCATTCTGCATTCTTGCTGCAAAGCTCCAAACTGTAGGAAACGTGTGGTCACTTTCTATTATATTTAACTAGGGTATAGCCACCTGACAATGTATTTAACACATCTGAGCTAATACTTGGCAATGCTTCATACTTCAAAAGTGCTTGAAATTCTCAGAGTGCAGCTAAGCACCCATATCACAGCAAACCCAGGCTATGTAGATGCAATTCTGTACTCATTTTGCTGTCTCTCTATTTGAAATGTCTGTGTTTAGCTGCTTTTGCTTTTTTTCTTGCTGTTAATTGTTGCACTAAAAAGGTAATGTGTGACTTTCCCCTTTTGATAGGTGTCAGAAACGTGCTAAGTAGAGATTAGGTCAAGATCTTGGAGCACATTATTGCATTTCTATCTTGGGCTTTCTTGCCAAAAGTCTGCCAAGGGGCAAGGTCATTCCACTGTCTAAAACCTGAAGAAAATACATAACTACATTTTGTGAGGCTGTGTGCATAAAAGCGATTTTCTTTTCTTTCTTTATGGCTCCCCAAAAATGTTTTCCTAAAAGCAGTGAGCACGAGTTAATCTATTTATTGAAATACAGCTGTTCAGCTATAATGGTGGGAGCCAACTGTGTGGGCATAGCTTGGATCCTGCTGCCAGTGGTAAGGTGGGGTCCTTGTCCCTCTTACCATCTCTTCCTTCTGCTCTGAATTTTGTGTTATACCTGTCTTATATTATGAAGTATTTATAATGGAGAGGATAGGGAAGCCTGACTTCCATGCTTCCTTTCTGTGATTCTGTTGAGTCAGCGGAAGCTCTAACACTGATTTCCCTGTAGCCAGAGTTTTATCTTTTCTATTTAAGAAAACCATTTATGTTTGGACTCTTGTTACCACTTAATTTTCTCATTATAGTCACATCTAAATGTTTTACCTGTAGTTTGTTGCTGTTCAGGAAACAATTTATTTTCTGTTTATTTTTCTTTATGAGGAAATTAAGATACATATGAATGAAAAGTTTTGAAGTCTTTGTCATGCATGTAACTTATTTTCTAGGCCTAGACATTTCAGATACATATGGCAGATTTTCACACACATGCAGGTATATGTATGACAATGAGATCAAAAAGACTAGTTCAGAAATAAGTTTAGAAAAGTGGATTTGAATGTACTTCCTTCTTAAAATTAACTTCTTCGAGCTTTCCCTTGCACAAAGCACATCTGATCTCTGGTGTCAGACAAGCCTTAATTTAATTTGAATGTTGAACCTAATGCTGTTTGGAAAGTGATTTTAAAACTGTATTTAGTAAGCATACTAGTCCTTTTCTAACAAAATTATTCCTTAAGACTTTTTGCCAACAGAATCAGTGAAATGACAGCAATAAATGTTAAATGGAAGCCACTGCTATTTTTATTAAAGCAATGTTTAAGCTTCTTGAAACATTTTAAACATGGGTGTTGGACTAATTATCTTAAAAGGTCCCTTCCAACACAACCCATTGTGTGATTTTATGATTTCACCTTCTTTCAAAGACTGTTAGAAAATTAGCTAAGAAACCATCCTCCCCGAGAAACTTTTCTGGAATCCATGAAGGACATAGCCTTTGAAAATTTTTACTTCAGCATAGAAATCACCACGTACTGCTTGTCACCAAAAAAGGAGTCATTTAGCCAGAAATTAATCCTGAGCTGCCTCCTTATAAATGTACTTGGACAGATCTAATTCTTGTGAAGCACAAAGCAAGTGATGCATAAACAAAGAATCTCAGCACATTTAATTTATGATTGCTAACCCTGCTTCATTTCTGACCTCTGTGTTTCTTCAATGTTTTATGTGGTGTCAATTGTTCAATTTGAAGTCTCAGTTTCTACCATTTTGCAGAGGTTACAGAAAAGTGGGAGAGCTGTATCTGGTGGTTCAGTTTAACCTTGGCTCTGCACCCACTGGCATATGCATGGTTTAGCATGTCCACAAAAAAAAATTCTGCATGGGCTGAGAATGAATGGAGAAATCTTTACAGTGGCTTTGGAAAACAGCATAGAAAATGTTTCATTCGGAGGGCAAAGCAGAAAAAACATTAATACTGCACAAAAATGTGACTTCTTGTTCAGCAAGTTGACATTCTTAAGGATTTTCCAAGTCCAGGCAAGCTATGCTGGTCAATAAAGTTGAATGAAAGACCTCCTAGTTAGTGTTGGTTGATGCCACTAAGTCCACTTACAAAGCCCTCCTAGACCATGTCTAGAGCCAATTTAACTTTACAACTGCCTCTTTTGAGCCCCGTGTACCCAGTTCCAGAGGCAGCTTGCCTAGACTATTATTGTACGACCCAGTGCACTGAGAAGTGTCCTGGATTTTCTTCTGCACAGAGTGAGTGGAGGGGAAGGAGGAATAAACAGAAGGTGCCAGTGCTTGACAGAATGGTCAACCACGTCTATGCCTGTCCACATCTGTACTTTGGTTTTGTACAGCTTTCAGGGAGTGGATTAAATGTTTGAGGTACTCAGTATGCTTATAGAGTGATAAGGAAGATGCTTTGCTAGTTCAAAGATCATCTAGTTCTACAGGTCAAAGAAGGCAATACATCTAGCTCGGGTTGTGAAGTGACTGTCCGAGGTCATATGACATGTCAGGAGACAAATGACAAGTTGAGGGTGAGAGTGCCGTGTGCCTGACGTAATTGCTATATAGCCTCTGCCATGACATTTGGGTTGCATTTCTTCACAGCAATTACGCTGCTCTTTTTGTGTTGCTTAAAATTGAGCAGAGCAAGAATGGCAGCATGACTAAGAAAGACCTCAGGCCTGAGTGGATGGCAAGTGGAACATGAGTCAGCAGTGCCCTGGCAGCCAGGAGGGCCAACCCTGTCCTGGGGTGCATCAGGCACAGCATCACCAGCTGGGCAAGGGAAGGGATTGTCCTGCTCTGCTCTGAGATGGGGCAGCCTCACCTCGAGTGCTGGGGGCTGTTGTAGATGCCTTTATATAAGAAGGACTCCAGACTATTTTAGGGTGTGTCCAGAGGAGGACAGCCAAGATGGTGAAAGGTCTCAAGGACAAGACTTAGGAGAAGCAGCTGATGTCAGTTGCTTTGTTCACCTTGGAGTAGAGAAGGCAGAGGGATGACCTCATCATAGTCCACAGCTTCTTTTGGGAGGCAGCAGAAGGGGAGAAGGAAAAATATTTCAGAAAAAAAAAGTAAAATTTTTTAAATCTGTTGTTTTGAAAACCAGCAGGCTGTGCTAACAGATATTTTTTGTTTTTCCACAAGAGACCACACAGTCTTGTCATTTTCACTTTTTGTATCAGCAAGGAAAGGAGCTGCAGCATGGGGAATGCTGCTCTTATTTGTGACTCTTAAATTTTCATTTGAGTAATGAAGAGGGTTTGCCAAAGTGGTCATTAAGATGCTTCTTAAGATGTGTTCAAGGCCTTGCTTAGGAACCATTTTTTCCCTTGAAATTTGAAAGCAGGGACTTCTATATTGTACTCGAATCATTAATATCAATTAAGTATCAATGCTTCTCCCCCATCTCCCCACCTCATAGGAGTTGTGTGGTTCAGCTTTTGTATTTTAGGACTATTTTGTGTTGTATAGAAATGCTACAGCATTGTCAGGATTAAATATTGTCTGCCTCTGCTTTTTCCCCATCCAGCTGGAATCAGAGTTCTTTTTTTTAGGTTTGGTTTCTAAAATATTCCCAGACTAACACAGAACAGGGAACTGCTTTAGCTAAGGCTAAATAGCTGCTTCTTTGCAACTGGGGAGCAGGTTTAACAGTAATTTATTTTCTTTCTTTCTTTCTTTCTTTCTTTCTTTCTTTCTTTCTTTCTTTCTTTCTTTCTTTCTTTCTTTCTTTCTTTCTTTCTTTCTTTCTTTCTTTCTTTCTTTCTTTCTTTCTTTCTTTCTTTCTTTCTTTCTTTCTTTCTTTCCTTCCTTCCTTCCTTCCTTCCTTCCTTCTTTCCTTCCTTCCTTCCTTCCTTCCTTCCTTCCTTCCTTCCTTCCTTCCTTCCTTCCTTCCTTCCTTCCTTCCTTCCTTCCTTCTTTCCTTCTTTCCTTCTTTCCTTCTTTCTTTCCTTCTTTCCTTCTTTCTTTCCTTCTTTTTCTTTCTCACTCTGTTCCACCTTTCTAAACTGAAACTGTGGCTTACTAGTTCTAGAACTGAAGTCACACATTTGCAAGAACCAAAGCAATAAGAACTCTGTTTAGAACTGTACTGCTGCTTTTTTCAGCATTTTTCAAAACTACAACAGCAGGTGAATGTGATTTCAAAATAGAAAATTAAAAATTATAACACAGCAAATCTATTATCAGAGACTGGTCTAGTTCTTGTCAGCCCCATTCCCTAAGAGAGGTCTTGATGATAAAGTTTAATCATGATAATAAAGTACAGCTAGGGCTTAAAACTAACTTTCCCAGGCAAATCCTTTGAACATAAGAAGTCAAGATCCCTCTTAACTTGGAATGGTGTGAAGTGACATAATTAGCCATCACTGTATTGGCTTAATTCACGTTCTGTCAGTTCAGCCCCTGAAAGAATGTTGTCCCTTCAACAGAGGCACCTTCCTAGACATGAACAGTTTAACAGCTTCCATATGATCCGTTATTCATGCCTTCAATGTATCCATAGGGAAATCTCAGACCTGAGGGTCTGTTGGAGAAACTCTCTAAGGCAAGTGGCCCTTCAGCACTCCTGCCCATTCCCTTGGCCAGGATTGTCATTTTGGGGTATTGTAGAATTTCCAGTTGTCCACCTCTGACACAAAAAAACCTAGTAAGTAAGAAGTCGTTGACATCATGGTGCATTCTTTCCACCTTTTTTCCAGTGCTTTCTGCTATGTAGAAGGTCTAGAGCCAGTTTAGCTTTTTATTCAGAGGTGAGTGTAAACCTCATTTGTGTGGGGTGGCTCTGGAGCCTTGTTCACAACATGCAATGGATGGATGGTCATCTCCTGATGTTTTGGTCAATGGCAACGTTTTGGCAAACAAGAGGCATTCTCTGCCTCCTACCATGGTATTTATGCTTCTCACTGTTCCCTCTTCTCCTCTGGAAATATAAGGTAGGCTCTTCTTTGTGGCTTGAATGCAGCTTCTCTTTGTGAAGATACAAGAGCAGTAACAACTGGCTTATGAGTGGCAGAAGTCACTGTGTCCTCTGCCCTCCTGTTATGCAAGACGCTGCTCCAATTTTCTGTTTTCTGTTGGTTCCTATTACAACTTGAATTTTTAACATTATGATAAGAGAGCTAAAGCTACCATGCAGTGTGGGGAATGACCCATGAAATACATGGAACAGAGAGCTTGTGAACTCACAAACACTTACATACTTGAATATAATTGTAAACAAATAAAGAAGCCCAGTGATAAAACAGGATAAATTTTCAGAGAAAGAGGAAAATGAGTACCCCATGGTGACAGTCAGTATTTTACTGCATATTCAAAACAGGCTCCATCTGTAGCTTTGGAAAATTGAGAACAATACTGCATATTTTCCATGTTTAGGTGTAGAAATGATAGTGACAATGATAGTGACAATGATGGTGACAATGATGGTTTGTGGCATTCTTCATACCCATCCATTTATCATTCTTCTAAATATGCATGCTTATGGTCTGCTCAAAAGCAAGCTAAACTTACCAGTGACTTTTTGATTACTTTGGGGCTCTGTGAAGATTGCATCAATTCAATATATTAATTTGCCTGTTTCAGTAAGCTGCTGTCAGAATTAGTCAAGTTTATGAAGTTGTGGAGCTGCTTGCAAAGTTTGAAATATAATTGAATGTGCCGTGTCTTGTCACCGTAGGACAGCAAACACCCACCATGGGTATGTATGATCCAAAGGATCTCAAGGCAAATAGCTGACTAGGAACTTATGCTGCCTGGGAAGGAATCAAATCTGTGCTGCTTCTCACCTGTTTTTTTGACTGCCTAAGAGGGAATTAGCGTGGAAATGAAGGGAGATCATCAGATTCAAGATGAAATTCCCCCAGGAATTTCTGTGTGAAGAAGTGTAAAACACCAGGAACCAGGTTCCAGGAGTCAGCAGAACTGCTGAGAGTTTGGATGTGTGAAACAGGGAAGTCAAAGGGATAGATTTACATGGCTGCTGTATGTGAGTGGCTGTTGGGATTTGGGATAGAGAATATGTGAATATTTTGTTTGAATTACAAGTGTTGCAGACACTTATACATCTATCTAATACATCTATCCAATATTTCTTATGTTAGCTTGAAGTGAGAAGGATCATGGTTATCATGGTTTTTGCACAAAATTGAGGCTTAAGGCAGTTAGGATTAGAGACATGATGGCTTCTGTCAGCTCTTCTGTTTCCTGAAACAAGAGCTGGCTTTTCATTGAGTTAGTTTTGCACTCTGCAAATCGCAGCTCAGTTAATATATGCCTACAGGCATACACGGGCTTTTGAGATGTTTCTGCAGATTCCAGTTGAAAAAAAAAAAAAACAAACCAAAAACAAGAGCCCTTGAATGGAAAATGTCCAAAATGAAGATATTTCAGCCTGCGAGCAAATTTTATGCAAATTAGTCTGTAGGCATGAATGACTGTCTTGCACTGTTGGTGGTCTTGGCAAGCCAGGAATAATGTTGGGAATGGCTGTTGTCCCATGTCTGACGACACGGGCAGAACATACCCCCTTCTGGTTGCTGCACTGCCTTTGGCCCATATATAGTAGCTCTTGCAATCAGATGGGAGCTTGGCTGATGTTTTTGGGAGGCCTGGGACAGGGCAGCTCCATCTCTTACCGTATGAGCAGCTCAGCAGACATGCATGAGCTGCCTAATGACACACTGCTGCAAAGGCTCAGTTACGGTGCTTGTTTGGCAAGGAAGATATAATTAATAATGTCATTGCATAAAAGTCAGCTGTTCAGTACTCATGCTAGCTGCCAAATGTTACACGATGCAGATTCAGAAATATTTTATCCATCTGCCAGTGCTTTCAAATCATTCTGGCAAGGTTTGTATTTCTATTTTAAACTGTGTAAAGGGAAATTGCTCTCATTCTCTCAGTGCTAAGGATGGTGCAAGCCTTACCCTACCTCCTTTTAGAGAAATAAACCAGGGGAAAAGTGTTAGAGGTCATCACAGAGGTATCATTTGGTGTCTAAAATGTACTGGACATATGCCAGAATGATTCTGATAGCATTTTTATGGAGGGGGAAAAGAAATGGTGCATCTCAGGATCACATAATGTGTGCATTCAGGAAACATTCCACAAAAAATTGTACAGTAAATTTATCACTTCATATTGATAAACTGTAGGAATTTTTGTTTTACACCTTCCATTAATGTTGTGAAACAAGTAAATGTCATTTTCTATTTAGTACTGCTACTTCGCTATGCTAGATATGGAAATTTTATTTACACAACTTTGATTATTTTTCTTTCTTTGAAAAAACCCACAGATTCTTTCATCTATGTGTCCTCTTCTCACACATGCTGAGTGATTAAACCTACAGTATTCTCTTGGTTAATAATGGCATAATGGAACAATCAGTTGGAGTTTTCCCTCTTCTTCTTCTGTTCCTGACCATACCTTTAATCCCAGATTTTAAACTGCTCCATATGGCCACAGCCAATCCTTTAATGTCAGACATGTAAGTTAAGGAAGTGAGATCCCTTAACTAGTAAAATTATACATAAAACAATGATTAAAGATCTGGTTTTTGGGGAAAAAAAATTTATTTGTTTCATTTCTTTTGTTCTCACTAGACGGTACAAGCTTTGCTGTCCCTTACACAACACCACCTCAGCAATCCCTGTTACTAGGGACAGACAGGAACTTGTGAGCTAGGACTGCAAAATCATCACAGTTACGCCTGGGACAAAAATATCTGAGCAAACTGTAACAATGCTGTTCTGGCAGTGAGAGAGGAGCCTAACAGACCACAGTGTCTAAAGAACCAGTATGGACTAATGTCTTTACTGTTACTCCCAGGTTGCTGCTTTTTATGGAAATATTTTTCCTTGTTTGTTATAGCAGGGTGAATTTGCATGTGATACTCATTTCATGCTGCTATTTTGACCATGGCATGAAGAGATATTGTTCCATTGCTACTGCAGTGTGAATCCTTATAGCATCTGCTCTGTTATCTTTGTGCCCTTCCAGCACAACTCCTACTGGAGATGGGCTTTTTTTTTTTTTTAATAAAGAGGAAAATGAAAATAGTTTTATTTTTGAAAAGGCAAAGGACTTGAGTAAGTGCAACATAAAGAATTACTAGAATTCCTTCATGCTTTGCCAAGAGAGTCCTCTTGATATTTGCTACTTGTTAATTAGCATTCTAAGGTAGAGGAGGAAAAAAAAGATACCCTTTAATTCAACTCTGTTTAACTTCTTTTGAAAAACTAACCCCATTTCAAATCTTTGCAACACATTTCATTACTCTAATATCTGAAAATACAAGTTAAATAAAAACATACAAGGAGTGGATACTTGCTGTCAATTTCTACAAAGAAGTCAAGGGAAAAAGCTGGTGGAAGACTTAGCAGCTGGAAGCAGAGCTGACTGAAAGACCAAACCAGTTTTTGAAAGCCTAAACCTAAACCTAGCTTTTATTTCACATTATTCCTTTGGTTCTTTTCAACACCTATTTTATTTAGTATTGAAAAACTGGCAGCTGAAAAAGCAGGCAGGCTTGCCTTCTATTTTTGAGCATACAGAGAATGAGGTATTAGCATATGAGAGCAACAATTTCTACATTTTTACAGTTTGGTCATGGGAAATATTCAGTTCTTTAACTACAGTTAACACTGCCACTGTTAAATAAATCCATTAAAAATGAAAACTGTGATAATTTCTTGGTAAGAAACCATTCCCATTTCTTATTCATACAGCACACTAAACATAGTGTAACTAATAGTGTGTAGTTTTAAAATGTTCTAGTGTGGCTTTTGATTGAGTGCCAATTTCTACGAAAATTCAGTTACCAACAAAAGAGGACTTAGTATATCGAAAGAGATTATCTTCTGGCCTGACAAAAAGATGTATTAATTATCTATAGGAAGAAGCTGAGTAGAGGGTACAAAAGCAATGCAGGTTCAAATGCATGACTTATTTAAAGTTTCTTTCAGTTTAAATGACGATGGAAGCTGATGTTTTAAATACCTGTGACTTAAATCAATCTGCATTTACCCTGACCCATTCGAGGAGTATTTTGGAGACCAGAGGTCACTTCCAAAGGCTCCTGATAGAAGTAGCAAAGTGTTCCTTTTCTACATCTGAGGAGAGTGATGAGATCTTTCTCTAGCTGTCATTGCTGCAGTGCATGGCTGTTCATAGTCTTATGGTCAGAGTAGACAAAGCTGGATTTTGTGCCTGGAGTGCAGGTCTGTGAGTCTTTTAAACGTATATTGTCCTTTGCTCTTGTTTTCATTTGATACTCGGTTTGCAGGCCCTTTCAAACTGTTGAGCACACTGATCCTCATTCACCTCTCTCCTAGAGCAGATGGACAGACAGGAGTTGTGCTTCTTGCAGGTGGCTGAACTGCCTTTGAAATGCAAGATAGATGTGAAGCCAGGGTGATGCTAAGCCATACAAGAGCATGCTAATCAATGGGAGATGATGTTAGTTGCTGCTACAACTTTTAACGCTTTTATTTTCTTGAACCTTGCAAATGCAAACAGTGAACTTAAATAACAGGTAGTTTGAGAAAAAATGCTCTGACTCTACACAGGAGTAAAGGGCTATTCACAATCTAGCACCATTTTCTTTTTTTTTTTAAATTGCCTTCCATTTTGTAGCTAAGCAGTGTGTTCAAGTGTAATCTAATTTCTATAGAAAAGCATGAGCTAGGAGCTCGTGAGAGCAAGGCACAGGGCTCAAGCCTCAGGTGTGCACTGGGAGCAGCAAAGCAATCACTGCACAGGGTTCTGTATTCTTGTAGTGTGTGTGAGGTCAGAGGATAATTTGAGAAACATGTCAGCACAGATGAAGACAGATTGGGAGTTAGATTGGTATTTCCTGACTTTAGGAAATTTCCTGACTTTAGGGTCTTGCTGGATGGATTTCACAATGGCAACAATAACAGAAGGCCACTTTAGCTTCTCTGATGAATGTGGTAAAAGAGATGGAAGCATATAGGAAGATAGGTGAGCAAGGACTGTGGTTTTAGGTATCCCAGCTAAAGCAAAAGCTATTTCAACTTGTGGAATGGCAAGTATTTTTTGAAAGCTTTTTGGATAGAGACTGGAAAGGTCAAAATCCCATGGCTGTCTCTCTGCTGGGAGATTATTTTAGTCAATGTGTTAATATAACCCATGTTTGCATTGAAATCTGTAGCACAGCCTGCAGTTTAAGATTACCTATATTTGCCAGTCAGATACCTTGTGTGAGGCAAGTCAGAGATATGATATTAGAAAATTATCCCAGATTGATTTTATCATGACAAGCATCACAGTGCAGGCAGATTACACTGCGCAGATTTACAGTCAGCAACTGGAGCTTTGTTATGAATTCTGCAGACCTGGTAAATGAAACTCAAGATTTTCGTGTGATAACAGGATATCTTGACTCTGTAAGAAGGTAACCAGTCCCAGCAAATCTGTTCAATGACACATCCCTCTGATATAGGTAAAACCGTTTTTTTCTGTTTGTTTAAATGCTGCCATTCTTACAGATTCAGAGATTTTGTTTATGTGTTACTTATGCTTTTACATTTGGCTCCTGTCAACTTTTCTTTCCCTCTTTCCTTCTTCCTTCCTATGCTTGTCAGATTGTGAACTCTTCATGGGCTGCATCAACTATTAAAGTAGTGGCATGTGAGTGACAGACCTATCTCAGTGTGCCCTTGCAGGAGGAACAAGTTGCCTAGAGCCTTTTTGGTAGCTCTTACTGTTTAGTCCAAAATATAGCATCTCATGGTTTTTGGCTACAGAGAGGCCCAGTTTAGTTTCAGGTGAGTTCCTTCTGCTTTAACCAAAATATAAACATGATGTGGAGATGGTTTTCATGGGATGACAGGAAACAAATTCAACAAGGGAAGATGCAATTTGAGGAGGAACAACCCCATGCACCACTCTGCGCTGGGGCTACCTGGCTGGAAAGCCACTGGGCAGAAAAGGACCTGGGATTTCTGATTGATACCAGGTTGAACAGGAGCCAGCAATGTGTCCTTGCTGCAAAGAAGGCCAACAGTATCCTGGGCTGCATTAGGAGTATTCCAAGCAGGTAAAGGAAAGGTGACCCTTCTCCTTTATTCAGTGCTGGTGAGACCACACCTGGAGTTCTGGGCTTCCCAGTACCAGAGAGATATGGACCAAACAGAGTGAGTCAAAGGGCCACTAAGATGATGAAGTATCTCTCCTGTGACGGAAGGCTGACTGAGCCAGGACTATTTAGCCTGGAGAAGAGAGGGATCTAACTAATATATGCAAATACTTGACAGGAGGGTGTAAAGAAAACCAAGCCAAGGTTTTTTCAGTGGTGGCCCATGATAGTACAAGAGGCAATGGGCAAAAACTGAGCATCAGAAAACACTTATTTTACTGTGAGGGCGAACAAGTTGACCGCAGAGGTTGTGGATTCTCTGTCATTGAAGGTATTCAATAGCCACCTGGACATGGTCTAGGTGGCCCTGTTTGAGCAGTAGGGTTGGTCCAGATGACCTTCAGAGGTCCCTCCCAACCTCAACTGGTCTGTGATTTTGTGATTCATCTTTGTGCCATTTTAAGTATGTTGTCTGCGCATAATTGCAGATAATTCTCAGGTCTAAATATAGTAAATGAGCAGTCTCAGCACAACTCAAGGCCCCTCCAGATGGGCTTTAATGCATAAAGACTGATGACTTGGCAAACCCATGTGGGAAAGGACATCCCAGGTATACCAGGCTTGAAAGGAAGACAGAGACAAAATTGTGAGAAGTTGAAGATCAACAGATCTCTGACTTTGGAAGTTGCCATTTCTGAGCAGCTGAATTGGTGCTATGCAAGTCAATCACTAAAAGCATAGAAGGCTATCTACCGTAAGACATCAAGTATTCAAACTGATGTTGACAGCTCCATCATCTGTTGTCATGCAGAGCTGTATAAACAAACACATTTCCACATAGTGGGTGTTATGAATTGTCACCTTCCAGAGAATCCACTAGTCCTGTTACATGCACACTGAGGTATCCTGTGGCAGCCAGTAAAGACAAGTAAGCATACTTCCTTCACAGCAGTAAACTCAGCTGTTTTTGTAAAAGACTAGCTGCTTTTGGACTCTCTGTACAGTCATGCATTCCCACTGGCTTCATAAAGAAGAAACATCATTCTGAGAAAAAATACACATCAGAGGGAAAATGATGGTGGTGGGTTCAGGCTTAGAATTTCTGAGTTTAGCCTGAAATGGTTTGGGCTCTTCTCAAGAAAAATGAAAAACGTCATTTAGATGAAGAGTCTTCTTTTCTTTGTGCTTTAAACTCACAATGATATCAAAATATGGATTTTGGAGCTTGTAGTTATATTTTACTCTATTTTAGACCTTTTATGGCTCCACAGGCCTCCACTATCCACATGGCTTGCATGTATCTATCCTTATAAACCCAGCAAAGCCATCATTAGTATTAAAGAATTAGCTTGCTAGAATGGCTTTCAACAGCTAGGGTTGAACATTAGTTTAGCCATGGAAACCATGGGCCAAAATACAGAAACACGAAATGGCAATGAGGAGAAGAGTATCAAGAAAATCCAGAGAGTGAAAGACTGCCAATCAGAAATTATTCTTAGTGAGGAGTGGTCCTTTGATTCCCAGGCTCATGAAGGTAACTGGCAAACCAAAAGTAAGTATGGCTTACCTCTCGAGGTAAGCTGTGTTGGAAGTTTGTAGACACTATAAAAGTACCATACAAATAGAAAAATATCAGAAAGAAGTGCAATATGTGGGGTAATAAGATGGAAATGTTTGCATTTTATACTCTGTGTAGTCTCTTTTTATTCCCAAGCTTTTCCCTGATTTATTCTGGTGCTTCAATTGTTTGCTTTTCCTCATAAGGATGTTTTAATTAGAGAAAGAAGATACCTCTGTGGGGTACAGAAGTGTTATTTTCTAATCTTCCAGATGGGGAATCTTGTGTTTCAGAAGTAATAGAAGGCCTTTAACTCATTTAAGTCACAGTAGTTACATACAATAATGTCTTTGTTCCCATTAATGGCTAATTTATATATAGTATCCAGACTGATGGAAAAAATGAAAAGATGGTTATGAGACTCCAAATGCAATTTATACTTTTTTACACAAAGTCTCACCCCATTAGAACTGAACTGTGTTTTATTTCTATCTGCATGAGTCATGTTCCTTGTAAAGGTGGAGTACAGGTACTTCCAGTGCCCCAAATCATCATGCATTCTGAAGTGGGGTATGTTCCAATTCTAGTTCCACCTGATCCATGTTTGGCAATACAGCTTTGCAGTTTTATGCCACAACTTTAAAGACAACAAAACTGGTATGTGTGAATGACCTCTGTCTCTGCTTGTGGGCTGTGTAGGATGCTGTTTACCCACGTGGTGCATATCCAAAATGAGCACTGCTTCTAGCTGGCATGAGTCTTTTTCTGAAAGTTTGCATATTTATATAGGCAGCCCAGGATGATGAGACTTTAAAATGCTTCAGGAAATACATAAAATTATAGGATAAAGAAATTCTAGCTGTTTTTCCAACAGTAGGGACTTGAATTGAGATCTCCTGTTTAAGCTGCTGAAGCTTTCCATGCGTGGATTGAGACGTCTTACAGAAGTTGGTTTATACCTTTTGGTTTAGTCCTTGAGTCAGCTCTCACTTGAAGGCAACACTACCCTAAATGTAGAAGTTAATCTTCAGGAAAATTAGGCTTTTGCTGAGGAATAACCTGAAAACATATGTATTTCTCTTCATCATGGATAAAATTTTTGTAACCAGATAGTTTCATTCGAGTTTCATTATTAGAGTTTGAAAATACAAAGGCATGTTTGCCATTAGCAGGTGTGAATCTAGACAATCCCATAGCTACAGAATATATGCATAGCTTGCCAACTAAGGCAGTTGACTTTATTGAAAACTGAAGTAATGTAACATTGCAGTTGTGCTTGTAGGTGTAAAAAGTAGCTATATATACTATTGTGTTAGGTTCTTAACAGTTAATTTCTTTTTCATAACAAAGTTGGATGACAAGAAGGGCAATGAATCCTTTGTTTGGAATAAATATATTTAAAGTAATTTTTAATTATTTGAAATAATTGTCTGTGAGTGTATTTTGTTGGTTTTCTTCTTAGTAGTTAACCATTAAGTATTTCTGACACCAGAATAAGTGTGTCTGGTAGCTTGGTCTTAGAAACAGACAAGTCAGAGATTGCTGGAGAGCATGGCCTGGGCTTACTGAAAAAACAGCCTAGTCTGTACCTAAATTTGTTTTTTCTTCATAAATTACTTACAGGTGACCTGCAGAGATGGAAGGAAAAAGTGCTTAGGGGCAGTTAATTTGTGAATAAAGAATCAGAGATAGGGAAATGGGAGGTAATTTTAGGCCATATTTGAAGGATTTAATTCCTTCCATCTGTTAAGTTTTTTAGTCAAGCATGTGTCCAAACCACAAACAAATATCACCTGGGATAAGAAAAAATCAAACCTAGCGCGTTTATTTCTAGAGATGACCTTTGGGGATAACTTTCACTGTATATCATGACTAGCTCAAAGTGGTTGTCTATTTTGGATATCTGCATAATGCAATGGATGAAATTCCATTACCAGTCTTATGTTTTTTTCAGTAGAACGTAATTTACATTTTAATGAATTCTGCAGGGACAGAAATAAAACTGAAGACTTGATTGGGTATGGGATACAGATCCTTAGAGGAAGCCTGCAGAATGAACTCCAGCTTTACTAGATGCCAGAGAATCCCCACATGAGCAAATTGTTCTACATGCCCTCTAAGAGGGCAAGCATTAACAAAGTTTAGTTCACAATGGATCAGAAAGCTGAGATTCCAATCATAAGTCACAAATCTGAGGGAATCCACATTTCATTACATCTTCTGTGGCAAAGTCATTTGCTTTTTATAGGCCACAGTCAAGTGAGTATGTGTTGTTGAAGACGTATTTCCCTCCAGTAAACTAAAATGGATAAATCAGTCTGAGGAACTGCTGGAGTTTTCTTCTGCATATGGAAAGAACCATACATAGGAAATATTATATTGATTTGGTGATGGCACTAAATACTTGAGCCCTTAAGAGTAATCTCACTGCATCATACCCAGGTGAAGCTTGTAGGCACGGATTTTTGTTCCTTACTGAATTTGAATACTGCTGTTCTCTTTCTATGTGCATATGATGCAGTTAGATAATGATTTTCTCAAAGAGTGATGCTGCTGTTAGTATCTCTGTGTTGTTAGCAGTACTTGAGTAAAATGTGACCATGAAATTGGGATTTTACCTTTTGTTTCTGATGTTTGGTACATTTATTTTGGCTTTCCCATTTTGAAAGCAGAAGAGCAGAGATAAGAGCCTGGAGATGTTCTACGTGATGTTGTGGCTAGTTTTTTTAATCTTATCCTGAAACATTTTGTAATGAAGTGTGTCTTTTGTTGTCTTTACTGATTGTTGAAAAGGGTGTTTTAAACTGCAGTCAGCTATGATTTTAGGTAAAAGCACAAAGTAAAACAAAATAATTTTGAGTACAAAGCTGTAGTCAAGTGCATATGATTTATTGAGGATATATTCCTTCAACATAGTTAACACTCGTTAATTTACTTGCTGCTGTTTCTGGTAGCAAGAAAGAATTCAGTTCACTTTGTAACTCTCATCAACACAAAAGTTTGGGGAAATCGTTATATGCTACTGCCACTGGCAATCTGATCTGGCAATCACCTGCTCTGTTAATTGCTGAATTTAATTTGACTTGCAAAATAAAATTAATTTAGTCCTCTCTGGTTGGTGTAAAAACTCTGTACCTGTTCTGATCCGTGCAGAAGTGGATACAAACAGATCTGTCGGATGTGTCCATCCCACGGATGGAACTGTCTTCTGTAGTTCCAGTTCCTCCCAGCTGTGACCACTGCAGCCTTGCCAGCATATTCACATTAAATGCTGTCAGAAAATCAGTGCTGGCTCTCTGAAAGAGAGGGAAGGGTGAGCCAGCATCACTCTCACTTAGTTTTCCTTACTTCTGGTAGTATTTTTTGTGAACCTTATTCAGCCCCAAAAATGAGAACATATGGTCTGCAGAGAACCTACAGAAACCAAATGATTTTATGTGTTACAGTGGAAATCAAGATCTGTAACTTTACAGATTGTACTGCAAGTTTATTTAAGATACTTTTTAGGTATTTTTGAAAATGTAAATTTCTGCTAGGGTCCAGCATTTTCCTGTACATTTATATTGATTGCTTTTGTCTTTGGGAAGACAAAAATGCAAAGTGCAACTGGACTCCAGTGGGAAGCAATTTTCTGTGCTTCACATCAGGTTCAGTTAGATTGTTAAAGAAAATGAAAATACACTGAAAATACAGAATGTCTGCCACCTGAAATATTTCATCCACTGGTCATGTTAGCAGACTGAACATGTGGTAGGGAAAAGACAACCTAAACTACAGGTAAGCCTGCCACTCCTTGCACTCTTCCCTTTGGCTTCAGGGATATCAGGTGTCCTTGTCATATGTACTACTTGCAGAACCCCTCATGGTAATGTATTAAGTTATTTTGCTAGTTGTGAACCCTTAGGGCCTTGGATTTTCTTTGCTAGCCCAATTCCACCTCAGTCTGGCTTCTTCCTTAGTGGAAAAAAGAGATACAGCTTATCTTCCATTTCGTATGTGGCCTTGTTTGTCCTCCTTGTTTGTTCTAGTTGCTTTCACACTCCTTTTCTAGGATGTTTAGGTTTACCTCCTTCTAATTCTTTTGAAATCACTGCATCACAAACTGTGCTGTCTGTTTTGTTAGCAGTGCCTGTCAGAAGACTAAATAAACATCCTGAATACTCATTTGTTTGGTACAGTAATTGCCAGAACTGTTTACAGAGCTATTTACAGATGGTTTCTCAACACCATTTTGTCCCAGTCTAATTTTCCAGCGTTTCAAATACCAAGATAACATCACAACTCCTATCTGACAACAGTGGCTTCTTTCCTAATTCTTCTGATACAAAGATTGTTTTCATGAGGGTAAACGAAAAAAAACCACCATACTAGTGATGAAACAGCCCCATCTCTTTCTCACCCTGATAGTAGCTGGACCATGGAGGTTAATCAACACAGAGCAGGATCAGACCTGACCTCAGTACTCCTTTTACTAAACCATTCTGGCATCTGTTTCTCTGCAGGTTACCTCTTTTTGTAGTGAGTTTGGCATGAACATATTGTTAAAATATTCTAGATATGAACTGGAACATTTCCTTTTTTTTCCCTTACTTCCACAATAAGTATTCCTCAGTCCTCTTTCAGACAAGTCAGTGAAAGCTTTTAAAATGTGTTTTCTTGGAAGTGATGCACGACTCAAAGACAGTTTGCAGCACACATCTGTATTTAAATGGTCTAATGCCACTGTCCCATGTTTGTTTTGGGATAGCAAAGGCATTTTAAATCTGTAGCTGGATGAATTTTCTTACTGAATATTCATATTTCTTCTTGAGCCAGTGTGATTGCCTGTTCTTCATTTCCCTAAGACAGATCTCTGGATGGGAGGGTAAAGTGAGATTCAGTTAACTGACGAGTCATCTGCCTACTGTGGTGCTTCTAACTCTTCTCACTGTAGCACATGGCTGCTCTCCTGCCCCTTTTTATTTGTCTGACCTGGCCCCTTTATAATGTCAACCCTTGTTAGTCTCTCTGAAGAGAATTAAGCTCGGCCTTGTAGTACTTCCAGCAACTTGCAAATGAAAAGTTTCACTTGGGTGAGGATTTTTACATCTTGGAAAGTAATGAGATAGAGATGGTTCAGGCAATGAACGGATAATGCATAAAATATTTTGAATTAAAGACCACTTGACAGAGTATTTAACAATGAGTAGGAGATGTGCTCAGTCCGCTGGGTTATTTTCCAGGTAGTAGCTTCAAACTAGAACCTGTTAGTAGAAAGAAATAGGATAACTTTAAATATTACCGAAGAAATAGTAAATCTGCACTGAATTAGTTTGAATACAACTTTGCTCTGGTTGATCTAATAGACTTACTGATTTTGTTTTTCCTAATGAGTGCTGAGCAAAAATGTTCTTCCTTTATTATCATGGTTAGTTCCATATTTATTTATTATTGCTATTTATTATCATTGCTATTACAAAATTGTATTTCACTTTCAAGAAGAGCAGACGGCGCAGAGGGCAAAGAACTTGTTTGCCTGCCTTCACTGCTGTTTTCTGTTTTGAGTATTGCAGTGCTTTTTCTACTGACAGCTTAAGCAATACAAGGTTATTAGGAATTGGAAGCCATGCCAAAATCTGATATGAAATAAGTAAAATTTTAAGTCAGTCTTACTCCTTAGTGAGTTGTCAGTGGTGCCAGATATTGTGAATTAAAAGAGGGGATGAATCTCCCAGAGTTTCGTGCTGTTTTAACATGCAAATTGACCAAGAGTAAAATGTTTATAGTTCAACAAGTATCAGGCTTACTTCACACATACAGTGAACTGGTTTACAAATCACTTCTGAAGATAGTTTCTTCACACCAATTCCTTGCATTTTTTCTCAGAAGTGCCTCCAACAGCTGAAAGAGAAGGATACTAGTGGATTTGCAGAATATAGTGTTTGTTAGAATATTGTTTGAGATGCACAGTGTTCTTTGTTGTGGCCTGTAGTACATCTTCAAGAGAATATCTTAAGTCACAGTAACTTCTTTGGGGCTGGAGAAGTTCTCATCAGTCCTTTTACACAAATTTGGATGAGGATTGGTGATTGTTCCCTCACAGCAAGTCCTTCAAACATCTGATTTCTTTTTTTGGGTGGTTTTTTTTTTTCCTGCTGCTTTTATTTGGTATTAAGAGATATAGTAGAATTAAGCAGCTGTGGTTAAAATAAACAAAGCGGATAAAGCTGCTTCAGGAAAATTGGCTCAGGAAAAAGGAGACAGATTAACAACACGTGACCAGCAGAGGTGCCTAGATTCCACAGAGTTATGCCAGTGGGTGCTAAGCATTGCAAATATATATTTGATGGAAGGACCAGAATCTGACTGTGCTCCTTGTTGGCCAGAAAGTGTCCATGAATAAGTAGTAGGGGCTTCCATCTCAGAAGAAAGTGCTGCAGGTGCATACCTCTGCATTTGTGCAAATATAGAACAAATGAATTTAGCATATGGTTTTAAACAGCCACACAGTTCTGTTTTAAGAAGATTTTAATGCAGTTTCTCAAAAACTAGAGCGCTGAGGGAACTCAACTGATCATGATTACATTTGTTTTCCTCTCTACTCTCAACGGAATAAAATATGATTTCCTGTCTTCTCTGATACATTTCCCTTTGTGGGCTGGAATTTGGACTGTTTGTTACTCTGAAAACTATTGGTAAAACTGTCTCTTCCTGTTGACATCTATGAAAATTGTTGAAAAGTTTCCTTCTAACTTTCAAAGCCTTGAGTGCTGGTGAATCAAGTGGTTTTGGAAAGAGGTCTTAGTAATGAGGCAAACCAAATTTATTAGCCAAATCATGGTTGCTGCCATGTACAAGTCTTGTACTTTGTTATGCTTACTGAGGGATTAGTAATTGCAGTTAAATATTCTTCAAATTTTTCTAAGAACTGGGAGAGCAAAATTCAGCTCTCTTTCTGTTCTGCAGGTCTCATGGGATGAAATAGCAACACACATTCATTTTTGCACTCAAACTCAGATCTGAAAGTTTCTGTGGAGCAATGAATTCAGATGATCTCTCTGTCCAGCTTGTTTTCAGATTGGATTTTCATTTCAAACGAAATTAACTGTATGGAAATGAATAGGAAAATAAAATAAATAATTTTAAAATCATTGCAGATTTTCATTTTGTAATTAATGTTCTTACATAGGGAAGAGCCCTAAACTTACATCTCCTGACAAGCCGCTTCAAAAAGTGGTGCATTAAGAGACAGCATTGTAATTTGCTGCCTGTTTTCAGTTTGAAGTCTATAGATAGGGTCATTTGCAGGAATTAAAGAGAGACTGTGTTTAATCCCCAAACTTTGCATTTCAGAAAGATATCTTTTCAGTTACGTGTGTTTAGGAAATAGGGCTTAATGCTCAGAAGTGCTTTGTTAGGCTGATGGATTCTCATTCATTATGATGAATTGCTTAGAGAATTTTTCAGCTCTTATCCCCATGCTTACTAATGAGAAAACGGTTTAATGTGAAGATTATGTGTAATGCTTTGTTACTATATTTTAAATGAGTTGTTATTATTGTCAGTCTGTTACCAAGGACAGCATAACTGTGCATTCTAATATATGCATAAGGTTAGAGTTTCTGTAGGAACCACAAGTCCTTTATGGGCTTTATGAATTATTTAGCCTTTGAAAATTATACAGCCTTTATGGATTTTATGTTAAATATCCTTCCAATCAGGTTTCCTCTGTGAAGTGACTGCCTAATTCCTTCTTCTATATTAGTTATTCTCTGGATTTTATATATTTTGTCTTTGACCTTTTGAACTCTCTTTTGTCTTTGATGTTTTTCCATCCAGCAAATGAGTGGTTAGGGCCCTGCCAGCCCTTCAGGATTTCAGGAGTTGTGGTATTTGATGTATAATGTTTAATTTTTTTAAATCTAATACTAGTTTCGAAGTTCTGCCTCCATTCTCCTTCCTGCCCTCTGAGTTTAACTATCACTTAACTGTGTTGTACACATTTTGATCTTTCTTCATGTATCACCTCTGAATCCTCTTCAAAGGTTCAGTCTTTTTTTGCCTACTGCATTTTGGGTGCAGTGACTTATATACAAAAATATGATAATGCTGACATTGCCACAGCTAAATCTGACCTCTCACAGGTGCAGGCAGAGACAATTTTGGGGTTTTTTTGCTCTGCTGTCTTTCTGCACGCCACTCAAAGTAGCTGTGAAGTTTTGGGAGAAGAGCTACTGCAGTCCAAAGTAATGCCTCATTTGTTTTGACACTTTGCTTTTTTACATCAGCTTTTCCCAAATCATTTTACAGGAAGCCTGTATTTGGGAATTTCATTCGACAAGTTATGTTCTTTTAAATTAATCCTTTATTTCCTTTCTACTGCTACATTTCTCCACACTTAGTTTTAAATACTGACAATTTATCACCTAGAAATTTAACGAAGGAGGTGTTTATCCCCAAATTATTAATGACAATCATTAGAAAATCAGGGCTGTGCTTGTCTTGGACACAAGCTGTGAATAATTGAGTGGGTTTATTCCTTACCTGTTCAGGCAGACACTGGGTACTGGAGGGGGAAAAAGGGATGGATTTGTGTGCATAGTGGAGAATACATCTGGAATACAGCTATTAATTGGTATCTGAGAGCTTACCTCCTAACAGAATAATGGAAGAGGTAGAAAGGGACATGTTGATATCATAGCATCTGCTGTTCCTTGCTTGAGCAGAGTCAGCTAGAACAGAGAGTGTAGAGACTCTCTAGTCTACAGACAGACTGTAGAGTATCTAGTCAGGTTTGGAATATCTCCACTGATGGAAGCTCCTCAGCCTCTCTGGAAACATTACTTCAGTGTTTGGTCCCCTTCACAGGTCTTGCATCGAATTTTGTGTCTTAATTTGTGGTTATCTTGTCATGTCACTGGGCACTCCTAAGAGGAGAGCAGCTCCCTGTTCTTCAGTGCCTTTTATCAGGTGTTTATACAGATCAGTAAGAACCTCCTGAGCCTCCTCTTCTTGAGGACAAATAGCCACAGCCCTCTCAGCCTCTTCAGAGGCTCCTTTTCCTTACTGGTATTCACCAATGTCTGTCTTGTATTGGGGAGCCCAGAACTGGATAAGCCATTTCAGTTGTGCTGGATTCACTGATTTTGAGTAGGGGGAAAGGATAGCACTCAAAACTGTCAGACACATTCTTCCTAGTGCAGCCCTGGGTGCTGTAGGCATTCTTTGCTTTGAGGTTTCATTGCTGGCTTCTGATGAGCTTGTCATTCCTCCCCAGGTGCAGGACTCTGAATTCCACCTTGTTGAATTACCTACAATGTCCTCTCTGCCTGATTCTTCATCCAGTCCAGGTCTCTGTGAGGGGCAGCTTTGCCAACTGCTGTCAGCTACTCAAGTTTATCTACAAATTTGCTGAGGGAACACTCTGTCCCCTTGTCCAAGTCGTTAATGAAGAGGTGAAACAGCATTGGCCCAGTAGGCAGGGTCTGTAACTCTTGGGCACATCACAGCATGTCTATGTCCATCATCCTTTTGCTCCCTTTCCACCTTCTTGAAGTCTTCCCCCACTTCAGACATGTCAGGGCTTGTTCTGCAGTGGGACAAAGTGGGGGACAACAAAGCAGCCTTTTACTGTTGTTTATGGTTGTACTTGAATTACTTATCCCATTAGCTCTTACTAAAGAATATTTTGTCCATTTTAGAACTGTTTTCAGCCAATTACAGAGCAGTGGCACTTGTTAAATGTAAACAAAATGGCAACTCCCTGCTGTAAAATGTACAAGCATTGGAGACACACATAGGTGTGCTGATTCCCTAGCATGGCAAGAGAGTTCTCCCCATAGGGCTTCCACAGGAAGAAGATTTCATGTGTTCATTAGAAATGACATGGTTTTGTATTTTTCACAAATTAGGAAGAACATGGCAGCTGAGGAAATTATAAAATCATAGAAATGTTGCTTGACAGGGATCTCTACAAGTCATACCAAGTGGTGCTGCTGCTAGTGCTAGCTCAGGTCAACCATGACTGCCTGTAGCAAAGCATTGAAAACTTCTGTGACTGGAGATTTTGACACCTTCTTGTTAACTTCTTCCAGTGCTGTACTAATTTCTCAGTGAAAGTTTCTCCTAAAGTGAACCTGAAGTACCCGAGCTGCCCTTCAAATAAATAAAGAGAAGTTTAAGCTGTCCTTGACAAACCAAGCAAACCTAGATCTTGTTACTTTCTTTTACAGAACACGTGCTTTATTGAAGACTCCAGAGTGACTAGAGAAGAGCATCCAAGCCAAAGCTTAAGGCTTCTGGCTGCATGTTTGCACATTTCAAAAACACAGACTGATAAAAGTGTCAATTTAATGCTCCTCAGGATAGCTTTCCCTCTGCTTGCCCCACAGAAGATCACATTCTCTGATGCCTCACTTGAGTTTGTCAGGACCATCCCAGGAGTACTTTTGGGGGGAATGGCTCTAGGAAGATGATAAATACTTTCTCTCGCTGATGGATTAAGGAAACTCAGCATTTGCACAATTTCCAATTCTATACAGTTCTATTCCAGTTCTTTTACACAGAGACTGTCAGTACAGCTGTTACAGAACTAGACTCAAGACATCAAAATGATTCCCTTGTCTTCCATCAGTGCCCAGTTCATAGGAATGTTGTAGAGGAGTTTAAATTGGCCACATTGTTATAGCAGTAGCACTAACTAGGTTTTATGTGAGTATGTTCACCTACTTCCATACTCTATTCTCATTTTTTAGTCTATGACTGAAGAACTTTTCAGGTTTTGGTGTCCTTGCTGTATTTTTAGATCATATTTAGAAGATGATCTTGCTTTGCAAGAGACCTCTGAGATTGTCAGCTGTTAAGTCCCAGTTTTGATTAATCCTGTGGATTATCTAGACAGTGCAAGAAAATTTATCTAATCTTACCTGAAAATCTCCTTTAAGCACCAGTCCTTTCTAGAGACGGATTAACCACCCAAATCCAGAGTTGGCAATTGGCATCCAAAAACTTAATTTGCAGAAAACCTATCTCTGTTCTGGAGTGTGTTTGGAAGTGGTGGAAACCATGTAGTTCTCATCCCTGCCTCCTTCCAGAGCAGTGATTCTGATCTGTAATACATTAAGATGCCATAAATTAAGAAGAGGGGAAAATACACCCCCCCACCCCCCTCCAAACACACAAAACCCCCGAAACCCCAGGATCAGAGTGAGAAGACTTTGCTACTCCATAAGGGCCATTGCCTTCCTTATCTCACCTGCACACTGACTGGTCTGAGAGTCAGCTAGAGAGATGGTGGGAAATCTCTTTGTCTTGAAAAGAAAACCTGATATAGGTCACTTTTATCTTGTGGAACTTACCAAACAGAAGGATAATGTTACTGGCAGTTTTTCCAAAGTGTTGTGGACCCCAAGAAAGGGGAGGGTTTTAAGAGCCACCTGGACACTGAAAAACCTTTCTGTGCTAGGCTTTGGTGGTACATTCTGCTTGTCCTCGTGCCTTATTCATGCTTGTCCTTTTGGTATAGGTCATCTTCTTGACTTTCTGTTTCAACAGAAGTCTGTCAAAACCTAATTCAGAGTGTCTTTTTGTCACTGTAGTTGTCCTGAAATCAGTTTCCAGCACTGGTGCTTTTTTTTGCAGTCATGGTGTCAGTATTTCCTTGTAACAAACCTCCTATGCTTTTTGCCACTTTGTGGAGCCATAGTTAAGCTGTACCATATATTTTTCATTTCTCATTTTTGCTTCAGGCAAGATCTCCTCTTTTAACACAGCACAGAGGAAGGTGGGGAGCTTTCTGTTTTTTGTAAGTGGGCCACAGTTGGCCCATGGCATGTTATTCGAGGTGGAGTACAAACTGAGACACTTGCTTCTTTTTGTCTCTCGTGTTTGGGTCTCATTATTTGGTTTCAGAATGTCTCTGTTATATTCCAAGTGTGTTAAGAGCCCTCCTGGTGTTTAAGCAGCACTAGAAAGTCTGACGTCAAGAACAAACTCTCTCTCTCTCACACACACCTATTTGTGCAGCTTTTCCATCATGCATTCTTTGCACGGGACGGAATAACTGCAAAAGTCAACAAGAATATGGCCTCATCCCTTTTCCTCTTGGTAGTGCCTTCCTTATCAGATTCCTTTTTCTGATGCTGTTCAACAACTTCAAGGGCAAGTCTATCAATATTTTTCAATTAATAAACGTTACCAGAATGTAATTTCCTACCCCTTCTTTACCCAGCTTGTTGCCACTTGGTAGTTTTGCTGGATTCTGCACACACTGTCTTACTCTGAGAAGCACGAAATGTCATTATTTGTGTAAATGCTAAGAAACCACAAATGCTATTACCAATATGAAAAATTATCTAGTCCTTACTGATAGTTGTGGGCACAATACTTGATTCTTGTAATCACCTGTGGCATAATTCGTCAATTTACTTCTCAGTTGTGTGAAGCAAAATGTAGTACATATGCTTGCTAATATTCCCATTGTTCCTATTATTGGAAAGGACTGAGACACAGAGGCTGTTGGGTTTTCTGACTGACCTCTAGAGTTGTGAACATTTCATTCACATCCTGTCTAATAATTCCACCCAGCCTAGATAATCCTGTGCACAATCTCCTTCTCTACAATATGTCAGTCTTGGCATACCTCTGACCATCTGTGTTGTCCTTTCCTGGGTCTTGTAAACTCTTCCTATATCTTTTTATGGTTAAGGCAGCTAAACTTGGGTATGGTGCTCTATTGTGAAAGATTGTATTGTTGTATTAGTTCACATAATGCTCAAAAATGCAGAATAAAATAAATGAGCTCCTTTCCTATTCTGGTGATAGCACTTGTCAGAGAAAGGCTTGTTTTGGAGTTTCTTTCTCTCTGAGTTTATCTGGAGTTCTAATTTCTCTCGAAGAGTTTGAGACTCTTAATATTTCCTAGAATGCTTTATGTTTTCTGGACACAGTGATGAAGACAGATAGATGTTGAGGTAGTGAAGAGAATTCAAAGTGTGGGAGAATCTGTGAGGAACGTTGGTGTTCCTTTTGCTTTTAAGCTCAAAATATGTGTACCATAGCCTGGATAAATTGCCCTATAAGTAAAAGTGACTGACTTTATGATAGTGTTCTGCAGTGACATAAACACCAGGGGAAGGAGAGATTTGATGGTTGCCTAGAGGATGATGATTTCTAATCATGAGAGGGAAACGAGCCAACATTTTTTGAGAAGAAAAATCCAGTGAAATTTATTACTCTGTTGAACCATTTCTCTGGGGAAGGAATGTCAGTGCCATCACTCTCACACAATTAAATACCAAGCAGTATATATTATTTAATTATATGGTGAAAAAGAATTAATAAGATGACTTGATATATACTTGCTGCTTTCACACTCCAGGATTCAGTTGTTCCTAAGAGAAAGAGGTGGATCCTGTGAGAATAAATAGTTATCAGAGCATTTTTGTAGTGTTCACATTGTATAAAAAAATGAGACTGGTATAGAATAACGTGTCAGTGAAAGGTATTTTATTGCTAGAATCCTAGCCAGCATTGATTGGTATGGTTTTATGCAATTAAGTCCCATGCCAGTGGAATTATTAGGGATTTTTATAAAGAAGCACAAGTGAAAAAAGCATTTGTCATGGGACAATATGTTTAAAGCATAAATTTTAGCATCAGCAGTACTGCTGTGCAGTAGAATGGCAGAGAGAAAAACAGAAGAAAACACAAAAAATCGAGGATCTGTGGAGAGAAGAAACATGAAATTTGTCTTAAACTTTTAGTGCTATTTGGTATGGGATGCCACCTTGTGGAAGCTTTTAGGTCGGCATGTCTTTTACAAAATCTCTGACTTTTTACTCTCTTCAGGCACTAGAGAATCCCAATTGCATGGATCAGCCTTTAACAGCCACTCCATCACCTGATGTTTTATGTAATCTGAACTTCCAGTGTTATTTAGGGGTGAAGAAATCTTACTTTGGGAGGTAGAAAGTATGTGAAAAGAAGTTTCCTTAGGTTTGGAGTGAGCTGTTTAGACAGCGTGACCAGTGCAGATGCTGTTGTGTGATTGTGGTACTGCTCTCTTGCATGTTGTCAGAAAGCTCTGAATGGAACTGGAATCACATTGTGCATTTTTGGTGTGTTAGCTCAATCACTACAACAGTTGGAAAGAAAATACTCCATTACTCTCTTCAGCAGGACTTTAGAATTACAGGAAGAAATAGCAAATGTGGGTATGTCTGTAGTCTCAGTCAGCTGACATTCCACTTCATTTCACATTTTAAAGGACTCTTCTTCTGGTGTGCTCCCGTGTCTGGGCATTCTTCTCTGTAGTGGTCTGGCACAGCACAGGTGTGTTGCAAATCCACCAGACTTTTTCTGCAAACATTTCACATCAAGTGTCAATGCTTCTTCCCTGTTCAAGGCATTGGGGAAAGGGGAAGGTGCAGGTGAATGGTCTTTTGCCAAAAAGCAAAGTGTTTTGCTCCTGAGTTTACCAAAATACTAATGTGGTTTCCACAAGCAAGTGAAGAAATTATATGCCCTATATGGAAGTGTATGTTGATGGTCTCAGTTCAAGAGACTTCTACCAAAGGGACAGAAGTCTTCTGTCTTTTTCTGCTTTCCAGCTTTGATTCTCCTTCTGCTCTTCGTCTTTTTGTTTTGTTTTGTTTTCATGTCCATCCCATGGAGCATGTGGCTGTTCCTTGATTTCCTATAACTTGAAGGTGACTCTACCTTCCCTCATTTAAGCAACTGGGTGCTTCTAACTTTTTCTAAGTAAACATAAACATGAACCTTGTGGAGTAATTTCCTAGCCACCTTTCTCTTCTAGATCAAATCTCTTTCAAGGATTTTGCTGCAAGATTTTTTCAAATGGTAAAGAGATGCTGGTTAGGGCTTCTTTCTTCTATCTCTTTTGTTACAATCTCATAATTGGTCTTGGATTCTAGGGTGGGATTCTTTATCACCTGAGTTTAGTATTAATCATTTTGTCCTTTACTTGTCCTTCCTCTGTAAGACTTTTTCCCTGATCTTGCTCTTACCAACACCTTGTTTATCTGAAATGATCTATTGCTTTTGGCCTAATGATTCCAGAATTCATTGCACTCTTTCAAAACACTTGAGCTAGGGCTGTGATTTCTGAACTTAATAGAGTATGAAAGTGCAAGGAACACATTTGTGAATGACCTTTAAAGTGTGAATTCAGAATTTGATGGAAAGTTACACTGAACAATTTTGGTCTTTGGTAGAAACTTCTTTGGAAACATTTACAGTCTCATGCATGGAGTGTCATGAAGTCATTGATTTAGGTGCCATCAGCTAATGGCAATGGCAGCCCTGGCACCTTAGAAATGTCATTTAATACCTTAAATGAATGTTGCGTTGTGTGGTGGCTGTTCCTGACCTCCTGAACCACTAAGCTCTCAGCCCCAGCAACTGCCTGCAGTTCTCATCTAATGGTGGAAACAGCTGAGCCACAGGGTGGATTCCTGAGTGAGCTTGAGGCACCAAAACTGCAGCAATTCAAGGACAGTAGATGAAATTTAAAGCAGGAGCAATAGGTGGCTGATTCCATGAGCTGCAGACAGTTTAAACCTGTGACCATGTCCACTGGGTCCTGCAGCAGAATATGATCAGGAGGCTTCTGTTTTGCTTCCCCCCTCCACAGCTCTTTACTACTCCAAGTTCACACTGACCTTGCTGATATACCATGAAAGACAATGAGAAATCAATTCAAGATTATTAAGTGGACAAATTTGAGAGTAAAGATGAAAGCCCTCTCCTACCACATCCATGTGTGTATGTTTTGTACCAGTCTTTTCATAGGGATAGCAGGTGTTTGACTTTTTCCTGCTACACACACTCCTGTTGCAGCTGTGTCCAGTTCTGTTATAGGACACAGATGTTGTGATATTTATCCACACCTGGTGATGCAAAGCTCCCCAGCCCAATCTATGGAGTTAGTGTCTGTTGAGTTTTGAAAGCAGAGGTGCTTTCCAGTCTCCTTACAAGAATCCTGAACGTTTCCTCTGTGTTACCCCATGCATGTGTTACTCTGCTTCCTTTGGGAGTGCCTGTGAGCATCTTGCATAAGGCTTGAGCTTCTTGTAGATAATGTACCTAGAAATCTGATTCTGGCAACATTTTGTGAACACTGACTATCAACAGTAAAGCTATGAGAACTTATACTAAAACCCAATCTGGTTACTGTGACTGGGAATTTAATGACAAATATTTACTGAAATTATGCTTTTGATTGTAATGTCTTCAGGACTTCCTTGTCTCCCCTAGGATGAGGCAATATAGGCCTGAATACTGTGAGGCATTCCAGATGACTGCACAAATAAGTGCAAGGGAGCATTCTTTCAATTTTTTTTTTCCCAGACAAAACTTGCATTGGATTGCTGTTGGGAGATCAATGGGTAGCCCTGGTTTCATGTGCTGTCACTCAGAAGAGAATTTTGCCATCCAGTGGCTTTTAAATAGAATTATAAGTAGAGGTGACATGACCAAATCTAAGTAAGAACATTTAATTTCACTTTGTTTCAGCATCAGGCCACTGAGAGCATTACTGCAGAACACTTACCTGAGAGCTGGCCTGCAAAATTCTTTCTTTTCAAAGTTTCAGAGAAAGGAGACAGTGACATTTATGTTAACGGTGAAACCTTTCTTTTGTTTGTCTCTTTGCAGTTATGTGGCTGTGGTCTGCTGGGCGTGGGCATCTGGCTGTCAGTGTCACAGGGGAACTTCGCCACGTTTTCTCCCAGCTTCCCATCACTTTCAGCTGCCAACCTGGTCATTACCATTGGCACAGTGATCATGGTGACCGGCTTCCTGGGCTGCCTAGGTGCTATCAAGGAAAACAAGTGCCTCCTGTTGAGCGTAAGACATCAATACTCCTTTTCACTAAGAACCGTGGCTGTTGCCTTGTTATTATTTTATTTGAATGACCAGTGCAGAGTAGTCTGGTGGCTCACTGTGACATTTCACTTGACTTTCAGTCTTCTGTAGGCTTGCAGTATGACATCCCACAGCTTTGGTCACAGTGATATCAATGGTGTATTAGCAAATGTGTCTTTGTTACTATGTGCCCTAATGTATTAGGTAGCAAAGCAAATTGCTGACAGTTACCTCCAAATGGTTAAGCATGAGCTGGATAGCCCTTCTGGAAATGTCTGTTGGAAGGGTTGACTGAAAAAATCTCAGGCACAGAGCTGTTTAAAGCCTCTCATGGCTATTTTCTACATTGCCCTTACCTAAGGTCTTTGTCAGCGGATGGTGGAAAACACCTGAGCCAAAGTTAAGAAGTCAAGGACTCTGCCAGGTCTTATCAATAAAAAATAGTGTGACCCTTGAAATTCTCTGACCAGCATTGAAGCACAGAGGTTGGGAACCCCTCTCAGAAAACACAGTGTGGATCTTCTTGCATAGACCCAGGAGGTTTCATCATTAGCATCCTTGACTAATGATGGGAGGTTATATGGGGAAATAAATAATACCCCCTCATATAAATATCCACCTCCAGAGAAAAACCTGCTGGCGAGAGGAGAACCCCCCTATGAGGAGAGAGGTATTGTGGCAGAGGGTGGGAAGAGGGCTTTCAGGACAGACGGGTTCCAATTCAGTCACAGCTTACAAATCCAGATGCTGTGACTTTAAGGAGCATATTTCCCTTGTGCAAACTCTCTCTTATATGACGTTGGGGAACAGCTGGGCAGAATTCCTTAAACCACCTCTGAGAATTAAACTAGAGGCAAAATGTGCACCAAGTTTTTTGCTATCTGGTTGCTTGGTTTTGTGTCTTGTACAGTTAGGAAAGCAGAGATTAGTATTGAAGTCCATGTGATTCATCCGCACTAACCGCAAGACCAGCTTAATTCTTTAAAAAAGGTTTTATATTCTTATGAAGTTCTGTAAAAGTCATTTTATACTATCATGACTGTCATGAGTTTCCAATTGAAGAGCTAGCTGTGCTCCATACTGCTTCTTCCCAGTGTCTGGGGGGTCAAGTGCCATGCCTGTCTGAAGTCCACTAGGGCATAAAGGCATGAAAAAAATGCCTACTGGGCATGAAAAGAGAAACTACTAGAACTCACACTTGGGATGCCTCTACAGAGAGAGAGAGAGACTTCAGATACAGAGCTGGGAATAGAAGTGCTGAGTAATATGATGACTACTCCACAGTCACATGTGGTTCAAGCCCATCTGCTAGGGAATCATTTCTGAGGCACGTCACACTGAACTTTGTGCTAAGGGATTTAGCATCTGTCCTGTAGTCTGTGTGAAGGAAAGAGACTCCCAGGACTGTGTGCTGTGACAGCAGTCAAAAGGAGCCAGACAAAAGTATGGCTGAAACCTGCACACTGGTAGTAAGACTATAGTCTTCATAGTTTCTAGCAGCTCCAGGTTTACTCTCTAGTTGGCAAGTGTGCATACACCATCTCTTTTTTCTTTGTTCTAGTTTTTCATCGTTTTGCTGATAATTCTCCTGGCAGAGCTGATATTAGTCATTTTATTCTTTGTTTATATGGACAAGGTAAGCAAATATGCCATATAGATTAATTATCTTTACTAGCATGTAAACTAGGTTTAGGTTTTTTTTTTGATGAAGGTATGTGGGTTCTTCTGGATCTTCACTTTGGTGAAGGTTTAACCTTGAAATTTTGGTTGTCTATTGTAAGCTGCTTCTGAAGGGCAAGGAGGAAGTGATGAGGAGAGCAAGCAGGAGACAAATCCCTGAAATAAAACCATGGTCTGGAGCCTCCCTTTTCATCTTGTCCTGAAATCTTAGATAGCCTTCAACATGTTTGATGTCTGCAAGAAGCTGATCATCTTGTAGTCCTGGGTTGTGGAAATTCCTGCTTAAAACCTCATAGCTTCTTAGAGCCGGACCTTTGAACAGGACCGGAGAAGAGAGGCATGAGATATTCACAAATATTCCAAATGCCACCAGTTGTCTCACTTAACTGGCCATTTCCAGAGAGTTTGGTGTGAGTGCAGAATGCATCAAGAGGCAGTTTCTCATAAAGCCCATCTGTAGGAATCTGCTATCTCATGGTGACTAAGTGAAGTGGGCACAACTGGCTGGCCCATCAGATACTTAACACTGGAAAAGTGACTGGGGAACTGGAGACCTCTGCTAAACACAGGGTATAACCTTACAGTATGAATATGTCCAGACTTATTTTAAAACAGCTCCTCCCGGACCTTTATCTCTTCTCTGGTTGTCATTATGATGCCTGCTACTTTCAGGGAGTTGAGGTGGACTGCTGATTTTGGCTGGGTTGTAAAAGAGGGATGAAACAGAACTTATATGGTTGACCTTTATGCCAGGACCATAATCCTTTCTCTCCTACCAGTTCACTACTATCAGAGGCAAGGTACATTCCTACCTGCATCCAGGACTCTGGGCTCAGACTGAAATGAATACAAGAAATGGGACATCTCAGATCTCCTGTTACGCATTCCAATTTTGTCCTGTAAAGAAAGAAGAGCACATTTGAAAGTCATAAATCCTACAAGCTTGCTCCCACAAGGAGAAAAACAATGATGCCGTTTTTCAATTGATTCTGTAGTGGCTATTCACCATAGCCTTCCTGAACCCATGCAAGGATAACTCCGCTAAGGTTGAGAAGCCAGGAGTCTGGTTTTGGGATATTAGCAAATAAAAGCTGGCTTTTATTTGGGTTACAGGGAGGAGAGGCTGCTGTGGGGTATTGCCAGCAGCTGTCTCTGGCGAGGTTTCAGCAACCTTAGCAGATTTATGCTGTTCATGTTCAGTTTGAATCAGATGATGACTGTATGATGGACTTTTAGCAGAGGTCTCCTATCTCAAGAGAATATAATCCATACTTTGCAATCTGAGGGAGAGACTAGGCCTTGGCAGCTGCTTGAAGATCCCAGTGATTTGTGGGAGTCCTGAAGCTTTTTATACCCATGTTAAGCTTGTGGTGAGAGAAGGTAAAAGATGGGACATTCTATATGTGTGTCTGTACCATTTGGTCCTTTCCTCTAAACAGCAGTGCATTGACTTCCTCTATCTTCTACCTGGTGCAGGTCAGTGAGAGTGCAAAGAAGGATTTGAAGGAAGGCATGAAGCTGTACAATTCAGAAAATAATATTGGACTGAAAAATGCATGGAATATCATTCAAGCAGAGGTAACCTATTTTTTCAATAGTAAAAAAGTAACAATTTGGTCATCAAGGCTGCTGAAGTCTGTTAAGTGTGGTATCCATGCCTAGTCTGAAAGTTGGCTAATGCAGGTTTTGATTTCTGATTTTGCACTCTTGAACATCCAGGAAATACTGTGAAACCCAGGATCAAAGTGTACTCTCTGAGGTGAAAGATGCTCACCTGTGTGGGATTCTCTGTGGCTATCACAGGCCTAGAGATGATCTGTAAGAGCAGAGAGGCAGCAAAACCTGCATAGGTGGCAGTGCAGCTTTGGCAGGATTTTGCTTTTAGCACTTGTGGGCTTATTACCTTATGTTTTGGTGTTTAGGCTCATGTCTCTGTGACAAGAAGATTTGGGTGTGGCCATTTATTTTCTTTAGTTTTTTTTTTTCTTTGTGCTTTTAAGTATTTGCTTTAGGTGATCAGCAACCACAGAACACCTTAAAACTACAAAAGTGTGGTCTTTTTGAAAATAGAGAGTGGTTCACTGGGAGTAAAAGTTTGTGGTTGTGCATGATTTACGAATTGTGCTAGTTCATTTATTAATCCTTTACTTCTGCACAGATGAAATGCTGTGGTGTGAATGACTATACGGATTGGTACCCAGTGCTGGGAGAAAACATTGTTCCAGACCGATGTTGTAGGGAAAACTCCCAAGACTGTGGACGGAACTCTACTGAATCACTGTGGAAAAGGGTAAGGCTTACTTTGCCCAGGTCAGGTCCTAGGTAGGGGTGGGAAGGAACAAAATAGTGGGAATGCACATGAAATAAAACGTGACCGTGGGGTTTCAATGTTCATCTTTCATCATTTCAGGGATGTTATGAGGAAGTTATGAGGTGGTTTGATGACAATAAGCATGTCCTTGGTTCGATTGGGATGTGTGTCCTCATAATGCAGGTAATACTGGTCTGATGTTTTCCAAGATGGCTTTGATTTGCCGTCAGCATTCTTGACTCTGTTGTGTGAAAAGCGATGCTCAATTGCTATGAGTTGGAATATTATTTCCAAAATGTCAGATTTGTTTTATGAGTTCATTTAAGACCATGTGCTCAGAAAGGAAGCAGGTCAGTAGTCAGTCCTGCAAAGAAGACGTGCTACGCCAGTGTTTGCCCGTGTTTTGGTTGCAGGGTGCCTCTTTGGAGTTCCCATATTAAGCCATCTGTTACACTGTCCTTTCAGGAACTGGTTGATTTTTAATTTTGGAAGCAAGTTCTAGAAATTACCAAAATTAGTCAAATCATGGCCACTGAATTGAAGAGGTTGATGTGTTTTAAAAAATAAGTGCAGAAGTATCATAATAATCAGATAAGGTTTTGGGGTTCTTGCTCCAGGGAAGCAGTCACGGCACCAAGCGTGCCAAAGTTCAAGCATTTAGACAATGCTCTCAGGCACATGGTGTGATTTTTGTTATCCTGTGCAAGGCCAGGAGTTAGACTCGATGATCCTTGTGGGTCTCTTCCAACTCAGGATATTCTATGATTCTATCACTGCCATACTTTTGGGGAGAATATCTGAATCTGATCTTTCCGGTCACAGTTAGCTCTTGTTTAGTTAGTTACCTGACTAAACAAGCACAAGTTGTTGGGTCAAAGGGAAGAGTGACTTCAATGTATTGATTCCAAAAAATTGTTGCACGTATGAAAAAGAACCCTGAGAGCTTTTTGGCCTCCATCTGTACTCTGACAGATAAAACCCTGGACATCACTATGTGCCTGTAAACATACATTCAGATTTACTGCTCAGTGTTGAAGCTTGAGAAATATGGCTAGTGTAGAATGACTGTTCAAACTACAGCTGGGCCATGAACACAGGTCAGCAGTGCAGTTTTGGCAACCTTCCTGTACTAAAGCCCTTATTGTTTGTTTTCCTTCAGATTCTTGGCATGGCCTTCTCCATGACACTATTCCAGCAGATTCACAGGACTGGCAAAAAATATGATGCCTAAAGCCTCTGAAACATTATCACATCAACCGTTCTGTCTCATCATAAAATGAACACCAAGAATGACTGCAAGGAGCATCACGCCTAGCCCTGCTGAGGAAATCCGTCCCATTGACAGATCCACTTTGTTGTTAGTTGTCCAGTTATTATCACAACTTACTTGACTCTTTTCTTTTTTTCTGTTTCACATTTGCCATTTATTTGCCAAAGAGGGGGGAAACTCCCCAAACAAATGGATTTTCTACATGAAATCATAGATCTGCTCTAAGAATGTTTCTTAACTTAAGAAAATGTTTTGCTCTACTAATCCATGCTATATGTGCAAAAATTATGTGTGTTTGACTTCAAGGGAGAATTCTTCAAAGTCTTCCATTAGGTTTTCAACCCTTATGTCCGATTTTCTGGAAGACTCAGAAAAACCACTCTGAGAGTCCTAGGAATTGGAGCTGCTTTGCTTTGCAGCTTCTTGTACCTTATGGTGTATACTTTTTTATTATGATAATGATGATTATTATTATGATGAATATAGCTTAGAATTTAGTTGCCTGACTTATAACTTCTTACTGTTTTTGGTTTTACACATTTATTGTACATTAATTTGGGAACTGCTGTGCGATCTCCAGAGGACATGTTTTTCAAAGTTGACAGTAGGTGCAGGCAAAGATAAGACTTTTCTCAAGTCCATGGGGAGGCAGCACCTATGTTTATCAGGGCCTTGATGTCCTTACTGTAACAATGGTATTTCCTTTAAAACCAGAGACTCTTTCCTCAGATGGAATGCAAAGCCTTCCCATCGGACCAGATGATGAGCTTCCTACTTCTGCGAGGCAAAGTTCCAATGCCTTTACTCACCCAAAGCAGTGCCTGGCTGCTTTATGTTATGCTACTTTGAAAGCTAAAAGTACTGACTAAGCAAGTTACTGCTGGCACAAAGGAGAGAGATTGCAGTCTGACCTACTGGCAGCAGACTTCACTGATTGTGTTGTCTGCTTCAAAAAGTTTGCCTAAGGCATGGCAAGCTGCTGGATGTGAAGGAAGGGGATGGAAATTTGATGGCACCATTATCATGCCATGGCCTTTGTTGTAGGGATTTCCTCAGGCCAAAGACAGCTGTCTCCCTGAGCTAGAAAAGACAGTTTGATTATGAGTGACCAGATGATGCAGAAAAGGGACAATTTCCAGAACAGCACTCAGAGATGGTCACACATTCAGTATTGGCACACCTTCAGTATAGAATTGTTTTTTGCTGACAGATCACCAAGTTCATCCACTGGGTTAGTTTACTCAATGCATGTTTTTACCAACATTCCTGTTATAAAACTTTAATGTGTATTTCTCTACTTTGAATGCTTCTTCATTGCGTGGGGCCCCCACTTACCCATTGTTACAAGTTTTTGCTGTTTTGTGAAGGAAGAAGGAAAGACTCAGACAACGGAGGATGCTCTGATTATTACTATTACATTATTGGGCTGAGTTTCAGAAACTGTTGAGGATGGAGATTTTGTGCCTTTCAGAGCCATGCCATCTCAAACTGCTCTGGGAAACAAGATTCTATTATGTCCAGTCTGAATATGCATACTTCAAGCTCTAAAAAGATGTCATTTTCATTGTATCATTCAGCCTATCTTTTCCTTGTGGGCTGAAATACCTGTTGAGTCACTTTATATCTGGGAGGTTTTAGTCCCCTATTTATCTTCCTAATAAGTCCTGCATGCATCTGTACATCTGGCAGCAATAGTGTTTTGTGTGACCTATGTGTCACTTTTTTGAGTTCCTATGAAATCAGTGTGACAGGAAGGAGTGTGAACGTGTGGGAGATAGAGACGAATTTGGGTGTTGCAGTGAAGAAGAAGGTTACTATTCTTAGAGCACAACCCTTGCCCATATGAGCACAATGCCCAAGTTTCACAGGGCTCTGGTTTCCCACTAAAGTAGACAAGGCCATATGGGTTCAGCTATTTCACTTGGATAACCTTTGAAGGAGTCGGGGAAGAAGCAGAGGGAAAGCACAGAAACTGAATCCAGTTTTACTTCAATTTCTAACAAAAATTGGGACCAGGAGCATCTGAGCCTCACTGGAGATGGCTGTTCCACATTGAAGAAGGGGCTCTGATGCCCAGTGTATCTGCTGCTACATGTAAGACTGTATCCAAAGTTGCTAAGATGTGTTCCCATTTTTGCAAGAAAAGACAGGATGGTTTTCGTCTAAATGGCTCCACTGCATTCTCCCTTTGGGCAGAGGTGCTTAGCTTTCTCTAGATTTTCTGGTGCTCAAAAAGAGCCAGGTGCAGGGCTGAGTAGGAGAATCATCTCTGTCCTTTTGGATCGCACAGTGGTACCTACCGCATCTTAAATTTTAATCTGCAGTCAGCTTTTGTACAAAAATGGTAAAATATATTAGTGAAAGTAATAAGGAAATAAAAGATGTTTATGAGTAACTCAGAGATGAAATGTGTAGTTGCAAACTCAGCTACTTTGCCTTCCATCCAAACTTATTTTTCTAGAATGCTTCATTCCATTTCACGATCTAGAAGTGTAGATCCTGAAATTTTTTTTTAATGACTACTTTAGGCATTTTAAGCACAGTATTAAGTGAGATAGTTACATGAACTTCATGTATTCATCTCTATGAAGCCACCTACAGGAAAGGAATCAAAAGCAGGACTGATTTGTGTCTCTAGCTGACTCTCTGATGTGGGAGGTGATGACAGACATCCTCAAAGAAGCAGAAATGTAATACCACTTCCCAGGCAGCAAAAAACAGCTCTGGAAAGTGCAAGGTTGCAGCAGTCAGTTTGTCAGAGAAGGCACTAATTGTCCTGTAATCTGGTCAAAGGGAGCTTTGGCTCATGTATGTATGCACTTTTTTTCACTTATGCTGGTGGGTGGCTGCCTGTGTGTTTTCCCAAAATGTCACTCTGATTATTTAACTATAAGTTGTTTTTAGCATGTTTTTAAATAAAAACTGATACCGAGTAGAAGTATCTTTAATATACACAAATATTGATTTGTATAAATGCATACCTCCCTGTATCTTTAATTCATGAAAGCACAGTTCAGCTCTGTGAAAGTGCTGCTTCTCTGAGTGTTCCTTCAGACTGTAGCATACCTGCTGTCTTACTGCCCTTCATGCTCCGGAGCTGCCATAGAACTTATGCAGAGACAAAACAGGAGAACTGCCTGAAGAGGTTTGAAAGCTGAGGAAGTGTGAATTAGCAGTGAATTCTGCCCATTCCTGGTCGTACCAAGGCTGTTTGTTACAGGAAGCCCAGGTGGAAGGTGCTCAAAAAAGGTGCCCATAGCTAAGTAGCATGTGAAAAGCTAAAAGACAATGACTTAAATGTCTCCAAGATGACAGAAGATGCCTTGGATATGTCATGCTTTGAGTTCCTGGACTATGGCTACATTAAGCCATCTCTCCTATCCTGTGTCCACCTGCTTCATTTCTATGCATGAAATACAAACTCACAGGGAGGGTGCAAGCACAGAAGGCAGCCAGATTGATCCTTGTGGTCTTTCTGGGTGATATATTGGTCAGGCATAGAAAAGGCAAGGAGGAAAAGGATGTTTTCCCAGCAGATGGTTTTTGGAAGCAGCATGGAATAAGCCACAGATAATTCTGATGTAACTTCTTTCCATAAGTTGAGCAGCTTCATCCTGTAGCTGGCATGGGGAAACTTGGAGATGTTTGCCTCTGGGCTAACCATCTGTTGTGCAGTAGAGAGTAGACACTAAGAAACAACATGCCATTCCCACCGGGTGATGTTTGCACCAGTGTTTCTTCTATGCAATACCTACTTTCGCCTTTATATAAAAGATTTTTACTAGGATGATATAAAAATAAAGGATTTTTTAAAAGGTGCTTCTTTCAGCTCATTTGTCTCTTAACTCCACCACCAAAACTAGGAAGGGACAAAAAATATTTCCAAAAGGTGAGACATCTATACCAGCTCCACTGCAGTTGAAATTCAGAGCTCTTGAAGTTGTTTCATTTGTGAAAAGATTCCTCACCTTCCCCAGTCCTCTCTCATCCTTCAAAACAATATTAAAACAGAAAAACTTGTGAAAAATCCCCAAATAATGGAAAAATGGTTTTGAGAGCCTGATTCAGGAAAGACATTGCAAGGGTCCCAGAGAACACAGAATAGCTGAAGTGAGGACAAAATAGTAGAGATCTTGAAAGACATCCAGAGGACACTGAGAGGTCTCAGGCAAAATGCAAACATTGATTAACACTCAGAGGATGATTACAGAATAGCCCTCCAAATGTCAGGGAAGTTGAAGATGGCCTGAAAGATTCCCAGGTGAAACAGGAGCCAAGCAGAAGTGAACAAAACAACGAGAGTCCAAAAGAGATTCCGAGTGCATAAACTAGCCTCAGGAAGGGAAGAAAGTCTGTAAGTGCTCAAGAAAACAAAATGCAGCAGTGTCAGAGGCCAAGAAAGAAAGGCATAAGGCAAAGGACCTCTCACAGAATACAGAAGAGGCTCAGCAATAACAAGAAAGTATCAGAGCTATTAAAGGAGCTCCACACTACTCAGTAGTACCAAGGGTGGCCTCAAAAAAAGATTTAAAAAAAAGGGGGGGAGGATAGAAAGATTGATAGTGCCCCGAAGAGTAGCATCAAAGAAGGGAAAATGAGCCAAAAATCTGTAAAAGACTAAGAGAACAAAAAAGTAGCCTCTAAGAGGCAAAGGAAGTAGTAAAAAGCCTGAAAGAACCATGATGAACACACAAGAGACTTTGACAATAACAAGAAAGTATCAGAGATTCTGAAGTGCTCTAGGAGTGTATGCCTGCAGCTGCTAAGAGAGAAAAGAACCTAAAAGAGCAACAGAAAATAGCCTTGGAGAAGAGAAGAAATAAGCATGAAGGCTGAAAAAGTCCTAAGAGAAAGAAGCCGCTGAGATGCCATGAACCTTGAAGGAAGATTAAAACAGCCCCAGAAAATCCAGTCAAACTTCAGAAAAAGGGGCTGAAGGGTGAGTGGGATATGAAACAAGCAGCAAGACTGAAAGTGCTCCAAAGTCCCCTCAGTGAGAGGATGGAAGAAACTGAAAGACAGCAAAAACAGCTTTGGAGAGGCTAGAGAAGAAGTGGAGAGGTTGAGAGAGTCCCAGAGAACAGAAGAGCCTCACAGATACTGAGAGCTTAGAAGAAAGTAGCATAAAGTACATGTGATGGATAAGAAAGATTAGCCTCAGAAAGGTGGAAAAAGGTAGGCAAGAAAGAGACCCAGAGATCATACAGTAGCCTTGGAGAGGTGAGAAAATAAAGCAGAAAGACTAAAAGAACCTTGAGAGAGCAAAGAGTAGCTTCACAGAAACCAAGAAAGCAGCAGATGTTAAAAGAGTCCAAGGAGGGTCCACAGTACCTCTGGAGAGCCACAAAAGTAGGAGAGACACCAGAAGAACCCCACTGCATGCAGAGTATCCTTTGGGCAAGCTTTCCCAGTTAGGCTGGAAAGCCCATTGGAAAACATGGTCTCATCCTGTTCCTCAAAGCAGGGGTCCATTGCCATAAAAGCCAAAGCTCTGTCTACAGCACCAGCTGTGCAGTCAGGTCTTAACCCACGGGTTGGGGGCTCTCCTGCCTAAGCCTTGCCTTTCCACTGGCAGGACCAAGGAGAACAGCACCTGGGCTCCAGTGCCCTGTAGCCACTCTTGGTTTGCCTAAGGTTTCCCATGACAGTAACATTGGCACCCACATGGAGGAGCAGGCCAGAGGAGCAGGCCAAAGTCCAGATATGCCTTGGTGCTCTCTGCAAAAGCCCCAGGTCTGACCTCCCTGCAATCAGGAGGTCATGTGAGGTATAAACAAGGTCAGTAGGTGAGTGCCTCTGTAGCCTGTAGAAGGCATGTCCAAGCAGTGTCCCAGCACTGGCTCAGGCATGGTGCAGATGCAGCTGGTTGTGGTGCATCCCTTGGCAATTCACAGCATCCTGAGGTAAACACTGGGGCGGTGAGTACATGGACTACACCTCGGATGCATGTGTATGTGCACATTTGAGCATGGGAATGTGCTGTAGCTGTGTGGAAGCCTGACTCTGTACATCAGAGAAAGACTGGAGATTTTGTTTTCTCACTTTTTGGCAGGTTGACCCTCACCCACAGCTAAGCACCACACAATATCTCACTCATTCCCCCATGAAAACTACAGCAGGCTGGAGAAAGCAAAAGTGAGAAAACTCACAGGGTGAGATAAATATAGTTTATTAACTGAAGGAAAGAGGAAGGGGAAAAAAACAGGAATGCAAAAACAAACTGATGCTCAGTCTCTAAGCAATGGCTGCCTTCCCAAAATCTCTCTTGAATTTCTGTTACTGTGTACAATATTGTAGAGCATGCATCATACAACACATCATATGGGTCAGTTTAGGTCAGCTGTCCTGCTTGTATACCCTCCACATTCTCAAATACCCCCTGAGGGGGACTGAGTGGGAGTAAGAGAAAGGCTTGATGCTGTGTAAGCAGTGCTCAGCTATAGCCAGAGCAGAGGTATGTTGAGGTATGTTACCTGGGCTTGCTTTAGTCACAAATCCCAAGTGCAGCACCTTGTAGTCTGCTACAAAGAAAATAAACTCTATGCCAGACAGACATCAGTACACTCAAACATCACCTGAGTGCTGGTGGATGGAGATATGAGGATCCAGAGAGATGTGGAATGTAATTTTGCCTCTTCTTCTTATGAATGCCTGTCCTCTCCAGACTTCCCAGGCAAACACAGTCTCCCAACCCCACAGTTTGCAGTGTGGCATTGTCTCTGATCATCCCAATCTTGCTCAACACATTCCCCAGACACAGAAGAAACTATGGATACTTGCTTATGCTGCCTAATGTAACTGGGCTCAAAAGTACTCTGCAAATGCTCCTCTCTCCTCAGAGATAGTCCAGCCCAGCATATGCAGCAAAGATGGACAAGCCATTCCCAACATAAATGTTATTCACTAGGAGGTGAGGTAGACAGGGATACCATATCCAGTCATTGAACAAGGTTGCAGATAAGCCCTGCATCCTTTCCTAGGTTGCAATGAGTGGTGGGAGAGGAATGCATCAGGCTATAGATAAGCCTTTTTTCTCTATACAGAGAACTAATGTGTATATTCAAATCTCAGGCTGATGGAGTTCATTGCAGGCGTGTACATAAAAACAGACATTATACATACTCCACAAAGGAAGGTGTTAGGGGTTAGCCTTTTTCTTTCTTTTCTTTCTTTCTCTCAGGTAATTTCCTCACCATCTGTTGCTCTGAAGAGGATGAATGGATGATACTTATGAGACTATGATACGATGGACAATACTTATGAGCTGGACATCTTGGAATTCAATTGAAATGGTCCTGGGAGAGGAGGGGAGAAGGGGTGCAGTTGCAGACGAAGGGTTGGTAGTAGCTGGGTAGTGAGCTCTCTGGCTAGGGGGTTTCTTTTGGGAAATGCAGAGATACCATGAGAGGCCAGGGGGCTGACTGTGACTTGGCTGGGGGTCAGGGGCTGGACTCAGCCCCTTCTGCTCTCAGCGATTGAAGGGGAGAGCAGTTGTGTGTGGTGTGGAGAGTGGGCACCTGTATTTCCCTAGACAGGGCTGCACTGTAGTTTGCTACAGACCAGCTCCCCACCTGGAGTGGCAGTGAGAGCGGCTGCTCCCTGTAAGTTTTGCAATGGGAGCCATCTCCCCTCTTCCCCCTCGCTTGAGTCGCCATTGCTGCGAGGAGAGGCTGCTGAGCCACAGCACCCCCTGCAGGCGCGGGGGAATCACCGCGCCGACCCTGCCCAGCCGGGAGCCAGCAGCGCCCCTGCTGGTGATGACTGGAACTGCACCAAGGGGAGAGGGCCTGACCCCAAGAGAAGGCTCTCACTGCGTTCCTGGTTCTGCTGATTGTTGCTGTCATTGTGGTTGTTTGTTTGCCATACTATATATATTCTACTAAACTGTCACTTCTTTTCCCTTACCTCTGCCTGAAAGCCCTGTTAATGCACAGTTTTAATAACTGGGGGAAGATGGTCATATTTTTCATTCCAGGAAGCTTGCTGCTTTCCTGGGCAGACACCTGTTCTCTTAAACCAGGACATATGGAAAGTAGGGTGATGAGTGAAGTTCAGTCATTATAACAACACAGAGGGAGCAGCACTGCAGGGTCAATGAGAACCAGCCCCATGCAGCTGTTCATGTGTCATACCTGAGAAATTGTGCTGGTGCTGGCAGACTCGCTAGTTTTGAGGTTATCTCATTCTCTGAATGTTTGACTCAGGTAAACAGTCATGTAATGCTGCAGTTAGCAATGCTGTGCCAGCCTAGAAAAGGTAGGAGGCAAGAATTAGTCAGGTATTAAAGTGTTCTTCCTCGTGGATCTTCTGTGTTCATCTCTAGAGAGAAAGAAACTAAAGGCTCTCTGCTTTCTGCAGCTGCTACAAGTCCATCTATTTGTATTTAAATTCTCTTAATTCCAGCTGAAGATTTGGAAATTTCTTGGACTCCTTCTCCCTGCAGAAAAAAAACTCCAAATAAACAGCAACAATAACAAAAAACCAACCAAACCTCAAACAAAAACTCCAGGGATAGTGGAGCTTAGTCTACCCATAAAAGGAGACAGAAAGGCAACTGGCAATATTAAGCAACCAAGTAGTGATGAAATACTGGAAGATAACCAGGGGAAAAAATAACATCTAGGAATGTGAAAGAAAAGTGAAAGGAGTCAATTAAGTCTCTTGGGTGTGGGTTTTATTCTCCATTAATAAGGTGTAAAACATGTACTGCTTGGGACAATGGCTTACAGTCAGTATCACCAAAAAAAAAAAAAAAAAAGGCATCAAAGAACTGAGATGTTCCCAGACCTTCTCCACCTTCCACAGAGTACAGAATAGGCATAGCTGGAAAAAGCACAACAGGAACAGAGCCAGAAAAGGATCTTCTAGAAAACAGAAGGATGCAGGAGATTCAGGTTAAGAAAAATCACTTGACACATCTAACAGCTCCTTGAACAACAAATCAAGAGGATGTAGACTTTCAAGGAAAGAATGTAAAATAATATTCTTCTACAGTTTCCTCCACCTCTCAAGACCAATCCCATATTTGAGGTAGACAGCCATGGCTTCCAGATGTGATGCTCTGTAATAAGCAGAGTATTTCCTCAATCTCTTCTCTTGCCTCTGGGCAACTGCACTTGTGAGTGTCCAATTTTGTGGATACCACAGGCATCACATGCATCCTATAATTTCCTTTGTGCTGCAATACACATGCCCATCATAAAATTTCAAAGTTTTCTGAAAAGTTGCAAAACACTGTCAGTATTTTCTTTTCGTGGCACAGTCATTGTACCATTATGGGAGGTCTTGGGAGGCATGGAGTGCTTATATTTTATTCCTTCTTTGGTTGTCCTGTTTCTTTTTTGCTTACTTTCAGTTAATGCTGGCAGAATTCTATGCCATTATCATTTACATTATCATTCAGTTGCATATATGTAACATTACACCGATTATTAAAAATTAATCTACTATAAAATGGCAAATACCAAAGAATAACCCATTTTCCCCTCTTGGAGAATGTATAATGGCAGTTTATGTTCCTTGGCTTTTCTTAGCTGATACACTCAAGGGCAGAGAGCAGTTCTTCCGAGGGACACAGACAAGCTGGAGGAGTGGGCTCAGAGGCACCATTTGAAACTGAAAATGGACAAAGGCAAAATTCTGCACCTGGGAAGAGATAACCCACGGCAACAATATGGTTTAGGAAATGGTGAGCAGCTATTTTGAAAAGGTGATGTGGTCCTGATAGATGGAAAGCTGGATGTGATCCCACAGTGTGCCCTGGAGGCAGCAGGGGACAACTGCACTCTTGGCTATAAAATAGCAGGACCATATTCAGGATCTCAAAAGAAAGGAATACTAGGATTTTTTAACCTCACTTAAAATAATGCATCCAGTTTGAGGATCATCAGTATATGAAAGGCTGATAAAATTGATCAACTGAAACAATTTCAGCAGTGGAGCACCAAGACAGGCAGGAGGTCGGAGCACTTATTCCGTGAGGAGAAACTGATGGCCCTGGACTTCGTTAGCCTGGAGAAGGCTTGGGTGGGAGGAACTAACTGCAATCTTCCAACAGAAGATTGCTTCAGCAGAGTTAAGAAGACCAGGCCAGGGTACTCACAGTAGTGCATGGTGGTAGGAGAAGAGGCAGAAGGCTTAAGCTGTAATGAGAGAATGTAGGGAATTTTTTTTCATGCTTATGGACAGTCAAGTATCAAGCACTGGAAGAAGTTGGCTAGAGAGGCTGTGCAGTCTGTATCCTTGTAGGTTTTAAGACCTGACTGGATAGAGTCCTGAACAAAATGACCTGATCTCATAGTTGACCCTGATTTAAGCAGGAGGTTGTACTAGATCATATGATTGTAGAACGGTTTGGGTTGGAAGAGACCCTAAACATGATCTAGGGTAGGGACACATTCCACTGGACCAGATTGCTCAGAGCCCCACCCAACCTGTCCTTGGACACTTCTAAGGATAGAAGGTAACAATGATGTCTCCCTGGAACCACCTCTTCTCCAGGCTAACCGCCCCAACTCTCTTAGCTTGTCTAGGTGTTATGAATTATATTTTATTTTTCCAATTTATCAAGCAACAAGATTAAATTTAATAGTAAATTTTTAATAGTAACAAAATGAATACAATCAAAGTGTTGGAGATGACAGTTAAAGTATTGGAGATGAATACAATCAAAGTGCATATATTTTAGAATAAAGAAAATTTGGCAGTAAGTAATTTAGTATCATTGAGGTTCGTATAAAGCATAAGCAAAACCGACTGGGGCCCCCCTCCGACCGGGGATACGGGGAGTGGCTCGCCATTCCTCATGTACCAAAGCATCCAGGCTAACAATCCCACTTATACACTATGGGCTACAGAAGTTTCTAGAAAACTCCTCCTAGTTTCTATTCCTAAAATCTATGTCACTATCTGTACGGCGCATGCTCTACTAATGGGTTGGGGGTCTCTCATCCTTTTAAAGGGCTTATTTCCGATGAAGGCTCATCATCTTCCTCAATGACCGAGGTGTGACCTGCAGGTAGTGCAGGTGCACTATGTGACGGAGCAGATGTTTTCCATAATAAGACTTTAATTGAGTCCCATGCTTGGAATCATCCCATTTTGGCCCATTTCAAGGTCAAAACTTTCTATTTCTAGATGCTGCTTGTCAGACCTACGTCCTTCTACTATTCTTGTTTGACTTTCTTCCAACCTCCTTCTTCGACTCCCAACCTCTGGAAGATGTCCTTTGTCCTGTCGCGCCCATCTCCCCCCTCACCCTGTAACAATTGTCTTCTATTGATCTAAATACAATTTTGTTAATATAGTTACAATTTAATTAGCACGAATCACATTTATTACACTATGGAAAAGGGCTGCTCCAGCCCTTTGAACACCTTTGTGGCCCTCCTCAAAGATAACCAAGGTGCATTCCAACTTGAATCCTCTTTTAATCCCCTGTCTGGTACAATTAAAGAAGCACTATCCTAGGGTAATTGACTGTAATTTCCCTCTGCTTCAGGTAGCTTTTACCAGCTTGGAGACAACTGTGCCTGTTATTTTCTTACCCAGGGAAAGGCACTGCCCAGAAGACTGAGGGAGCTCACCTCACAGGGTTACACTGAAAGGATGAGTCAATGTGCACAAGTTGCAACACAAGAAATTCTAGAATGGACAGAAGGACAGAAGCTTCTTGCCCTTGAAAACAGTTCAGCAGACATGCCTGGAGAGGAAAAAAAAAAGTTTGAATGAGGAACTGAGCAACCTGATCTAGATTTTAAGTTAGGCCTGCTTTGGTAAGGAGACTGGATTAAAGAACTTCATCAGTCTTTTCAAACCTAAATTCTTCCATGATCCTACAATTTATGTACCAGGTAGTACCAGGGAGTTCTCTCTTTCACTTCCATTTGACCATTCCCTGTGAGAATGGGTTTGTAACTCAAGTCATGTGGCCAAACCTCTTCACTTTCTGCCTTTTTGCTGCTTGAAGCAGAGGCTTATGAGAATCAATTAATGCAATTATGTCTTCTTCAGATAGGCTGTTAATCGGCACACAGTGCATCACATATCCACAGAAATGTTTGGATTTGAAAGGTTTTATGCTGTTGTTGCCATAAGGAGTCTGGCATTAGCATGTAGCTTCCAAAGAATACAGTCTCATAAGAGGCTTGTTTTCCCTGTAATGACGATATTCTTATCTCAAGAGAGGTTTATGCTCCATTATTAATTATCAGTCTAAACATACAAAGAAAGGGAAGAAACACACAACAAAAGTCTCAACACTATCCCACACTTCAAGGCGTAACAGCAGAAACCTCTTTAAAACTTTTGACTGCTAGGAAGCTGTGCATTGTGCTACTGTAACTACAAATACATAAATTCTGTGAAAAGCCTGACCCTTATTTTAAAAATACACAACAGACAGCAATAGCAATAGAAATAGATGATTCAAAGAGGACCATATCAGATTTAAAGCATTATCATCATCATTTCAATAAAAAAAAAGATGTTCAACAGACATTCAGCAGCTAAGGCAATAACAGAATCCTTCCTTGCTTCTAGCCTCTGTATAGATCCATAAAGCAAGGCAGGATATGTCCCAATAAAGTTCATATGCTTTCCAACAATGTCAATAGAAATAACATGGCTCTACTTCCAGAAAACTCCTTTATTCCAGAAGCATTATATTCATGCCACTGAAATACCTCCAGTGACTCATCAAGGCTACTTGACTTTTTAACTCAAATAAATAACCTTTTCTAACTGTATTCAGAGGCAAGGTCAGCACAGCCAGAATCTGGATAAACATCCTGTTTGACACTCCCTCAGAATTGGAGAAATTAATCATTTTCACTCCACCTGTGTTGTTCTTGGCATGCTGCTCAGTGAAAATCCTTCACTGCAGGATGTGTTGCAATGACTGCACGCATGTATAAGGACTGCCTGTGTTTTGGAAGGCCGCTGGCTGACTGCAGAGTGCTGTAGCTGGTACCACTGCCAGCCTCTCCCCCCAGCAGCTCCCCTCCTAGACCGTCTGCACCAAAGGGCTGGGGTGAGCTATGCTCAGCACTGTGGCTTCTCTCACTAACTGGTTCTAGAGCCACTGCTGCTGCTTCCAGACCTCATTGTGGCATAAAGCTGCTCACGGGCCCCGAGCACCTACAGCAGCCTCTGATTGCTGCCCTCCTTGCTCTGTGTGACCCATGCCGTGCACGGTCACATCTGCTGCCGTGCCTGGCACCAGCACGGTGTCACGGCTCTGGTACCTCAAGGGACTGGTACCGGTACTGGAACTAGGACTGGGACTGTTACTGGTACTGTTACTGGCACTGGAACTGGAACTGTCACTGGCACTGATTCTGAGACTGAAACTGGGCCTGGTACTCATACAGCTACAGGGACAGGTACCTGAGCTATTGATACCAGAAACTAGAACTAGGATTGATACTGGTACTAGTACTAGTAGTGAGACTGGAACTCGGATTGCTACTGGTACTGGAACTGGGCTTGGTACTGGTTTTAGTACTGGTACAGATACTTGTACTGATTTTGTAACTGGGATTGATGCCAGAACTGGGAATGGGCCTGGTAAAGGTACTGGGACTGGCTCTGGCACTAAACTGGTATTGATACTGGCACTGGGCCTGGTATTTGTACTGGTACAGGTACTTGGACTGTTTTTGGAACTGGGACTGATGTTGGAACTGGGACTGGTGCTGGAACAAGGACTGGTGCTCGGATTGGAACTGGCGCTGGTACCGGCACAGGCAGTGGTATTATACCGGAACCAGACGTGGTACTGGTATTGGTACTGGAACGGGTGTTTGCAGTGGTATTGATACCGGAACCAGACGTGGTACTGGTATTGGTACTGGAACGGGTGTTTATACTGTTTTTGGCATTGGGACTGGAGCTGGAAGCGGTGCTGAGGTTGGGACTGTGCCGGCGCTGGTTTCGGCGCTGACACGGCACTACAGGAACCAGCAGACGTCAAGGCCCTGACCCTGGGCCCTTTCCAGCCCCTCAGCGCGTCACGACAGCGGCTCCACCGCGCCCCGCCCCGCCCCCGCCTTCATTTGCATGCCCGCCCCCGACGGGCCAATGGGGCGCGGCCACCGCGGCGCCGGCCCCGCCCCCCGCGGTCGCCGGTAACGGAAGCGCCGGGAGCGGAGCGGGCCCCGCGCGCCGCGCCCGGCCCGCGCGGCGCGGGCGGCCTGCGGGAGCGCGCCCGGTGCGCGCGGCCGCTGCGGTGAGTGCGGGCGGGGCGGGGCGGAACGGAACGGCCCCCGGCCCCGCGCCGCGCCCCAGCCCCGCGCGCCCGCAGGCCGCCGCCCGCCGCGCCCCGCCCCGCCCCGCCGCGACGCGCAGCGCGCTGCCAGGTTGGGCACGGGGGTGGGAGGGGTCGGCCACGGCGTGTGTGGGAGCGGCCTGCGCGCCCGATGGAGGGGTAGTGGCTCTGCGCCCGGCACGGTCGCCGGGCCGTGCCCTTGAGTGCTAGTGGATTCAACCCTGCTGAGTGCGGTTACGGGCGCGATTGTGACGGTGGCTCCCGGCAGCACGGAGCGGGTGGGTGGGGACGCAGGTGGGAAGGTGTCATTCCACCGTGTGTCCCGTACTGGTGCTAATGCCGGTCCTTCTCCTCGCCTCCCCTCCCAATCCCTGCGGGCTCACCTCAGGCAAGGCTCCTAATCAGGTGTCGTGTTCTCTACGGAAGAGCCAGAGATTCCTTTGGCACTGCCTGTGTTCCCAGCAGGGTACTGTACCGAGTCGGTGTTTGTAGGCAGAAAAGCCTTTGGCAATAAAGCACGACGTGCCAAGTGAAGCAGGCAGCACAGGAATCCTGAGAGAGCAGTCCATTGGGATGCTGCTGTGTTTGTTACCATTCGGGTGGTGAGAGCCTGGCACAGGTTGCCCAGAGAAGCTGTGGATGCCTCATCCCTGGAAGCGTTAAAGGTCGGGTTGGATGGGACCTGGAGCAACCTGGTCTAGTGGAAGGTATCCCTTGCCCATGGCAGGGGGATTGAAACCAGATGGTCTTAAAGTTCTCTTCCAACCCAAAGCATTCTGTGAGTCTACACACTGTAAAGCATGTATATCAGTCGAACATAAAGTACTTCCGGAAAGGAGAGGGAGTGCATTGCCAGTAGTAGTAAAGCCATTCAGTCACAACGTACAACAAGTACTGTTCTTGCTTAGGAGGGTGTTTTTCCTAAGAAAGTTATTTAATTTGAGCTGTTCTGGTACCTCCTGGACCAGTAGAAACAGTGCTAATAATGGGAGTTGAGACCCTTCTCGAAATGCTACCTGATGCTTATAAATGGTCTGCATATGATTTTGGATTAATCAATAATTCCTTCAAACATTTTGAATTTGTGTCACCTTTGAGAACAGTTCTCTTGTTTTTATGGCTTTACATATTCATGCCTTCAGGTCTTTCCTTCATACTTCTGAAGCATCCTGGAATCTACCTGCTTACCCTAGACTTTGTGATGAGGGTAAAATGTGTGGATTGAATGTAAGATTTTTGAAAGCCGTGGGAATAACTATCTCCATAGTAAATGGTATATTCTGGAGGTTGGGCCCCTGGAGGACTCCAAATGTGTTGACAGGCACAGATAATCATGCCTTCTGTGCTTGTGAAGGCATGTCCTTTTGTTCAAAAGGCATCATTGATTTAATTGATCAGAGTCAAGGCCCTGAACTAACGCAGGGAGGGAGCTGAGGTCTGACCATTTTAATGGGAACATGAAGAAACAAAACATTACCAAGAAACGCCTGAATTGCTTTCCTCAGCTTTAAAGAAGCTAGGGCCTGCCTGCTTTCAGTAGGATAGAGCATAGTCAAATACTTATCCAAGAGGAAGAATCAAATTGAAGGTGGAAGATTTTCATCAAAAGATGTTAGCCAGTTGTGCTTTTAACAGCAAGTGAATATAGGCTCTGTGGCTGTTTTGCTATAGGTAATAGATGTTAATGGATGCCTTCTGAAGCAGAGAATGGTTTTCTTATCTTTTTCAAAATACTTTTTCTGTGCAGCTGATGAACCTTTTGTGTAGTGCTGCGTGAACTTGAGGCAGCAATCCATACATGTAGGCTTCCATTTTCACTGAAGTAGGTTTGCCTCAGATTCTGCAATTTGTTGGTTTTTTGCAGGTCCACTTACAATCCCCCTGATCTCTAAGCATCTGGATTTTTGTAACCCTTTGGAGCTTTTGATTATTAGAGTACAGCCTGTAGCTATTAGCACAAAGAGGTTTCTCAGATTTTTTTTCAAACAGAAAAGACAGAAATACAACTAGCTTGGAAAAAAATGGAGCGTGAAGGACAATGCTAGAAGTGCCTCCTGCTCTGAACTGCTGCCCCAGTAGCACTGGCCAGAATGGGGATGCCTACTTTTAGCCTCCAGTATTTGTCTTCTTCAGGTCTCTATTTTTCCTGGGTTGAAGTGACCAGGAAACAACTGAAGCATCCAGGATACTAACTACGTCATTTGACTTGTGCTGGAGGCTGTTGTTTCACTTCTTGGAAGAAAAAGTGAACTTGAGGACATCTTTGGGAAGAGTGCCAAAGTGTATTGCTTAAACAGTTAGAGTGGGTGAATTGCTGACCTTTTCTGGGAGTGGGGCAAGTTTTTTTCTCCGAAAGATTCCCTGAAACTTACTTAGAATTTTTGCTTGGGGAGATTGTTGCAGAAAGTTGACACATTAAGAGATATATGCAAATAGAGGTGAGCACTTTCAGAGTTTTCAGAATTTTATTGATGAACAAAGAATGAGCTGAATTCTGACAGAGACTGTTCTTCTAAAGGTATTCTGGCATAGCTCTTGATAGGCTTAAACTTGTCTAGCTGCTTTTTGAACTTCCATAAATTTGCAGCATCTATACCATACCATGAAAAGAAATTCCATAGGTTGCCATCTGGTTCATGAAGTTTTTCTTTCATTTGTTTTGAACTTGATGTGCAACCTTTGATAGGTGTCTCCTCCGTATGTCAGAGGAAACTGTGATTCTTTATTCCCTATTTGGTTTTGTCATGATTTTGTAGACCTGTGCTATATCCTTTCCTCAGTTCATTTTCTTCTATCCTTCAGAACCCCAACTGTGGTAGTCATTGCTTGTGTGGGAGCCACTCTTGCTTTTGGTGTGAACTTTCTCTGTAAATACAAGTACACAGTACCAGGAATTTTACATTTTTAAGTGGGTGCATTAAGGGGAAAATTCTTCTTCATGCACTGCAAAGGAATAATCTGCTGTGGTCTTGCATGGTTAAATAATTGTATTCTTGTCTAAGTTTTTTTCTTACAACTTTTGATTTCCAGTCTGATTTGTTCACAGCTGGTGAGTAGCTAGTAGGTGTTTCCATCAAGCTGTTGAATGTAACACCTCATTCTTGAGAAGTATGAATGAAGAGCCTGTTGTATATTTCTGAGTGGCCTTGATGCTATAACCATCAACATGAAATTTAGCACCTCTGTTTGATCACGTAAAGCCTATAGTTCTTGTCTTTACTGTCATGCTCTACAGACAACTAAGATAATTTTGAAATTGTTTAACTAAGTTGAAGGATAATACTTGATAAGTAGCAAATTGACAATTTTTCTCAGGAAAAGAAAGAAGAGATCTGTCCTCAGCCTGATAGGATTTTTTTTTTTGGTAGTTATTGCAAATGCACTTTATTTTGCTTTTTTTTATAAATGTCTCTAAACTTTTTTGTATGTATACGTGAATGTTTCAGGAAATGCTTCAAGGGCCATCGGAAGATGTGTTTGGAAAGATGGAAAATTCAGTTGAAGACATGGATACCTCCGATACCCAGTGGGGCTGGTTTTATTTGGCTGAGTGTGGTAAATGGCATATGTTTCAGGTAAATATCTTTGAAGTTATATTGGCTCTGATGGATTCCATGCATCAAATTACCTATGGCTGAGTTTGTATTAATGTGATTTTTCTTTTATTTTGAAGACCGACTCAAACAGTCACTGCTCTATTAGCAGTGAAGATATTGAAAGGAGTTTCCGAACAGACCCTCGTGGATCTCTTTCTTTTACTACTGCAAAGTTTAACTACACACTGGACTTTTCAGGTATGTGGCTTTACAAAGACTAAATTTAAACAATAGAAGGTCTCAGATACAGCAGCACATTTGTTCATTCACCAGGTTATTTTCCTCATATCTGCTGTGAAAGCATAATTAAGAATGTCTTCTTTATTGCAAAATACATAGGAGTTTTTAGAAACAGCTGCTCTGTTACATTTTTTTGTGTAGTTTATTAATGAAGTGGCATGTTTTGTTTAATAGCACTCTGTTGTGTTCCTACTGCTTGCTTCAGCTGCAGGTGGCATGTAGGATGCATCTCTTGAACTGTGAAGGTTGAAGCTTTTTTCTTTAATGTGCAACTGCCTGTAAGCTTGGAAAACCTTTTCCATTCAGTCTGTATAAGAAACATTGTTATGAAGGAGGCTTCCTGCAAAATACTGGCATCAAAGTGATTTAATAATTCAGCAGGTAGTTGAAGCCAGTTCTGTCCTCAGAATAACAAGGAGATGGGCAAAAGGATTTACCAGTAGATTGTAAAGATCTTGCTTATGCTGTTCTTATAAATTACAGAGTATTACAGGTTTTTAATATGTCTAACTAATTATAAGTGTAATCTATTTTTTGTTCAAAGGCGTGTTCTAGTAACATTTTTTTTAGTTTTTCTATTTATAGATGGTTTATTTTCTGATTAAATTGCAAAACATCTATATGCTTAAATATAGGAATAAAGGAAATAAGTACATATTCCAATAAATATATTCAAATTTCAAATATTTCAAATACAGAAAGTGGGGACTGAGTAAGGCAGCAATATACTGGCAGTAAAGTGGTATCTAACAATACAAGGAGTTTTAGGCTTACTTGTGTTGAATTATATTTTTATTTAAAAAAATATGTTTCTCATCCAGAATAAAAACACTATAAGCAAATGTTAAAGAACAATTTTTATGTTACTCTCTTTAGGTCATGATGTCATACACCAAAGATTGTGTATTTTTTGTCATTCAAGTCTTTCGAAGTTTTGCCTGTGATTTAGTGGGGATGAATATTAGATGGATGTTTTAAAAATAAATGTCTTGTGTGTGTAATATTTAGACATTTTGCCAACTCATATAAATGACAATGCATTTAGAAATATTTTTTGAAAATGCTGATTGGTTACTTGTTGAAATAGAAATTCCTGACAAGTAACTTAGAGTGTAGTAACGTTCTTTTAAAAAAATGACACCTAAATGTTTCATATGCTGTGGGGAATTCCCAAAAACTTTATCCTAATTCTTGTTTTATATTCAGTGATGAAACAAATCAACCTAACTACCCTTAAACAACGTCCCATAAAGCGAGCTCCCTTTGCAATCAATTCATTCAGGTAAGGAAATAAGAGGAAGACTCCTTCTTTTTCTTTATTCCCAATTCTTCTAAGTAAAATGAAAAGTTTTATCTTTATTGTTTATATTTATTTGCTTTTGGAGTCACTTACTCTGAACACCTGTTTAATCAGAATTACTGCAGGGAAGCAGCACCAAAAAATGGAATCCATAATTTATTTAGAAGTATTATTGTAACAGCAAAAAAAGTTTGAGTTATATCTCATGCCTATATTTTACTCATTTACTCTAAAATTACTTGGAGTTTAAATAATTGTGTTATAACAATTCTTTTATGAGTCTAACTGCTTTAGATTGTCAGTTTTTTACCATTTGATCAGTCATTAGATGTAAACCTGAGCTGATGTAAATCTGGAACTCACTAAACTATTAATAAACTGAGCTATGCAGTGTTACTACCACAGGTGAAATTGAGTACATGGGATATGTGGGGTCTTTTCCCCAAATAGTTTCTGAGAAAAAATTTAGTGTTGAATTGTAGTTTGGTTATACGTTCCAAAAAATTTTTATCATTTGTCATAAGAAATGTAGTAGCCATTTCTTTACATTGGCTTGCAAGAAGATCTGTGTTTTTAAAGTGTCAACGTTTTTTCAGTTGGTATTTGCTAAATAGTGCATACAATGATCTGGCAATTTACTTTGTTTTTTGAATAATTGCATTCTGTACTCTTATTTCCATGTGGTGACATTCTTTACTTTCAGGAATTTCCTTTTTTAGTCACAGTTTTAAGGCTTAAGAGCTTCTATGTATGTGCTTCTATGTATGTGCTTAAACCACTCTTTTTTAGTAGCTCTGTATAAACTTCATGGGGGTTTGCTTTTTTTGCATACTGTGTTGTTTGGAGCAGGGGTTTGACAGGAAGACAATGTCTCATGTCTTTGAAGTGATGTGCTTTTACCTTTTTTGTTTGAAGTTTCATCTGTGAAAATGAGGCTATCCCTATGCCTTCACACTGGGAGAATGTAAATACTGAGGAGCCATACCAGGTAAGAGTTGGTATGCAACTTGGTCAAAAACATGTGACAATGAAATAATGCATCGAATTGAAATCGCACTAACCTCTTTTTTTCCAGCTTATTCCATTGCAAAAGAAAACAAATGAATATAATGAAGTTTCTAGTCTCTTTGGAAAAACAATGGATAGCCACCGAATTAAAAGAATTAAGAGAATACAAAATCTAGACTTGTGGGAGTTTTTTTGCAGGTGAGATTATTTCTAAAACCACCAGTTTTAGGATTGTTAATGGAGAAAAGTTTTAAGTCATGCAGCAGAAATACGTTTAACTGTTTTTATTATTAATTAATTTTTTTGTTGCTTTTTAACTTAAAATTTTTCTTATTTGTCATTTCTCTTTATTCAAAATTTAATTTTCAAGACTGTGTAGCTTCTACAGGTGCAGAAATGTAATACTTGCAGAAATGCATTAGATAAAGCTGTAGCACAGATAATGTGTTTAAGATGTTCAGAATATCTGTGTGGTAGATGCCCATGATCCTTACAGTGAAGTAAGAAGTACAAAAAATAACTTTTTGTAAAATGATTCCTTGAGAGGCTTGTATTATTTTAATTTTTACTGAACAAAGCAAATAAATATTTCATTCTTGTTGAATTTCTGAATTATATGAAGCACAGGACAGAATTAAGTGTCTAATTAACATATCTTCATGCAATTTATTTTATGTTGAACGTGCTACAAAACCTTGTTCTAAGTTCTTGGCTTTTCCGTCTTTATGTTGTGCTGGCCTGGAAGAAGTAGGAAGTGTCCAGTTTGGTGTCCACTTATTTTTTGGTGTCATTAAGCAATTGTACTTGACAAATGTTATTTGTGTATCTTGTAGGAAAGAGTACATATCAGAAGATTTAAAGATGGTTTGCATAATAAAAAAATCTAGACTAAGTTAAAGAGTGAGGAAATAAGTAACCAGATGTATACTAAAATCTTACATAAGTTACATGATTTTTTGAAGGATATGTCATTTATTGTTCATTTCATGCTATATCACTAACATTTGTGAGGAAGTGAAATTCCTTACATACATTAATGGTTAAGAGAGTTATCCTACTTTTAGTTAAGTTTCCTTTTTTCTTTGGTGGAGTAAGGAAGGGGATCAGCAGAAATTCTGCCTTGGACTTCCAGAGGTCAAACCTTGGGTTGTTCAGGAGACTGTTTGTTGACTTGAGTCCCTTGTAAGGTAGTCCTGAAGGGCAAAGGAGTCCAGGGAGGCTGGGCTTTTCAAGTGGGAAATCCTAAAGGCTCTGGAGCAGGCTGTCCCCTTGTGCTGAAAGACGAGTAGTTGAAGACTAAGATCATCCTGGCTGAACAGAGAACTTTGGCTGGAAATCAGATAAAAAAGAGAGTTTATGACCTTGGGAAAGAAGGGGCAGGCAACTCAGGAGGTGTGAAAAATGTTGAGATGTTTTGCAGGGAGAAAATTAGAAGGACCAAAGCCCATCTAAAGCCTAATTTGGCCACTACTGTAAAAGACAATAAAAATATTTTTTAAAAAATAAATCATCAACAAAAGGAGGACTGTAGAGAATCTCCATCCTTTACTGGATGTGGGGAAACATAGTGACAAAGGATGAGGAAAGGACTGAGGCAACAAAGGTATTAATAGTAAGACCAGTTGTTATCTGTGCACCCTGACCTTGAGCAGGTAGACAGAAGTGGGGAGCAAAATGCAGCCCTCATAATTCAAGAGAAAATGGAACCTGCTACCCCACACAAGTCTATAGGGATGGATAGAATCCACTGGAGGGTTCCAAGGAAGCTGGGGAGGTGCTCAATGAGCCACTTTAAACCATTTATCAGCAGTCCTGTCTCACTGGGGAGGTCCCAGTTGGCTAGGGGTGAGCAAATGTGGTGCCCATGCACAAGAAGGGTTGGAAGGAGGATCCTAAGAAGTACAGAATTGTCAGGCTGAGCTCAGTGCCAGGGAAGGTCAAGGCACACCTCATTCTGGGTGCCATCAAACAGCGTGTGCAGGGCAACCAGGGGTCAGGCACAGCCAGGATAAGTTTAGGACAGGCAGGTCCTGCTTGATGACCAACCTCACTTCCTTCTATGACAGGGTGACCCACTAAGTGGAAAAGGGAAAGGCTGCGGGTTTTTTTTACCTGGACTTCAGTAGAGCCTTCGACACTGTTTTCCCACAGCATTCTCCTGAAGAATCTGGCTGCTCATGGCTTGGACAGATGCAGTGTTTGCTGGGTAAAAAACTGTCTGGATAGCCAGGCCCAGGGAGAGGTGGTGAATGGAGTTACATCCAGCTGGTCAGTAGTGGGGTCACACAGGGCTCAGTGTTGGGGCCAGTCCTGTTTAATATCCTTATCAGGGGTCTGGACAAGGGGATCAAGGGCACCCTCAGTCACTTTGCAAATGACACCAGGCTGGGTGGGAGTGTTGATCTGCTGGAGGGCAGGAGAGCTCTGCAGAGGGATCCAGACAGGTTGGATCCAGGGGCTGAGGCCAGTAGTGTGAGGTTCAATAAGGTAAAATGCTGGGTCCTGCCCTTGGGTCACAAGACAATGTTATAGGTTTGCACACACTGGTGAAAAAATTATTGCCTGGTAGTATATTACAAAGAAATAGGTATTCCAGCATTTCAAATTCACATCTTTTGGTGTCCCAGGTAGGAAAGGTAAAAAGAGGATGATGCTTAGTAAAAAAGTAAAGTAAAAATAGATGTTGGTCAGTGAGATTACTGACCAGTTTTAGAAGAAGCTTATGTGCTTACATAGGTACAAAGAGCATGTCTGCGGGTATTTCATTTTGCTGTAGGGTTTACGTTTTGAGTGAATTGACTGAATGAGAATTTTCACAGTGCTGGATGAACTTAATTTTGTTGAACTGGATTATCTTGTCACTGCTTGTGGAAGGTGGTAAGATGATGCTTTTTAGAAGAGTTGGGCTCCTTGATTTCTGTTCCAAATTACCAAAGTGTCCTGTTGTGGCATTTCTGTGTTCTGCACAACCAGCTTGCCAGTGTGCCCAGTGTGCTTAGGAAGAACAGTTGCTATTTAAACTTTTATGGTTTTGAAAAAGTGTTTTGTTTAATTGATGAGGGATTACATTTGATCATTGCTTGAATGATTATTTGCATCACTGTAGTGATCACAACACATTTGTCTCTTACAGTAGTTCCCATATTAATGACAATTCTAAATTGGCTTTATGAAACGAACTGGTCAGAGAAAGTAAAGGACTGTTGTAGAACATATTTTGACAATTGATTATTCACTTTTTCCATAAATTTGTTCCATTTCCCTGTTTCAAGAGAAGTTACTTGAGACTACATATATGTATTGTCAGAGATCAACAGCCAACAACAGAGACCTGCTGATTGAAGAAATTTCAGATGTTCAGCATAACTAGCCCTTAGATCAGTTTTTCTGGTTTGCCTAAGTAATAGTGCTTGATAATCTCCTAACTTTGTTATCCCTTCCAACATGACATTAAAATAAGTGAAGGAAACAAAATGTGCAAAATTACCTTTCTTTTAAAGATGTCTCTGCAGAAAATGACCATACTGAAACTAATAACATATGAACAATGTTTATAAAATCAAGGAAGACCTTTTTTCCAAGTCTTACACTATGTCAGAAAATAGTCCTACAGCATTCAGAAATGTGTGATTTCTAAATAAATACCTTAAGAATCCTGACCTGTTTAAGAGCTAAAGTTATCTAGGTACTTGTAAAGCAAAATGTGTTAGGTCTGTACCCTCAGCAGTGTTTTTTTCACAGTAGTAATTTAGTGTGTTTGTACAACTATTTATTTATTATGTGCTTATTTATGTATTTATTGTGTGTTTTCTGTAGGAAAAAAGCTCAACTGAAGAAGAAAAGAGGTGTCCCAACGATTAATGAGCAGATGCTGTTTCATGGCACAAGTAATGAATTTGTAGAAGCAATATGTATTCATAATTTTGACTGGAGAATAAACGGGATGCATGCTGCTGTGTATGGAAAAGGTAAGTATTGCTGTCACATACAACAGTGGTAATGTTAACAGCTCAACATTAAGTGTTCCCTGTAGTGTATACTTTGTGATGCATGCCTTGTGTTTATCCAAGAGCTGTTTAATACAGCTCTGCTTTTATGGCAAGTGTCATTAAGGATGCAGTAAGGAATGTAATTGTCACAACTGGCTGGTAGGGCCAGGGAGCATGGGGAAGGGATGCCCAGCAAAGCAGTGTTGTTCACAAGACAATCTTTCTGCTAAAATGTTCACACTGAAAATGTTTGGTCATATTGTTATAATATAATAATAAACAACAAAAAAAGGGTTGCTAATGAATATAAAGGAACTGACATTTTTTATCATCTTGATAGCTATGCTCCGATAGTCAAGCTGTCATAGTAAGAACGTCATCAGATTTTCTGTGTTTTTTATTTGAAAGGGACCTATTTTGCAAGAGATGCATCATATTCCAGCCATTTCTGCAAAGAGAGCATGAAGCATGGAGATACTTTCCAGATTCATGGTGTGAACCTGCAGCCTCATCTGCATAGACCAGATAAAGTCATGTTTCTTGCTCGTGTATTAACTGGTGACTATATCGGCGGTGATTCAAAATACATAAGGCCTCCTTCAAAAGATGGAAGCTTTGTGAACTTGTATGACAGCTGTGTGGATAACACCTGGAACCCAAAGATCTTTGTCATCTTTGATGCCAACCAAATCTACCCTGAGTACTTAATAGAATTTTGTTAAGTTTGAACTGAGTATCGTATGTGGTTTTTTGATACTTTTGTTCCTTTTGTAAAGACAACAACATAGAAACGTGATGCATGAAAGAGAGGTGAAAGAAAAGCTGGCATCATTTATGGAGGAGGGAAGCTATTAAATATTTAACAGAGACTGGTGAAATGTTTTTAAAAATCTGTAAACTTTACTAATGCATTTTTCAAATGTAGAGACTATTACAAATCTAAAATTGCTTAGTGAGCCTTAAATACATTGAGCATTGGTAAGTTTTCAAAGGCAAGACTTATGTTTTGATTTTCTAAAGTATATTAAAAGTGGTAGAAATATGCCTCTAATATAGTATGCATATAATGAAACTAATCTTTTATAAAGATTGCATATAAAACATAAAGTAAGAACAACAGCAGCAAAACCCCAGGGGACATGGCTACGTGTGTATGTGTGTGTGTGTCTGTTCCGTAGTACATGTTATTTTGTTTGGAGGTCTCTTAGTTTGGATTCTAAACCCAAAAAAAATTAAAAAGCATCTACAGCTCCTTCAGCAGTTTCCTCCAGATAAAGTTCAACAAAGCTGTCAGGTTTAACTTTATGTACATTTTACTGTAAGCTTCAGTTTTATACTGGGAAAATAACAAAGCCTTTGCAGTAGGATTTGACCGTAGGTTTTGCTGTAAATGAGGTCCATAAACTTGTGGTTGTTAGTTGTTTGGTATGTAACTGTTGGGCTCACTGTTGGGATATCAGCAGTGCCATACACCTTTCTCAGGTCTTATCCTATGGAATTTTTGCCATCTCGTTGGAGTATTCATGTGCTGCTGTGATTCCTGTCTGGTCAGAGTTCAAGACACATTCAGTGCTCATATACTTGGTATTACTGAAGACAATGTTTACATTAACTTAACTGGAAACAATACACTTAAACTAACAAGGAAAATTTCAAAAGATGCCATCCTTTAGTTTTTAAACACTATAATAGAAAGCTTCCAGTTATAGTTGTGTAGACCAGGTTTTAATAACTGGTATGGTTGTAAAGTTAAAGAGTATTTTTCACGTGTAGAAAGAGCAGGAGAGACAATATTTGGGTAAAGAACAAACCTGAGTACCTAAACACGTGAAGAGGCTGAGGAAGGGGCTGTTACAGTGAAACGCCCTGTCGTGTGAAACGATTTGCTATGGAATTGCATCCCTAGCGTCCTTTGTTAAAGGACCTAAGTAGCACTAATGGACAAAGTCAAAGTTGAAACCTTTCCAGGCTTTTTCTTTGGCTATGGCCAGTAACAAGACCCTGTAGAATCGGTGTATAATTGTGGCAGATGTGGAATGATCTGTGTTGGTTTGTTATAGAATTATTAATGGACTTTTTGGATCAAAGGCTGTGTTTAAAAGGTATTGCATTTAAAGGCACTGCCGCTGCTGGAATGACCAGGTCTGTTCAAAGTCATACTAAAGCGGTGGAACTGGGAGCAGAAGATGACAACATATCTGGCATCGTAACTGAGGACACAAATATCTCCTCCTGAGTGCTGTTACTGTTGTCTGTCAGTGCATCTTGCACAAGTTGTGTGTCTGTTTCTATTTATAATTTCATGGCAATTTTCCTGTCTCTAAACCACTTAGGGCTAGAATGCATTTTCCTTTATTTTAGGAAGTATGGTTTCTGATCCCACTTGGGAACTCTAGATTCTACTCTTGTAGGTATGATTTGTGTTTGATTCACTACTACGCTAGCTCTACAAAAGGCACTTTGTTCCCCACATTGTATAAAATAATAGCAAATCATGCAGGGAATTTGTGTATTACTGAATCCTTTTTATTATTACGCAGTATTCTACAGAGCATACATTTTATGAAACTAACAAATACATGTGTTGTTGTTCCTTTGATTGTCTTTTATTTCTTCTGAAATTGATGATTTTTCTTAAGAAAATGGAAGTTTCTTTTTTAGCGCCTCATGGACAGAAAGTACCACAATCTTTACTGATCTCAGAGACTTTTCTGATTGTTTGTGTGGTGGTGTCTTGTTTGCTGCTTAATCTGAATTGAATGGCACAATCTTCATCTTATTGCACAATTGAAGTTTTACCTCTTCTTTCAATGTTCAATGTGTTCTGCTTTTTGTGTTTATGAATTTTGTTATTGAAGATGTCTGTAAAATAACTGTCCTTTCTCTGGCAAGGGAAGAGCGATTATTACTGCAAGCAAAGTCCAGAACTGTACAAGTAGCCAATACAGGAAATAGTTTGACTTAATAAAGGGAACAGTGAGAAAGAAAGGGAGGAAAATAATTTCTTGGCCTTTAGAATGTTAAAGAAAAGGGATCTTGGTGTGATTCTGGGGAAGGAAACCTGCTATTTTCTGTTACAGTTTCATGTAATGAAACTTCGTTCTCCATTTTGGTTTTCCGCCGGTGAAAGAGAACATGTTATTCACTTATGCGTCTTGATCTGAGGTAGAGCTTTCTGACTAAATTATTCTTGTGGCAGAGTGTTTTCACGTGAGTACAGCACTTCAGGATAACACAGAAAAATAGCTTCAGCTCATACTGCCCTCCTGGACCAGCTTTGTTTTTTATAATTGGCGTGTACTCAATTATTGCTGAATGGATCTCATTTCATCCAGAGCAGTTTGGGAGAGTGTCTGTCTTCATTCCAGTTCATTTACAGGATCAGTTTGCACAAACTCTTGTTTTTAAGTTAGAATCCAAAGGGAGAAAAAATGGATACAGCTCTGTTTTCTAATAGATGTCCCAGTACACTCATCCAAGCTAGATGTGAGATACATAATGTTCTGGCTGGAGTTGTTGACTTAAGACTACATTGGATGCCAGTTCAGCTGGCAGCTTGAGGACAACTCTCGCCCTTTTTAAACCTTTATCAGCACAGAAGATCATAGCAGGAAGGCTCAAGTCTATATAGAGGAAATTACTTTCAGGAAGATGAGCACATGTCAGTCTTAAAATTGCTGTGACCTAAATGTCCATCAGTGTTGTAACTATTTTTAGGCACTGTCTAAAACAGCAGACTCGCTAAAAAGCACAGGCCTACTCCAGCATAGCCATCTACTCTTCACAAGTCACAAAAAATACTATGGGGGCTGACAGATGGAATACTTTGCCCCATTTTAAAGCCAACTGGCCTCTCTTACACCCCTTTCTGTTAAGCCCCTTTGTTCTCCTTGACTCTGCCTTCCCCTGTTCATCCCCCACCGCATAGGTATGTACAGCTCCATTGATTCCTGTCCGATCCCCCAATACCATTTCCAAAGTCCAGGATGAAATAAGCTTTCACACACTCTTACGTGCTCTTATCAGTTAATATGACTGACCAGGTTTGGTTCTCATCACTGCCTCCCTTATCATATCATCCAGGTTTATCCCCCATACATTCTGTACATTCTTGTTCTTGGCTTCTTCCTTTTCTTATAGTCTCTGCTGTGTCAGAAAAGGTAGTAGAGGAGTAGTCACTCTCCTTCCACATACTCGTACAGGTAACTGTGCCACATAACATGTCCAGCAATTTTAGTGCTGCATTTGTCCTAAGTTGGAGATTTAGTTGGAGAGGTCACATTTCATTCCTCTGGTAATGAATAGACAAGAGATAGCCAAGGTGAACAATACCAAGACTGGAAAGTTGCATATTTGAGTGGATTTTTTAATTGGAGAGGGCTCACTTGAATGTACAGAAATAGGAGAGTATTTGGTGTATCTTGCAATAAGGAGGAAAAAAAAGCAGTGTAGCAGAGAAAGTAAGTATGGGAAAAGGCAGTAATCAGTTCCATGGAATACCATAAAATTAATTTCTCTTCATTGTGTGCTTTGAGCTGTTACGTTTGATACTGCTGTCGTGTTAAGGATTGCCAGCCAGCTGGTTCTGACTGTTTGCACACTTACTTGCAGACATTTGAAGATTAATTTACTGCCACTTTACTTTTAGAGTCTTTTGCAAAAGACTGTGACTCCACTGCTAGAAACAAATCTGAAGCTATGTTCTTCTCAGCGACTGACTTTACTAGAGATGTCATTTCTGTATTTGTATTTTTGTCTATTGACTTTGAACGTCTTTGAGGTGTTTTTGTTTCAGTATTTTTCTTTCTAGAAAAACGTTTTTGCAGTTAAAGAAGGATGAAAGAAGAAAGGATAAATGTATCAGCATTTGGGCCCATGTCTGGTGCCGATCAGGAAGATGGGCAGTGGAAATGACATTATGTTTCCAATCTGAAGCCAAGATCAGTTACATCCATTTCCTGGTTGTCTTCTAGCCAATAAATGCCAAATTAATTTAAAGGGAATTAAATCATACAGACACCAAAAGGAACAACTTCAAATGTTTATTATCATTGCTCAGCTTATTCACTGATACAGTTTTCTTCCCTTGGATTCATAAAGCAATGTAATATATAAAACAATACAGGCAATATGTATCTGAGTTCTGTCCAGGTTTCAGGAACAGCATAAGGCCTTGGTCTGCTCACCTCCCTTTTCCTGTTCCCATGCTTTGCTTGCATTCATGTTGCCATAAAATGAAACAGATGAAGTATCTGGAGCATTGTTAAAAACTAATTTGGAGTGGGAATATGCTAATGCAGTTTATTGTATTAAGTGATGTGTTTGGTTACAGACCAAGTAGCTCGTACATGTAATCTTTTTTTCCAGTCAGTATCTACCTTTGAGCTGGTGAAAGTTGTCCAAGAAAGTAATCCCAACTGAGAACAGCTGGTCCAAATAAGCCTTTCAAAGGATGATTGGATATTGGATACACTGTGGTATTGTCTCTGTATTAACTGGGGGGATTACTTTTGAAAGACTCATTACTATAAAGGGACTGGCTGACACAAATACTATCATCACAGATTTTGTTTTAACACAGCTGTTGAAAATACTGTAGCCTGACAAAGCTCTATCAGCTAATTACTGGATGTTTATGAGAGTGACTTAAATAGCAGCTCCAGACTGGTATTTTTAAATTGTTTTCATTTTCATTTTTACTATAAGAAATATGACCCAAAACAATGGGATAAGACAGGGACAAGAGATAAAAAAGCTGGAGGCAGGGGGGATTCAATGGGAGAAAAATGGTTACATAAGTGAAAGAGTGCATGAGTGTGCATGTATACTGGGGCTGGGGAGTGATGCAAGAAGGGGAGAGAACATAAGAATCTTACTACTTTAAATCTGTCCTTTAAAATTTTTGAATTCAGTTATCATGCTGATAATCTTCCTGGATGTTTAGCAATGTTTATATATTCCCAGTGGGATGGAGTATTGGATGCAGAGTCAGGGCACTTGTAGTCACATTTTCATGTCTTTTGGCATGTTATGATGAGAGCAGGCTTACAGAAGTGGTGCACAAATCATACAGAGCTGTCAGAAGTGAGAAGTGTAGCTACAGCACCTCTTCTGACTGCTGCTGCAAGGAGCTTGGGGATAGCAAAGTGCTGTCTGCTGTAAACATAACTGGTTGGCTTCTGGCTTCTCATGGGGCCACCATGCTTCCTGAAATATCCCCACTCCAGTGACATTGCATACATCTTGTCTTTGCATCTCTTCCGGGGCAAGTGTGTAGTATCACATTTACTGTATTTAATTGATCACTGTAGTGTGACAAAAGGAGCAAAAATGTTATGGTTTGCATTAACAAATTGGAGAAAACTGCTATTGCTCTAAATTATCTGCTCCATGAAGCAATTGATTTCTGGAAAGAAACTGTCTTCCGTATGACATTAGGTATTGCAATACATCTCCAGTTTTTTGGCCTTTAGCTGCTATGGTGGTAAATATGACTGATTTTCAAATTTCGGAATATGAGCCTGTGCTGTTTCTTTGTAAAAAGCAGGTTTCTGTCAAGCATGCTGTCTTGGTTTAATTTGAATTTCCCAGCCAATGCACCAATAATGTTATAGCTTTGATTTGCCAAATTAAATATACTCATTTTCTGTTGTGAGACAGAACCAGGAGCAAAAGCAAGGCAGGCCTAAAACTTTAAAAGGGTATAAAAAAACTTTATTAACTACACAAAGAAAGAAAAAAACCCACAAATTCAGAATAAGATCTTCAGACCACTCCCTCCTCCCCTCTCCCAACCTTCTTAGCAACAAAACAAACATACAAAAAACTACTTCAGTCAGTTCCCAACTTAAATAGTCCTTTTCAGTTCACTTCAGGGAGAGACGTTTCCTCCTGTCAGGCCATAGAGACTTCTCCACGAGGAGGGAAAAAGCCAGTTCTCTCGTGGCTTCACTTTCACTATTCGCATCCGCCCGGGAAAACTTGCAAGTCGTGAAGCTCTTCCCATCTTCACAGCTTTCCTAAAGCTGTGCTTATAGGCCGTGTTAGACTCATGGGGTATTTACTTTTAAGAATCAACTTTGTGCTTATAGGCCGTGTTAGACTCATGGGGTATTTACTTTTAAGAATCAACTTTTCCAAAACAAAAATTCTCTTGCCTCTCTTTCTCTCTGTTCATGCTTCATCTCCAGAAACAGATTCCCTTTTCTCCTCGGGACGAAGGATCCTCAACACAGATGCTTTTGATCAACAGTCTATAAAAGGGAGCACTCCCAACTCCTCCATGTCTTTCTCCATGGTTTATGGGAATATTCAGTGCAGTACAGTCCACCCTACAGCTCACAAAAGGATTTTCAGCTGTCTTCACAGCATCTCCTCATTCTCCTCCCATCTAAAAAAACTTAGCTCTTGCTTCACTAACTTTGTATCTCTTCTGTTTTTCCCTCTCATTCAAAGGAAGACTGGACATCCGTAAGTCTTATCTGAGCACTAAAAGAGTTAGTTTCGCACACAAGTTGCAGAGGCTGGGCCAGGTCTAAGCCGAGCTGGGTGAGGGGTGGCTGAGGTGTCCATCAGCATTTCTGGGGCTGGGCTGCAGCACCCACTGCCCATGGCCACCCCTGCTCCCCAGACAGGGCCCGGCTGCCTCCCCCCAGGCTCCCCTCCAAAGCTGCTCCGAGGCAGCAGCAGGAGCCGGGCCATCCCCCCAGAGCCATGGGCCCACAGAGGAGGAAGCAGGGCTAAGGTCTTTTATCAATGAGCCTTTCCTCCATCCGGCCATCGGGTCCCCTGGTTTGCAAAGGGGGCCCAGCGGCCTCCCGAGCCCCCCATGGAAGGGAGCCCGGGCCGGGCTGGTAGTACCTGCTCAGCCACCGGAAATAAAAGAGAACTTTTTTCCCACGTCACTGCCTTCAAAATGTAACTAACTAACTAACTAACTAACTAACTAACTAACTTCTCTAATTGGTTTCTCAGGCTGTCAATAACTCAATTGACAACTCCAATTGGTCCCATCAACTCACAGAGGAAGTTCTAATGGAGAATAACCTCTCTAACTCTGCCCTCCCCCAGGTGTAACCAGCACACATGCTCATAAAGGTGGTGAGTTTCTGAAAGTTTTTCTTTAATGCACAAAATCCCTCATTGAACAGAATTTAATAGTCTATCTATGAGAATTGCATTCAATAAGACAATATAATTCTCTTTATATAGCTATTCATTTAAACTGAAAATCCCTGGTGGAAGGTATATGTCTAACAGAGCCTTGAGCTATCAGTGCACTTCAGGGCTGGAATCTATATGATGCTTCATCACAGATGGACATCTTGTGGACAAAAATACAGCTTACCACCTCAGCATAAACGTGAGGGAAATTGGTAAGGCAGTATATAATTAATGCTGAATTTGATCCAGGATACCTTTCCTTTAAGAGAGATCAAGATTTTTAGTGATAGTGTTTTAAAGATTGATTTATGGTTCAGCAAACTGTAGAATACTGAGTAAAATTAGAAATGTATCATGGCACAGACTGGGAGAGAAGTCCTTCCACTATACTGCTGGCTCCACATTCTCACAGGGAAACATTCTAAAATGGTGTTTTTCTTTTAAAATAAATATTAAATGCTGATTCTTTTCAGTTTGAGAAATATGAAGAGCGTGGCTGTAAAATGTGATAGGAAAAAAACATAACATGAAGAACTGATTTTAATGTTCCCCTGGGAATGTTGTGGTTTTTAATATTTCAGAAATGGGTTTGCTTAGCCCTGAGGGAAAGGGATTGGAAGACTATGATAGACGTGAGCATGCACGAAGACTGTATGTTCAGTATTAGGGGGAAGAAATAGGTCACCGTGTATTAGATAGCTCATTTGGTTTCCTTTAAAGCCACAAGAGACAGTAACTGCTAAGCTGCAGTTAGGAAGTTGCCCTGTTTTCTGAGGGACAGGGCAAATAAACAATGTAGATGTTCTTGCTTTGGTATACACAAATACACCTGTTAATTCATGCTTTCTTGTGGAGGTGATGGTGCCTTACTGGAAAAAGTGCCCGTTTATGCAACAGCTCTAATTATTCATGTGCCAATGCTGAGCTGCACATGGCTTAAGGAAAACATTTTTAATGCAGGTTATATGGAAGGAAATAGTTTTCTTGTTATTTTTTGGTAGTTTATTATACAATATGCCTGAGAATGTTCCATCCCAACATCCAGAAAGTCAAGCAAAAGTGTCAAGATGCCTTAATGAATGAACAAGAAGCCCCTGGCTGAACTCCAACATCCAAATGAAGCACACGAGTGGTGGCAGCACAGAAAGATGGCCAAGGGGGAAAACAGCAATGCTGTCCTGAGCTTGCATGGACAGGGTGAGGAAAGCCAAGGCAGCCAAGGAGAGACAACATGATGTTTTATTCAATGAGGAATTGGGGGATATCTCCAGTTCATCTGCCTTTGTCCTTATGGAAGATTTTAACTTCCTAGGCATCAACTGGTTAGTATCATACAGCAGACATAAACAGGTCCAGGAAATTGCTGAAGCACATGGAGAAGAACTTCTTGGTGCAGGGACTAAGGGAACCACCTAGGACAGGTACCCTCCCAGCTTTGCTGTTTGTAGACAGAAAGGGTCTTAGGGGTGAACAGGGATCATACAGAATTTAGGAAAAAAGAAACTGTGCAGACATTGGAAGCAAGAACAGGCAACACAGGAGGACTAGAGAGATCCTGTTTGGCACTGCAGGGAGAAAATTCATGCAGTCAAAGTTCGACTAGATTTCAAGCTGGCCAGCACTCTGAGGGACAAAAAAGGATTTTTAAAATATATTAATAGCAAACAGAAAATCAGAGAGAACACTGGTTCTGATTGACTGGGTCAGTCACCTCACAAATAGGGATACAGCCGATGTGTTTAATGCCTTCTTTGCCTCTATCTTTAACACCAGTGATGGGCTCTGGGGTCCCAGAAGACCTGTGTTGGAAGACTAGGACTGAGGGGATGATGAACTCCCAGCTGCCCCTGGACTTGTTCAAGAGTAGCTATTCAAGCTGGATACACATAAATCTATGGAGCCTGACAGGATTCATCTCAGGATACTGATGGGCCTGGCCAAAATTATCACAGGACCTCTCTGCATTATTTTTCTTCAGTGGTCTTGGGAGTCTGGAGAGGTCTCAGTAAACTGGAAGCTGTCAGTGTTTCAAGAAGGGTAAGAAGGAAGACCGTGGTAATGATAGACCTGCCAGTCTTACTTATCAGTGCCTGGTAAAATAGTGGAGGTTTTTTGAGAGACAGTCCAGCCGTTGATGATAGTGAACACAGGTTCACAAAGGGAAAGTCCAGCTTAACCAACTTAATTTCATCTCATTATAAGGTCACGCACCTAAGTGACCAAGGGAAGCCAGTAAATGTGGAGTTTTGGAATTTTACCAAGCTTTTGATACTACTCTGAATCAACTGCCCAGCACAAAGATAGACAAATCCATAATATGTTGGGTAAATGAGGTAAATCAGGCTGGTAGCCAGTCACCACCAGCATTCCCAAGGGCTCCATTTTACAGCCAGTGCTCTTCAATGTTTTCATAAATGATTTGGAAACAGGAGTGAAGTGTACAATAAGTAAGTTTGTCAATAATAATAAATTAAGAAGAGCTGTGAATTCCCTCAAGGGTAAAGAGGTCCTGCAGAGAGACCTGGGGAGCTGAGCCATCACCAACTGTAGGAAATTTAACTAGACCAAGTGCTGGATTCTCCTTGTGGGACACAGTAATCCTGGTTATTCATACAAATTGGAGGATGAGAAACTGGAGAACAGCACTGTGGAAAGGGACCTGGGGGAATCTGGCAAACTGAATCTGAGTCAGCAGTGCCCTGGGGTGCATCAGGCACAGCATCACCAGCTGAGCAAGGGAAGGGATTGCCCTGCTCTGCTCTGAGATGGGGCAGCCTCACTTCGAGTCCTGGGGGCTGGTTTGGGTGCCACAATAAATGAAAGATATAAAGCTATTGGAGTGTGTCCAGAGGACGGTGACAAATGCGGTGACAGGTCTTAAAGGCAAGACTTAAGAGGAAGTGGCTGAAGTTGCCTTGGTTTGTTTAGCTTAGAGAAGGCTGGGGGGTGACCTCATCACAATCTACAGCTTCCTGAAGGCAAGCAGTGGAGGGGAGGGGCTGATCTCCTCCCTCTGGTGACCAGCGACAGGACACAAGGAAATGCAGTGAAGCTGCACTAGGTAAGTACAGATTAAACATTAGGCAAAGGTTCTTCACTGAGAAGGTAGTTGATCACTGGAACAAGCTCTCCAAGGAAACTGGTGGTGGTACTTAACCTGTCAGGGTTCAAGGAGCATTTGGATGATGCTCTAAGAGCATATTCTGTGATTCTAAGTCTATAGAACCTGATGGGATGCATCCCCGAGGAAGGGAGCTGGCCAGTGTGATAGCCAGCTCCCTTGGAGTTACAGGGGTGTCTTTGGCAGGATTGAGGAAGATGATCCTTCCCTTCTACTGAGCACTCAACCACATCTGGAGTGTTTTAGGCAGTCCTGGGATTGCCAGTATGAGACATGGATATACTGGAGTGAATCCAGAAAACAGTTCCTAAGATGATTAAAGGATTGAAACATTTGAGATGATACTGAGAGACTGTTCAGCCTCAAGGAAAGAAGGTCTGGGAGGGAGTTTTATCAATGTATATAAATACTTGGTTGGAGGGATATAAAGAAGACAAAGCTAGTCTCTTCTGAGTACTGCAAAGTGGAAAGACAAGAGGCAATGGACACAAATTGAAATACTGGAAACTCCACCTAAATATAAAATAACAATCTTTTTACTGTGTACAATGCCAAGCACTAGAACAGATTGCCCACGGAGGTTGTGGAGTCTCCATCTTTGGAAATATTCAAATTCCAGTTGGACAAGGCCCTGGACAACCTGACTTTACTGTGAGCAAGGGGTTGGTTGGAACAGATGACAGTCAGATTAATTCTGTAATTAAATCTTGATTTTTAGAAAAGTCTCGCATTTACTTTTTCCAGTGTAGCGCAGTCAAACTCATACTGCACTGCAGGTGACATGAGCATGAAGTCTGACGTGTATCCCCTTTACTCTGTCAAGATGACTCTAGAGCTGGTCAAGCCAGAATACCTCCAGTTTTCTACCTATGACTTAATGCAATTTCCATTTTGCTGTAAATTTCTGGTAAAGTTTACTGTAAATCTGCAAATTTCTTGCAGTATGTTTATGACTCCAGTTCTGTAACTTTCCCTCTGATCCTTGAGCATAAAGAAGGAAAACACAATTTTGAATGTTAGTAAGAAATTCCCTCAGGGTGGTGCAATTTCATAGGCAATTAGAAGCTGCATTAGAGTGGAAAGACAAAATAGGCCTGCTACTGACAGCCTAAATGCAGAAGAAAATGACCCCTTGTACCCCAGCAGTATGATGGCTTTGCAGACTGGAATAAACATACATCACCCTAAATAAACTGTGAAATACAGCCTGTTTTATTTAAAGGGTGGTGGTTTTATTTTTATATTATACTTGGCATTTCCTGATTTAAGAGCTGCAAGCTGTCTTCTGCCTACCACATGTTTCTGTTTGTAGTTCTGGCATTTGTATAACCCAGTGGTAGAAACTGTCATCCAGTTTCTAACTCGCTGTACATTAAACATAGCAGTCAGAAGGATCCTAGCTCCAGACAATATGTTTTGCACACCAGTATTTTTCAAAGTCTTCTGCTTTTAGTCCTTGAAGAAAATCAAACGAGTTTATGTCTAGATTTCATAGAGGACAATTTTAGACCTGTATAAAAGGGTTTAATTCTTTCAAGTATTCCATTTAGCACTGTAATTTGTGTTGTAGTGTAATCTATGTTAAGAAGTAGATTCATGCCTATGCACATTTATTCTTGGGCTGTTTTTTCTCTTTGCAGTTAGCGTCACAGTCTCTGACATCACAGTATACGAGTTTACTGATTTTCAATCCACTTACTCAGGAGAGTGATATGGTAGTGAATTTGATTCTGGCTGTTCTTGAAGAACAAATTGTGGCTGCTCAAGTCCATTAGGGTCTTTGTCTCCACCAACACCAGCTAGGGAATGGAATGCATATGAAGGTATATGATCAAAAACTGCTGAAAGAAATCACAGCAGTACATGAGTGCAACACAGTCCATAACTTTTTGCTATGAGAGAGAATAAAACCAGACAGCAATAGACCATTTCTAGCTGGCTCTCTAAGGCCAGCTCCAAAGTACTCAGAGATATATATAAGAACAGCATTAGCTGTGCACACAAGGCCTAGAAAATTTCATTGACCAGCTCTTCTACTATTGCTTAGTAGACCGCACAATTTTCTTACAGAAATTGGAAAGTTCAAGCTGCCTCATACTGAATGGTAAAGAAAAAAATGGAATGACTGGTTGCAACAAGATACCCAAGCAGTCTTCAATTTTAAGATATATTCCCTGGAGTCTTAATACACGAAAGTTACCACTAAGTCTGCAAATGCTATTTCAGTGAGCTTTTCTCCCTATGCACATCCCAAATTCTCTGCTGTTCTGAAACTTTCTATATGCTGTCTTTAGTTTCTTCACAAGCTTTTGATTTATGTCTAGTACCTTGTGGCTGATAGTATGCCTTCCTTTCTCTGAAAGAGTCTTTTAAAATTGTCCACACTTTTAAAAGAAAGGCAATTCTGTTTTTGACCCACTATTTTACTCAGCAAAAGGTTAAATAGAAAAATTAGGCTGAGTCAAATCAGCATGTGCAGAGTATTACAGCTATTTAGCATGCTGATGACTTCTTAAGTACCTGTGTGCCTGTTTTCACCCACAGTACATATAAGGCAGCTGCTGTGGTAAGCAAATTTCAAATATTTACCTTTTTTACAGAGCATGGATGTGAGCAGTAACTGTCAAACTGTAACTGTATGGTAAATCGACACTCAAGCTTGTTTGAGCCTACAGTCAATCATTGTAACGAGTGAAGTAATATTTCCCTTTGCTGAAGCCATCCTAGTTAAAAGCACATAATCAACTCGATGTTCAATAACTGTTTTAAATGATTACTTGTAGTGCTTTGTAAGTAGTTTTATCAGGCTTATGTATGTGTCTGTATTTGGCAGACTACCTGCTGGTCTTTCTCACATCGTCCCTTGTAGTGCTATTTAGCAGAGGTCTGGGATTGTAGCTTACTTTAGTGTGATAAATCTGAAGGGTTACAGGCTGTTCAGGAAAGATGGATTGGGAAGGCAAGTAGGAGGGCTTGTACATTGTGAAAAGGACTGCCTTGGGTGTGTGAAGCTTTACCTTAGGACAGTTGTTGAACCCACGGAGAGCATGGATGAGGACACGAGAACAGACCAGTGCAGTTGATGTCACAGACGTGTCTGCAACAAAATCAGCTGATGAAGAAGAGGGAGGTGAAGCCTTCTTTGGACACCGTGCCCTAGAAGCTCTTCTGCAGCTGGGAGACCTTACAGTAATGAGAATTATGTTGAATTATGTTTTCCCGTCTTTTGAGACTACTACAGGGAAAAAAACTGATCCCAGAAGTGGGTATTTTTCAAAATTTACTTTGGGCTAAGTGAAATCTTTGAATCAAACATGGACCAATTCTGTCTCCTGCTGCCACCTTCTGCAAGTAAAACTTGGAGAATTTGAGATGACAAGGTGGGGAGGTCCTAGTAGGTCCATTTGGATTGGTCACCACCTTAGCACCTTGCTGTGGATGAGCTTTCCGGTGCCCTTCCAAACCCTCCTGCCCCGAGCCGTTTAGGTTTCCCCTACCTTACCCTGGAAAACCATCACGCACGCAGCCCTGGCTGCAAGGGGGACCAAGGAAGGCTCACTCTCCTCGCCTTCCCCTGGCTCTCTGATCTCGCCGAGGGCGAGTCGCTCCCGCCCAAGGCGAGGCGAGACCGGGCGGGGCAACCGGGCTCGGACTGCAGGTACAGAGGGAGGGAGGGAGAGAGGCCGGGCCGGCCGTCCCGCCCCTGGGGCACAGCCCGCCTCGCCCGATTATGTCACCCGTGCTCAAAACAAAGTTAGGAAAGTGGTTTCAGCCTTTCCGCGCTCTCGCTTCCAGCCCGGGGAGCTCCGGCCGGGCCAGGCAGAGGCGGCGCAGGTGAGTTGGGGCCGCACCGCGGGACGGAGGAGCTGGGGCCGAGGCCGGCGAGATCCGTGCCCGGCCGGGCCGCCCTCCCGCCGAGGAGGCACCCGCGGCCGCCGCTTCGCCGTGCCCTGCAGAGAGAGCCCCGCTGTCCGCAGAGAGAGCCCCGCTGTCCGCAGCGAGCCCCGCTCTGTCGCAAGCGGCGCTTCCTGCGCGGTGCCCGCGGACACAGGGCCCGGTGGGCCCGGCGGGCTCCGGCCCCGAGGGCAGCGGCAGGGCGCGGGGCACGGGCTGCCCTGGGCCCTCGCTCAGCTCGCTGCCAGGCTGGGAGGCGGCACGCAGGTGTTTGGGAGCGGCATCCAGCAGGCTGGGGCAGCCCCCGCAGAACGCCCGCACGGCGAGGGAGCAGCTCCGCTGTGGGGCCGGGGCTGGCGTGGGGAGCGACAGCTCCCAGCCGGGGCTGCCACTGTCGTGACTCCTCCCACGCGCGGGATGTTTCCCAAAGGTGGTGCCCAAAACTGCCGTGCCTCCTGTAGCTTCGTGCCGAGGCTGACGGGCTCTGTCCGAGAGAAACCCCCGGCTGGCCTGGCCAGCTCGGGAGGTAACCCGCGGGTTTTCGCTTCCCTGCAGGTTCAGAAGAGTTTGTGGCTGGTGACTGCCTGCAGGCCCCCCAAGTGCTTGTTGAAGAAGGCAGTCCTGTTCCAGGTGGTTGTAGAAATGATTCCTGTGTCCCCCCTGCGATAGTTTGGTGTCACTCTTACGCTGCTGTAGCACTTATGTGATCTCTGATTTCATTTTCTGTCTTTCTTGATACTGAAGGCTTATGATGACTGTAAATGACAGTTATAAAAGAAATGTACTGCTACCGGGATAATAGATTTCTTAATGTACACCAGTAGAACAGATTATGACTGGATGTAGTGAAATGTGGGTAGTGTCACAACTGGGAGAATGGTGAAATCCCTCTGGAGCACTTCGGCTAATTTAATGTGCTCATCTCTTTTCTTAGTTGCAACTTTGTGGTTTTCAACAGTAGTTTTCAGCTTAGTTTCTCTTTTCTTTTTAGAATGCATGAATTATTCTGATGCATGGGTAAAAATTTATTGGTTTTCTGTGAGTTGTTCTAAGAACTCTGATCCCCATATTTGAGCTTCAGTAATTGTACAGATTGAAAGGGAACTGTTACACCCAGAAGTACAAAATTGAAAATTAAATGTTGGTCTTTAAACTAGATTCTCATCTTCCATGAAACCAAGAAAAGAAATCAAAAGTCAGAGTCTGAAGTACAAAAAGGCAGATGTATTTCTGTGAATGGATTAAGTAGTAAACGAGATTTAGGGCAGCAATAGTTTACAGTCTCATGGTCTGCAGCTGTCAGAGACTTAAGTTCACTGCTGCTGGAATGAATGAGGTATGTTTGGTTCCTTGTGAACTATATCTGCTGCCACCACCACCCTTTCCTCTTATCTTGTGGCGGACTAGAAGATAATGGTAAAACAGGTAGCAGAAATAAATGCACTAAAGAGCATCACTCTACAAACTTTGTGGTTTCTTCAGACCACAGGATGAATGTGCTGCTTCTAACAGGTCTCTCTTTTCCTCCCATTTCTGTTCATTGACAAATAATATCATAACTTTTTAGGTGGATAAATGGAGGAATAAAGAGTATAGTGATCTGCCCTGATTCTCTCTCCACCACTTGCTAATTTGCAGTCTAAATATATACAAGCATATAGCCCCAACATGTAAGTTGGGAGTAACACATCCTATAGGGTTTTGTTTCTCATGTTGAAAAATGCAGATTTAGTCAGTTCAAGTTAAACCTGATGTAAAAAAGTAATTGATTCCACTGTTCATGACTTAATCCATGGAGAAGCATCAGGATGTCTGTGTCTGATTGAAACAGAGTTTAAAGATTTTGGACCCATCTTATTCCTTAGTCTCACAGAGGAGGTGTCACGGAAAGTGAAGGGTCTTGCTGGGGAGCTCCATTAACTGAAGAGCAGCATAAATGAAGTCAGGGATCCTGCACCATTGTAAAGATAACTTTCTGAGTAATTGGCTCACAGAGAATGTGGAAATCATATCTCTATTCAAAATCAGTACTGAATTAAAATCCAATTAAGAATCTGTAATGATGCATTTTTAATTGTTTACATTGCAAGACTTTTTTGTACAACTGAACAGGATGAAGTACACCAAGCCTCCTAATCAAACATAGATAAGTGGATTTGCTTATATGTGTTTCCAAGGCCTTGGAAGTGAGCTGTGCAGAGCAGATAGCATGAAGGTTATCTTGTTCTGCATATAGGAAAATATGACTCTTTTAGTATCATATTTTACCATTACTTTTTGCAGTAGAAAAACAGTGGACTAGCAAATTAAATATTCCTGTGCCTCATTGACATGCTCTTGCCCCATAAAACCTTTCCCACTGACTCACGTGAAGATATTTTCCAAAGGCAAGTTTGTAGTTTTAGAAAATATGAACGTTTTGAAGACAATAATTCATGCCAACCTGGCTTCAAACTGAGTGCCAAATAACTAAGGAAACACTTGGAATATGTCTCTCTGTCTTCTAGTGGAATATGCATTAACTTGGGTCCTCTAAGGTCCATGGCAGTGTAGAAATTTTCTACTAACTTTTTTTCCATGAAAAATGAATTCTTATTTGAAGAGAATGTTTCATTTGCATCTCAAAATCCTTTAACTTAGGTTAAAGATGTAACGTTACTTGAAAAACTAGAAATAGAGATTGTATTTTAGACTTCAAGCCAATTTGTTGTTGGTTTTCAGGAAGATAAAAGGTTCTGATTCTTTTTTTTCAGAAGTTACATTTTTAGCAAGGACTTTTGGAGGAGGCAGAATATTTCAAGGGTTTTTTTTGTGAAAATGGTGTATTTTAAAGATGTTCTTGTCAACCTGATTTCACCAGCTGAAAGTAGCTCCATTTAGCAGTGAGTCATTAGGAAACCTGAAAGATAAGACAATTAAAAGGGGTATATACTATTTAACTTAAACTTTTTGCAGGTCTTTCCTTCAAGAGGAGGGGGTTTCCAGTGCAAATAATTTGTCTACAAATGGAACAGCTCGTGTGAATTGGCAGTATCTCCTGCCAGAACGTCATGTTACACCACTTACTAATATAATGCTGTTATCAATACAGTTAATCACATTTAATTTCAGTACTTGGAACAATGCAGCACAATAAATTGTGCTTAAGAGGCATTTTCCAACATAAATGATTCTGTGATTCTTTGCAGTCAGATGGACTCAGCTCAGTTTTGACTTCACTACATTTGGAATGTGTTGTGTATGTTGTAAGATGCTCCTTCTTAACAATAGTTTTTACATCCCTGGGCACACTTGTATCCCCATCCTGCTCAGGTATTGTGTAGGTCAACAGTTTCTGAAGACATTGCTGGTTCTTGCAACCAGCAGGCAGGCAAGGAACAAGAGGCAGGGAGAAAAGTTCTTGGAATCGGTTTTCTTGAATAAGGCAGAAAGGGCAGAAGGAGGGAGAGGAGACAATGGGTCTTTCGGCCTGCAGAGACTACAGGCAGGGTGCTCTCAGTTCTGATGATCTTGTGATTATTCTGCAACAGTGATTTCCATGATGATTGCTGCCCCTAAATTCAGTGTCCCTCTACAAGGAGTTTGCATTTCCAGGCAGCTCTTAGCTTTTGACTTCTTCAGTTCATTAAAAAGGAAGCACCCAAAGCAATGAAGGAAGAGGAAAAGATGTATTTCTGCTAAAATCATTACCTAGAGTAGCCTTACTTCTCAAGGATCCTAGCAGCACTTAGCAGGCCCATTTTAACTTCATCCTGCCTTTTTAGTATGGACCCCTAAGAACTGCTTCTATTTAGGCAATAAATATCCTGTTAGTTGTTATTCGTCAGTGTTTTCATATTGAAGAGCAGGATGGGGAATAAATGAATATACCTGCTTACTTTAGGTGTCTGAATTTTCATACATGGTTAGTTTGATTTACTACTTCTGTAGAGGCCAGCAAGAAGCCAGGCAGGAGATCTTTTGTCTTCCTCTTCCTCTGGGGAAGCTGATCTTTGGGAGAAGAAAATTTTCTTGCAAGCCCAGTGAAAACTAGTTGCTTGGATGCAAAAGATAAAAGTTTAATGAAGACATGTTCACCAGTCAGAGTTGGAATGCTGCATCATAGTGCACAAAATTGACATAGTTCGTTTTTTTCCCCAACATTTGTATTTGTGGATTCATCTGTGAACAAATGGCTGGTGGGGAGTAGTTGGCGATCTGTTTTGGAATCCTTAATCACTTCAAGCATATTTTCTGTTTTTCTCCTGTTTTGCAATTAGTATTGTTGGGACACTGCTTCAGATATATAATCTGGATTTTTCTTCTTCTTCTTTAGCTTTAAGGTTTGTTTTGGCTTTTTTTAATTTTTTTTTTTTTTCCTTAACCAGTAATCTTCTGAAAAGGAGAAATTTCATTTATATGACTTTGGTGTATGTATAAAACACAGTATCTTCTCCCAGGTTTTTTTTCTCCTTGACTTCTGCTGAGGTCCCTTACCTTGAAATAAATTGTAAGTAATTTTATGGAAACTTAAAACCTTGTTGTGGTATAAATGAAGCTTTAAGCTTGCAGATAGAAAAGTAGGTGATTCTAATGGTTCCCCTAATCTTTAAAAGCTAATCGGGTCTGACTGGAGAATTTCTCTTAAGACTGAATCTAAACAGTATGTTAAGAATGATTCTAAACAGAATTTGGTTCTCCCACACAAATCTACTTAGATGAAAGGAATTTCTACATAACTTAGTTTTTTTCTTTTACAGGCCAGTGGATGTAGGATTCCTCTATTGTCTCTGCTTTTGCTACTCCCCTGAAATCATTTTCATGACTCATTTCTTTCAGACTATCTTCTTGTGGTCCCTCATAGGAACTCCAGCCTGCCTCAGATCTCTCCCTCTGGATTTAAACTCCGCACACCCACTCCATGGTGCACAATCTCCCAAGATGAAGAGTCATGAGAGATCGTGCACATCATGAGAGAAGTGAATTCAGACTGTGTGGAAGAGGCTTTGATGATACATTTCATCACAAGATTTTCTGACTTGCATGTTTTTACTTGAAAAGCCAAAACTGGAGGAATGAAAGTCCCCTTTTATTCATCCAGTTGTGTCTAGGTGTCCGTATGGTTAGGCCAAACTTTACAATACTTCCATGAGAGCTCCAAGTTTGATTGTCTTAGTCATAGTTGAGAAAAAAACAGGTATCTTCTTGAGAACACTACTTTGTATCTCTGCTAGTTGGTTTAAGTGTGGGACCTGAATTTTTACATTGTATGGTCATAAAATCTTTTTTTTAAATGGCTAGAAGTAACACTGAAGTCCACTGATCTAGTCATCTTTCTCAGGAGTGATCTCCTCAGCCATTATTTGCAGATTTGTGTTTGGTCTGTTCTTCCATGATGGCAGAACTGCACTGTCCTTGCACCCAGGGATTCAGTGCTCCACCTTCTTCATCCATGGGTGGGCTTTCATGTCTAGTTTGTCTGTCATGTTTTTGGTTCTTGTGGATTGTATTATGTGCATAGGGAGCATTTTTCACCAACCTTCTTCCTAGAAAACGTCTATGAATTTGAGCTTGGTTATTGTGCTCTCTTTGCTTTAGCAGTCCCGTTCCTCTGTCATTCTCTATAGGTCCTGCTTTTTTCGATTCTTCCTTGATGGACCACTTGACCTTAATGAAATTAAATGAACTATAACTTTCCAGTTTCAATTGAAAGCATTCTGCAACAGAGTTCACTATGTAACTGGATGAATACTTGCTCAAAAGCAGGGCAGAGCAATCTGGAGCAGGATGACTTCCTTGTGGTGATACATTTTAGCTTTAGGAGCTTTTCAGCACAATGCTGAAAGGTAACTAACTCTGACACTAAGTTATTTCTGAAGACATCCCTGTTCATGTGTCAGGCATGCTACACTGCAGATGTGGGTTATTTTAACAAAGATTATTTGGTTGTAGGAAATAAATATTTCTTGTAGAAAAAGCATGCAATCTAGTTTTTATTTTGTAGTATTTGTAAGACATAAGTGCTCTCTCTCATAGCAGTGTTTTGGATAAATCCAAGGTGACCTTGGTATTAAGTAAGCTTACTATATTTTTCAGCTGATGATATGTTTTGAAGTGTACTGCAGAAAATTTGTAGCTGTAGACACATGCTAAGAAAAATATTTCACTAAAACCTAACCACTGAAGAGATATGAGGGCAGGCAAAACAGTTCTCTAGGTTTTTAACTATCACAGTAAGGAGAATGGGGTTGTTGCACATCATGACTTGTGAAATCTGTGGCTCAACATTGCTTTGTACTTCTAGAGTTTGGTGATTTGCAGTAGACCTGAGTGGAAATGATGAAAATGCCTTTTGGAATAGTAACAGTAACCTGCCTTTTGCAGACCTGTCAAAAATTTACCTCATGATTAATGGACAGAAACCTCATAAATCACACATCCTTGTTTAGTGTTTGGATCAGGTCATGATATGACCTATTTTGCATAGGGAAGTGTGTTTGTAGCTAACAGAATGGAAATCAAAGGTCTTAATAGAATTGATTTTGTAAGCCATTCATTTTCTAAAGGAGATGGATGAATGAATGGAACTACCTATGTTACTGGAAACTGGCCTTGAGGTAGTTAATAAGTGCTGATTCAGTAATGTGGGACAAATTGCAGTTTTAATCTTTCATGTTATTACCAGCATTTGCAAAGTATCAGGACACTGTAGGAATTACAATGAACTCTATCAGCTTTAGAAGCTGCCATAGGGATTAAGAATTTTTGCAGATGCTCTTATTTAATTTTCTGCTGTATTGAAGACACTCGCTGTGTAGCAAGTTTTTATGATGTGTATAAAAGGTGGGGCAACTTATAAGAAGGTGAGGCTCTCATGATGCATGTAATTTCGTTTTGTGGTATGGAAGTATTTGAAAGGCATGGTGGTGTTTGCTGAATTGTACTGTTTGCTCACTGCAAACAATTTTATCAAAGAGTATATAGTGCCTTTTTTTTCCACCATTTTTAATCCGGTTTTGTATTTCTGTTCTTTCACTTGCAATGGGCTATCTATTCCTTGCATAGTTTTTCTTCTTTCCTAAGGAAGTCTAATGGACTGTGCAGAGGCAGGCACTAGCAGCACTTATTATCTTGATTAGCTTGGCCTGTTCCTGAAGTTGTGGCCTTCTGAGAAATGGTTGGGAAAAAAAAATCTAGTACGTTAGTGTCATTGCTAAGTTGAAACTGCTGGCCTGGTTTGTTACCTCATACACTGGTGTCAGCCAGGAGTAAGCTGTATTGAAGTAATGGAGGTTCAGGTATATAAAAGCAGTATGAAAGGAGAGTTTTATCCAGACTATTACACCAGTGTAGTTTGATTGTGGCTTTCCATCTGATCCACTTGTGGGTGCTTATACCCACAATAGAGCAAAGATTCATCTGGTTCATATACTGTTTTTAACTGTTGTTGGAAACGTCATGGGAGGGATTAAGAAACAGGGCAATTATGGAGTAATCTTTTCCTTTGTGTATCTTCCCAGCCACTGAATGTTGGCTACACTTTCTGAGCCTCATAAGAGAAAGAGATTACAGCTGTTCAGGCAGCTGTAACAGGCAAAAGCCCCTTGTTATGTGTGACCAGAATTCCCCATGACAGTATTTTCTAGCCTTGTTAATTATCCAGGGCTGCTGGCATAGGTGCTCTGACAGGCTTTGGTGCCTCTTGGGGTGTGGAGTGTGGCTTGCCCCAGCAGAGAAGTCTTGGTGTTTATAAGGCACCCTTGACAGCTGTACATTAAAATTCAAGCAAGACCCATTCTGAGGGAGGAGTTTCCTAAGGTGGCATGATACTGGGTTTAGACATCCCTTGGCTTCTCTCAGAGTGTTTTTTCTTCTCCTGCTTGTAATGCTGCTTAGCAAGATTCTGACACGTTCTTTGGCCATGTAGCCGAAGTTATTTAAGTTCTGGAAAGTATTTGAACAACTGGGACGATTGGAATGATAAAAGAGAGGAGGGAGACGAAAATTACCTATGTTTGCAGATTTTTGTCATGGTTTCAGAGAGGGTAGGTAATTTGCTCACCAAAATCTTAGTTTGGTTTGAAGTCAATGGCCTATTTGCAGTAAATCCAACTGCCTGGCCCATGGCTATCAGAGAAATCACGTTGTTGTGGGAAGCTATGCGAGTTCTGTGAAGTTCTTAGAAGATGCTGTGTTCCAAGAGTGCCAAGTTTGAACTCATGCATAGAGTAAAACAGACTGAGTTGCTCTATGTCATCAGAGCCTTTTCACCTTAAGAAGCTGCATAGACAAGCTTAAGGTCTTGTTTCCTCATATTCTACCTTCACATCCGTGCAATGCTGACGTCTTTGCTCTGAAGACAACATAAGTTCCATATTTAAACAATTTTCACTGGCTTCTCTGGAGTTACTCCACGTTGTGCCAGTCATACTGGATCAGAATCAGGCTATATTCTCTTATATTAGTCAAATGCCTTACAAAATTCTTTGTCCTGTTAACAATTTTCAGACAAATTTCTGTTTACTTTAGGTAGACCTACTTAGATAAGAACTACAAATTCAAAACAAATATATGAATTCAAGTTGTAGTGACTTTAAATTACTCTTGCCTCTACCTGTATTTCTTGTGTTTTCTTGTTAATTTTCTTGTCTCTATTTCTTGTCATACTGGTTGATTTTGCTTTGAGATTCCATTTCAGAGATAGTTTTGTCTTTTCCTTCCCTCAGACTCCCCCTTCCTTGTTCATCATCCAATTTGCAATGTCTTTACTGCTGCCCATCAAGAGTAAGCATTTTCAAAGAGCTTTTGCTTCTTCTAAGCTTTAGTGCCTAATTAAAGAGATGGTTGCTAAGAGATTGTGGAAAGCATCATTAAGAGAGTCTGATTTGCTTTTTTCCTTACTTTTTTCCATGCACAGGTTTCAGATCAGAATTTATGGGTAAATGGGATAGCAGCATTCCAAGATATTCGTGAGTTGAGATTTTAACCATGGACAGAATAAAAGGAGACTGCACCAGTCCTATGCAACCAGGAGATGCAGAGAGGAGCAGGACTGGAGAACAAGACCCAGAACTAACTGTGCTGGGAAAAGCACAAGAGTTCTTTCAGATTTGTGATCTGGAAGGCAAAGGCTTCGTCACTTGTCAAGACATGCAGGTAAAACAAAATCAGTTATGTGAAATGCATAATGAGAGAAACTCCCGAAACCCTTAATGAGTTCAGATTGACTAATTTAGAGTTAGAAATGTTAACACCCTCCTCATAACTTTAAAGAGGTATGTGGGATTTAAAATAATATCTTTTAAGTCTTACATAATGCTTGCTTTTTTTTTCTCACAGACAAAGCAACAAAAAAGTGTAAAATCAAAGTAAATTAAGTTTTAAAAAATGCCTCAGGAATTCACTTCTATTCTTGCTGAAAACATGGAAACACTATTAAATTCATTACTTTGCGGTTTGCCACAGTGTCAGGAGTGCATTCAGTCTGCCAATTTGATCCTTTTTTTCAGCAAAATTGTGTAAATAAAGTCTTTCACTGTGGCTTCACTGTCAGACAATGGTGGACTCTCAGCTGGATCACATATATATGTAGGAAGTGTAGAGGAACAGTATTTTTAGCATTATTCAGTGTTGGCAGCAATCTCAGGAAATTGTGCTTAATTTGTTTGAGGGCCCAAAATCAGATTTGCTGGATATGCTGATGAGAAAAAGCAACTATATATAATAAAAGCTTTTGAAAATGTGATTGTGGCACATTGAAGAAGTGATAAGATGATTTGAACCAGTATGTGGCAGAAAACAGGAATATACTCATGCTTGACATGCAAAGCGTAATTTGTGTTAATCCATTTCTACTTCAGTACTTATGGATGAAACAAAATTAGGGAGCAGGAGCAAAACAAATTCATCTTGATCTACTACTAGAGAAAGCATCTAATAGAAAATTTAGAAACTTTCCCTGTCCTCAGAAACAAAGTTGTCTTCTGTATGAAATCAGAGTTGAAACAACTTTAACTACCTATATTGGAAAAGCAAAACCTCATAAGTGAATTGCTCAGTTTGCCAGCTCTCAAGAGCTTTCTTTGCAGCTGTGTTGCTGAGTTTTCTGATGACCTCTGTTAATTATGCAAAGTTGAAAAAAGAGAAAAATGTGGATGCTTGCTCTGCTGTAGACTTTGTCAATCTACATTATGTCACTGAAGTAACTGAACGCAAAAAACCAAATATATTGCCAGTGGTAGTTTTTGATAAATCCAAAGCCATAGCGGGTTTAATGGATTACAATTTTACAGTCTTCCCAAAAACTGAATGGCATATATTTTTACATAATGGAAAACACGTATATTTATATGTATGTATACGTATATAAAAAGTTTTAATACCTATTTTTGCAAGGAACTTAAAATTATTTGTTTCTGTTTGTTTCTAAGTTTATGCGTAGAGTGCTGCTAAATTTATACTTCAGGTTCTAAAACAGATGTTATAAAAGATGCAGTATAAACAGGATTGCAAAGAACAAATAAAATTCTATTTCATTCTTCTATTTCATCATGAATGTTTGTTTACTATATCTGAAAATGTCGTCTATGGATATAAGTCTATGTAAATTCTTTAATACAGAAATAAAGGTGCTCAGGACATTTGAGGTGGTGTTTCTTTATATTTGATTTCATTTCCTGCATTTTTCATGATGTTTGCTCCCTACAAGAAGAACATAAATCAAGAAAATAAACCAGTTTTTTTCTTAGAAAGTACTAAGTGTTGATCACTTTTGCATTGTGCTGTTTGATAGGTCTGTACTGCTTATCATTCCTCAAGTTTTGCTTCAAATACAGGATGCTAATGCTAAGCTTTTTAATCTTTAGTCATGGGATACAATGCATGATTTCAACAGAAAGTGCTATGTATCTGAAATTCAATTAATCTTGATGGAACAAATCTTGCAGCATTTTCTCTTGTGTCTATAACAGTAACTACACTAAAGATTTACTCCTCCTTGATTATATGATGTTGTTTTTTGTGAGAGGATATTAATAGCTGATTTTAAAGAAATTTTTCATTCTGCTTCCAAATACCAAAGGTACCCAACTGTTAAACCAGCAAGAGGTTTTCTGAAATGGCAAGAAAGAAAATTCTACCTTAGACTTGAAACCACAGTTTCATCTGTTGGTCCTTGAGGTTATAATGAATAATGAGAATTAGTTCTGTAAAATGTTTTGTTCTAGTGTGCATGGGAGGACTGGGTTCAGATCTTGCTCTTAGCTATTTGACCTCTGGCCTTTTATTTTGCTGAGTAAATGCTTGGAATTTGGAGAGAATTAAGCACAGATGTCATGAAACCACCGAGCATGTTTGGTGGCAGTGCAGATAGCTTTTTTTTGAAGCTCCAGTGATTTCTCTAAATATATCTTATTTTGTTTTCTTTTCTTTTAAAAATTTTAGGAGCCTCATGTTGAAAGGGCCTGTGTATTTTTATAGTAAGCTTGATATGAGCAAATAAACAAAAACAAAACTATGAGACCAATAACATTTTGCTTTCCTAGCCACAAACCACCTTGATTTTTTAATTAAGAAAAACCCCAAGAGGTTGGGAAAACACTGACTTAGTCTTAGTAAGTGTGTCCCAGGTCATAAAAGTCTGTAATTATCCAGAGGGAATTTAATGGAGCAAAATGTTGGTATATTCCTTAGAATCTCCTATTTTCATACATTTTTGGTTTTTCCAAGAAAACACCAGTAATTGTAATATTTTCTATTCTAAATTTAGTGTAATTCTCGTCAGAATTTGGATGCTGCATTAGGGCAGTACCACTGTGGTTGGAGAAGCCCATATTTGTCAGTCAGGTTTGCAGCAGGACCTGCAGGCCATTGCACTGTAATAGCAGCTGGGTCTGTGTTTTTGGCATGGTCGAAACTGGTGCTCCTTCAGCAGGTCCCAACGATCTGGTTGTAAGAGAACAGTTTCTGTTTTTCTGAACACAAAAAGTGTAATTTGTTTGAAGCACCTTCTCCCTCATCAGTGTAAGAATTTTACAGGAGAAGCTGATTTCATAAAGTTTCCCTTTAGATCTTAGAGACTGAAATCCAAACTTTGGGAAGATGGGTGAGTTTAAGTAAGAAACTGAAGACAGGTGTATTCTGATGAAATAAGTAATTTAAACTGAGTATACATCCAGTTTTCATAGGTTCCTTCTTTTGGAAGCATGCAGCAATACACAACTAATCCTGCTCAGAAATCCCTTTGTGACTATTCCAGATAATTCAGTGCTTTAGGAACTCTGTTGCTTTCACTTCTCAGGACCACCTTGGAATTCCTTTTGCCACTCTTCTATTTAACTCATACAGTTCATAAAGCATACCCTAAACCCTTTGTGGCAACCAGGGAACTCCTGGTTAATGCACTCAGCCAATGCTTACCTTGGCTACTCAATAGGGCTTAGCATATTGAATAGTGGTTTCTGCTGTTTTGGATTGCAGGAGAAACATTTTTTGGCCCTCAATCCCTCCCCCACAGTGGAACAGATCATCACTTTAAATCTAATTTTTTAAATCACTTTTTATCAACCTACTAGCTTGCAGATTTAATGTGTTGATATATGAAACAGGAGTTCGGAGGGATTAAAATGCTAATTAATAGAACAGATGACTGAACCAGTGTGCATTTATATTGCTTCTCAAGCTGAGGAAAGGTTTTAATTTTCCTAGTGCTGTCTCCTGGTTGTTGGGGTTGCTTGCCACTCCAGTTTCCTCCAGTTTCTGGGAATCTGTCTACATTGTTAAAAGAATTAGAGTAAAACCATTAAGATTAGTTTTACAGAATTCTTTTCTTTTATGCCTGTCTTTAGATTATCAGGCAAAAACATGTGATATTTGTGGAGCTGGTTTTATGAAGCTGTATCTTTTTTGATGTGGGCTTGCTGCATTTCAAAAGTAGGCAGTCATGAACTCCATTTAACTCATTGTGGGAGCAACAGGTTTGGTCCTTAGACCATGCAGCTTTCTTGGCTTTGTTTATTTACTTATTTATGTACACTTTTTGAATCAGCTTGAATTAGGGCAGTACATCCTCTACAATGTAGTTGTCTAGAGAGTCTCTTGCTTGACTTCATGATGTGGAAGGAACTAGCTGTACAGTTCTGCTGCCAAGTTTGTCCAGTAGCCTGATAAGCAAGGCATTTCACCAGGATGCAGAGGCTCCACCTCAAGTTCTTCCTCTTCTTTGTGTGATTGGAATTTGTGGCACCAGGCAGTTGTTCTCCTTGCATTGTCATAGTGGATTCATAAATTCAAATAAAGAAGTAATTAAAGCAAATGTCCGTCAGTTGATCTGGTTTTGCTCTGTAATTGGATTTTCACTCAGGGAAGCAAAGGACCTATCCTGCTGTACTATGGATGTTTTGTAGAACCCAGTCTTCCTCTCATCCTGTAGTAACAGATAAAGTTGCTGCATGTTTTGTCATTACAGAGACTGCATCCTGAGTTACCTCTTAGCCTGGAAGAACTTGAAAAAGTTTTCGTTACATTGGATGCTGATGGCAATGGCTCACTTACCCCAAAGGAGTTCATCACAGGATTCAGTGAGTTTTGGAAAGCAAGAAGGCTTTATTCATGTTCTATACTCTCCACATCAATCAAGAAGAATTTTGTCTTAACAGTACACTTAGTAATGCACACAGGGAGCCAGACTATTCCCTAAATATAGCAGATATATGTAGCAGAGGAAGAAGCGGTCAAATTATGTGAATAAATAGACAAAGGGCTCCAGGGTCTTTCTCTCCTGTGTAAAATGGCAAGCCATGGCACAATATGACAAAATGAGGTAATCATCTGAATCACACCTGTTTTAAGCTGTTGAGCTAATCTATGTACAATTTATTGAAGGTTTCCCTTGGGTGAGAGGCAGGGGGAGAAGTCTTGTGTTTTATTTTTTATCAGGTAATAAGACATGAAAGATAATTTTAATTATCTCTAATCTTAATGTAAGACAATGCTAGGAATGTGTTCGCTCCACTGTCCTTAGAGCTGTGAGAATGCTTTCTACAATGAATTAATTCTTCAAGTGATATTAATTTATTTCAAAACAAAACTGGATGAGGCAATTATTTCTACTGTAAGATGTGATCTGATAAGTTTTTTGTAACTGTCTGTTTTGCAACAGCACTCTTACTGTCATGTTCTCTGTGTTTGTCACAGGGTGGTTTTCTCCCCAGCTGTGACATTCCAGATGAGATGACGAAGTTAAACTGTGCTTGGTTGTTTACACAGAATCAATTTTGTACTTAATTTTAGCTCTGCTGGCTAAGGTTTAAGCATTTTCTCTAGAAAACTGAATCTCATCTATGCATGAATCGTAACAGTAAATCTCAATTTAGTTACTATCTACAGGTCCAACAAACAGGACCTTAATTTTTGTTTGAAAATCATCAGTAGTTTGGAACTCTTAATTCTCACTTATCCTACTTCTCCCATTGTAGAGGTAGATCAAGTGTCTTGATAGAGTATGCTCAAATCTGAAAATTGACATTATTAAAAAATGAAATAATATATGCTTTGCTTTTCATAAGTTAAATTAAGATTTCTTTCATAAGCTGTCCCTGCATAACCAAAACTATTAAGGGAGGTTGTAAGTGCTGCCGTCTTAAGCAGCTCCAGATCCTGGGGATTCCTCCTGCTCAGGTGCTGGAGTCCAGTCCAGAGGCCCAGGTGGATGTGGCCACTGGTTTCTTGTTTGCAGGTTCAGCTGGTAGTAAAGTTAAACCTGTGCCCCAAAGACACCCACATAAGCACACAAGGGACATGGACCACACCACATAAAAGATAAGGATAGACAGTGTAAAGCATTTTATGCATTTTAACCTTCTACACAGCACTGACAGCTATTTTCCAGGTAGTCCTACATTTGGCTAGGTGATGATGTTGGCATCCTGGTAGAAGCAGAAGCTGTAGTACATAAAAGCTGCTTGAGAAGGCAGAGTGGTGTCTGGATAAAGCTCATGCTGCACCAATTGCTATGGGAGAGTCCTGTTTCTATTTCCACGTGGTGGCAAATCTGAAATTTACTGTAACCTCTCTTTGCAACATACTCCGTTCTGTTTCCAACATGCTCCGTTGGGTGCTATGAGAAAAAAATGTGTGATGGACTTAATAAAAACATAAAGCCACACCAATATTTCCGTTTCCTTGGATCTACAATAATTTATGTACTGGAACTTAGAATATAACAAAAAAATCCTCTGCATAAAATCACAGTATTCCCCCCCAAAAAAAATTTTGACCTGTGGCTGTTTAAATAAAATAGATGACACATTTAGAATTTGATGGAAGGTATCTGATCTGTGGCAGCTGAGCACAAATGTATTGATTACTCATGTGGCAATTTCACTTCTGCATCCTTACCATATAACTACTGTTAATAAAATGTAGCTTTCTGTATGCAATTTATATAGGAATTGAATGTGTGTCTTTGGTCATGCACTAAAAAGAATGTTAAATTTTATTTAATATACATTTTATTGACGGACATTTTGATTCTTAATCTATTTAAACCTACCAAGAAAGAAAACTACAACATTTATGAAGAGTTGTTACAGCAATTTATGTCCTTTTATGTTTTTGCATGAAGATAGGGATTTTTTATTATGTTTGTGAATTAGAGGTGGATGATTTACTGAAGGTTGGACATTAAACTGGGCACAAAGCCAGCCATAGAACTCAGGGATCCTCTTGACATGCCCCATCCTTTTGTTGTTTATTTACCATAAATTTTGATCTTTAGTATGTTTAGTATGACATTTCTTCTTATAGTAATTTCTGAAAATGCTAATGTGTGTAATTTCTAATTCTTAGGCCAATTTCTTTTGGAGCAGATTGCTTTGAAAAATGACATGGTGCAACCATCAGAAGGTGAAACAGCCTGCCCAGTTAGAGATGAAGAGACCATGAGTGGTGATGAGGATGAAGAATTGCAGTTCTCGAATCTGATGGATCGGCTTGGAGCTACAAAGGTTTTGGATGAGTGAGTTCTCACAGCAATAGTAATCAGTTGTATGACCTTTTATGATTCACCTCTGGGTTTGATTTTAATGGAATCCAAGATGAATGACGAGAACAAAAGCTGCTCAAAACCACAGAGGTTCTTAAAACAACTGATTTTCTTACTGTCAGGATAAAATGCCATTTGACCAAAATTTCCAAGAGCAAAACTGTTGTGCTTCAGGCACTTGAAATGTGTTTTTCTTCCATTTGAAAGCTGTACCACTTGATGTGCCATGGGATCTGAACATAGATAATTACAAGCATGTAATTCACAGATGTCACTGATTTTCAATCAATGCATGATGACTGCTATTTTTGGCAAGGGCTGTGTTTAAAGTGCACCATGAGCAGGGATGTTTTCTCCACTTTTTCTCCTTTTTCTCCTCTTCATGCATAATTGCATGTTGTGATTGCTCTGGTAATGCTACTTCCTTCAAGGCCAGAACTGCTCACTCTGAAATACGGAGCATAAGACCTACTTAAAGAGCTTTTTGTGTGCTGGCCTCACATTCATTGGTCAATCACAGTGAATACTGTAGAACAAAAAAAACATTGGGCAAAAATGCTTTTTTTCAACAGGGAATCTGGACAAGTGGTACAAATATTTAAGAAATACATTGGTGATTCTTACTATGGAATAAAAGTGCCCATCAGTCCTTCTCTTCTCCTGACTGCCTGTTCCAGGAAACCGTTCATTGTCAGTCATCCTGAAAGGCTTTCATTATGAAGAGATATTTATCACCCATTTTTTCCATCCTTATCTTCATTTTGTTCTTTAAATACAGCACTCTTTGCTCGCTAGGTTCAGGCTTGCCATGCTCATGGAAGAGGGTGAGTCAGGAAGAAACAAAGCAGTTCAGGAGAATATTGGCTAAGTATTAGAAACCCATTATCATTCACAATAGAGCTGTCAGTGTCTGCTGAACAGATTTGGAAACACAACATTATCTTGGTATATCTTTAAATCAATATTTCAAGACATTTTGTTCTGCTTTTTGTAGCAGACTCACTATGGAATAAAAACGTATCAAAAATGAAAGAATGTGGTGCAAATGCAATTTGTTAACATATCTATGTGACTTAGGAGTCTGAATCTCTTATGAGGAAGGGATTTTGATTACCTTTTCCACTGCCCCCTTCCCTCTAGATTTGTGGGAACTTCTTTACTTCTAATAGAAGTGATGTCAGAGCATACTGTATCTCATCTGTCTCCTTTCTTACCCATTCCTATTTAGGTGGAGTGTCTGCCAAGGCACCCACTAAACAAGCAGTTCCTGTGCTATTCTGCAGTCAGGAATGGCCAGGTGTTACAATGCATGTTTTGAATAAATTCAGTCTCCATCATTTCCCACCCCTCATTCTTTTCAAATCTGGCACTGTTTAAGTTGTTTTTAATAAGTTTTATGTTCTGACTAGTGGTGCCCTGAAGCCTCCATCTACTAAGGGTGTTCAGGACATTTACTGCAGCCTGGAAATGTTCTCTCTTAATGAATCCTTTATGATCTTTTCTTTCAGTGAGACTGATGTGAAGCAACTTTGGTTGCAGCTAAGAAAAGAAGAACCTCATTTACTTTCCAATTTTGAAGAGTTCCTAGTCAGAATTTTTTCCCAGCTCCAAGAAGCAGATAATGAGAAGAACGAGTTGGAATGTGCTCTAAAAAAGTTAGTACTTCTCTTTGTTAGACTGCTTGTGTATTTTTAAAACTATTTTACCTGCTGTTTGAACTTCTGAAGTAAACAAGGTATTTCAGTAGAGGACTGAGGACAAGACTTCATATAATGTAAAATTTCCCATAATGTAAAATTTTATCTGGCATTAAGACTACTGGTAAAACTATTCATATGGCAGAACTGAATTAAATTAACTTTTCTCTTCAGGTTAAGATTTTATTGACTGAAATTCTTTTGCAGATATCTGTTATTGCATTGAAGTTTTAAGACAATATTGAGTGATTCCAATATAGTTAATCAGTTTGATTCCAGAGGAAAGTTGTATTTAACAGTACATCTGGTAAATTATCTGTGTGCTTTGCAAGCATTGCATGCAGAAAAGCTATAAACCTGGATTAACTGGCCAGAGACATAAGAGGTTTAAGATGTTAGAGCAGCACAAAGCACTGATACTAGTGAAAATATAAGCCAACAAACTTTATATAAAGCAAACCTATGAAACATAGTAAATAACATATATGTTTTATATATAAAACCTATAAAATGTAAATATAAACAAATACATAAAATACCCATATAAAAATATGTATAAGAACTAAAAATTATAGATCATTCTTATGTCGTTATCTAGAGGGAGAAAAGTTATGATGCTAAATCTTAACAACATGCAAAATTATTGGCACTGTGTTTTTATTTTAAAGTGTCACTTCTGAATTACAGATTCTTACAGGCTGAGCAATAAAGGCAAATATATTGTTGAAAATTTACTTCATTTGTTTAACACTCTTCTGACTATTCTGAGAATGTGACAAGGTTTATGAGGAAGGAAAAAACCTAAAAATGTATGATCATTAAAGACAATTGGTTTATATTGGTAGTAGCATTTTAAGCTAAGTCTCTGTGCGTGGTTTTAGCCTTCAGACAGCTGAAAACATGTATGCAGAGAGTTTTGCTATCTGTTTTGTACTAGAGGTTGTTAACTACCACGTGTGGTGAGAGGTTTGTTCTGTTGATTTTTTTGGGTGGGGGTTTGTGAGTGTTTTTTTGGGAACTGAATGAATAAATGTGTCTGTTTAATAGCTCTGATCAATGCAGAGGTGTACATAGAGTACATTAGCATTATCTTTTCTGGCTGATGTGAAATCTCTACCTTGAAAGTGCATTGGATTTTTATGCCTTTGTAGTAAAAACATGTTTTAGCAAATTTCTTCTTTTTGTTGCTCCTGATAACACCACTGATTTCAGCACTTTGATTGTTGTTTTGTTTGTAGTCAGTTGCTGGAAGGAATCAGAGTAGTCAGGTTGTTACTGGTAGTTACAGTGAGGATGAATAATCTGTTTCTTTTAAACTGTGTACAAATAACAGTGAAGCTCAATACAGAACCATATAGGGGAGAAGATTAATTTTTTTTTAATACCCACATATTTACTAGCCCTAAGATGCATGTATCTGCAGAGACTGGCCAGGATTTCCTTTTGCTCTCTCACAGAAGAGAAGGGATGCTGCGTTTTGAGGTCTTATAATGTCTACCGGATTTTTCTTGGTCTTTGCAAATTGAATATGAATTTGATCTTTCATTTTTCCTTCCTGAGTCTTTCCTTCCTGACTCACCTCCGTGAGTCATTAGGCAATAAGGCAGTCTACTCTCAGCCTTTTGTCTCCTTTCCTGGGTGTAGGCTGTGCTTTTGTCTTCAAATGTTGCTTTTTCTTCTATCCTGGATGCCCTGAGAAGCTTCATGTGTATGTGCTGGGATCTTTATGCCATAAAAATCTATGCTCTTCACCCATTATGTTCTTCTTTACCTTTTTTTTTTTTTTTTTTGTCTTTTCTTCTGGAGCTTTCACACGTGCATATTTTCATTCCTGAACCTCAGTCCCATGGTCTAAGATATCCAGGAGTTTCATACTGTTGTGGTTCAATAGATCCAGTAGGTTGCTGCTGTTCCTATTTGTAGATCCAGGCAGCAGTGAGGCTGAATGTGTTCTCAATCCACAAACATGCAAATATACCACACATGGGGGAACTGGACAGGTTAATACTGATGTAACTAGAGACAGAGAAAAAAAAAGGGGGGGATTTTAAATCTGAACCAAATGTGATTTTGTAGGTACAATATTTATTTGCCAGGGTAGGTTAGTTCTCCTTGATTTTTGGTATTTGTGTTTAATTTTAAGCTCTAGTTTAAAATTAGACAGTTTCTTAAACATAGCAGTAGTTTGTTTTTTTTTTTTAATAATAGGTTTATGTATTGAGCACCCAAAAAAAGCAGAAATTAACATTAGGGAGAGAAAATAAAAACATACTTACATGATGGGCAATTGCAACTCCGGAGAAAGCCCATGGGGGCATTAGATCTTCCCAAAATCAGCCAAAAGGGGCCAGTAAACTGCTGGGCACTACCAGGGAGGGTACTGAGCACATGGCAAAGCATGTTTTTGCCACTACACGGACTCTTAGTGCATCCATGTCCTGAGAGCACTGTGGGAAGTTCTGGTCTCTGCAACACTGGAAGAATGTAGTGGGATGAGGAAAAGTGCAGGGAAGGGCAACTCAGTGGTTAAAGGAATAGAGCAGCTCTTCTGAGAGAGCTATTTTTAAAAGGTCGTATCTCTTGAATGAGGAGGCAAAGGCTGGAGTGGAATATGACAGACCTTGTTAGTCTTCAAATCCCTGGCAGTAGAACCAAGCAGCTTTTAATAAGACTGATAGGAAGTAAGCCTAAAAGAGATGAGAAAGACCTTTTTCTTCTAATAGCAGATAAAATCTTCAACTGCCATTAGCTCTGTCTGCTGCTGTGCTTTGCATTTGAAGGACAAACCTAATAAAAATGTAGACTGTGTTTCAAACAAGAGTCCTAAGCAGGCAAGATAAACAAAAGGGTAAAGGGGAAGGGAAAGATGAACTTCTCACTGGGCGTAGCATGGGATAGTGTCAGAATCCATCTTTGTGGAAGAAGAAGAAAATCAGCATCTCAGGAGATTAGTTCACACCGTGCACAAATCACAGTATTTTTTTTTTAAGGAGAAAGAGCCATTATGACAAACTGCATGACAGCAGTTGTGAAATCAAAACAATTCACATTGCCACTACAGGCATGGGCAGAAATTGAACCCTCGTGTGTTGATCCTGAATTTATCATCTGAACTTAGCGAGCTGGCGTTACATTTCATCTGCTTTTGTTTCCATCTGTGTATTCCACAGTGTTACTGAAAAGAGAGACTACATATCGAATATGGCTGAAATTATAAAATGATGTGTTAAGTAGAACTTGAAGGAGTAAACTAAGGGAATGGAAAAACATGTCACATTTTTCACGTAACAATGATATATCTTTATTTATTCAGTCTTTTTCTCCTGAATATATGTGGGGAATATTTGCCAGCTAATGTATTGGATTATTTTTTTCTGCTGCTTGTTAGTTATTTTACTTAAAATTTTTAGACTTTTGATTATGAGGGGATATTTTCCCCTTCTGTTTGATTTGATCAGAGATAAGAATGGAAATCCATGAATGAAATTCTTGCAGAGTATTCAGCCTGCAGAGATGGCATGTGCTTATGTGCCAGACCAACTGAAAAGATTCCTACATTCAGGAGTGCCTTCAGGATGTAGTCTTCATGGTTCTACCATATCCTTTGCTTCCAAACACATAAGAGGAAAGAAATATCTAAATCAGCAGGCTAAAACACAGGACTAAAGTTATTCTCCCTGTCACACAAAAGCCCAGAAAATCCTTGTGATTCCCATGGAAACACTGACTGCTGTGCAATGTGTTCTGCTTCTGCAAAGTTACAGGGCTTTTCAATAGTCAGTCTAGGGCCGGTCAAAGTGACATTATACTGCACGAATACAGTAGGTGTATGATCTTAGCATCTCTGCCATGCCTTCCTAAGTAGTTGGTATTTCTCTATAAATTTGTGTAATTTGTTTCCATTGATGAGTGCTAATTTAAGGAATTAGCATTTTCTTAGTCTCAGGAAAATCATTTGAGATCAGAACATGACCCATCTTTACAGTGTAAGGGGAGTAATGCAGCGAAAAGGGCTCCTGGATTTTCTGGTACTCTCTCTTTGAAATGTTGCAGTCACATGGCAGAGGCCCTTTTGGGACCTGATTTTCTCACCTAGACGGAGTTTGCAGAAGTCTAAGTGACAGCCATTGTTTTCCTCCAATTCTTGTGGCTTGACAGTTGTTTATTGCCTCTGTAAATCCTGGGAAAATGTCTCACATTTTTTATCTGTGACCGTAAAAGCAAGCTGGCAGTGTCAGGTGCTCTGCTGTTGAAAGGGGGAAAGACAGACTTGTTTCTGGTTTTACTCGCTCTTCTCGGATTAGGTAAAATTTTTGAATTTTCTTTAAAATTGGCTTTGTTTTAAATGAGAAGTAAACCAGGCCTTCAATAAGCAAAAACATGGAAGATGTACAGCACTTGTAAAAAAAAAAGATACAAAATAACTGCTGGGTTTTTTTCTACTGTGTGTTCCTTGTCTTGCTCTTGCTGATGTGAATGCCCTTGAAGATTCTGCACTTTATTATAACAGCATTATGCAGATTGCTCAAGGAACAGCTATGGCAGGAGGAATATGGGGGAATATACAGTACTGTCAGGTAAAGGTTCTAATAGTCTCCATAAAATTTTTTCTAGGATGTCCCCTGAGTTTGATACAGAGATTTTTGCTTTTCAGTGTCTGGATTAATGAGCATGGAATAGAATAGTAGCAGAACAAAGCAGATATCTTGTTCCCTGTCAACAGTTAAATTTTTTCTGTCCAAACTAAAGCATTTGCTCCATGTAATCCTTCATGGATCAAACTTCAGTGATATTAATTGCAATATTCTACTGGAAAAAAGTGAACTCTGTGGGTTCTTCTTTTTTTTCTCTACAGTCACATACACTTGTGCACAGCATATTTATTTCTATTCCTTGTCTGGGCTTTACAAATTTATTTCAGCAAAGCACTTAGAGAGGCAGTAAGGCTGCTTTCAAGAATTTCGTTCTAGCTAATGTGTCTTAGATAGAAGTACTTCATTCAGCACCCTGAATGGGCAACAGTGCAGTACAAGAGAAAAAAAAAGTAAGTTGCTGTGAAAATAGTTTTAACTGTCAAATTTAGGCTCTGATATCTTGGTATTGTCATTAGGAAACGCTTCCTTATACCTAAGATCTAGTAGTCGTTAAAATTGCCTAATGAACATCTGCTTTTTAGGAAAACATCAGCCTTATATTAGCTTTTAAGCTACTGAAGCTTTACTTCCACAAGAAAAAAAAAGTCTGTGAGCTTTGCTGCACAAAAATTTCTATTTCCTTGACACCAGAACATTCTTTGGAGTCTTGTGTTAAGGCAGAGATGTGGAGCTTAGCTGGTAATGTGGGCCATGACTTGAAGTAATGCTACAAAGACCCACTCAGTGTATTTTTCTCTCTTATTAGGAAAATTGCTGCTTATGATGAAGAAATTCAACATCTCTATGAGGAAATGGAACAGCAAATCAAAAAAGAGAAGGAGCAGTTTCTCTTGAAAGTAAGTGTCTCTGTTATGGTGACCATGGATTCTGCTCCCCCTTTCAGTGGTTCTAAACTCGTTCTGGGTGTGAAATTAAAGCCCACAAAATGCCTTTCACAGCAGAGGAAGAAAAAATATCTTTTACCTCACAGCTGCTTTTGTGCTGCACCTTCAAACTTTCGGTCTCTACAGTTTCAAGCTAAGTGACTTTTTGGATGAGGGAGCTGTGATGTCTTATGCCCAGAGGCTGGCATGAAGCACTGGCATTCTTTTGAAAGTCAGTTAAACTACAAACTTTGTATTATTGGTGCTACAATCAGGAAAAACACCCCGTGAAGCTCTTCAGAGCAGCACCAATCCTGTTGACTTCTGCTCTCTGCTTTTTGAGAGGGGATAACAACAAGAGATTAATCAAGTTATGGCAGTAATTTGTGGACCAACCACAGGTTATTTGCAAAATAGACACGGAACAGAATCTTTCATCACTGCCATGGTGCTTCCAGAACACCTAAAGATTAATTCCCTTTCCTTGGAAAGTCACCTTTAAATCACCTCTACTGTGTCCATAGTATCTTCACTGGATTTTTCTGTCCTGCTTTTTCTTGTAAAACAAGGAAACTAACAAGAACTTCCAGCATGCTTCAGGAAAGAGTCATCTTAGAATCATGTATTTGGGAAGGTGACACCTTAACTTCCTAACTAGACCAGGAACTTGGCCAATTAAGTTTTGAGTATTAAAATAATGGAGGTTCCACAGCTGCTCTGGGTGGCCTGCGACAGTCAATCATGAGCTACAAGCTCATCCCTTCTTGTTGTCTTGGCATCAGTCATGTAAATGAAACAAATACAGGGTTTCAGCAGTACATGATAGAAATAGTTGCCAAAATCGTGGTTATTACCTCCATTCTCAATCAAGTATATATAAATATAACTAGACAACATAAGCAAAAATATATAAAGCTTGCTTTTGTGATGCAAATATATCAAGCATATTTTTGTTTCCTTCCAACCAAAATAAAAGAAAAAGAAAAAGAAAACGAAAAAGAGAAAGACAAAAAAAAAAAGTGCCTTTATCAGCTAAGGAATCATTCTTTTCACTTGCCTTACAGAGTAGTGAACCTGACTCAAATTTTCAAGTCTTTTTCCATTCCAAGCTAAGAGCAGTTTTTAGTGGTGGATGAGATGAACCTTTAAATAAAGTTTGTATGCCAGCTGAAGGATAAAAAGTATTTGCAACTTTGCCTGACAGCAGTTTTGTGGAAAAAATAGTTTATGTGCTCTTAATAGTCCACAACTGAAGTGGTACTGAAAACCCCCGAACAACAAAGACTTTCCATAAGCAATGATTGTTGGATCTCCTAATTAGTTGTTTATTTGAGGTTAAGCCTTTTCTTTCAGGCTTTTTCATGAAAGCTTCCCACTCAAGCTATTTACAGTTTAGTCAGCAGTCACACTAAGGGCTGCCAGACACTTATGAAGTATTGTTTCTTTGCATGACTAATTTGAGATCTGGGGAGATCTGACTGTTAAATTCTTTCTCTAATGCAAAGTCTTACAAAGACTTTACAGCCTGGAGAGATGCATTGATGCCATAAAAAGGGGAAATTATTGTGGCTTGAATGAAGAGCATCTCTTGAAGAATAGGTTTAAAGAAATTGGTAAGATGCAAATAAGTACAAAGTGTAGCTATTTACAATACTTAATACCCTGCTGACTGAATGTTACACAAAAGGGGCAGTTAGTGTGTTTTTTCACTTGCATATATATTCTTCTCCAGAAAGAGCCAGTTATCATGCATTTGATTACCCCATTACATGTACTGCTTAAGGGAAAACACTTGTAAGAACCCTGCTGTCTTGAGAGAATTTTTATTTTTATTTAGAGGCATTTTCCTGGGGACCTTAGAGAATAGAAGTCTGTTTTTGGAGAAACAGGACAGATTCTCAGCTAATACAAACGGTTGGAACCTGACTTTACTGAGGAGAGGGCTGACAGTTTTTCTCAGCAGAGGAGTGTCAGAAGGAGTAATCCCAAATGTGACTGGTAGTTCCCAGTGACTGCAGAATACTTGGACAGTGGACAGGTTAATATAATTGCTAAGTGAAAGGCAGAGCTTGAAGCCCCAGTTGCTTGTTTATACCAGTGGAACATCTGTGAAAAATTGTTGTTAGTGAAAGATTTGAAGCATGGCAGTTGTTGTTTCTTTCACATCAACCTGAATTGCTGTGGCTGGGAATGAGAGCTTACATTCTGGCTGCATTGATTAGACTGGCTGAGCTCCTCAGCCTCCTGCCTGAGATGTAGACTTGATGCCTCCTCATGTGCAATCAGCACATCCTGTAGCAACCACAGTCATGGAAGCCACTGGACTACAGCAGTTTAGAGATTGATGAGTGATACCATCCCTAAACTGAGTACTACCCAAGTCTTGTTATATTTACTGAGGAAAGCTTCATCCCTGAATCGTTATTTCTCCTCCCGTGATGCAATTGTGCTGTTCTGTTAATCCAATTCCTCTTGGAATTTTGCAGGACACCGAGAGGTTTCAGTCCCACAGTCAAGAGTTGGAGTGCAAGCTGCGGTCAAAAGAACAAGAACTGGAACAGTTGGTTCAAAAACAGAAAAGGGTACTAACTGATAACCTTTGGAGTTAAAAATTAGATAGCTCTTGTTTGCTCATATGATTTTCTTTAGGTACTATTTTAGGTCCCAAAACTTCAAGTTGGTGTGATGTGGTTCTGCCAGGTTGTGACCCTCTGTTGTTCTTGTGTCATGTGCTTAGGAAAAATGTTAACCTCTATTTCTAAAGTAATTTTCCTTTTATGTGGTAAAATGGAAAATAAAAGAATGCTTTTGATATTCTCCCCAGGTACTAGGCTAATTTTTATGAAAATGTAGCATAATTCCACTGCCTTCAGTGTTCTAGGAACTGGCTTAACACGCAGACAGCTTAAGAGCAGAGAACAATGATTTGGCTCTTCTAGTGTGCACCTCTGCTCAAAGCCTGTACCAGCCACTCATATACTTGTTTTGGACTGATTCAGCACTATGAACTTGAAATGCTCCCTCCTGAACAACTTGCTCCTGATATAGCTCTGTGATAACAGTTTTATAGCAGTGCTTGTTTCCCTTACATTGGTAACAGCTTGTCAAGTTCCCATATTAAAACCTGATGTGTTTTACTTCTAAAATGCACGGCCTGCTTGGGGGAGCAGAGAACTTGCTGTAAAGTGGCTCCAAGGTCATTGCAGGAAAGACTAGCAATAGGGAAAGGAAGTATCACTGGAATTTAAAGGGCTGAAATGGAATGCTGTAAACGCTATTCCCTCTGTAGAATATGAATATGTGGACAAAGAAAAGAAAGTTTTTCACAATGGGAAGCATCAGCAGTTGCAATAAACTCCCTGGGGAAGTGGTGGATTCCCCAACATTGGAAACTAAAGATTTAGCTGGGCAGGATGCTGGGTTATCTTGGCTAAACTGTGTTTTTGCCAAAAAAGGTTGGAACCAGTGAACCTTGAGTTTCCCTTACAACCTGGTACACTGTGATTTGGTGAAGTTTAGTTGATAAGGATAAAGGACTGAACTAAAAGTCTGTTCCATAGTTGAAATCAACTGCCTGATGTTAATTATACTTGTCCAGTACGACTGTGAATCAGAATATATGTGGTTTTATGCAGGCTCTTTACCACATTACAGCACTATAGTGGAATAATTTATACTTTGAAGATATCTTTGAGGGCACACATATCAGGTATATTTAGTTTAGTCTGAAACTAACTGCAAAAGTATAAGAAACTACTTATTCTAATTTTGTAATTATTATATTTAATAGTTTCCTTTGTCTGTTTGTTTTTGTTTTAAGCTCTGTTTAAAACTTGGTTGTCAACAGTAATTCTGTAAAAAACTCTTCTTGTGTTTTTCTCAAGTATGTGTTTTCTAAATCTGGTATAAACCTCAGTGAAGCCACAAAGGCTTTCACTCAGTTTTACACCTGGTATAATCAATCAATATAGGCAACAATACCAGGAAGTCTTATCTTATGGTTGTTGCCTACATTGCCATTGTCTACTATTGCCTATCTTGGAGAACATAAAACAATGTCTGTGCTATTTTTATTAATATTATCTTTTATCTGATTTTATGTTTTCCATTTCTATTCACTACATTGCTTATTATTAAAAGTATTACCATGGGTTTTTTAATCTGTAATTTCTAGTATTTATCATTTCCCCTCTCTGTTATGAATTTGCATAAATCACAACAAGAGTGCTGTTGAAAGACAGGATCTTCATACACCATAAAGACTATTCCATTTTGCTTTTATGGAAAGGAAGCTGTGCTGGATGAATGGCATTCACTATTTCTAATGATTCAATTCACAGTTTCATTCGGATTATTGATGACAACTGAAACTTTCGTCATTCAACCAGCTATTTGGCCCATTGTTAATCTGATATGCTGTATTTAATTTTTTTTTTCTGGTATACCAACCTAGCCTATTTATTGGAGTGCTTTACTCAGTGTACTTAGAGGCACTGTTTTTTACATATATTTTTCTGATTTCTAATGATCTTCTGTGAAAGTGACTCTTGTCTTTACTCAGATCTGTTTTTATAATACTATGTCCCCACTCATTTTCTGGTATTGCTTTTCATTCACTGAGATACCCATGTGTGGTGTCTAATGTTTGCCTTATCCAGGGATCTCTTTCACTTTGCCTCCTCCTCTGGCATGGAAATATACTTTGATAATTAAATCTCTTCTTGCAGACAGTAAAGGGATCTTGATTTAATTATGACTTCTATGCTTGGTTGTATGAGAGAACCACCTGGGTGCAACACAAATGCTTTTTTCCAAACTTCATCAATAAGTCTTTTTTTATTTTTAAATTTAAAATAAAATGTAATTATTTTTGTGTTGGAAATCATTAACAAAAATGTGAAAGGGAGCTTTCAGACCAGATGAGCTTACTGTTGTTTCCTCTGGCATAGCCAGAGGGACTCTCCCTTATGAGGATTGTCTGACTGGCATTGTTCCTCAAGGGATATGAGTTGGAACATCTGAGGAGGAGGCAGAGGATATCCAGGATAACCTTTAGGGCACAGGCTCTTGTGGGAGGGGAAGAAAGTAGGTGTGCACCAGGTGAAGTGCAGGGGAGTTACTGGACATCTCACATAAAATACTGAGTACTGTGCTGATGATAGCTGCTGAACAGCAAGATCTTGGAATTTGGAATGAGATGCAGGAAAACATGGATCAGTAGCACTCAATTGCTTATAACTGCCTTATGGCACTGTATGGATGTTTCATCTTTCACATGCTACTGAAGTAAATAGGGAAAAAAATATAAAAAACTAGAGAAAGGATGCTGAGCTAAGAGCAGGGGATTGCATAGAGAATGCTCAAAGTGTGTGTCTTTCGGGGACACCAATAAACATCTTCAGCAACAGCTCATTTGCATTGGATAATCCTAGTTTTTTATTCAACTTAAACTTGGTTTTCCTCTCATCTCATCAAAAAGAGAATATGCACCCTCAAATACCATGTCTATGCTTGACCTGTGGAATTTGGTTTATTCTCTCTGCTACTTTGATTTTCTTAAACATGTCTATGGGCCATGAGTCTTTTCCCCATCAGTTTCCATTTACTAGATAAACATAGGAGCCAATTTGCAGCTTCATAAGCAGCTAGAAGCTATAGGATCAATGCCATTCTATTATACTAGCTGAGCATTCACCTAATGAGTTATTTCTCTGTATTGGGAGTTGTTTAGATGAATGCTTTAAAGGTTGTGTTTGGCATTTCTCAAAGGAGTGTATGGATACAATGGAAGAAGGGAGCTTTGTATTGCTGTGAAACAATCCTTTCTCTTCTTAATTGTGTTCTGGGCTTTAGACATTGTATTATTGGTTTTCTGACAAGAATGAGCCACCAGGATTTATAGGAAGTATTTCAAACATCAGTATAGATGATTCTGGGAGCTGATGTTGGCTACCATTGCAGTTACATTTCCAGAACAGTCTCTGTGTAACTTTTCTGATGGCCATACTATTCTCTAAGTCGGGTTTCTGTCTGCAGTTTGTTGCTCCTAAGATTTTGAAAGTTCATCCTTGTGTGCTAACTTTTTGCTTCTCCCAAAGCCACTCCTTTGGATGAGTCTTGTATTAAGTACCTGAAGCAGCTGGTCTTTTAGAATGGATAACTTCATTCTGTCGAGGAGTGGAAGCAATATTCAGGAACTGACGTAATCTATCCGTGTATACCAGCCTTGTTCAGCAGTAATCTGATGCCCAGCCAGCGTTCCATGTGAAATGTGAGCCTGCTGAGGCTACAGTTCAGCAAATACATTAAGCTGCTGCTGCTGCTGCTAAGTGCTCCCACTCTACACTTTTTCCTGACTCCTCACAGTCCAGGATAGAAAGCATTTTCTGCTTTTATTTTTAACCTGGGCCTCGTTCAAAACCAAGACTACAACTTCAGTGTCCTAGGCTAGAAACTGACTGGAATGGCTGGGTGAGAAGAGATTTTGTTGGGTGAGCTCTGCTTGTTGGGATGGACAAAATGAGAATTCTAACATTGTTATGTCTCAGATCTGGAAGATTGAAATGGTATCATTGTAATCCTCTTGGTATGTTTTACAGCCCTTAAAATGAATACCAAAAAAACCCCCCAAGATAAAACTTTAGTATTTTAGAGTCAGCAATGCCTTCCCTAATAAAAAGTTTTGCTCTGATGTCTAAATTTGCTCAGTTAGCCAGGGAGAAGCAGGTAGAATTTCTTTATTTACCAGAAGCCACTGTCATCTGCTGTTACTTGTTTTACAGGGAAGTTGTATCTTTCCTTTGATGCACAGTGGAGAGGGAATACAAAAATGAATAAAAAGGCTCTAATTCACACTTCTTGGCAGATCTGTCTGAGGTGGCAAAAGAGTCACTGCTTGTTCATACTGCTGGAGATGGGAAGGTTTATTAGCTATCAGATTTAAATTTAACAGTCTTTAGCTAGAACTATTAATTTGTCTGTGTAGGTCTGGTCTTCATGGAAAATTGTCTAAAATAGCTGTTGTGAATATCAACCTAATGCTGCTAATCTGCTCTGTAGCACCTTTTCTGTGGTTTGTACTGGTGTGTTTTTGAACTGGATAAAATTCAGTCATAGAATGGAATGGCTTTGTTTTAGTGTAACATAATTATGTCTGTACAAAGAACAGTGGAAGAGCACCATATGTGTTTTATTCATTTTTTGGCTTTGATAGAAATAGCTCCCTGCTCTGCTAACCTCTAAGATCCAAACTGAAAGCCTTAGAACCAAGATGCCTCAGTCAATTGTAATGCTTTCTGTTCTCTTTTCTTCTCCCACCCCAGTTAGAGCATCAGTGTACACAACTCCTCAGTGGTAAAGAAGAAACCAAAGTAGAGAACACCAAGCTGAAGCTGACTAACCAGGAGCTGCTAAGAGACCTGGAGAGAACATCCCATGAATTAAGCCTGGCTCAACAACAGCTACAGGTGCTTCAGGAGGAGGCATCAAGGCTCCATGAGGAGAAGGAAATGTAGGTGACCAGCTGCAGCAGTCCTAGTGCACTTGCTTGGTGTGCCAGTGAGCCTCCTCAGGGTACCCCGGGCTGATTTAAGCTTGTGTCATAAGCAGAAACCACTGCAAAGCCGAGTGCAGTTCTAGCTACTCTCCCCCAAGTAATTCAGCATGTTTTCTGTCACTTATCTGGCTTCTATGGAATCTTTTGCTACGTGTTCAGAATGTCAGTGTTCTCCCCACTGCCACAGGCTGAGGGTATTTGGAACTAAAAATCCATGTAGTGTCTTAGTTTTGAAATACCAATGGAATTCCTTATGGAAATGCCTTACAGTTTTGGCACATGAGGCTTCATCCTCCTCAAAGCTGAGTCTATCTGAAACTTGCTTCTGAGAATGTGAGGTATCTCTGACTGTGAGATACCTAGGATCTTTTTTTGTTTTCCTTCATCAAAAGTAAGCCTAGCAGGGTCAGCAAGGTAAAACTTAGCTTATCCCAATTCCCACAAGGCTTTATGGCAATTCAGAATTTTGGGTCTTCCAGCTCAAATGAAGATTTCAGGTTCTGACTCTAATTTACAAAAAAACCAAACCAAACCAAAAAAAACCCAACAACAACAAACAAAAAAAACCCCACCCCAAAAACCACAAAACAAAAAAAAACCCAACAACAACAAAAAAAAACCCAAGAAAAAATATTTACAGTTCGTATTTTGAGGGATAAAAATAACCTGTGACAGATCAAGCTACCTCTCTTGCTCCAGCCTTCTGCACAAAGCAGAAGAATCACTACCCTGAAGCTATAATTGTCAGAAATGTTCATTGAAGTCCATTTCAAAGAAAATACTCAGGGGTCTTCAGAAGCCTCTCATTGCCAATGGAGAGCACATGAATGACAGATGGGCCTAGCCATTGCAGCAATGAACTGTATAATTCAGAGCTGTTGCTGTTTGACATATTTCAGGATAGAGCAGAACATTAGTTCAAAGTCACATTCTTTTTCTCCTAAGCTTTGTGCCAAGCTCTACTTAGTTATTCCTTCTTTAATTTTTCTTGAGGGTATAAATAATGGACTTCGTTGATAAATTAATGTTAAAGAATGGCCACCATGATTAGAATTTTTAGGTTTGCATGTTTGATGTGTGTTTTGGAAGTAGACAGTAGACATACTCCTCCTCAAGGTGGTTTATTTCCTCTTTGAGGCTTCTCTTTTCAGATCCAGAGCAAAGACTATGGAATGATCTGAGTTAAAAGCTACAAAGGAAATCTGCCCAGTGGTCAGACTGCTGAATAATACTACTGCACTTGCAAAGCACTTTGGATTTCAATAGTGGTTTATGGAATTAGAGCTCAGCCCTACTCAACTGCACCTGCAGGGTTGCTTTAAACATCTGTTTCAGTCTGGTAAGACCTGAGCTGTTGAAGCAGGTGTAATGTTCATGCAGTGCACAGGAAGAACCTGAGGCTTCACTGAAAGGCAAAAATCCCATTTAAGGCCAGACACCAAATTGTATTAAATCAAAGTAAAAAAGTGTTAAAATGGCTGCATAAGTGTCAGGAATTGGAAAGAAATTGTAGGGATTGTAGACGTGCGAGCCTGACATATGGTTCCTGCAGCAGGATAAGCTCTAATTTTGGATAAAATGTCACTTGTTTTTTAGTGGCCATGAGTGAGAAGTATTTCAGCAGTGTATCTTTTCTGAATGTTTCAAGTGCCAGTATCAAAATATATTAAGCTCTCTGGATGAAGAAATTAAAAAGCAGTATTTTTTGAAAAAAGAACCTCTACTCCTTCCTCTGCTAATTCCTACTGCTCTGCTACCGTGGGCCTTATACTGAATAAACTTCTTTAAAATATTAACCATTCATGCATAATAGAATCGACAGTTTTGAAGAAACTGAGGTCTCAAGTGTAGATACCCCTAGGGGGAAGCATTTTAACAGTGTTTTTACCATGGTTAGAAGAATTTATTGGTTTTTTTTGCAGGGAGGTGTACCGTGTAACAGAAACCTTACAGAGAGAGAAGTCAGGACTTTTGAAGCAGCTGGATTTTTTAAGGTAATGTGGATCTTCCATTCAAAAACTTCTTACATAATTCTAAAGAGGTCCATTAAAGGATGAAATTATGTTGGGATATGTAGTTAGTGAAGGTGTTGACAGAGGGGTGCCACAGGGGCAGCCTCTGTGCCAGAGAGAAGCCAGGGCTGCCCTGTGACAATGGACACAGCACAGGGCACAGTGGAGCCCCAAGGCCCCAGTGTGCTTCTGGGGAAAGCCTCAGTAAGGAAGGGTGGTAAACAGCGCAGTAGTAGGGAGAGAAGAGAGAAAAAAATGTGTGAGAAAGCCCCTCAGACACCCAGGTCAGTGAAGAAGTAGGGGTAGAAGGTGCTCCAGGCACTGCTGGAGCAGAGTCCCTTGTAGTCTGTGCAGAGTGCACACAAGAGCATCTCTTGGCAGGAGCTTGGTCCATGGAGAGGAGCCCATGCAGGGACAGGTTTTCTGGCAGGAATTGTGGCCCATGTGGGACTCACACTGGAGCAGTTCATTCCTGAAGGACTATTCCCCATGGAAAGGATCTGTGCTGGAGTTTGTGAAGGACTGTAATCTGTGTGAAGGAACTCACACTGGAGCAAGAAAATACTGTGAGGAGGAAGGAGCCACAGAGAGAAACTGTTATGGACTGACCACCAACCTCACTATTCCCCATCCCCTTGTGCCACTCAGGATTGGTAAGGTGGTAGAAGAGCTGAGGGTGTAGGAGTGAAGTTGAGCCTGAGAAGAAAGGGGATTGTGGAGAAGGTGATTTTAGTTTTGTCCCTATTTCTCATCATCCTACAGCTGAGTCTGTTTTGTCTGTAAGGGGTGGCTGATAAGCAACCTTGTCTTTATCTTGGTCCACAAGCTTTTTCATGTTGTTCTCTTCCCTTGCGCTGAGGAAGGAGAATGAGAGAGTGGCTGAGTGTACATCTGGCAGCCAGTCAAGGTCAAATGCCACAGGATAATGACACAAAAAATAGTAAAAATGGTTACAAAAGACTTTTGTAGGCTTGGTTCTTGTATAGAGTAGAGGGCAGTGCATCTGGCAGATAGGCTTCCTTTTGACAATTCAGTATTGTAGGACAGTCTCTTTACCAAAAGTCAAATATAAAACAGAACAGCGCTGAACAGTTCTAAGCTGATTCTGAGGTAGAAGCCTGGCTGCAGGAACTTGCTTGAAAGGCTCTGTTGCTTCTCAAGTGCTGGGAGTTGAGCCAAAATGAAGATTATTTCCCCAAAATATTTGTAAAATTATACGAAAATGTACTTAGCTACCATTCCTTTATTGATAGACTTCGAAGTTTGGAGCTGTGTTCAGACAACTGTAGCCCTCTTTTTAATGTGTTAGGTTTTGTTTGCTCAGTGGTCAGTGTGGGCTGTAGGTTGCACCTGCCTCTAGGCCTTCATTGGCTGCATTTCCTTCAGGCCTCATTTTAAAGTTGCCTAAAAATTGTACAGGCTTGAGGAAAGGCTCTTATTTTGCAGCGTGTGTTTTCCATAGGCCACTCTGTGATCATGCCTGTTGCAAGTTTTGGGGACATAGAAATGTCTGGCAACAGAGGTTTTTTCCTTTCATCCTGGCAGCTCAGTCTCTCCTGTGGCCAGGCCAGCAACAGATGGAGACAATAGGTGATGTACTAAGCAGGTGTGCTGTCAGATCTCATCAGCTTGCTGATTGCCTGGAGTATCTGTTTCTTGACATTTCCATTGTTTCTGCATAAAGAATGGGAGATGGATGTTTTCCTAGGGTGATTTTTCCATGGCAGCCAGAACTGCAGTGCTTAGAAGGGCATAACTGGCCTTCACAGCTGTCAGCAGATGAGCAAGAGATGGTGTTCATTGCACCTTCTCCACATTTAGAGGTCATCTTTACTGTGAAAATCATTAAACATTCTAATTTACAGTATGAGAAGGCATATTGACCACAACCGATTTCTATGTGTTAAGGCATTTGTTTAGATAAAATACAGAAATAGATCCAGATCCCATCTGGCTTTAATCAGCATAGCCCTGCTGGAGAATCAATAGCCCAGACAAGGAACTGGCTGAGGTGAGAATATAAATAAAGGATGATGAAAGGTTTGCACTGCCAACTGTCCAGTCTGTCTGTTAGTGTGGAATAGAAAAGTCAGCAGTTCTAAATACTTGGCTTCAGTGTTTCTTTTGTTTGTGTTCTCTTTGCAGAGAGAGGAACAAACATCTTAAGGATGAACGTGACATATTTTTGCAGGTAACCAGCTATTATTTCCAAACCCAATGTTGAGCAGACATATGTTAGAACAACTTCAAAAAAAGGGGAATGGAAGGCTACACAGAAGATGGACTTTTATGCCACTTAAATCTTGCCCTGTTCTTAATTTGTATTGTCTTTTTTTCCTCACTTGAAAATAAGATTTTTTTTAATTTGCTGAACAATTTTAAGAACAATAAAGTGGGAGCTATCTGAAGAGAGATGAATGTATTTTAGAAAAAACTAAGGATGCAATCAGGAAAGGATGAAATAACCTAAAAATCGAAGAATTAAGTTGTGTTAATTTACTCAGTCAAGAGTAGGTAATATCCTGAAACATTTATACAACAGTACAAAAACTGAGTACCTGAATCAGTACCTGACTATCTCTTCAGACTGGGTAACAGCAGATCCTACTAACTTTGAGCAGCAGCAAAGAATGGACCCCTAAGATGTTTTAGAAATACCCTGGTGTAAGGAGACTAAAGCCACTTAGTTTATATTTGCTTGTGTTCTTAGTCCTACAAGAAGCTGCTTACGTAAAAAAAAATACCCATTTACTTTTTTTTCCCATGACATTGTGCTGTTTTATTTACAAAGACGATGCATTTTTGCAGGATCTGGAGTTCCCTGTTCTGATTGTTTATCAATTTGACTTCTGAAGCATTTATACCTCTAGGATTTTCTTCTACATTTCTTTCTTTCATTTGCATTGCATTATTTGAGTATTGGAATGAGGGTAGTTAACCATAATGAACACCAGAAGTAAATCAGTAAGAAGTATTCTGTATTTCTGCAGAAATGCAAAACAACTGTTCCAAAAACCAGCTGGAAGCAAAGATCAGGGTCTATCATTGGGAAATACATAGAGGGCAAGATGCTGCCTAACAGGTAGGAACTCATTTTCATGTGTTCCTTGTTTGAGTATGATGAAGGTTATAGAAAGAAGATGTGTAATGCTTCCTTTGTGATACTTTTGAACTTTTAAAGAGTGTATTTCTAAAGTGTCTGTCACTATAAGATTACTGTGCTCATTAAGAAATTTGAAAACGAAGAGCCAAATTTTAACTTAAACAAGTGTGCTGTCTGCAAAGGCAAGAGATTTCCCCACTGTGGGTGGGTGTATGCTGGGATACACAAAAACTTGCCCATGACCCTGTGTTAGTGTAGTACAATGCTGAATCTCCACTTGGACATTTTTTATTCATATTTAGCAAACCCATCCTATCCCTCCTATCTACTAAAGAGAGAATTCAGCTGCACATAGAAAAGATCTCTCCTGGGGGATCTTTTATTCCTCCAGAATGGGAGTGGAAGGTGGGAAAGGAGAAAATCACAGTAGAGAAGTTAACTTTAGCTCTTCTCTGAAGTTAGAATTGATGTTAATTGAGTGTTTTCCATTCTGGTTCAGGTTTCTCCTGTAAGTTATTAGCTTTCCCCATGATGTTTGTAATTATCAGTATATATACACATGGTAGGATGAGCTGACTTCTCAGCACACACTGGAATGACTCTCCTCTGCCTGCTGTGATTAGTCAAAAATATGGGAGATTAAATTCAGTTATTCAGGTTAAATTCAGAATAAAATATCAGATCCATTATATTTTTGTGATGTACTTTCTTTTTTCTCTGTCTAGCCATTCATTTGAAGAAGATGATATTTTCAGTAACTCAAAGAGAAGGAATTCTGCTGGATTGAATGGAGTTCTCTCTGAAGAACCTGATGCTGGAGTCACTGGAGGAATGCCTAAAACATCACATCTCCAAAGAATAATATCAATTGAAGAAGATCACCTACCTCAGCTTCTTGACAGACTGGTTGATAAGCAGCAAAGCAGATGGACTGGAGAAGATGAAAATACTTTTGAGATGGAAATGAATAACAAAGCCAGAGAGCATTCAATGGAACACTCATCATCATCATCATCTTCTAGAGAGCAGCCTGTAGGGAAGGAAACACTGGCAAATGTAAGAGGACAAAGGAGACTTCACCTTGAGTAGAATGTGAAGTTCTGGGCCCTATGATTTAAGGAGAATGTGAAGGTCCTTAAATGCATCCAGAGGAGGCCCACTAAGTTGGTGGAAGGCTGGAAAGTGTGTCCTGTAAGGAGCAGCTGAGGGCTCTGGGTTTGTCCAGTTTGGAAAAACAGGCTGAGAGGCAGCTCACTTACTCTCTACAGCTTCCTGAGGAGGGGAAGGGGAGAGGGAGGTGCTGATCCCTTCTCCCTGGGCTCCAGCAATAGGAAGTGTGGAAGTAGTTCAAGGCTGCCTCAGGGGAGGTGCGGACTTGACATTAGGAGGCATTTCTTTAGTGAGAGGGTGGCCAGACACCAGAACGGGCTTCCTAGGGAGGTGGTCCATGCCACAAGTCTGTTAGTGTTTAAGAGGCTTTTTGATAATGCCTGTCATAAAATGCCTTAACTTTTGGTCAGCCCTGAAGTGGTCAGGCAGTTGGACTAGGTCGCTGAAGGTCCCATCCAACTGGAATTCTTCTGTTCTGTTTTATTCTATTCTGAAGGACCTTGGATGCCATGAAGTGGTGTCAAAGGTTAATGTGTCATTCCTGGAATCTAAAATTATTTAGTTTCCTGTATTTAAGTTCAAGTATGACAAATTAAGCCATTACATGAAGTGAGGGATGAAATGTACTGGTGACAAGTGCTGAAGGTGTAAAGACGGGAAACTCAACCTAAAGGAGTGGTAACTGCAGACAATGTGTGCATAAATTTACATTTGAAGAACTGTTTAGGGAAAGTGAAGTTAAGCCTTGTAGTAGATGGTACAAGAAGATCCAGTGGAAAGTAGAAATTGTCTTAAAAATGAAACAAATCTTTTATTGTTTTTGTTTTCTTTTTGCTGCAAGGTACTATTTCTCATATTCTGATACTTTTGAGTCAGCTTTGGTAGCTGTTACATTATCTGAGAAATAATGAGAGGCATATGATTACTTTTTAATTATTTTTGAAAATACTTTTATTTAGCAAATTGAAATCCTGTATTTTTTCAGCTCTAGCTTTTATATGCATGTTAGCAATGAATTCACCATTCAGTAATAATCCTTATAACAAGATGCTGGAAGGTACATTTCTTTGGAGTCTAAACTAAACTACTGCTATTGCTTCAGAGTTAGCTGTGCTTGTTTTCTAATTTTAGAATCATTGTTGAGGATTACTCATTTTTAGATTCTTGAAGCACATATTAAAAAGATTAAAGTATAGGAAAAATTGGTTTGCTTGGTCATAATTATATGGTTCTTTTAGAAGAAGCAAGCACATCTTAAAAATTATGATAGAATTATGCCATGATTACATAATAATTTCTAAGTGGTACCTTTTAATAAAACATTGAGGGTACAGAAAAGAGCTTCATATTTTGAAATTATTTAATTCAGTGCATGCTTTTTGCTTGCTGTATGACTTATATTGCATCACATTTTCAAAGCGTGGCATCACTGGACTTCAGGATGACAAAAGCCGGGTAGCTCATCCTACCCAGCTAGGACAAGCCTGTCCTGCCAGCCCTGTTCCAGCCCCTTGAAAGCTCATCCTCTCAGCTGGGTAGGAACTAGATCTTGTTGCTTATTATAACTAGTTTACAATGGCTTTTGTATGACATGGAATATATGCATTCCATTATGTTATTGCTTACTGCAAGGAACTCAGGCTCGTGGCCGCTGGCATTAAGCCTTCCCAATAACCATATATTCATGGTAGTTCAGCTGCTAATCCTGTATGACCTACTGCATCTTATAGGTGAGTAGAACCAATGTTGGCAGCAGTGCATGAGACCAAGCAATTGCTGTTTTATCTGGGAGCTGACAATCAGGTAGACCATTTTTCTGAGTGGCTGTGAAGATGAAGCTGCAGTTAACATTACCAGAAAAGTCACTGGGGAAGCACATAAAGGAATCCTAATGGAAATTAAAGCAGGATTTTTTGTCCAAAACTTCTGCATGAGATTTACTTCCTCTCCCCTGTCATCTTTCAATATGGAATATGAACCATTATGTTTATACTTGTAATCTCCCACATTAATTTGTGTTAAATTGTACAAAAGCTAGGTGTGTTACTTTACCTGGCTACTGTTTATATAAAGAGTGTGTATGACCACCAGGGACAAAGTATTTCAGGTCATGTAGCCCATATATTTAGCTATAGTTCTCAGAAGCACTGTGATAATACTGTCAAGCTGATGATTGTGTTTTATCTTGTTTTATTTCCCAGAGCACACAGACTAATAAGCTGGGAATGGTTTTCAGCAGGACTGAGAATGTGCTTTGTATAAATGCATGTGTGCTACTAGTAGCCTATAGCTGCCATGGGGTTTAGAATTTTAATAGAGAATGAAAATAAAAATCCCCTCTATAATTGTGGTGGGCTGTAGGCCCAGCTCATGAAACAGACATGTATTTTTGTCCCAAATATTTATAGCAGTGAATGATTTCTTTTTCACACGAATGAAGACAGCAGCTCAAGCCTTTGTTGTTTGGGCTTTTTCCCCATCAAGAGCAGCCCTCTATTTCTTCGTCTTTCTCTAAGACTTCTGTATATTTGTAGAAAACACTTCCAAGTGTAGACTTCAATGTCTCATTCAAAGGGCTGTCAGGCAGTGAATTCAGTTCTGATGTCTTCACTAAGGCAGCAGTCTCATGGATCCTGCACATCAAATGACTGGCAGAGGGCCCTTCTCTCCTTTCCTTCCTCTCCCTCCTTTCCCTCCTCTCCTTCCTCCCATTCTACACCTTAACAAGCTAATGTCAGGACCATCCGTGATCTTGCTCCCCTCTTGCAGCATTGAAAGGAAACTTTTGTATCTCACTCTTCCTTCACTGTTACACGAAATAGAAGAGACCAGCAAGGGCACCCGCTATAAACCAGCTGGTGCTACAGAGTGCTTCCCCAAGCAACTCCTGATCTACATACAAAAGAGTGATGACCTACTTGATAGAGGATATAAATATTCTCTCCAGCATCCACTTAGCTTAGCCTGCAGTAAACAGGACCTGGATAAGCAGAACAAATTGTTGCTCCTTCTGCTTAAAAAGCGAAATGACAGAAACATAGCTGAATGTTTACAGCCTGATTAACTGATCTAATTCTCTGTGTCTTTCCTCCATGCTTCTGCCTGTAATATTAAACAGATGTAGAAATGCAGTAATTAGATGGTAGTTCTTGGCTCTATGATAGTAGCAGAGAGAAGAATCTGGTGGCATAAGCCAAGAAATTATGACTTTGCTTCTGTTATCTAGATGAAGATGCACTGCTTCCTCTGTGTCACTGGTACAGGATATAGCTACTGAGCAGAGTTGTGTGAAGCTTTATAAATTTTGATTTGTGGCCATGAACATAAACTGGTTTTTTTTGTCAGTTTCATGTAAAGATCCATATTCAGTATACTTCCAGAGCTCAGTGCAAATCACTGCACTTCAGATGATCTGGAATGATGCATGGCAAACATCTGAAATGCTGAGTTATTTTAAGAAACAGAATATTGCTTCATGAGTAATGAAGAATATGATAGGATAAAACCTATTTGTTTCCCCATATCAGTCTTAAACTGGAGAGGCAACAGGATTTGTAGACCAGTTGGAGGCTAATTTTTGCTCTTACTTGAAGGAGGAGAGAATAAACTCTGTCCCAGAGCGCTTATTCAAGATCATTTTTGTGGGCAATTCGAGTGTTGGAAAGACTTCATTCTTAAGAAGATTTTGTGAAGATCGTTTTTTCCCAGGCACAGCTGCTACTGTAGGTAAGTTTAGCAATATAACTATTATTATTTTTGTTCTGACAGTACTTAACAGTCTCTACTGAGATCAGGCTCTGTATTATAAAACAGAAACATACAGATGTTGTAAAAGCAGGACATGCAAAGTGAGTTCTCCTAAACTGGAAAGCATATTCTGTACTGAGATCCTGGCCAGCACTGAGACAAATCAGAAAAATTCTACTGATTACTGTGAAGCTAGACTTTCCTTGTAGATCTCACAGTTCCGAAACAGATATCCTGTCCTCTGAGCTGCACTGTACTAACAATTCCACCTTCATCTCTCATTGCTATCTCCCTAAGTAATCTGATTTTGTTTTAGAGAGAAAGTGGAATATCTGAATCACCTATTTGAAGATTTAGCATTATACTAATCACCAAAAAATATGTCAGACCAGTGTTTCCAAAGCCAAAGTTTTCAAAGCCAAAATTATTCTTACCTTGCCTGAAGTAGTAGACCAAGTTAAAAGTCATACACAAAATCGAGGTACAAAACCTCAAGTATAGGTTATTGCAATGCTGGGTTAGCTGGGTTAAATGACCAGATTCTTTCTGCTTAGCCTGTATTCAGACCTTACTTATTCTGCAACATATATGAAATAAAACCTACCCACTTCAAGGTGAGCTTAGTAAGGTCCCAGTTTTTCAGTGACTGTATCTTCATTAACTGGAATAGGAGCTTAGACACCTATCTGCTGTTGTGTGTTCATGTATCCTATAGACCTAAAGGCTTTCTTCAAAGAAAATGGCAAGAAAGCTTTTGCCATAGCTTTGATTTAGTGTTTAGATCAATGAGTTTCACAGGTGTGGGCTATGGCTGGCAAGGTACAGACAATGGAAAAGTCAAGTGAAAAATGTGGAGAGGAGTGTTCTCAATGAATTTCTGCAGAATAGTTCAAATTTCTTTCCTTGAGGTACAAGCAATGGATATATCCTCCATCCAGATTTTTTAATTGCCTATTGAAGGAATGCAGGCAGAGATACTTCTCCATTAATGTCGCTGGTTGTGCTAGTTTATTTAAGGAAGGACAGACTCATAGGTTTTTCTCTATGAGAAAAGCCTCCTCTGAGTTTGATGGGATCAATTGAAGGCTGACTTGGTTATTGACAGTCTAAAAATTCAATTAGAGAAGTTAGTTTGCTTTGTGAACACACATTTTGAAGGAGGTAACCCTGGAAAAAGCTCTCTTTTATTTCCGGTGGCTGAGCAGGTAACACCAACCCGAGCTCCCTCCCATGTTGGGGGGGCTCAGGAGGCCGCTTGGTCGGGGGGGAGGTTAATTAAATAAAACCAAAACACTGGTAAAGATCCCATTGTTATGGAAAATGGCCCCAAAGATAGTGTTGCTGACCTACCAAGATCCCTTCTAACCTGAATTATTCAATGATTCTGTGATTTTGTGATACAGTTCAATGTGATACAAAAAAATTGCGAGTTGTCATTAGGAGGAGGTAGCGACTGGTAAATATTTAAGACTCTAATTATTGTTATAAATATCCAGAAAATACTTACATCTTCACAGAGGAATAGAGAGACAATTAATCTAAAAGTTTAAATAAATTAATTTTTATCTCTACTGACCTAAGTGAAGTGAGCTCATCTTCTATGTTATAAACACAGGAAGAGGTTCTCCACAGGTTCAGTCCATCTATCTTCATCATTTATCTTAGTTTCCACTGTTCCCTGTGCCATGCGTTTTTTCCCACTAACTGTGGAAGGCTCCCATGTGGTTAGCTCAGACTAAACTAACACATTTCACACAACTGATGTTATACATTGAATTCCAGGATAAATTACTTAGACCGCTGTGGACTGTCAGATGGACCATTGACTCATGATCTGTGACTTGCAAAGTGACTTATCTTACATATTTTACAAAACTGAACTACTCTATTACCAGTCACTATTTTATTGCTGGAGAGCTTCAAGCAAATAAAAGCTCTTGACCCCTGATAGCTGGAGACTGGACATAATTTTCAATGCAGTGCCTATCTTTTTACTTTTCTGGAATTGCTGCGATTTGCTGGATCCAGTTTTTCAAAGATCAAACAGCTTGTAAAGAGACAGCTTACCTTGCATTTGTGTTGCAGGTGTGGATTACAACGTGAGAACTGTCACAGTGGATCACACCCAGGTAGCGCTGCAGCTCTGGGACACGGCTGGCCAGGAACGGTGAGGAAGCTTCTCTTGTGGTGGTTCAACCCTAGGAGTGAGCCCAGCTGTGTATCTGCTCCCTCACTGCCCCATCTGCTGGGATGGAGGAGGGAATTGGAGGCATGGAAGCAGCAAAACTCCTTGTTTGAAATAAAGGCAGTATGATGAAATTTAACTCAATGCCAGTCAGAACTTATACGCATTTTAAGGGCTCACTTCCTTGAATTACCTGTTTGAAGATTTTTAAGTGTGGACCCAATTCTGCTTCTTGGGAGAGGAACAAATATAGGAGCATCCCTAATAGAGCCAGTGGATTCACAGTTTAGCTCATTCCCTTGCAGCACTAATGTGCTGATTTGCTGCTATGTCCACTGAAAAACTGCCAGTCTGTAAAAAAGATTCTTAATTAAGCTCTGAAAAGTTTAGTACCACACTGTTTCTTTAGGAGGAAGACTGACTTTAAAATGCATCTAGAATTATTTCTATAACAGAAAATACCTTAATAGATATAAAAGGGGTTTATATTTTTTACTAAAGCAATACCATTGTAGTAGAACTCCAGGGTTTTGTAAGGTTTCAGTGGTAATTTCCTTCCCCATCTCCTCACCTATTGTGTAATTTTCTATTACTAAAAGCAGGGATGATAATGACAATCTATGTTTTCTATATGAAGCTTGGGGAAAAGGTCTCCAAAAACCTATCTAGCTTTAGAAGAGCACTTAGTGAGGGGAAATTTCTGCTCCAAGCTTAAAATGGAAGAGGTGAGAGAAGATGAGATATGCAGCTAATTATCCAGCCTAACCCAGAATCAGTTAAAGAAGGCAGGGGGAGCTTTTCCAAGCACCTTCTTTTAAAAAATCCTTTTGTGTTTTTAATTTTTTCCCCAATAATTTATTTGCCTTTGCATGGAGGAATTACTATAAGTTTTATCTTGTCAAATCGTTGCTTATGTTGAAGAGAGCTGTAACCAGATTCTTACTTGTAGGTACCGAAGCATTACCAAGCAGTTTTTCAGAAAAGCTGATGGTGTCATTGTGATGTACGACATAACAGCAAAAGACACATTCATAGCTGTCAAGCAGTGGCTGATAAGCATTGAGGTAACTTGACATAACTTTAAATCTAAGCCCTGGTGTCATTCTCTACCTTCTTCTGAACAAGGGCTGTTAGCAGGGTAAAACAGAGAGCACCATGTTTCTTGTGTTGTCAAAATAATGGGGTTTTTTTTGTGAGTTTGGTCTGCACTGTTGCCAGTGAAGTTGTTTTTCATCTCTATTTCTATGAAAAAAAAAAATAATAGTTCCAGGGTTTTAAGGATTTCGAATCAGTGGTGGGAAAATCCCAGCATGGAGTCCTCTGATTTCTCACTAAGGGAGCTGAGCTGATGACCCCCACGGGATCACTGCTAACACTGAGAGGTGTTTTGGATCAGTGGTGGTGATCTGGTGATCACTGATGATCACTAGCACTTTGCTAACCAAGGGAAAAATAGACTATATTGTGAACATAAACCATAAACTTAGAACTATGTAATCTACATTAGTGCTGTGGAACTGCCTCGTGGAGGACAGTTCAGTTGCCTGGGGATCATCCTTTCAACCACTTGAAAAGAAAATCGTAGTCCATGCCACTGAGTGACATCAGTTAATTAAAAATTAAAACATGTTAAGAGTGTAAGCAACAGAATTTGCTTGTGGCCAGAACAAAGAGTAAAAATAAAACTGAGGCAGCTGCCACAAAGGGCTGACTTGTAGCAAGAATGAAGTGTGACTTCCTGTTTGTGCACTGAAAAAGTAAGGGACAAATCGATATGCAAAGATCATTTAGTCCGATTTCATTTGGCATATGCTCTAGTACAACACACTGTTTTCCAAAATAGCCAAGAGGTGGCTTTGGGAGTTCAGATTAGGACTCAGTCATTTCAATGCCTCCAAACAGTCATAGTTATTCCAGATACGAGTAGTACTATTAGTATGTATTTGGGAAGAAAAGACCCTTGCTAATTATATGATCTTAATAAATCAGTGGGATGTTTTAATTCGGTATGGTAAAAGCTAGAGGAGCATTGCTGATTTTGATTCAGAAAAATGGAATATTGTGGTCAAAACTTTTTTCCAAGCTGTAATAGTTCACTCTTCTTTACTAACTAATTTTTGTTTGCTGCAAACTGTTGCTAAGTTGGACATACTGCCAAGTCCATCTATTGCTGTAGCATTCAGCCCACCTAATGAAAGCACTTACTGTGATAATTATAATCCTTTTCAGAATGATTTTTGATTTCTGTCTATTCTATGTATTTTTGGGGGCCCATTCTGTGTATTTCTTCATTATTTCGTGTAATTCATTTGGCATAATAGTATACCCAGGTGTTGCCATTATTTTTCCTGGCCATGGAATTAGAAAAACAGTGGCTGTAAACACATAATATCTGAGCCTGTGTAGCATGGTGGTTTTCTCTCTCCCATTTTAATACAGAGTCTAATGAGCTTCTGTGCTGTTATTTAAAAAAATCCCTAGTCAGTGTAATCTTAGGATTATGTCTTTCTCATGTCTTTTAGCCAACTTCAATTCCTGACATGTTTGTAAGCAAAGTGGCACATACCTGGTTTGTGTGAAGTCTTAAATGTCTTGTTATAGTGTGACATTTGTTAGCTTTTATCCTCTCCCTCTGTGATCTTTTGAATTCAACACTTCAGTTGATATTTGCTATTTATTCTGCAGGATGCAGCTGGGGAGAATGTGCCTGTTCTTTTGCTGGGTAACAAAACGGATAATGAAAAGGAGCGCGAGGTCCCGATGGGAATGGGAGACCATCTTGCAAAGGTGCTGTACTTAGGGAACTCCTTACAAGGCTTGAAGGTGAAGGTTTTAAAATGGAGTCTCTATGTGTCTAAATTCACAGAAACACAGATTAATGTTAGTCAGACAGGTATCTTTTGGGATTAGGAACCCCATCACACTCTTCAATTCAGCTTTCAATGATGTAAGTGCTGATAATTATAGTACTTAAAACACTGCCTAGATAAAGAGAACACCCTAAAACCAAACCAATAAAATAAAAAACCCTAAATCAAACAAAAAAGTGAGTGGAGAAGAAAAATATTTAAGAATTCAGTCTCATTGTGTCTCCTCTGTCTCTCTTTGTTCTCTCTTTTTCTCTTCTTTTCTTCCTTGCTGCATATTTTCTCTCTCTTTTTTCATCCCTTTTCTCTGTGAAAGGATTCTTAACACAGAGATAATTTGGGGACCTTTTCTCCCTCCTACCTCCTGTAAAACCACAGAAGGCCATCTGTTACTCCTGTGGTAGGAGTAGAAAACATGTTTACTTTTAGTAACTTTCCATCAAGGAGATAAAATAAGTAGACTTAACAGTCTGCATCTACCAGAGCACTGGTATTCCATGGGCATAATTTAAGCATTCAAGGGACTGCAAATACCAGATACTTGTTTATATTCTTGTGTACCATGCCCATCAATTTTTCCTTTGAATCTCTTTATACAGTGCTTATAGCTTGAACATTAATACCTGCAGAATATTCATTTATTTAGAAATAAGTCATCAAAATATTGCTGAAATATTCACTGAATTGGTAGGAATATACCCAAATTAAACAGTGTGCTGGTTTTCACATATTTACCTGTTTTGCCTTTGAAAATAGATTTACTGCCAGTAATAAAAATGGTATTTTCAAAATTTGAAGTGCAGCTGAATTTTTCTTCCAGGAAAGGTTGCTGCTAGGCAGCTCTCTGTAACTGAAAGAATTAGGGCCAGATCTCTTTCTATCTCATTTTGATTATTCACATAGCCTTTTGAAATTATACCTCCCTATGCAGGTTTGTGTCCATTATTTGATTTTCGTCAGAGAGGGTTATCAGCCTTGAACTTTATCCCCCAAAGTTTCTCCCTTTAGGACATGAGCTTTATTTTCTCTTGTGCATGGAAATGCAGATAATTTTGAGACCCTGGAAGCTAGGAGGGACTCCAGGGTGTAACACTGAATCCTTCAGTGAAAAAACAAGTGACACATACATGCTAAATGGACAGAGAGTAGGTGTCTTGCATGTCATCTTGCTCTAAAAAAACTGTACTAGTAAAACAAAAATGAATCATTCTAGTATGCAGAGCTCACAGCCCACCAGGCTATTAATTCTAACATGTCATGCAAGAAAATAAAATGTTTTGCATAAGTAAAACAAAAAGTTGTCAAATAAGATGGTTATAATCAAATGAATGGATCTGAATGACTCATTTGAATGTTTGAATGTGCTGCCTGAGGTAGTTAAAAGAAGAAATGATTAATGGCAATGGATTAGTTGAAAAGCAGCATAGATATAATTAAGTTATAATAATTTGCTTGCTGAGCTAATTATAACCATGAATTTTAATGAAATATTAATTCTTGTTAAATGGCCGTGTAATTCATATGAAACCACATACCACTGTCTCTGTTAGTGTATGCAGTTAAGTTACTTACTTTGTGAATAATCCCATGAATTGCTCCTTAAAAATCCCAAATACACAGGGCTAGATGCTGAGCTGATACTCATTTCTATAGCCACATTGGGTGAAAACAAGCTCTTCTTGTGCTGACAAAGAATCAATTTAGCCTGTTGGCCCTGAAGTCCAACAGTTTTAAGGACTGTTTCAATGTCTAATGGGATGGAATTGGTTTTACCCAGCTTTTTCTATAGCCAGAAAGTCACATTTACTTTCAGGGGGCATTTCAGCCCAGCTGTATTAACCCTTGCTTTGCTTCAGTCCCACATCTTCCAAACACTGTACTGTACTACAGCTTTGGTCAGAAACCCAGGGCCTTCCACTGTAATGCACTTGTCACATAACTTCTCTACAAGGTGGGCAGCACTATTAATTTTTAAAAGGAATAATGGCAGCCTGAAGAGAGTTGTTTTTTAAGAAGACTGGTAGTTCCAGTGTGTTTGTTATACCCCGTGAAAGGGAAAATAGAATGAGCACAGGGATTGTTGAAGTCTATTTGACTTCTTTTAACAGAGGATCCAGAAAGAAAACTCCTTATAACAAATTTCTCTTTAGCTTAGCTTGATCCAGTGATCAAGAGTTCATATGCGCACAACAAGAGAGAGAGTATTCAGATCATATTGTGAGTGTCCAGGATCAGCCAATGTTCTGTTTGAGTGGATAAATGTAAGCACTGCCAATTATTTAAGTAAAATGCCTTATGATAAAGCTGATGCTCAGGCATGCTTATATCTGCCTGATTTTATTTTGGCTTTGCACATACTTCCTGAGTGATCTAAAATGGGTCAATAAATCCTTCTCTATCGCTGTTCTTCAACTATAAAATAAGATAATAATGCCTTTGTCTTGCCTTGGCTTTGCAGAGTATATATGCTTCATGGAATGAGGACTGCTTCTGTGTATTCATACAGTGTCTCTCTCCTTTGTCAACCTGTCAGTGCCATTCTTACACAAATACTGCTAATGAGGGGGCTATTTTCAGAGTGATGCTACTTTACAGGACAGAAAATTGCCCAGCTCTCTCTGATAATAATTAATTTTCCTCCCTATTCTTTAGATGTCTGCTGATTTGTAGGTAGGTTTTTAAAATGAAGTAATTGCCAGTGGTCTCCAAAGTTCAATAGCTAATTTCTGGATGGAGATGGATGACATTTCATTGCTTAATAATTATGTGTCCTGCCTGCTCCTAGTTTGTGCTCCTTGTGTATTCTATCATTAAAAGTTTTCTCTCTGAATCAAGGAAATGGCATGTTGTATTTCCAGACTGTCTTCCCTTTCAGACAAGAATCTTTTTGTTAGACTGAATTAAGCACTCATTATCAATTGAGTTTAAATTGTTATCTTTCCATCCAAGCAATTTGTTGAAAAATCCATTCAGATTTATTTCAGCATATTTGAAGTTATCACTGAGAGCTGTTTTCTAGTGACACTCTCTTCTATGTGGGGAAGATGCTGGAGTGGTATCACTCAGCTTGATTGACATGAAATACTTATAAACTGACCACAGTAGGTTTTCTATTAGAGTTCTGATCAGCTGAGCAGAAAAAGAGAGTGTAATTTTTATTTCAAGCTTCTGTTTGAACAGCTAGCAAGAAATTTGACCTGGTCAAATTTTATCTGAAAACTTTTCTAAGAAAAGCAAGAGAATCATAAGGTTGCATCATTATAAATGTTTTACATCTTCTAAAAAATCGATAAAATGTATATGTCTATCCAACGCTAACATTGCCTGATTTCTTCCTTCTCTGCTTTTCTGTGCTTATCTTGTCATCAGGAAATTATTGTGTGTTGTTCAATCTTGTTTTTCACTAGAACAAGCAATATAACCATTGACAACATATTCAAACCTGACATTGGATAACTCTGGAACACTCTTTTTAGAGCTCCTAAAATAAAATACTGTATTTATGAAATTCTTTTCCCCACTTTTTGTCTTTGAAATTTCATGAAGATGACAAAAATTTCCAAAAGTTGTGCAATTTTGGAAGCATGGGATATCGGAAAAAAAAGATCAAGCCAAAACTGAAATACCTGGTCATCTTAATGGAAAGTTTTGAAAACTGAATTATAAGTGTCTTCTGAAGAGTGGGTGAATAAGTATAAGTGCAGTAACCACAGTTAATAACAAACAAATGAAAATATGCAGATGTGATTGTAATTTTCTAAGGTACTGATTTACTTGAATTTTAAGCTACTGCTATAAATAACAATAAGACACAGAGGAAAGTGGAAAGTGAATAGAAATTTTAAATCTGGATGGGTAAAAGGACATGTAATACCACAGAGGCAATGTAGGTGACCTTCATCGTAGTAGGTTGTGAAAGTGGACAGATGTCTATTTTGGAGGATAATCTGTCATTCCCTTTCAAACTTCTCTGCCATCAGAACTTGCAGGTCAGGCTCTTGTGCAGATGATCTCTTATATTTGCATTCATAAGGCTTCAGCTGAAGGGCTGAGAATCTCTTCCAAGACTTGATCATTTACCCACTGTTCCTAATTACAAAGCTCCCAGGGGAATACAAAACTGAAAGATGCAGACTGACTGCAAAAGAAGGTGCAGAAAAATTTCACAGGTCCAAAAAGATGAAAAAAGAGTTACTGGAATTCTTTTCACTTGCTTTATCCAGCTCTCAGTGATGTGGGAATTGCCTGATCATCACAAGGGAAGTTCACAAGACTTAGTACCTAACAATATCTGTTTTCATTTGAGCTCTTACATCAAAAGCCACTCTACAGAACAAATATCTGCTAAGAGAAGCATATGGTTGTTATTTGTGAGGCACACTTGGAGACTTTTGTTGCTCTTTGCTGTTAGCTCTAGAACTAAAATCATAGGATGATCTATTTCTCCTTTTATTTCATATTTCAGTATATCTGTGTTTCTCTTTTACAGCTGGAGTGAGACATTTTGCAAAAGTAATTGAAATGGTCTTTCTCTTTGGTTGTAGGATTACAATTTAATTTTCTATGAATGCAGTGCATATTCTGGGTACAATGTGGAAAAGTCTGTGCTTCACTTAGCTAGGTAAGAAGAAAACAAACAATGAGTTTTTTATGTGTCTGACTGCCCTGTAACTGATGACATTGGGAATTCTCTTTGTTTAATTAGTTTTATGGTATATTATATTATATTAGTTTTATATTTATTAGTTTTAGGTACTTCACTCAGGGTGGTGAAATAGTCATTGCTTTTAAACTGCAGCCTGACCCTGTTGCTCTGACTGAGCAGGTGCTCAGGTTCATAAAGAGTTATGCTGGAGAAACTCTTTATAGATGCAGAAATATCTGGATTGTTGTTAGGAGAGCTGACGGCCTTGGCTGTTGTGATAATTCTTGCAAGAATTTCCTGAAGGTTTGGAGAAAAATACTTGAAAATGGATGCTGCTGACTCCTTGCAGCAGGACATTGGATATGCTTCCTTCTTCCCTCTGCTCATTACAGCTCAAATTCTGCTGTCTGCCTGGGGGCTGGGAGACAGGAAGAAGTGGATTTTTGAAGTTATAGAAAGGCTAGAGATAAAGATACAGGAAAATATGGCCCCTCTGAACTACTTACAGAGGTGAAGACACTGGTAATGAGTTGGCAAATCTCTAATATTTTTGTGGAAATCAGTGAAATTTTGTGAAAGTGTTGGTAATTGATAAATGTCTAGGCAGCCAGATTTTTTTAGTTTTGTTCCAGCCTTAAAAGTCAAACATGAAAGTCACTGTTTTGAGTCTCTGTAATATGCAATAAATATTAACAATCAGCACTAACTAGATTTTTCTAACTGAGCGAGCAAAGGCTGTTGTGTGATGCAACCACCATAATTGTACTTTTTTGTTTGTTTGTTAGTTCACAAAATTTTATCATCTTCTGTTCAATCTCTGGGCGATTTTATACTCTTGGGAAAATGTTTTTTTGTTCTATCTCTTGTGGGTTTTATTGACTTTTTTCCTCACAAGTATTCTTTCTTTGCCCCAGGATTTTAAAAGAACATGAAGATAAAGTGAAAGAGAAAACTATCGAACTTCAAAATGATACGAACAAAAAGTCATGCTGTATGAGGCAATAAAATGCTGAGGCATGTTTAGACAAGTCATACATTTATACAACACTACCTGGCACTATCAGATTTGCTTTTATCTTCCAAATATTTCTTCTGTTGTGTTCTGAGTGTAGGTGTAAGTGAAAGTTAAAATCTTCTTATGATCTGATATTGCTTTTATAGATACTGTCTTTAGTTAATTGACAGTGTATTTGGGGCACTAAGTCTTTTATTCTGTTTGATGCCTAACACCACTGAATCCTGCTTTGTCATCAGGCTTGTAGAAGCTGCCACAATATTAAGAAGAAATAATTTTATGGGAAGAAAACTTTTTGGAATATGAAGTAAATTCTTACTGGTGTGAATGACCCATCCTCTGAATACTGCTGATTTAATTTCTGTTCAGACTTTTAGATCTTGATTTTGTGCTATGCTCTCTTTACAGTTTTTTAGAAATTGCCATAGGTGTAATTTGTAATTCAAAACATGTTAAGGCTGACCGAACAGCTCTTTGTCTCCAAAAGTCTGTCACAAAAAGGGTCATAAAAAATTTTGGAGGTAGAATTTTCAGAAACAGCGGATCTTATTTTGAGGAAGATTTTTAAAAACTTACCAGCATTTAATGAGTGAAAAATCTCACCAAAATCTAGTGAGATATTGCTCTTTTAGCAATGCTAAGAAAAAATTCCTCCTCATGTAGCTAAACACATAACTGATTTTTCAAAAGCAGCTGCCACACAACATTCCTCCAGGGCCTGATAGCACTGAGACACAGTTTGCCCGTGGGGATGCATTTTAGAAAATCATGGCCCACCCTGGATCATAAGAAACGCAAATGTCAATTATCTTTTGAAGATTTTGTGGAATATAAATGGAAATAAGAAACTTGAGAGTGTGTCACTCAGCCACGACATGATCAGCAATTGTTCCTGGTGGGATAAGTCTTCACTGCATCCTAATTCTGGTAAGCATTCAAGAACAAGTATTCACAATGGTGAGTTTGTTGGGAAAGTGGAACCCATGGCATGATTTAGTTCATTAAAATATCACACAAGATAGATTTCATTATATAAAACTGTTATAGACATTATGTTCTAAATCTATTTTCTAAATGTTTTTAAAAAGTTATTTTTCATTAAACTAATGAATCAATATGGAACTGAGGATGAATGTTAAGCACTAGCTCAATAGGGAACTCTATTTTTGGGTAAAACCTTTGTCAGTAATTAATTGTGCTCTTGGGATTTCAGTCTGATCAAAGATGTTTATCTAGTTCCAAGAACTCCATAATAGGGATTTATAGACTTTCCTCTACAGCAATATCTATATCCATAGCAGCACTCATATGCACTTTCCCATGAGTTGGGATCCCTTCCCTATCAGGTAGAATAACCAGGGGTTTACTTCTATCAGGAATGATGAATGAACTAAGCAGACCAGGATGAGCTGATTATTAAGAGTTTTTCCTTCTTGATTCCTGGGAATCTGCTCATCTGAATAAAAAAAAACTTAAGGAGCAAAATGAGTATCCATTACTGAAAATCAGTAAGATTTCTGTTCACTTCCCAGGGCTGCTTCTTGAAGTTCATTACTGGTTGTGGAGAGTTATCGACTGTGGCATGTTATCCATCATGGAAATCTTAGAACTGAACCATCTGTGTTCAGTCCTGGCTGGAGCTGAACTAATGCAAACTGTTAATTTAAACATCAACAAAAGCAACACTTTTCCCCAATTTCAACTAGGAAAGTTGTGTCATCAGTTTAAATGTTGGCTCTGCCAATTGACTTTGAGTGATCTGTTCCCCCATCAATACTGGAACCAGCAATATTTCCTCCAGCCTCTGTCAGTCTCAGAAAGACAGTTTGAATTCTTAATTTCAGCTTTCTTGCCTGTGATTCTAGCCCTACAAATGCCCAAATTCAGATCCTTAACTTCTTTTTCCCTGAAGTTCGTATTTTTTTTGAAGGATGGTAACGGGTGAAGTAGATTTTCCTTCTGTGACTCGCACAGGATCATTTTTATTTGGGTGTCTTTTAGCATGCAATGAGACCCTGCTAGCAGGATGTACGCAGTTTGAGAACAGACAATGCTAAGAAGCAGCTGAATCCTGGGATGAGGGAGATTTCTTCTACAGACAAATCTGGTGCAGTCTAGGACCCAGGCAATGTCTTCCATCTCGAATTGATAGCTGTGCCTGCTGCTGATCCTTTTTGGAAGTCCAGCCAAATCCCAAGCTGAGTACACATTGCAAAGGTGCAGATACACACACAGTACCAATGTCATCAGCCACACAGACAACACAGAGATTGATGTCTTCACTGCTTGTCACCCACGTATACACAAGCAGCATTTCTATAAATATGAAGACAGATAACCTAATCCTTCTCTTCCTTTCCAATAGATCAAGACTGAAGTTTGCTGATGAAAATGTGTGTGTACACAACTCCTATGACTTGCAGTGCTCTCCTTCTCCCACTCTGCCCTACACCTCTCCCCAGGATCAAGCAGAAAATAAGGTTTAATGAAAAGACTGAACGTCCTGCAGCTATGGGATACAAGGCTCATTCAGATAAATTCTGACCAGCAGCTTGCCTGCATACAACTGGTCCCTTTTATTCTACCTTCTCTTGTTTTTTTCCCATGCTTATTCTTCTTCCATCTACCCTGACCCTTCCCCTTCTCTGTCCTTCATATCCCAAAGAAACAACTTGTCCCTAGTTGCCTTTCCCTACTAGTCCCAGATTTTCTACATTTGTACCCACAAACCTATTTCTTCTACCTAAGTCACCTTGAGTTTACGTGTCGTTATTTATATAGCTACTGAGGTGCTGCTGGCCTTGCAAGTTTCCACTCCCAAAAGAGTCACAACTATTTGTGAAGTTACTGTGTAACTCCCCTTTATCCACCTGGGAAGTCCAGGCATTGCTCAAAGTGCTGTTTGTAACAACTTTCAGCTTCTCACTCTGTTATTTGCTGTGTTCACAGCTGCTTGTGTCATGTCCAGGGTTTCTCATGGTCCGTTTGGTTATTTAAACCTCAGGCCAGGGCTTACTCATCTGTTGGCACACCTGAACAAACAGCAGTAACTGGTGGATTCATGCTCACTGAAGACAGGTATGAATAACGTGCTACAAGGCTCTACTCCTGGACAAATTCTTCTGTCCATCAAACTGGTGTGGAAATTGTCAGGTTCCCATGTTCCTGGATGCTGACTGTGTTGCTGAGTTGCTGTCTTCTTCTGACTCTCCATCAGGATTTCATACTTCCTGACAGTATTTTTCTCAACTCTTCAGGAAGTTAATACTGACTTAACAGTAGTGAAGCTTCCTCTTCCTTTTTTTTTTTTTCTTTCCATTTTACCATTCCAGCTCTCCATTGGGAGAAATTTATCTCTGCCTGGTCAGGTACCCAATACTGACAGATCTTTGGATAAGCACAATACAAAGTCCATTTGTATGGATATTAACAGAGTGCTCCTAACCCTTTGGAACTGGATGTCCATGAACTACTGAGTGCCAATCAAAACAGATTCCAGTTTGCCCAGATGTGAATGGAGCAACAGTGGAAAAAAATCACTGCACAGTATAACATTCTTGAGAGAAGTGTACAGTGCCTCCTCACATACCAGATTTAGGGAGTAACCTGCAGCTGTTAAAATGGGAACGCTCCACACACAAGGAATATGTGAGGAACAGACCACACTGAAGCACGTTTGCCTCTGAAACAACTACAGTCAGTGGTCACACCCCATGCTGGAGCAGGGACAAATGAGGAACAGGACAACTGGCATCCCTAAACCCAGGACAACTGGATGCATTGGGATTGAATGGCTGAAACCGTATTACCTGGGGTAGCAGAAAGCATTACACACATGCCCACAATTTCTTGTGCTGTCTGTTGGCTCCCTGGACAAATTCTGACAGTGTTGACCCCATAGTGAAAAAAAAGAAGCTGAAACTTGGGAACAGAGGAGAGAAAAAATGTACATGAATACATTTGTCTAATGGTTTACACTCTTTTTCTTTCCCCAGAACCTCAATCATCAAAAAAAGATTTGTGTACTTTGGTAGTAAATTAACTCAAGTAAAATTTCCCAACTTGGGACCATTTTTGTTTGCAACATCCGTATATTGGCAGAATTTTCTATCATGTGAAATCATTTTGGAATAAATCCACTTTATCATCTGCACAAGTGGGATCTTGTTTTAGAAAGCAGAAACATGCTCCTAAAGCTCATCAGTGGCAACTTCCTGAATTCATCTGCAGCTGTTGAAATAATGGGTTTTTTTGATTATTGAAATTACAGGAATTGCAATAGCACTCATACACTTCTGAAAAAAGAAGAGAGTTGGGTACTTTGGCCTGTTTACACATCAAACAACTAAAGTTCTTTTAATATGAAGCTAGTAAAAGGCATCTGATTATTATCAGATGAAAACAGGCTTCTCAAGGGGAAAAAAACCAACCCAGTAGGATAAGTTTACAGGGCAGGTATAAAAGTTAATTTCTATTGCTAATCTGAAATATTGTATGCATTGACACTGAATCCTTTCAAATGTACTAGGAGTTGAAGGACATTGGATTAGTCAGACAAGCATTGCTTATTTCCTTTCAAACACTGAAGAGGGAAGTGTTTCAAACAAGTCCAGCTATACTGGACAGCTGTGTTTAGCTTCTGCAGTTGTCAGTGCCTTTTCTGCCACATCCTTCTCCTGAGCACAACAATCATTACAAGAAAAACACAGATTCAGAGGAGCTTTCTCACTGGAAATGTCTGGTTTTCATGGGTTGAACAGGAAGGGAGTAGGGAATCCTGTAGAACCAAGACATTCGAGTCACATATTATGTGGCTCTGAATCTTACTCCAGCACTCCCATTACTTGAGCTGCTGTTTGTGTGTGTGTGGGCAATGAACAGTGAAGACCCTGCTGTGTTTTGTGTGGCTGAATACATCAGTGTGTTGTGTATGTATCTGCACCTTTGCAGCTCAGGTTCTGGCTGGGCTTGCAGAAGGGAAGAGCAGCAGCCACAGCTGGCATCCCACTATGACATACTGTGTTGTGCCTGGTGTTTTGTCTTGTGCCATCTTTGCCTCACGTTGTGAGATCCGTGTTCTTTTTCTCAGACCATACATAATATGCTTTTTTAGGTCTTGTGTCACTGTATCCAGCTTAATCTTTTTTTTTGCTGTCTTCTTAATGATGTTGTTGCAAAGTGAGTATTATTAGCTTTGGAACATCAGTCTGCCTATTTGCAGGATTAGTGCTGCTGCAGCACAACACTTAAATCTTACCTTTTCAGAGCAATTCAAGTCTATGAATTTGGAATATGAATATTGCTGTGACTGTATAGCTGCTGTTGAGGCTCAGGTGCTGCTCTTTTCAGAGGATAGAGTACTGGGTAGGTTTGCAACTCTCTATTCCTGCCAGTCATTACTCCTCCATTTTACCTTTTACAAGTCGTTAGAACCCTGCAACAAGCCATTTTAGGCCTTGGCAGAATCTCAAGGGAAAAAAATAATGGAGGAAAGAAGAAAAAGACAGAATTGTCTCCTGCATTAGTGAGCTGAACTAGCCCAGCAAAATCTGACAAATACCCCACTTAGTGGGAGGATATGGGCAGAAAACACAGCTAAGATCACAGTTTTGAGAAAAGAAGTCTAGAGGGGTGGGCAGCCCATTTTCAGTACCAAGAAGGTGTTTAATTGTCTTACCTTTTTGTAATCTCATCTTTAAACACTAATAAATGGAACTGGATGTGAACAACGTTTCTCAGGCAGCCTCGGGAGCTCAGCATTGCTGCAGCCAAAGACAGTTTGGATACCTCTGCTAGGGGCTGAAAAGCCTCAGGACTAGCAGTGCATAGCTTAGAGGTAAGGAAGGCTCTCAGCTGCAAAGCTCAGATGCCTCCCCTGAGAGTCTGAGTGAACTCTTCTGTTCCTGCATGGCCTTCTCCCAGTTCTACAGGTGCAAATGACTGAGCTGCATTGAACTGCACTACTTTACAGTTTTGAACAAGGTCCTTTGAATATAGGCTATTAAGGCTCATCAGTTGTCATAGCAACCCTGTATTGTATGGATTTATATTATGAAGCTGTAATAAGGCTGTTGCTCATCCCTCTGAAATGAGGCATAAATCACTAATGCAGCTTCTCAGTGACAGGACTTCTTTAAGTATTATTCTGACAGAGAAACTGATTTGCATTAAATGACATTTCTGTAAGAAAGACGAGTGATAGGAGTGAAACTTTCTACAGGTATGCTATTGGCATTTTTATTTGCAACCCTCTGTGGAGTCACCTTCTACACTGAAATAATTTGTGTCATTAGAAGCCCCAGGGGAGGTTGTGCAAGGAATTACTAAACTCAGGTAAGATGTGTGAAGCCCTTACTCTTGGCTTGTCCCATGCAAGGAATGCTGCACAGCAATCGAGTGCTGCTCAAATGATTAAACAATGGATTTTTGTTTAATATTTGTTCCTCACCAACATGATTCTTGTGTAGAACAGTAGCTAAATGTACCTTTCTGTCATTGCTGTGCAGACAATGCAGCTGTGCAAACATACTTCGATTTCTGTAAGGTGCCATTGGTCAAGAAAGTGAAGTCACACATGATTACAGACATGTATCAAATGATTAAAAATTAACTGCTGGTGGGTTTCAAAATGTGATACTAAATAAGCTAGGCATGGTTTATTGTGAAGGGATTTGTATCCAATTTGCTGGAGGCTCATAAAGTCCTCATCCTCGGAAGTTTTCAGAACAGGCTTTACACAAAGCCACAGTGATTTGACATAGTTTTGAGGAAATTTCTGCTTGGACTAGAAACCTTCAAGGTTTCCTTACAACCTACATTTTAGTGGTACAGATGGAAAAAATCCCAAACAAATAGCATTTTAGTTAAGCAGACCGTTTTATATATCTGCTTTGTATACCAATATTAAAGCCTAGCAGTTAATCACCTGCAATGGAGCATTTAAGGGTGTTATGAAAGCACTCTGTGGTGCAAGACATCTCTACGAAAGCAAATGTCTGTCCTTTCATCCAGAAGGGCAAGAAGAAGGGTCCAGACAGCCATGACCTTACCACAATTCCTCAGAAAGTGGTGGACAGCTAGTCCTGGAAACCATCCTGAGATATATGAAGGACAAGATGGTGATCAGGAATAATCAGCATGGAATTACAATGGGGAAATTGTGCATAACGAGCCTTATAGTTTCCACAGTGAGATGTCTAGCTTGATGGATGAGGGAAGATCCATTAATGTTTAACTCATTTTCAGTAAGGCTTTTGACACTCCCATAACATTCTAATTGACAAGATAACAAAGTATTAGATAACTGAGCAGGAAACTGCTCTGAAAACCAGCTGTATGACTTGGCCCAGGGGGCTTAAAGAAGAAACTCAAGAGGGATCTTGTCAGTAAACATAAATACTTGATGGACTTTGAGAATGAAGAGAAGGGAGCCAGACTCTTCTTTGGAGTACCCAATGACTGTAGAAGAGGTTACAGGCACAAATTGAAACCCATGGAATTCCATCTGAACACAAGAAATTATCTTTTCTTTTTTCCTGTGGAGGTGCTCAAATACTGGAATAGTTTTCCCAGAGAAGTTGTGGAGTATCCATCCATCAAGATACTCCAAACCTAGCTGTAAAGCAACCTTTTCCAGCTTGTCTTGCTTCAGCAGTGAGGTTGGATGTTTTCAAGGCATTGGTAAATCACAGTGGTACTTTCCATCTTCTAAAATTCGAGCTGTCTATAAATGTTCAAAGTCTTGTGGGACTGGCAGTATCTCCAAGCCAGCTGGATTTATCCTCACTCTTATGGGCATTTACATGAGTGGACTGTAGTGAAAAGGACCCATGACACACAGGCAAGAGATGAGGACAGCTTAGTAGAAATATTTGATAACTATCTGGTTTTGGATTATAAGCGGATTCCACAAAGGAAATCCTTTATATCGCTGAAGTACAAGCTACAAACATGTCAAGATGAAGGTAAAGAAACAGCACATTATGCAAGTACTGTTGGAGGAACAAGAATGGGAAGGACATAACACAGTATCAATATTCTGGTAGGCAGAAGCGAATTTTGCATTTGGAACCACGAACATTAGGTTGCAAGTGTCTAGGAATTTGCCCAGATGGAGAGTAGACATCCTGCTGCTTAACAGAATTCTTACTTAATGGTGTCATTTAGCAGCAGAATTCAAATGGAAATTTCTCCCAGAAAATGTTAGGCCTTAATGTCTTCACAACTTTTGTTAGTGGCTCTTGTCAGGACAATTTACCCAGTCTTAGAATGTTTTTCAATTATTTCCTTAAGTTCTTTTCTCAGTTGCCTCCACATCTTTACTGGTAATGGATACTTTCACTTTTTGAATTCTGCTGCTTTCATACCCTTAATTCATGGCTCAAAATGTATCATCATCATGTGTTTTGTTGTTGGTTGCTTTACATACAAAGGTTATCCATCACACGCTGCTGCTTCAGCTTGACACAGCACTTAACATTTCTTGCTATCTACGCTTACCCCATTGGAAAGCAAGCAACATACTGAGCTTTTTTTCTGAGATACTCCCTCGGTGGTGATAATAGCAATTATATTTGCTTCAATCATATCGCATTAGCTAATGACATTGTTTTTTCATGCCAATAAATGTGAAAAATATACCACGATGGTGATAAAGTGCTTCTGCTAACTGATCGGCATTGCAAGTTACTGTTAATGAGTTACCCGTGCCTTTCTGGGCTGCCATTTCATATTCCTGCATCAGAATGGTAGGGCATGCATGGTTTGTGATTAAATTCTGTTGTGACCTTAACACAGGGGTCCATTTCTGGTTCTAGGGCCGTGTTGTACTGGAAGTGCTGATCGTTCATTTGCATAAATGGGAGATGGCTGGGCACAAAAGCACAGAACTGAGCTGCAAAAGAGGACGTTCTGTTTTTCTGTCCCATGAAGATTTAGGGGTCGGCTGAGGCTTGATCTTGCTGATTGTTGTGCTTCTGAAAGACCGCACTTGATGATTCAGAGGAATGACTTGGATTGTAGCCCAAACCTGTGTGCTGTTTGAGGAAGTAAGACTGATTTTGTGTTGCAGTTGTTATCTCAAAGCTAACATGGTTTCTTTCTGTTTCATAACAACACTATAGTATCTCCCCAAGCTTTCTCAAAAAATACTATCATCATGTTGTTTACATCATCACTAATCCCCATTGTTTGTTTCCACTCAAAAATGAGAAAAATACCAAACGTACAAAGAAAAGCAAAAGGGAAGGCTGTCAGGAAAATTGTATTGGTACCTGTAAAACCTGAAAGACTTGCAAAGAGAAAAGCAGAGATTTCAAAAATTTTGAGATCATAAAAATCTTTTTCTTTCCTGTCAGTTGTATCTGGACCCTAGAATAATTTTTTTTTTTTTGTTTAAGTGATGGGTGTCCGCTTTAGCAGTCATCTGTGAGCAGTGGTCTGCTTCTTTCTCTGTCTCAGCCGTGTAGAACACATTCTTTACCTTTTTTGTGCCTATTCCCAGAAGCAGCAGCTATTTTCAGGGAACACTCTTGTTCCCTGTAGGCGTACTACTGCCCTGGCTCACCCCAGTCATCATACTGTGCAGAAATACCAGTTTTCTGGGAAATCTCTAGCTGATGATTAATGTTCTTTTTACTCCAAACGTATTGTTATATCAGGTCTAAAGTATCAGGTTTATTTCTTTAGTTGCTTTAAAAAATTTTTGTAGGTACTAATTCACACTTAATTTCTAGGAAGTTTAGATGCCATCTAAAGGTTTTGTCTTCTATATAATTCCCTTGTGTGTTTAGCAGATTAAGATCTGAGATGATCTCTGAGAAATATTGAAAAGAAATGTTTCAAAAAAAGGCAAAAACCTCCCACTTTTCCAGTTGGAACTATCTGTGAATGCTTCATGCCTATTGAAAAATCACCTGGCTTAGTTGTATATTCCAACTACACTGGTGCATACACTGGCATAAACTTAGACCTTAAAAGCCAATTGAAATTGCTCATAAAATGTGTCCTCCATGCCACCAACACAACACAGTAAGAAAACTGTTCTCTTTTAAATAGTGATCCTTGGGATTATATTTGTTGCAAAACGCTTAGATGCATTTGTTAAGCACTGTGTAACAGCAGCAAGATAGACTGTTAGGGGGGAAAATGGAGGAGGAGGGATTACAGGTGGATAGGAGGTGTAATTCATATAAAAGGATGCAATCATGGGTTTTGTAGGGAAGAGGGGAGTTACCATGAGGGGACTAAGGTGGGAGCTAATTGTATCTTCCAGTACCTAATAGGGAGTTACAGTGAAAATAAAGCCAGGCTTTTCTTGGGGGAAAATAGTAAAATAACAGGAACCAACAGTCCTAGGTTAAAACAAGAGTAATTCCAGTTGGACATTAAGTGTCCCTGTGAGATTATCACAACACTGGAGCAGCTGCCCGGAGAGGCTGGAGAGCTTCTTTGTTCTTGGAAATCGAAAAATCTCTGAACAGTTAGGTATGGAAAGGACCACTGGAGGTAATGTAGTCTAATCCCCTGCTCAAGCAGAGTCCCTTAGAACCCATTACTCAGGATTAGTTTCCAAGTGGTTTTTTTAATATTTCCAGGGAAGGAGATTCCAGAACCTCTCTGGCCAATCTCTTCCAGTGCTTGGTCACCCACACAGTAAAGTTCTTCTTCATGGAATCATAGAATATCCTGAAGTGGAAGGGACCCATAAGGATCATTGAGTCCATCTCTTGGCCCTGCACAGCACAGCCCCAAGAGTCACACCCTGTCCCTGAGAGTGTTCAAACACTTCTTGAACTCTGTCAGGCTTGGTGCTGGGACCATTTCCTTGGGGAGCTGTTCCAGTGCCCAGCCACCCTCTGAGTGAAAAACTTTTCCTGAAATCCAACTTAAACCTCCCTTGACTCAGCTTCATGCTGTTTCCTCGAGTCCTGCCACTGACTGCAAGGATGTAAAGTTCAGTACTTTCCCCTCTGCTTCTCCTTGTAAGGATGCTAAAGACCACAGTGAAGTCTCCCTTCAATCTCCTCTAGGCTCAACAAGCCAAGTGACAGGCTTATGTGGAACTTCCTGTGCATCAGTTTCTGCCCTTTGCCTCTTCTGCTATTGATCAGCACCACTGAGAAGAGCCTGGACTCATTCTCTTGGCACTCTCCCTTAAGGTACTTACAGACATTGATCCTCTCAGTCTTCTCTTCTCGGGGCTGAACAGGCCCAGCTCCCTCAGCCTTTCCTCACAAGAGAGAAGCTCCAGTTTCCAAATCATCCTCATTCCCCTTTGCTGGACACACTCCAGGAGCTCCATGTCTCTATCTAATGAGGAGCCCAGAATTGGACACAGCACTCCAGATTTGCCTCACCAGGGCTGAGTAGATGGGCAGGATCACGTCCTTCAACCTGTTGACAATGTTCTTCCTAAGGCACTCCAGGATAACATTGGCCTTCTTGGCCTCAAGGACACACCTCTGGCTCATGGATAGCTTGTTCACCAGCATCCCCAGGTCGTTCCCTGAAAGACTGCTTTCCAGCAGGTCGGCCCTGTACTTTCTAATCTTCCTAAAGCAGGGATCTATTCTTCATTATATACATAGATTATCATGTATCCTTCATAAACTTACCTTCTTGAATGAAGTTATCTATAATCAAATCTGTATGTGTTTAATTAATTTCTGAATTAATATTAAATTTAAAACAAATCCTGTTAGAAATGATCTCTGAGAAGGTTCTTCAGCAGTGTGGTAAAAACATGTCTTGGGTATTACTGGGTAAATATTACCACCTTGGGTAATATTCTTGTTCACATTTTGGACAGTTTCAACTCTTATTAAATAAAAGTCTAAGACTTTTAGTGTTAAGTATTAGAAGGCTATAAACCCCTAATTCCACACATAGAAAGGTCCCCAGAAAAACCCCTGCAAAACCCAAACCTGAAACTAATGACATCTGGCAAAGGTTCATTGGTCCTGGGAATAAGAAGTTCTTATGAGAATAGAGCCATACTATGCTGTTCTTTAGAGAACCTTGGGAATATAGAGTGACCTCCCTTAACACTAGGGACTACTTCCGTAATCCTGTCAGGCACTGCAAGTGTGAATTGCCCACTGTGCCTTTTAGAGGCATGCTCAGCGTGGAACTTTTTTTGGATGCTTTTTATTTCAAGCGTCAGAACAATCCCTGAGAAGAGTTTTAATACTTTTGCCTTAAGATCAGAGTCAAGGCAGAAGCGACCTGCTTTCTCTTTTCTCTGGCGCTGTGTTACTCATCAGGGACAGTCTTTTGTGTAAACACTGTATTTCTGTTTCTTTCTCACACTCTGTCCTCAGCTCATGATCTTCCTTTCCTGTCTGCGGGAAGGGAATTAAATGTTTTAAACACATGTCTGTTTCAGCTCTCGACAATCATTTTATCATTGTATTTTAATGCAAAACTTTGAAAATCAGTGGCTTTGGTTCTGATTGCTGAGGAAAGCCTTGTAGCTGATTGCACCTGACCTGCAAGGTCTTTGCATACCTGTTTCACTAATGCTGACCTAACTGATCCTGTGTGTGCTGAACTCACCGGTGGTTTCAAAACCTTGTTGGTAGGTAACAGTTTTAATGGCCTTGCAAGCCTGCATTTGCTTTTTGATCACTGGAATTTGAAGACATTCAGCACTCTGGTAGGTACTCTCAGTTCTTTCTGTGATGGAGAAATACATGATTTTTTTTTTTTATATGAAGAAAAGCTCAAGCTAATTTTCCAGGATGGAATGTTCCTGAGGTGTGGTGGCCACCTCAGAACTGTGCCATTAATAATATTAGTCAGGATGTCATCCTGCAACATTGAAGTAAATGGGCACTTCAAATACAAAGGCAAGGTGGCCACTATTGAAGAGAGACCAACACTTCACTGTCAGCTGCTGAAAGATGAGGCAGAAGGGGCAATCAATGTACAGCAGAATTCTCAAATTGGTAAATGAGCTGTTCTGATCAAGCAGGGTTTTTTTGCTGCTTCTTGACCAGTGCTTTCTGTCAGGCAAAAATGACACATTCTCAGCAAAGACCCTTGGGAATCTCTTTTTTTCTTCTTTTTTTTCTTGTTTGTCTTTTTTTGGTTTGTTTTGTTTTAAGTAAGGTATGATTTGTTTTCCTTTTTTTTTTGTTTCAATATAAAGTTATTAAGTATTCATGTACTGGGCTACAGAAGTGGATGGTTTGCAATGTTTTCAAAGTATAATTTAGGCAAACAAAGTAAGAATTATTCCTCTTTCAGTAACAATCATCTCAGTGATTAGTGGCAAAGAAGATGAAAACATTGTTTGAGTAGATTTTTATATAAATGGAGGGCCTGAGAAAAAAATTATGGTAGATTTCCTTACCTTAAATTCCTAGAATCACAGAAGTGTTACTAGAAAGGGACTTGTAGATGTTTTTTTTCCCAGTCCATTACTGAAAGAGTAGCTGAACTCATTCCCTGAAAATGATAGCAATATTTGACAGATAAACTCGTTTTTGTAAGGAAAGTTGTTCATCTTCAACCCAAAAATATGAAAGAAGCTTTAAACCACAGTGATGAACTAAATTGCAAACAGTATCTTTTACTGCTGAATTACAGTTTAATTTCACTCCACATAGATCCCACTTGATAGAATCCCTAGACCATATTCTTTAGACCATAAGAAAGTGGATGCACTGTACAGTTTCTGTGGAAGGAAAATCAAGATAAATAGGTTTCTAAAAAGCGAGAAGTTGACAAATACTGGCAAAATGCATCTTCAAGTATGCTTTATTTGCAGGTGATTAAAAATATTTTTAGGCAAAAAACTAGTCAATCTTATCCAGTGCAAGGTAGAACATGATTTAGGGCCTAATGCCAGACGGACTGGAAAATGTCTAGATAGAACTGGTGATGCAGTTGTTGATGAATTACATGTGATTAAATGGCCCACATTCATATAGTAAAAAGATCTGATACATACATATGAGGAATTATAAGCACTTAATATTTTAACAATAAGCAGGAGATTTTGTTCAAAAAACAAGGGACTCAAAGGGATGGGAAAGCTACAGATATCTTAGTAATATCAGAAGCCATCGACATTTTTTTTAAAGACATTAACTTGCTCCTGCAAATTACTGCACTCTTGAGAATAGTATTTGCAATTTAAAACTTACCTAAAACATCACCAAAAGGTAGCACTAATTCCTATTTTTAAAAAATTATTTTGTATTAAGAATTTTGCAAAGAACTGAAATATGGCATGGCCAAGAAGCATGAATTATCCACCATTTCAGAGACTTTGCATTCATCACATTTAAATACTAGGTGTCTGATTTCTGAAAGTCTCATGCAAAATCCAGCTATAAAAACTCACCACAGAATATTTTCAAGGATAAAAAGCTAATGTTGTTTAAAGCTCTGACAGACATCCAGTTGTGAAGGTGAATTTCAAAACTAATGGTCCACATTTTCAGAGGACATTCAAAAATATAGTTGTTGAACTTCCTGTAAATGCCCAGCTCTTATCTACACTTTGCATGGAATATTTACCAAAGCTGTAACATTGGACAGTTAATGGAATATATCACTGCCTAGAGTAGTGCCAGAGGTAACATCATTATCTTTCCATAACTGCATAATGAGAATTAAATAATCACAAAACAAATTCCTATTATGAAATGACTTTTTTCCTCATGTACAATATATATATTCATTTATATTGAATATAAGTCCAGTAATACTATCACAGTAATGTGCTGTAGTAGTCTTTCATAGTGAGAAAACTGCCCTAATCATCTTTAACATGCAAAGCTTGGAAGAACCAGAAATTCACAGTAAGTAATACAATTTGTATATGCATCTTCTGCCATCCTAATATGAACCAGAACACTCAAGACTGTTGCTTATTTTTTTTCCTATGTTTAACAAAAGCTACAGTTCTGTATACTGTACATTCACAGTGGGATCCCAGCCCCCTGTACTGTCTGCAAGAAAGATCAGGTTACCACCCTCCATCAGAGTAAACATTCTAGTATTTAATATAATAATCTTGTGAACAGTTGTTCCTAGCTTGAAGCTCAGCAGTTCAAGACTTGATAAAATTCTCCTTTTCATCTCTGTGAAAGGTTTCTTGCTAACGCATTTTGTAGTCATTAGATACTGACATTTCACATAGCTGTCCTTTAAAATCCAAGTCTACGGTGAAATCCAGGTCACGCTGTAAAAAGATTTAAATGCAACATGTAAGTAAGACGTAAGTTTAGTGTATTAATTCAGTTATCATTGTTGGGTTTGAAAAGACCAGCAGATTCAAGAGATTCCTGTGGTGGTTTCTATCTTCTTGTTTTTAAATGGTCTTAACACTGAGAAAGCAGGCTGTAAGATGTGTAATAGCATTCACCATACAATCTGTGCTTAGGTTATATTTCTATACTCTTCCTGAGGTGGATTTAAAGTCCTGGCTACTTCCTGGTTCAGGAAGCTTCTGAAATGCTGCTATCATGTGTATCCTATGAAAATTTTTGAAGGGTGTCCCCCATTGAGATGCTCTTAATTTAGGCTAAAGGGCTTTCCCACTAGGGGTTGTTCCAGATTAGATCTAGCAAACTTCCCATTGTACAGAAGCCCTTAGTCATCTTTTTATCTTATAATGACACATTTTAGGGAAGAGACACTACACAGCAGAAGGAAATTGTGTCCAGGCAAGCTTTTGAAAAACTTCATGTTTCAGAAGAACAAAGCACTAGCAAATCCTTTTGAACCAAGGTGGTATCTCTTTCTTACAACAACTATCATGAGCACATTAATTTTAGCACCTAAATCTGCATTCATACTGCTGTGCAAACAAATTTGAGATATGTTATTCATTTTTCCCCTGAAAGAAAATTGATAACATTTAACCCAAAAGAAAATATTCCGGTCCCCCTAGGACAACATAAGGGTGAGGAAACAGATTATTTTTCTCTTGCAGCAAGTAGCTTCAGGGGTGAATATGTTTGTTTTAATGCCAAATTTATTTTGTGTTTATTTTCCCCTCTGTATCAGCACTACCATATCCAATCTGTGTTTGGTATGAAAATGGAAAAGCAGTGCACAAAGGGAAGACAATGACATGTTAAGATTTGCTGAAGTTAACAAATGCAATGTTTCAACAATTACAACAACTGCATAGATGGATAACTGGGTTATTTTAACTGTTTACTGTAATAGAAAATGAAGAGATACTGCTCAAGATTTTTGGCAGAAAATGGTCCAATGTTTCCCCCTGAAGTTATAATTCTCATAGCTTGTTCTATCCACCCACAGGCTGTCTCACAGTCTCCTTACCACTTAAAAGAAGCACTAGGGGGATTCAGCCCATAGCAGAGAACCTGAGGAAGTTTTCAGCAGTCATGGTAGTGTGATATCCATCATGCTTTATCTTTAGTCTTAAATAAAGCATCTGTATTTCCTATGGAATGACACAATTTCTAAACAACCCTTTCACTCAATTAGTGAGTTTGAGTAGATTTGATCAGTGAGTTCATACAAGCATTCCTCTGAAATGTGTTACTTAATTTCCTGTTGGACTGTCCTTGGGCACCGAGTGGCAAATCACTCAGTTCCCATAGATGTGGAACTGAAGTACTGACTCTTGATCATCTTGTGTTGGCAGAAGGGATCTTTCCACTGATTTCAGTAACAGTATGAAAAACCTCTTGCCTGCTTGCATCACAAAAAGTGAGTCAAGCTGATTGCAGAGGGCAGCTGACTCAGTGATGTATTTGAATCCTTTCTCCTTTGCCATGCTAGCCTGCTTGCAGGCTGACTTCTCTTAACATTAGCACTGCTTTATCATTGCTGTCATCAGCTTTGGTGAAGCTGTGACTGAAGTTCTAACTAATAAACTTCAATGCCTTTAGCACGCTCACTGTTTTACTCCTATGCATTTTCTTTATTGCTGATCATAGTTTGTGACCAGTAGAGGTGAAATTAGGATCAGGGATGCTGACTTACCACATTTTTTGCATTTGGTTTCATGGATATAGTCCCATAAATTTCTTCTCCTCTTCTCACAGTTAAATAGTCCTCCAAGTAGAAGACAGTTTGCTTCCAGTGAGTATAAGGAGCATCAGGTGCTAAAAATATATATATGGGTATCAGTTACTGAAATTTCTTAAATGCTTTGCAAATCATATTATGACTTGGAAACAATTGGGAAAAATACTTTCTTTTCATAGAATGCTTTATGTACTATATGCAAATGCAAATGTACTTTACAACACAATTCTACTGGCTGTCTGTGGGTTGTCTTCTAATTTTTACTGGAATATGTCAGATGTGAATCACACCCAGTAAGAAGGATTCCACAAAGGGGGTTACAGGGCAAGACAGGCACATTTTTATGCTTTTCTTTCAACCCACATGTGTTCAAAATGGGAAAATCTTTACCACAAAGTGCTTTGAATTTCAGAAGTCTAAATTAGTTCGAAAAACAATGATACAACAGCATGAAGGAGAGGTTCATCAAGAATATTAATCACAATGTTGCAGATGAAATATTTGGCTAGTGATCCCAAACCAGCAAATTTTATAGTTTCCAGAAGGATTGAGTGGATGAAAAGACACTTGCACCTTGATCTCTTTTGAGACTATTAAAAGGCATTTTGGGCAATTTGCCAGAGATGGAAACTGGTCAAAATTAATTTCTAGTCTTACTTAGCAGAATCACTTTAATGACCCTTTGCTATTTCAAGCTTTTAATTTACTTCTAGCTGTAGGACCTCAAAGATTTCCTAGCCTGGTAAAATAAATCCTCTGATAAGTTTATTTTTCTCCTATTTGTATCCCCCAGTCACATGAGGTCACTGCAGTGTATCATTAGTAACATTGTATCATTACTGTTCAATAAAATAATAATTTTATTTCATTTCAACATCAATATTTCAAAAAAGTTACTTGGTTTTGAAAATTTTTTGTGACTGGGGAAATACTGATTTTTTTTAAAAAACTGGCAGGGCAGGAATTTTTAACTGTTTTCTAAAACTCTAGAATCAAAAGACCAATATAAACCAATATTTTTCAGAAACTGTTCTGGCAAATTGATATCTTCGAAAGGAAAAGGATTTTACTAGATAATTTCTGTCTATGTCTATCCAGACGGTTTTAATGACTGTTAATCACAATTGTTACATGAGATATCTTCTTGTAGGAGTTCAGATCCAGACTGTTTACTATTTGGACATGGCTGCATAAAATTTCAAACTGAAAACATGTTAGACCAAAATGAAATTGAATTTAAATGCTAAATCATAACTGCTGCCTTGTACACACCCACGTAGTTGTGCACATGCAGGGCCCCTGTGCAGGGCCACATTCCCTAGAAAAGCCTGACATAACTGCAAACTCGTGTGCCAAGTACATGGTGAGGGTGTGTGTAATGCAGGCTCAGGTCTCCAAATCCACCCCAAATCACACACTTATTCATAATTTATAAAAATAGATATCAATGAAGTGACATTTGGATATGTCCTACAAAGTGGTGTATTTTACTGAATTCAGTGCAGCTTTGCCAACAGACACCATGTGAGAATCGTTACCAGTCTTTTAGAGAGTGGTGACCTTCAGCAGCTGATGGCCAAACAACCTTTTTATGGAATAATTCTTCTGCACCTACATTATCATGATAAACTGAACAGAGGCAGAGAAACACTTCACCCTCCTGTCTACAAATAGGCTGTCTACAGGATGAGGTTTTTGCATTTATTTCAAGACTGGTTTATTCAGTCTGGTAAATGATGCCTTAAGGGAAAGAAGTTATTCCTTTAAATATCTGCTCACCAAGGCAAGTTAGGGTTTCACATCTGGGTTGTTAGAGATGACTCACATAATCAGCATGTGTGTTTTTATAGCTTGGAAAAAACGGTAGTTTTGTTCTAGACTCTGGGGCAAGCTTTGTTGAGTTTTGGATTTGGGGATAGCAGAGCTGCTATCTCTCTCTGAGCCGATAATTCTCTGTCTAATCCGAGAAACTTGACCCAGGATTTAGATATGACTTGTGAGGGACATAAATTCACAGGCTGTAATTCCTGCTGAGCTTTAAGCTTGATAACCATTGTGAAATTATGCCTCAGTTTCCAGAGAATTCCTATAAGCAGTTTAAGCAGTTGTCCTTTCCCCATCCTGCTCACCATCCCCAAAGTTACAATAGTTTTATCACTGAAATTCAAACGTGGTATAGTAAACCTTCCTGTACCATCTAACCAGCAGCACTGATAGATTGATAGCAACAGAAATGAAATTAAAAGAAAAGAAATACAGATTACCTGTAGAAAATCCCATCTTCTTGTGGCACTTCGTAAATTCAATATTAAAATAGGTGACCAAAGCATGAATGTAATCATTGCGCTGAATTTGGAGGCAGAATGCAGAAGTAAATTCCAATTCTTCAGTCTTCACTGTATATATATCTACTTCCTGTATTGAGGAGAAAGAAAAAGACGTTTACACACCGATGCCTGTGACTCTCTGCTAAGTGTTAAATGAGGTATTTTAGTGTTTCATTTAATGATCAGGCACAAAGACAACTGGCAGCCTTTTAACACTGTAAGAAATCAGAGATATATTCTAATGTGTCAATTAATGAGCAAATGATCCAGTTATCTGACTAAGCTGACAGAGAGGACACTCACTGAAAAGCGTGTGCTCTTGGGCATGGCAGGGAAGGGCTCTAGGATCTGGGGAAAATCAGGGTAAAAAGGTGCTCTGATAAATACAGGTAGATGTTGAAATGGAGATATTGGTCCAGTTCAAAGACCTTTTGTCATCAGGGGCTTTCAGCATAAGGAAAGATGACAGAGGTGGGCTTTGTAATAAAAATAAATTCATTTGTTTTTGCATCTCTGGAAAGGAAAGTGATTTGACTGTGTCAAGCAGTCAAAACATTTGAGGCACAAGAGGGGCCTGCTTTTTGATGACGATGCATTCTAGTCCTGTGTCAGGTAACTGATTCCAAACAGTGAGCACCGGGATCTTACTCCTGTACAAGACAGAAACAAATTATGTCAGCTGTGCTATGGCTTGATTGCAGTAGTTGGAAGCGACAATGTAGTCTCCAGGATTGCTTATTTCCATCAATATTTAAGTCTCACTCTTCAAGGCTTAAACTGTGTTTTTCAGATTAATCTGATTTTCCCAGCTAGGTACTGCTTTTATCTGGGCTGTTTCCAAACCTCGTAGTAATGATGGGGAGGATGGTAAGTCTGAAGTACTATTCTAATGCTGTGGGAAATATTTCCTATGCACTTTCTGGTACCTTCATTGCTCATTCTCATTGCTCTGGTACCCTTACTGCTCATGCATACAGGGAAGCAGAATTTTTATTGGCAGAAATCCAGATTTTCTCTACTCTACCAGCTGGAGTCAGGAATTGTGTCTCTGACGTCACCAGCATTTCTTACGACTTGCACTGCAAAAATGGAGAATAGAGTCTGGACTGCCCATTAGAGGGCTCTTTTAGGGCACATTTGAAGGCTCTTGTAGAAATTGCCTTCAGTAATCTAAGGTAAGACTTCAAAAAGAAGCATAGAAAGATGCAGCCATATTTCAGTTACTGAAATAAGGTCTTTGCATGGACCACATTTGTATTTCTGAGACTTAGAAAACTTACAGGGAGATGATTTGAGCAAGCCATAGTTTTGGCCTGTCTGGTTAACATTATTGCTCAAGAACAACTTAACCATAATGAAAATTATTCTACTGCATTGCAATGACATCCTGTGGCACTAGTGTTTATCAGTGACCTATGCATGTAATTGGTCATTTAAAACTGCAACAACCTTCAAACATTTCTGTTCTTTCCCCCTCAAAAGAGGGTAAGCAAACAACATGGTAGGAATGAGAACTTCTGAGGTCTCCTGGCAGAGTTCCATAGCAGCCTGCAAAATTTACTTTATCAAGCTAAACTGGACTGATGGGTGATAGCTGCAGACTTCTGTAATTTTTGGTGTCTTTTTAGTAATCTCACTATGGGGAAGCTGGGACTTAAGTCTAGTGGTAAGGCACATAAAAGGAAACTAGCTCCCTCTCTCTGAGCTGTGTTGGCTGTGCAGGGTAAAGTGGAATCAAAAGCACTAGGAAATATTTTCATTAGAGAAGTCAGTAGAAATTTCTCAAAAATATTAAACAGATGTCCTGAATAAACTGTTGGTCACTTCTGCAGTCCATTTTTTAAGGAAAGAAGCACAGCTTTTTTACAATGCAAGGTAGGAGACAAAAGTGGGGGCTTTTTTATTAATTAATATAATTCTGAGAATGGCCAAGTCTAGTTTTGGTGATCTCTTTGAATTGTACTCTGGCAACTATATATTCTTACATAAAATGGCACACTCATTACAGCTAACTGTACAGGAGACAAATGACACAAATTGGAGGTAAGGTTGCTTCTAGAGTGCCATGGCACCTCTTTCCTGATCTCCTTCCCAATCAGGCTGCTCAGCTAGGATTCTGTGAGCATGGAAATAAGCTAGACATGTAAATCTCATTGGATGCCCTGGTTTGGTGGAGTTCTTTCAGGTTTTGTTTGTTTGGGATCAGAGAAGAAGACATAACTAAGTATGAAACAAACTTCCATGTTTTTTGGCAGTGTTACTGAAAGCAGTAGGCCCCCAGCAGGACACCTGTGCACTTACTCCTGAGTTCACTTACTGATTCTGTGGTTTGAATATGCTTTGCTCTCACTACTCTCCCTGTCTGATTTGGTATGGAAGTTAAACAGGGGACTCCTATTTGGCAGGACAATTCCTGTGCCCCTCAGATATACTTAAGAGATCATGCAAAAAAGAATGGCTCTCACAGCAGAGAGGATGCTGCATTCCCTGCATGCACCACCCCTAGTGCCTAAAGTTCCTTAAAGCATTCAGGACTTGGGTTACGTCCAATTTCTGAGGAGTTAAAAAAAAGGAAATTTTACTCAAGTCTCCAACATGTCAGATAAGTGCCATGGCTACACAGCACACACAGTTGATGTCTTATTTTGCTGATTATGTAGAACCATTCAGAGCATCTAAATTGGGAATTGAAATAACTGCAGAAGCACAAGACTCTGACTGGTCTCTGAGGAATGTATCTAGTGACTTGGTCCATCCACTGACTAATGTAGAGAGAACTCAGTCTCATCTGGTCGGCTAAACTGGCTGGCTTTGAGTTGAACACAACCCTAAAAATCCCTCTGTGAATCTAATATGAACAAGCTGTGCTATCCAAAAGTGCTGTAATAAAACATTTGAATAATTAAACATTATGGCTTTGTTTATTCTCAAATGTTTTCTTAGGCTAATATTGTTCTCTGAATTCACAAATATTTTCAGGACAAAAGAAATGCATTTTATATAAATAAACCATGTGCAAAAGTAAATTAAATTTAAAAATATATAACTCTACAGAGTCTGTTTTTCCTGCTTCTATATGACTATCTTGAACCTAAACCTCACTCCTTCATGCTTTTCATTGAGAATTTTTCCTAGTGATCAGTTTGTGAGATTAGTGACTGATTCTGGAATGGAGGGTGGTTTGTGCTTGTGTACTTATTACCTGCTTTGCTCTCACAGTGCCTCTACGTGGTACAGCACCATTCAATTTATGGACAAAAGATGTCAAAACTAAATATAAAACCTGAATAGAAACACTTTGAAAATTGTTGTCTGTCATCTTAAATTTACCAAATTACTTTCAAAGATCTTCTAAATAAAGCGTTGGATTTGCACTTCAATTAAGGGCATGCAGTTTTTTATTCCAGAGCAGCCAACCCATTTTGCTCCCTGATCTCTTTCTCTCTGGACATATTTCATAGTCTAAATAGCTGTTTCTTTTGTGTGTGCTGCAATTTTAAATTGCTCTGTCTGAGGCTGTTTTCAGGCACAGCCATCTTGCATTCCCCTCAGTGCAGATGGACTGTGCATGCATACATACTCATCCAGAGTTTCTGCTTCTGTTCCTTTTTCCTGCTTTCAGTAAAGGTTTTGCAGACTGGAGACATGGCTTTCCCTTTTGCATATGGGAGTATTTATTGCTGTGTTTGTTACTGGCAAAAAGTGAAAGGGAAAAGTTAGAACTGACTCTTTGGGATAAATGAGCTCTTGGATTCATGGAGCTGGTACTACCACTACTATTGATGCAGACAGCCTTGCTCATGACAGTTGTCCCACATGAGGAGGATTCCTTCGCCTAAAGGGCATTTTAGAGCTTTCAAGCGCTCCTGCAGGCAGTTCCTTCATTGCTAACATAATACTGTGAATAGGGATTAGTGACCTTTCTGTCTCATATGTAGAGCAGGGTACCAGTTAACCTGTGGGTGCAGATGTTGGGGCTGAGAGAGAGCAGTAACATTCTATATAAGGCTAAGAATTAGGAAGTTAGAGAAATAAATTGAGTTCAAATTCTGATCACATGTTCTGGAGTTAATTATTTATTTCATCATCAATTCAGAACTGATACCTCAGACTTTCTTACTGCAAACAGTATCATTTACCCCTTCTCCTCAGCAGCATTCAATCAGTAATTTCCAACCTTTATTTACAAAAAAGGCAGGGCAATTCAAATTCGTATCTAAATATATCACGTCTCTTTTCATCCAGTATTTGTACATGTAAAATTTGTAAGAATCTTGAGTTACAGCCTGCAGATGTAACCAGATGAGTAGAGACACAAGGAGCATTTTACTTTTGGGAAATCCATAAGAAATCAAGGTATCAGTGTTCATGCCCATGTCAGGTAACAGTACTGAGCATGTGAAACATGCAAGAACTGGCAAATTGAAAACTGCACAATTTTCCTTCTTAGTGTGACAGCATTTTGTGATAATGGCTTTGGAAGCTGGTTCAAAGCACATAAAGATAGTAGCAAAACATAAGCATCAGGTCCCAAAAGAACCCTACAGTCAGGTGTAAACATTCATAATTAGGTATATTCAGAATTACCAAACCTTTATTAAGCAGGCATTGGTCACCACTTGCTTTGGATCTACTATGTCCACCAAGGGCTCCTTCATGGCAACATCCCTAATACAGGTCATGTCAAAGCCGTACACATTCTCCCACCCTGTCAATGCAAACGGATTTGTCAAGGTTAGCAGCCATAACAGAAAATATTTTTTGCTTCTCAAAGCATTTTTCTTTTGAAAGGATTTCTACCACCCCCTAATTTTTAGATGTCTCCTTCAGCTGTTTGCTCCTTGCCCTAGCTGTGTATGCCATCATTGCTATTACACAGATAATGCAGTTGTGGCAAAATAAGCCCTCAATGTGCATCTTTGAACAAGTGATCCTTATATTTTGGTATCTATAAAACTGTATTATATGAGATTTGTCAATGATTTTCGTGGCTTTAGACAATCGTGATTGTTGCCCAAAATCATTTGGTGTGTCAGACTGAGTGGTGGGAATAGCTGTTAGGGATCTACCCTTTCCTATTCGTTCTGCTTAATACTTTTTTTTCCCCTCCCATAGATCGGCAGTTTACATGCTCTCTTGATTATTTAAGTAGTTTTAGTTTCAGTGAGTGAATTACTGGCAGGAGTAGAATTGCAGGTGTGTTTCAATAGTTGCAGCTCCAAGTTTTAATCCGCACATACATCATGAAAGAAAAGCAAAAGGTTCACTTTGAAAAGATTTTGAAGCTATGCCAATCCGCTGTATTTGAACTGCTCTTCTGAATGTTCCAATAGATGCTTCCTATCATGCTGAGGATTTTTTGCACAAAATGAAAACATTGAAAAATGGAAAAGTACACTGGCTTTGCTTTTAAGGTTGGTTAACAAAGTGAAAAGAAGAACCTTCAAACAAGAGAAATCAGTCTTATGAAGCGTGTTAGTCAAGGTCCATTCAGTGTTTCTCTTCAAAATCTAAACTGAATACTGGGAGTATTTTAAAAAATAGCTGGAACAAAAACCAAAATAAACAGATAAACACATTTATGAGCATGTTTGAAATGTCTCTTTTTTTCAGAGTATAGTATTTGAACTACTGGTGTTTCCAGAGGAGAATTACTGAAAATGTAATGTGATAGAAAAACCAGCATATTCCTAAATTGGAAAAAAACATGGACATGAATGATTCTTTGATATCTCTTTATTGGGTTGCGAATTTCTCAGCATTTCAGGGGTGCTGAAACTTTTGTTTCAGGGATCATGAGTATGTGAGAACTTCAGATTACATTTATAAAAATCATATGTTTTTATGTGATTACTCAGAAAATATTAACTAGGAAGCCCTGAAGAAACAATTTATTAATTTTTTATTTATTCTTGAGGCCTCTATAATTTACTGCCCTTCAGTTTATATGGGATAGCTTTGAAATATGTACCCCAATCTGTCTTAGGCAGAGAGCTGTCACGGGAGGTAAAAAATAAAATTATGTTTTACATTTTGAAGTAAATCAGAGTAACTGACTGTGGCATTAATTTTCAGTTAGAAAAATCAGAAGTTAGATTTTTAAAAAAAACTAATATTGCATTATTTCTTAATCAATATAATGGTTCTTGAATACCCTTTAAAATGCTCAGCCACATATCTCATATGAACGCAAGACTCTATCATCCTTAAGAGAGAAAAAGATGAAAAACTGAAATGTAAGGAGACACCATCAAGGATTTATAAATGGAAAGGAGAGACAAGATGGTGGTGCAGATAGACAGTGAGACAGAAATAACTAAAGACACAGAGGTATATAAGGAAAGGGGGGAAGGGAGATCAGAGGTGAAATCAGAAAATAAAGTGTCTTGAAGGAAAACAACATTTTACAAGGGGAAAAAATTACTTGAAACATTTTTTTCAAATGACAAAAAACGGAGCAATTTGAAAACAGATGTATTGTCTGTGAGAAAAGAAAAAGACTCAAGGTCTAGAAAGGATGGAGTTCAAAAGCAAAGTGGAAGATTTTAGGCCAAAATGGCTCTAATTCCTTTACAGAATGGATGCCTCATACATCCATTTGAATCTGTACATTTTGTAAGGAGTTTAACTGTCAAGGTCATCACACAGCCAAGGAGAAAAATCTAAGCTGTGCTTGAGGAGGAGATATAATCCTTCCTGGCACCTACAGAGACTTCTTATCAACACCCCATTGCACTGGGCTCGCTTTTGACCCAAAATAGCAATTTTGACTAACTGGCAGTTCTGTGTATTAGCACTGAATTTGACTAGAGAAACACCAAGCCTTCTTTTCTGGAAGGAGGTGAGAGTCAAAGAATGAGGAGTTAGGCATTTTTTATTTAAAGGTTATCTGACCAAACAATCCAAACTTTGACATGTATCTTTGGTTATTAAGTCTGCTTAGAAATTTTGTGATTTTATTTTTCTTCATAATGGCAAATACTTTTAAATGAAATTGCCCAGCTCTGAAAAATAAATAAAATCAAAAAATGTTGAAAGGAAAAGAAGAATGAAATAATGTAAAACTTGTTCATTTGATCACAAAAGGAGCCTGGACTAGGTCACTTGTAGATGTCACTAAGAGCGCCAGTTATTTGATGATACTTCAAGGAAACTCTCCCAGCATTTTAAAAGCAAAGGAAAAGTAAATGTTATGCATCTATGAAGTATTTAAAAACACGAAATTAGAACCCTTTTTTAACATATAAGTAAAATTTAGATTTCTGGTCTTTAATTTAAAAATTCTTGCATAAAATGTTTTAAGAAAAGTATTACATGTTGTGGGTTTTTTTTCTTCTTGACCATGGAGAAGCCATCATGGAGATACAGTCTTTTAAGGTTTATTTCTTCACGTGTACAGTTAATTCACATCTTACTGATTTTATGTTTTTGTTGTATTAAAAACAAAAATAAGGACCTGATTGGCAAAAGAATATTACTGTGTTTTGTGGCTTTTATGGTGGATTATATATTTATCAAAACAACAACAAAACTAAATCTCCTATAATCCACATTTTAAATATAGCTAGAGGTATTAAGGTAACTCCAGGCAAAGTCTTCATCAATTTATACATGCATTGCTCCTTTGCATACTTCAAATTACTGCAAATTTCCTGAATTTATCAACAGACCAACATTTTCTCAGAGTTCACATTTATATTGGAATTCTGGCCTGCAAAGAGGTTACAGTAGGCTACTGTAAATGAAAAATTTTAGGGAAATAGCCACAGAAAAGTGTTACTGGCAGGTGCTTACTCACAGTGAATTTTGAAGTCCTTGTACTGTCTGTCTTCAATTGCTACCACGTACAAAGCAGCTCGGTCTGGAAACATTAGCCCTCCAGGTTTCTGTTGATGAATTGTGGGGAAATGGATCTCGTAATCTATTCACCTGACAAAGACATCACATTTTGAACTGCACATACAAAAACCAGACAAGCACCCCTTGCATGCCTTTATTGTTTTCCTTCAGATTGTCACACCAGCTTTAACCTTGCAGCCTGTGGCAATGTCATTAGACAGTGTCTACGCAAACTTCACCAGCCAGCACTTAATCAAAAGCAAAGCTCTTTCATGAGGTTCCCTTCGTTATCTCCTCGTTAAAGCCTAAGAAATGGCACTTGGAGATGTGACTGTGTCTTGGTATGGCACAGTAGGGAAAGGAAAGCTTGTAGTCAGGAAATAAATGGTGATTGCTCCAGCAAGGAGCACGACGTGCAGAGCACCTACCAGCCACTTGTCTCGTGCGAAGATGACTGTGTTTAACATTGACTCATAGAACAGACAGTAACCCATCCACTCGCTGATGATGATGTCTACTTGATCCACAGGTAATTCAACTTCTTCCACTTTACCTTTAAATATTGTGATTACTGAAAAGAGAATCCAAAGAAATACGTTTCACATAATAAAACACCTGACTAAGATCCTTATTGGTGAATGTCAGGCTGACCTTTTCAATATGATTCTCTTCTTGAATGCCTGTTGATAAGGCATGACTCCATGCCACTCAATGCATTTCACACTTCTAAAAAACTATTCCGAGTAAGTATAGTAAATAGAATTTTTAGCATCAGTATAAAAGGAAAAAAAAACACAACCCAAAATCCAAAGGTCAAACAAAAAACCCCACCATGTCTAAAAACAACAGAAAAAAAGGCCTTACCTGGTTACCTGTATGTTCTCATTTTACAATGCCCTTTGCAATTTGGTAGATTTCTAGATCATTGACCAAGTAAGACAAAAAATCCACTTAGAAGTTTTTAAACATCCCTGCAGGTTTACAGACTAATGTTTAAATGCTGGGCCATATTTAGTTCAGTTGAAAAAATAATTTTGTTTTAGGACCACTACACAAGTCACCAATCATTCCTGCTTTAAAAAAAAATCCTATTTACAAATATATTTTCAGCTTATACTAAATAATTTTCAGTGTGCATTTCTCTGCTGTTTATATTGTTTGTTGCAGTGGATAAAATCTCATGGTTTTGGATTCTTCCTTGACAAGGTAACAGATGCACTTGAAATTTAGGAATAAGGTGAATATTGGACTTTCCATTACTAATTGATGAGATTACTCCACTACTCTTAATTAATTGCAATTTTTAATGATAGCAGTTTTTATTGATGAAGTGGTCAACATTCAGTTTCAGATAAATGAAGGTAATTCAATTTAATTTAGCTAGAACTAGGTTAGCTGGCTGAGCGTGGAAGTGTGGGTTGACTGATTTTTAGAACTCAGCCCAAGGAAAAGGAGGCTTTGTCTTCCCCAAATACACAAAGTACTAGTATTACTCTAACCAGATGTGGCCACTTTATTTGCAAAGCAAATTTTTAATCCAGACTGGTCCCCTAAGAAATAGAGAACACTGACTCAGACTGGTACCACAAAGTATCAGCTGATAAGGGCAACTTGACTGGGAAAGAGCAGAGTTCTCTTTGCCATTATTTAAACTCATTTCTTTCACAGTTAGGAATTCAATAATTAATCTGTTGATATACTGAAGACTCTTCATGTCTATAAGCTCCAGCCATGAAGTCTCTTTAGTTCTCTTTTCTCCCAAGAACTTTCACTGCCCCAATTCTCCTGGAGTGAATTTTAGCACTTATTGTCAGCTGCCAAAGTGATACACCTGACTTTGAAGCCCCCTGTTTACACCTAGAACAGTCAGTGAAAGCAGCTGCAGCAGCATTGGTTCCTCCCACCTCCCTTCACAAGGCATCATGTGGGAACAGATTGTGCTGTCCCCAGATGTATTGCATTTATCTGTTCTGGAAACAGTGGATTTTCTCTTGGTTCAGCCCCTTTTGCTGACTCTGCATTTTTCGAAACATTTAGGGCAGGGAAAAAAAGGGAAAATTTCCATGAGCAACAATATCTTTTGGCTCAGTACCTGTCTGCATTAAAATAAAAGTGCATGTGGGTCGGTGCAGAGTGTGAAAGTGTAAATGTTGGCTCAGGTGTGCAGTTTGCAGACCAAACTGCAGTCAGGCAGACTGCTGAACCTGTCCTGTCAAGCCTCCTCCCAAAGGGAGGCGGCTCTGCTTCTGCCTCCACAGTTACCTGGTCACTTTTTCCTTGTGGAAACAGGGGGAGAGAGCAGAGATAAATACCTTCTGCACTCTCTGGAGTGCACTGGAACCTTCTAATTTATGCTGGCACTGGTCCCTTCTCACACAATTCCTGCTGCTGGAAATCCAAATGCAAATTGATTTGCGGTGTGCTATTTGTGTCTCTAGTGGATGAAAGCTGTTCTGGGAACACATGGCCTCTGCATCCAAGGTTCAGGACAACCAAGGAGGTCACACCTCACTGCTTTAGTGCCTTATCCCTACTGTGGAGAAGAGTATTTTCTGGTCCTTTGCTTCCTTCTTTTCCTGAACCAAGAGATGCATCCACTGGCTGGCCTCTTGTATCCCACGTCACTGCTGTTTCACACCACAACACTTGAATGCCCATGATGTACAATAAATATTCCTGCCAGAGAGCTTGGGGTTAGTGGGAAACTGCCAATGACAGCAATAAAAATCAGAACAGGTCTGAACCAGAACAGAAACCCATTCCTGTGCATGTGTGGGCAGAGCATCAGTGCAGACACAGCTAAAAGTGGGGGCACTTGGTACAGCCCAGCCATGACCTGCTCTGCAGCAAAGGCAAGCTCTTCACAGAAAAGCACTTTTAAAACAGGAGCTGTCTCACGGCCTCAGTTAAAAAAAGACTGATTTTTAAGGTTGTTACAAAGATATCTTGCGTGCTGTGATTTGGAGGAGGACTGAAGGCATGAAATAGAACTTGTTGGGGATTATTTTGTGCTAAGGTTTTTCAGTAGCCTGGGGTTACTTCTAGGTTGTGCGGGTTTTTTTGTTTGTTTGGGTTTTTTTTTTCAATTTAGTTTCCACATACTTGGAAATTTCATCAGCTTTCTTTTCAAGCAAATAAGAAGTTTTATATGATATTTTTATTTTATGATTCAAACATTTTCGTTTGAGTGTGTGTTTTGATAAGGTTTTGAAGAAAGTGTTTTCTTAAAGTGGGGAGTCAGAAAATTTAGTGAAATATTTTTGCTTTAAATCTTATTTCAATTTGAACGTCAGTATGTGTGTTTGTATTTCTACTCTGTTTAAGAGAGAAGGGGGAATTCAAATGGCAGAATTAATTTGGTAAGTTCAGTTGCAATATAAGGTCTTCCTTCTGCTTTGCTAAACCAAACTTCCCATTGATAAATTCTATGTACTTCTTCTGTCTTGATAAATACAGAAGTAACAGCAATTCCTGTGAGGAATTGTTATAGTGCATAGAATGAGGTATTTAGTTTTGTATTTACATAAGTAAATTCTGCAAAACTACCATTTACATGTAAAACACACAACATAAATTAATCAGAAAAAGCAAAATTGTTATCTTCTCCTTTTCCTAAAAAAAAAATTATGTCTTACTGTTGTCCAAGTGGTTGGCCTTGATAATTTTTTCTGAGTAGTCAGATATACTTGAGCATTCAATCTAGGGAAAAAAGAAAAAAAGAGAAAAAGTAAGATAAAGAGCAATTTATCTTAGAGAGATCAGCTATGTGAATGAAAACAATATCTACTGAAGGCAGCAAAGACTCTACAGAGCATGTAGCCATTGATAAAGAGTAAATCAAACCTGTGGGGAGGATTATAGTTAAAGATATTTTAATATTTAAATTGCAGTCTGTGTGTGAGTTAAACTGGCTCCTGTAGAAAAGATTGTTTTTAAAATCACTGAAATATGAAAAAAAGAGGTTCTACCTACAGAATGTACATAATTTATTAATTATATGTAATTTATTCCTGCTATTTTCGAATATTGCCTCCTCACCCACAAAAATCTGCTGAATGGAATGAATTAGGAAGATGCCACACCTCCATATGTATTTTAAAACAAAATACATTCAACCTTTGTGAGTAATGTTAAAATTCAAATATGCCAATACGGTCTATGCCAAGAAGCAATTGTTTTCTGTGTGAAAAATCTATATTCTTTAGCAAATCTGCTATTCCAAAAGAATGCAGCTTTTTAACAGATAAGAAATGACTGAAATTTTCTGTTTACAAGAACATCCAGATCTGCATGGCTTTTTCTCTGACCAGCTCTGTGCTTTTTCTAGGAAAATAATTAGAGTGCCTCCTAGTTTTAGATTTGCCCTTAAACTTGGTAAAATCTGTGTTCCAGCATAAAAGCATGTTTTCAATGACCTTTAATACCTTTCAGAGAAAAACTACATTTCATGAATCTCTCTGGGTTTTGTGCCCCTTGAAAATCATGAAGGCCAAAATTGCTTATAGCCACTGAATTGGTTCCTAATTTACCTCTTCCAAATTTGGCATTGAACGGGCGATGCTACTTTGCATAATCCTTGTCTCTCTAATTCCCCTATGGGAATGTCAAATAGAACTATATTATCTCTAATGAAGTGGTTTATATATCCAGTGAATCCTATTTAATCTCTAAAAGCTAAATTGTGCCTGACCTCTGTGATAGCACTCACAGATGGCAGGACAACAGATGCAAGGACACACAAATCCTTTATTGTTTTGATATTGTGCATGAAACAGACATAATAGCAGTCATAATATCAGTCCCAGTCCCCATGGGAACACATTGATTCTGCTTAGCTTGCCTGTGGATGTAAACCATTCCTAAAATGTCTGGCACAACGGCCTAAGGATAAACCAAAAGTGGCTTGTGGAAAGGAGCACCTGAATGCCAGTCCAGAGAGTTCAAGGAAGAAATCCTTTGGGGTGAGAGCTGTCATTTTGCTCCATCCAGGTTTCTCCCTTACTGTAAGCTGTATAGACTGTATGCCTTGTCTATAGTTACTGCCATTATACTAATTTCCCCTGTCTTTATTTACATCTGTCTGGGATTTTCAATTCCATTGCCCATTTTGGATGGTTTTTAAATAAAGAGGGCGTATGTAGGTGTCTGCTGGTCACTTTCCAAACTTTCTAAAGAACAAGGTGCAAAGAAATAAAAAGTTCTCTCTCATGAATGACAACAAGTTTCCAAAAATCCGCTTCAGATGCAAAGAAGCAAAAGAATAAAAAACCCAAATACTTAAATATTTCATGAAGGAATACATATTTCAGAAAATAAACTTGCTTTAGGGTGGCTAAAGCTGTTCATCTGCATTTTGACTTGGACTATATACTGTGGTTGAATTTTATTTTAAAAAGCAAGTCATTTCAGAAAAAAGAAGACTGAATTCTGTAGGTGAAGAAATAGAGGAAAAATCGGTATTGTCAGTTTTTTTCTCAGTTTTCTTTCAAGTCAGTGATCTGCTCAAATCTGTCCTATTTTGCAAAGCATTTGGATTTTGTGAAAAGTGCATGTTCCAACAAAATAAGTCTGCACCTCAGTTTATAATCACAGAATCATAGGATGGTTTGGGCTTGAAGAGATCTTCAAAGGATTGCCCTGATTTAAGTGAAGGCTCCTATTCTTGGCCATGTTGAAAATCATGAGGTTCATATAGGCCCCCTCCTCAAGCCTGACAAGATTCCTCTAGGAGGGGTATTTTCCCTCAAGTATATCATCTGCACAAAGCAGTTTTGTGTCATCCACAAACTCGCTGAGGGTGAACTCAATCTCACTATCTGTTGTCCTTAATGAAGATATTAAATAATAGTGGTCACAGCATGGCCCTCGAATTGCTTCAGCTGTATCTGGCTCTGTGTGTGTATATTCACCTCGGCTTTCATTTTACTTCTCAATCTTCAGTCTTCTGCTGAGAATGTCTCCTCTTTTACTGTGGTCTCTTTCTGAAACAGACACAACATTCCCAGATTTCCCCTGGGCTGTGTTCTCATCACCACCTTTTTATACAAAGCAGCTGACATCTAACATCAGCTTTCATTTTCCGTGTCTGTTTAACTCCTTCTTCCCTGCACCGTCTTGTTTGTCTGAAAACACCACGGAATTCAGATAGTTCTACTGCAGTGACTGTCCTGAATTTTGTGTGACTAAATGCAGCAGATGAACCTAGGTTTCAAGGATGTTTTATGTATTTTTATGTGCCTCACTGACCCCTCCCAAGCACCGACAGCTATGTGCCAATTCTATCCCTACATTTCTTACAACAGCTCCCCCCTTAGATGAACATCACTGCATGGCACATTGGTACCCTCCCACAAGGATTAGGGCTCAAAGCAGGTGAAGAAAGGAGAGAAAATGAAGGGGCTGGTTCTGTTCAGGTTGCAAAGAGATCTCCCCCAGTCCAATAGCAAACTAAAAGTATCCCAAAAGTGCTTGCAATGAAAGTAAAGTCAAACTGTTTTCTGAAATGCACAGGGACAAAAGTCAGTAATCATGAGCTGTGGCAAGGGAAATTCCTGCTAATCGTAGGCCTGGAATCGTTGCTGAGAGAGTATTTAGAGTCTCTATACTTGCAGATTTTCCAAATTGGACTGGACATGTCCTTGGCCAAGTTGATACAGCTTTAAATTAATGATTCTATGATTTACATATCTTGAAGACCCGGAGATAATTCTAGCAGTTGGCTTAGGTAGTGGCAAGGAATAAGTTCTGACAGTGAATAAGAAGGGATAGGAAGAACCAGACAGAGCAGTGGATGAAATTGAACCCAAAGTGGGAAAGTGTGAGTAAGAGGAGAGTGATATCTGTAGTTGAAAAACCAACACTCTGCATTTGTCAACAGTTTCCACATCATGCTATTTGAAAAATCACATTTAATTGTAGAGAAGAAACTGAACATTGCAGCTCTATGTAATAACTCATGGCAAATGTTTGTTTTTTAAATGGAACTCTCAGTTTCCAATGGCAAATATGACCATAAATTCTCAATTTGACTATACGATTGCCACTGCTAGATTTCTGAAATGGCTGCTTGTCTAACACAAATCCACTCTGCAGGTTGCTGTGTACAGGGTTCACAGTGTGACAGCTCATCTGACAAGAAGGTTGAAATTCTTTGGCTGTAGCCAAAGAGTTTCACACCTAAGGGAGTTCCTCTGAGAGCTGAGTTCCATGGATAGCACACCCACCAGCTTCAGCGATGAACAGTCCATGAGCTGAGAGGGTGAGCTGGCACTGGTGTGCCACTGAGCTTTAGAAAGGCCTGAGGTAAAGCCTGAAAGATTTCTAAAGAAATCCAAAGGGGAAGAAAACAAAACCCAAAAACCCAAACACAAAAAAACCCCACAACAACAAACATGTGGGAAAGTATTTACTTTTCTTTTACTTGGTGAATTTTCTGCCAGTGAGCTGGCTCACTGTAGAACCAGATAAGCACCAGTGCCAGCACAAGGGAGGGAGGAAGACCATATGGCCAGGGATCTGAGAGATAGGAAGGTGGGAGCACAGCATCATCATTTTGTATATGCTTATACTTCTAGAGCACTGCAACATCTTTGCATGAGACCTGCATTTCTGCATCAAAGAAAGCAGTGGTTTTATCCTCCCTGAGGCTTTGAGGTAGTAAATCATATTAATAAGTAATACTGGTTTACAAGAAAATAGATTCTAGCAGCCAGTCTCAGGCTTAAACTCCAAAACTTTTTCCAGCACCTTTTGATTTCAGCTATCTATAATTTCATGCTCTAGTCTGATATTCAAATGAAATACTCAGAAGTAACACTGGATTTTGAAAATATAAGCCTGAGAATTGAAATGGCTTTTCATGTATCATTACCATTAATGAAGACACACAGTTTGGGTACTTAGTGACATCAGTCTTCAAATGCACAGATGTACCCAATTAAGTTTTAGTAAACAATTTTGTTGAAGTACACCGAGAAATAGGATCTATTTCCCCTTTTCTATGTTGCTATGTGTCTTCAGGGCAAACAGAAGTCAAAAGAAAAAAGAAATTGCATTTGTCATTTTAGAGTCAGTACAAATAAGTTTGAATATACTTAGTAAGCAAATCTATGCTCTCTGTAATGACTTCTCTGCAGAGAACAGCACATTCATGCTCCTAAAGTTCAATGTATTTAAGGTAATAATTTCCTTCTGCCTCTGAAAAGTGTTATTGTTGGCACAGAAAACATGCACATGCTTTCTTGCACAATTTGCTGAGTTGTAATATGCAGGAGAAAGTGTATTAAGGAAATTTGTTTCCAAGACTACAAAGTTGCAGACCTTGAAAATTTAAAAAGCAAGATAGATCACTTAACCCCTCTGAGTAGGAGTGAGTCTCTTGAACTTTTTTTTCAGCCAAGAAGAAATGTGAATATGTACCAGATCACCAAAGGTTCCACATATAAAAAGCCATTTACATCCCAATTTGGAGAAGGCACAGTAGTGCAAGTCATAGAATAAAACAGAGCTCCACTGAAGTCACTATAAACCAAGTCATAGATGAGCTTGGACAGTAGAATTTCAAACCAAGACAAGTAAGAGAAGGTGAATCACAAAGCCAAATTCCCAGGCAAAATGTACAAACAAATTCAAAGTGTGAAAGAAAGTCTTCTTACCCCATATACCTTCTTGGCTCCTGCCTTTGCAGCAAACATGGAGAGGATTCCCGTGCCACTTCCAACATCGAGGACAATCTTATCTTTAAAAACATGTTTATTGTGATACATTGAGTTTCTATAGGTTAATGTGCGCACTTCATCTTTTAACATTTCCTGTGATGAAAATAAAAGTATTGTGTCACTATTTGAAATGTTTATATACATTCCACACTGCTGCTGAATGCATTCCCTTCCTGTCATTTAAGCATTGTTAATATACAACATGAAGGGTTTCTCAGGTACTTTGGGGTGCCCACATCAAAGCAACTGTAAAGTGCCAGCTACTTAGAGCTGAATTATTAAGAAGCAGCATGATGTCCCTTGTATGGTTTTATTTTGCTATTACTTCACTGTTACAATCGGCAACCAGAATCTAATCTAACTACAGCACTGCCCTGGGAATAGACAGAAGCCACACAGAAATCCAAGCACTCCTTTCCTCCTAAATCATGCACGACCCAGAGGCTCAGTGGAGAGACCTTCTGAGGTTCCTCTTTGAACAGAAAAGAAATTGTTCCGTAAGACATTATAAGAGAGCAGGCTTGACAGCCTTGCCAAGTGTGAGACAGAAGTCCATAGCAGAACTTAGAAATTCTGAATTGTAAGGTCCTCCCTCACTGCTCTTCTGTCCACTCATTTATCCAATCAGTTTCCAGAAGATTATGTATTAATGTATGACCTAGACTACTATGTCACTAGTTTGAGTTGCCATTGTTAGGTGCTGATTTCTGATGCACTGATAGCAGCAGTACATGCATTTAATTCCATCGACACCGTGCTTTCTATTGTATATCTGTCAGTCAAATTGTATTAATAAATAAAGAGGACCCAGCTGAAGACCCAGGTGCCAGTTTTAAGAGAAGTGTAGACCATTCAACACAGACTTTACTATTCTGCAAATGCTTCAGTTATGTCTAGAAGGATGAAGGGTTGTTTATACTCTTGCCGAATTTCGCAGTTTAAGCAAGTAGACAAATGAGTTTTCAGTTTCAAGATGAAAAGGATCCGTTTACTGCCCAGCAGTCTGAGGCAATCATGAACTGGATTGTTACACGTTTCAGCTGCTTACTTACCTGTCTTGGCAGGACACTATGTATGCTCAGTTACTGCAGATGAATAAAAGGCTGCTTTTATCATAAAGCATGATTTGGTATCAGGCAAAGAGCAGTCCATCACCACTGGAAAGGTGTGAGTACACCCTCATGGAAACTGTTTCCACGCATATGAAGAACAAGAAGGTGACTGAGAGTGTTCAGCATGGATTTGGAGATGACTGAGCACTTGGCATCTTTCTATGGCAAAATAATGGGCTTTGTGGATGAGGGAAGAGGAATGGATGTTTTTTATCTTGATTTTTTTGCAGATTTTCCCACATTTTTCCCCATAACATCCTCATTGAAAAATGGGTGAACTATGGACTACATAAATGGTCAGTGCAGTGGGCTGAGAACTGACCTGAACTGCTGCTGTGAAAATGTTGTAATGAGCAGCACAAAGTCCATCTGCAGGCCAGTCACTAGTGGTATCTCCCCAGGAGTCAATACTGATGCCTTATGGCCTGTTTTTTTCAGGTGGATTCCATCTCTTCCTAGCAGACCTCAATCCTCAAAGAGGGCCCCATAGATATAAAAACCAAAAACTTATCACTGACGCCAGCTGCACAAGTAATTGTGGACCCATGGTAACACTTCTCCTCAAGTCCTTGTTTGTGCTGTTAGAATTGAGGCAAAAATCCACCTGGCACACCTTGCTGTTGATCATCATCCTAAGAACTGCCCAGTGACACTTGATATGCTCCAGGTCTCACTGGTGCTCATGTCGAAGAGCAGCAGGCTCTAAGGGCTGCTCTAAGGGATGGACAAACGACAGCAACCTCTCCACCATGTCCCAGATCCAAGCGCCTTGGCAGAAGGTCTTGTCAGCAGATGGGGGCCCCTGTACCCTACAGGTGGGAGCCTTTGGCAGCTATCACTTGTTGCTTTCTCCCAGTGCTCCTGCCTGGCTCAGATCCAACTGGCTCTGGAGGTTTGTTGGACAGACCTTCCTGCCCCTCAGCTGCAATGAAGACACTGACCAGAGATTTGCAGGTGGATTAACAGCCTCCCCTTTGTTCCCAGAAGTGACAAGTTTCCAGCCTTCACCATCAGAGAAGTCCTCACTTCCAAACCTGGTAAGTACAGACTCTGACTGCCTCTCCTTTCAGTACAGTTGGGGTTTTAGGCTCTTGTACCTTCATGCTCTCAGAGAAGATCCAGTCAGTCTCTTCCTCATGCCTGTGATGCTTCAAAATCTTCCAGCCTCCTCTAGCAGCTCCTTTACTTGTTGACACAGATGCTTTACCAGCACACACCTCCTGCAGGAAGGAAGAAACCTCCAACTTCCCAGCCTCAGCAAGAAGCTCTCTGCACTCCCTGAGACCTCCATGGCTGTATCCTTCCATAAGGAGATCCATTTGATTTAAGGTCTCTGATATGTACTCAAAATTTCTTCTAGGTCTCCTTCCCACTCAATTGTTTCTCTATTTTCTTCCATTCTTGGACTCGATTTCTGAATGCTACACTGGTAAGATGTTATTGGCAGATAGAAATCTTTTATGTTTATACCCCACAAACAATTACTAGAGTAATGGAAATAGATTTTGTTTGTTATGCTGTTTGTGAGGAGTGCACTGAGTCATTTCACATTTTTTGCATCCTGCTCTTAAAGATCTCATCCTCTTGTGTCACAAAAATATCAGCAAGGACAAGGTATCAGTGACTTCTTTAGGACTCGTCTACAGTCAACATTTTGATAGTAAATGGTCCATCCAAAGTATTTCAAATTATTTCCAGGAGTGTATTTAATGGAGGTGATTAGTATTCCCATCAATGTTGCCTGTGCATTCAAGTAACATGCCAGGAGTCAAGAAACTGCTTGGCTTCTCATGTCAGCTGAGTAGCTGTTTTGCTGATGTCTGTGCTCAAACACGTGAGAGAACAAAATCCCCAACACAGCAATAATGGAGCACCCCTGGCTGTGGCTGGGCTGGTTTGCAGCCCTCATAAATGCACTGCATTGATGCACTTGTGAAATTCACCACTGCACACACAGCTACATAAGAGTCTAAGTGGGACAAAGGTTTTGAGTACAAGTCTCTAGGGAAGTGGGTGATATCTTTGGCACTTAACCAGACTACACAATTGCCTGAGGAAAGGCAGAGGAGTATAATCATGAGCAAGTGGAATACAGATAAGTAAGTAAAAAAGAAATAATAATAATAATAGTTATTATATTCTTAGTTATTTAACAATTGCTGAAACAAAAATAAAGATTACCTCATGAATTCCAAAGTGAGCATAGGAATCAAAGTAATAATCCCTGGATGTCATCTCTTCTGGATTGATGAGCTTTGCCATCTTGCCTCGGCCTGGGCAGCTTGGTTGCAATGGAACATGTATGACAGACTGAACTGGCTTTGGAACAACAGTCGGCTGTGGAGGCTGAGGTGGAATGGTGCAAACCTAGGAGAATATGGAATATTGTTAAGAGGCATCATTAAAGGGAATATTTCTCTCTATGTCTAGCGTAGTGATATTATTGTTAGTGGTATTGTAACTATCTAGTAGATAACAAGTCCAAAGACACCTGGTGTATCATAAGTGAAATTAGGCTGCCTTCTGTTCTTGGATCCTTAACTTATTTGATGTCTTGGAAAATTACCTTAACAGATTTTTCCTTAATGTTTTTCTACAGATACCTAAATTAGTGCAGAGTAATGGCAAATTATTGGTATTGGCTGAAGCAGGTTGCTGCAAACATTGACATAAAGCAGTAAAGAACTACTTTTTCTCCATTAGTGTCCTATTCTGTCAAACTGCCACAGCTTCGTGAGAGGCAGGTTGCAATAAATAAATAGTTCCCCTGCAAGGAAGAGCTCATAAAAAAAGGATTCCAGACACAGTGTTGCCAGCAATGGCAGGATTCACAATCGATTCTTAATTATCAGGTAAGGTGCCTGTCTATATTGATGAGCTAGGTCTGAGAAGGCTCACAATATCTGAAAGTCCCTGACACTATCTGAAAGTCTCTCAGGATATCAAGATGTCAGGATGTCACTGTAGGGAGCTGTGTGGCATGTGTGGTCCCTTAATGTAGTTTCCTGTTGTTGGGAGATGCAGGAGTTATGATTTTCCAACACACCATGCCCTTCAGCACTTAATTTTTTTATTGTGTATTGCACCTCCAACACCAACATTCCAATAGACACAGAATTCTCACATCCCCTTAATTCAGATTTGATACCTGTAGCACATAGGACAGAAGACAGAATGTTTTTGAAATATGAGGTGAAACAGACCCTGGTCTGGCCCATGTGTGTATCTACATTTTGAATCCTTAATATGAAGCAAAACACTGAAAACTGAGAAAGACTGAACAATATGCTACAGCTTCACCTATGCACTAAGTCACCTGCAAATTATGGGTCAACATCTTCATATATTAAGGCCAATTGTACTTTAAATATCATATCCTCTTGTACTTTTTTTTTTTAGACTCAGTAGTTTCCCAGTGGGGACCAGAGTTGTCTGAGCCTCTCCTCGCTACTTTCATAAAGTTCATGCTGTCTTCTATAGCTTGGTACTGTGAGGTATCAATCCCTTGTACTGTCTCTGAATAGCATCAATTAGCCTAGTTCAGCTTGCTTCAATTAAAAAAAAAGAAAAAAAGATAGGAAGAAGAAAAAAGCCCCCACATTTTCTACCCTTGTTCATTTGAAGATTTATATGTGTCATCTTTTGATAGTTTCTTTGGTCCATCTGTTAAAAAAGTAAATGCCAGTGCTTTATGTTCCTGTAAAACTTTTCATCCTCAAAGATACAGAAGTACTTTATTTATAAGTCTTTTCTATTTCTTACAATTTTTTATTTTATCACCTTACCCTGTTCACCTCATCTACTTCACCTCCCATGCAAAATAATTGCTCCCAATTGGTGTTTGTATTTCTGTCTTGTCTAGTTTCAAAAATGTCCATCTGCAGGAATTTCTCTGAAGATATTGCTTCGTTGCCTGTTCATTGCAAGCAGTAATACTGATAACTCATTTCTGTCAAAGTGTTGCTCTTAATATTCAACTCTTTCAAACATAATCCTGCTACTTTTAATTACATACTTGAGGTTATATCTTTACTCTTTTTCTCCATTGGCATGCACCCTATGTCATTTTTGCAGTTACCTTTCCAAGCAGTCCTTTCTGTATTTGTCTGCTGGATTACAAAGACTTAAACTGTAGGCGTTTGAAATTTTGTTTTATTATAATATTAAATCTGTAAGGTCTTACACTTTTCTTCTAAATCTTACCCTCTGCATAATTTTACAAGCAAAATACACAAATTTATATAAATTACAAAATAAAGCAGTCACTGAATTCTGTTCCTGTCTTAGGTAGGAATGTCTCCAGGCATACAACAGTACATCACAGGCAATTGCCAAAGACATGTAATGGAGAGAAGTTATATCAGTTTTTGTAAATGAAACCGGGGGCTTCTAGCATTTCTGTTGCTGCCAAACTACAAATTTAAATGTGGTTTGCTGTACAACAGAAAGCATTTGCTACAGGAAAAAGGCTGGTCTTGAAGGCAAATCTCCTATCTAGATCACAGGTAGTATCAATTCTGCTCCTGGCTGCATGGAAAGGATTATGAGAACACAGTTATTCTGACTAAAGCTACAGAATGAAATTAAACCTAACATTTTAGGCTAAGAAAGTTGTATGAACTAATTGCTTTCCTGTAAAAGAATTAACATCACTGTTTCCTAATCTGCAACTGAATTCTGCTATGGCCAAGGGCTGGCAAGATAAGTTTTATTAAGCTACTGAGGCAATATTGCACCTTTGACTCACAGTACTTTTCAGATTTATCCAAACTACGTGAAGACTTACTGCTCTCAACTGTGCATTTCCATCTCTGCCAGGAAGAACAGATCCCATCCAGCAGAAGAAGTAGAAGCCTATTAGTTCTGCTTCTCAGCTGCCTCAGTTGGTAGCCAAGCAGCCTGTGGTAAAATGTGTTGATGGCGATTGTGTGGCAGCATTCGGCTCTGAATGCCAATAGGTCATGCCCTGTCCATCCTGTGCTGTGGGTACCTCAGCCTCATGCAGCAGGGGAAGTAGAAAACTGAATAGGGGTGGTGATCCTCTCAGCCAGCAGCACTCTGTCAACAGGGACCTTAAACCAGCTGCTTCAATTCTGTTTTAGGCATACTAACACAATGCACCTTCCAGATTCAAATGGTGTACATTTTGCAGCATCTGTAATACTTCCTGCTGAAATTTCTGCATGTAGCACAGAATTCTGGAATTCCAAAACAAAGTCGAAATTATAAGAATAATATTGTGAGTGGGGCTCAGGAAATGTCTCTGTCAATAACTTGCCATAGACTCTATGCACAATTTCACTTGAGAGCGACTTATGCCCTATGACAAAAATATCTGGGGTAAACATAAACACGGTAGACAACTACAGAATAAAGAACTGCAATGTAACCTATTTTGTATCAGAAACAATAATCTTCAAGTGCACAGCTCTGAGATTGTACACCAGAAGCAACTATACTTTTAGGAATATTGTATAATTGCTTAGGGAGAAAACACGCTTTTAAGAAAAAAGCTATCTAGGAAAGACAACTTCCTGTATTCTTTCCAGAACTGAAAAGAGCCCTTGATGTGATTTGCAAGCTTAGCATATATATATAGCCTACATGAGGAACAACTCATCTTTTGAATAACACCTGAAAAGGCAAAGCATCTGGCCTGGGGGCAAACCTCACATCAGTATAAAGAATCTAAAAAACTCTCTCTGCAGAACCCATGTATGGATTCTGGCCAGCTGCACACAATTCCAGAACACTGGCTTGCTGCTTAGATGAAGTCTGAAAGAATGGAAGCAGCTGCTTCAGAATTCATTCTTCACTGTGCTAAACATGCAGTCCTCTATTTTTCCATCTCTCATTTGGTACTGAAGGTTGAGGTGGGGGGTCTGAAGGATCAGAGAAGCAACGGAAGTCCTACTTTTGTGTACCATTTCAACATCTAATCCAATTAAATTAGGGAAATACTTTCCTACTTTTAAAAAGCAAATAAAATTTATTTCCTCTTTCTTTGTGGACAGGGTTAATACACTGCAGGTGATCAAATGTACTAGCACAGGACTGGTTTCTTTAAAAGCTTTGAATTCTCAGGAAAGACAAGATTTGTAAACCTCATTCTTTCTCAAAATCCCACAACTCAACATCCTGATGTAGGTTTCTAAAACACATATAGGCACCTCAGTGACACCTCTGTGACTTCAAGATATATAGAGTTGCCCGTGTGCATCAACAGATACTGTTGAAGTTCTTTGAAAATTGGACCTAATCCATCCATGTGACAAGCTTGTCTGGGTGTATAACTCCCAAAATACAAAAGAGAATTGGGCATTCAAAAATCATGAGCTATTTTCAAAAATTTGAGCCTTTGAGATATATCCATCTGTCTACAAAGAGACAAGATGGTGAAATATGCACAATTCATTTTTAGGAGGTTTGTGACAAAAGCTGTGGTGTGTAGGGTAAAAATAAACTTGAATTTCAATTCTCCTTTCTTGATATTACTATGGAGACACCGGGCTGGAGGTTAAAATTCCAATCCTTGCAAAACTGTTGTTCAAGCTGCAGTGTTTTATTCTTGACAAATTCTTAGTTATTTATGGCATTTTTATGACACCGAAGTAGTTAACCGTACCTTCTGCTGGGAAGTGCTTAACTTTTCTGTAAGAAACTAATTAAGAATGGAATTACAGTTTTAAATTATTCAATTTCATCTCCCTTTTAAACAAGAGGTTTTATCATATCAAAATGTCAATTTTACTTATTTTTGGAGCCAGATATCTTTCTATGTCAAAACGACCAGAATAGAATGTGCCTAATACGATTTTTATTGGTCTGAACTTAATAATCAAGACCTCTAGATTGCAAGAGATTATCAACTGATATGCAATCACCATAGCAATTCCAACAATACAGCTCTTTCCTGCTGCAGATATAAAAGCACAGCCAAATATAAGAGGCATTTGCTATCCTCCTGCCAAAATTTTGTCTTCAACAAATACTTCTTGGCAGTCATCATGCAGGTTAAAACCTTCTTTGACTCTTTTATCTTGTGTTGTTTTGAAGTCTGTGTCCAAGGCTTATCTTAAGTGATCTTTGGATAGGGTAAAGAATCTAATCCATTATCAGAGAAGTTTTAACCTGATTTTCTGAGGAAATGAAGCTCTTATGGAGGCCAATGCCTCCCATTAATAACTTTTGAACTTGTCCAAGCCAGTCTGCTTTGACAGACATGTGGAAATACCAAATACAATTATATTTTGGTACATTTCTTGAAAACCAGAAATTAGGTAGAATGATAAGTGATTTGATGATCAACTAAAATTGGAGCAGCTAGATTTCAGTTGTCATGCTTTCTACCTGCTCTAGGTTTATTAAGCCACCTGGCTGGTGTTATGTGTGCAATGTGTAGCCTCCAGACTGGATGATCAGTAATGGTGGTGTACAAGGAAGACGAGGCATTGCTCAGAACTAAATTAAAAGCTGGAGGCACAAAGAGCACATACTTGCAGGAAACAGGGCTTTGTTAGCTCCTCACACGTGGGAAAAGGACAGGAAATTCACAAGGAATGCAAAATGGTAGGAAATCAAGGAGTTCCAACATTCAACTGCAGACAGATGTAGCTGTCTGGGAACAAGGATAGAGATATACGCCTGCATGAGGTGCATGCTTTCAGGAACCTTTGAAGACCAGTAAAGAACATTTACTTAGTGGAAGCTTTATGTTGTCTAAAAACCAGTATGGAATTGCCAAATCTTCAGCATCTATAAATCTGCTTTCTGCTTGATTAAAATCAGGCTCAGTCTGTTTAAAATTGCACATAACTATGAGTTCAATGTAAATGCAAATCTGTCTAAACTCTAAAACTGAATCTAGTCAGACAGACTCTGTAAGAAAACTGGGAGAGAGAATTGACTCTTAAAATTGCTTGCTTTGAGGCTACCCCTTGTTCAGCCTCTTCAAAGTGAAGCGCTGCTCTGAACTTTCTACATGGATTGTTTGAAATGCCAGATCAACCTGTCATAGACAAACCTGTCCATTTGTTATCAGCAGGAAATTCACTGTCCTTTATACAGGCAAGGATAGCTTAGAATGTATTGCAACTATGGCATCATTTCCCTAATTATTAGTGATAAGAGAAATATTGTGAAAACACTGATGCTTTAGAATAAAGCCTCTGTCCAGAACAACTGAGACCGATCAGTTATACAAGGAACTAGATTATACCTTAGATGTCCAAATCCTCAAAAAGTTCCAAGAAAAAGATGGAAGCTGGTCATCAGTATCATAAAGGTGTGGTCAGCATACTTAGACTGCAGCAGAAATAAGCCCAAGTAGCAATAAGGAATGTAAAGATCACAACATTTGCAAAGCTGTTAGTTATTGTGCAGAAGCTAAAAAGAAATTTAGATATGTAAATGCAAGATAGGTGCCATGATACGTTTGTGGATCTGACCCAGGGTACTTCATACTGTCAAGATTTTTAATGGGGACTGTCTGTTGGGTAAAAGCCAGAATTTTCTTAGTGACAGGTCTCAAAATAACCAATCCAATTTCCAGTTTACAATATTCCTGGGTATGCAGGTGTAATTCTTACCCCTAATAGAGGTTAGGCACTGAAACAAATGCTTACAGAATGTGTGGGGTCTCCAACTGTGTAGATTGCAAAACTCAGCTGGAGAATATCCATCACCAGCCTTTAAAGCTATCTTTTATCCGAGCAGGGTGCTGCTCGGATAAAAGGTCTTTTCCACACATATTATTCTATGTTATGAAGACATAGTTATATTTGCACTGTGTAGGAGATACAGGTGGCAAGTTTTATAAACCTGAGCCTAGTGCAAAATATGAGGTAGGTTATAAATGTTGGTGATAGATTTGTACACACAGTAAGAACAGAACCTGTTTTCACAAGATTAAAGAATACACACTAAAAGAAGATGAGGACGTGTTACTCAGGAATGAAAACCTTCTAAAGCTACATGTAACATAACAGAACAGAGATTCCAGGAAATGAGTTGACAAAATTTAAGGACAGGAATGATATTAAGTATTTGTATTATTTATAAATGTGTGAGCAGTTCTAGACTGTTCTGTGTGCCAGTGCATGTAATTAAAATGCTCTTCATCCAATCTGCTCTCATGACTGCCTTGTGCATGGTGCCATTGGGGAAAAAAAAATAGCAATGTTGACATTTAATTGAACTTGTGTTACTTTTCACGAAGATGGAGATTTTGCAATGCATGTAGAGTAGAATGTCCCATGCAGAGCATGAAAAGTCCTCGTTCAGCACTGAACAAAAGGAAAATATGAGAGAAATGCATCAGTATTAACTGAAATTTATTCTTTGTGAAGCACCTTGTGGAAGGCTAGTAAAGCATTATTTTAAAAAGTGCTGAGAGGCACCTTTCTTTAGGAGAACGTTGCATTTTGATTATCTTTGGCATTTGGTAGATCTAGCGCCTATTATTATTTTAGATTTAATATCACAGCAACAGCACCTTCTTGGTTTGCAAGATCCCTGCTACAAGGAACAGCTGGAGAAATGCCTTGTGTTTTCACCTGTACTCCGTGGTGTTGAGCAGATGGTCTGTCAGTAGACTCTGCTGCCCATCTGTTTGTCTGGAGCCCCTTGAGCCTCATTAGGAGTGAGGCAAGTTGCACAGTGAGAAGACTCTCAAGCGCTGGCTGAAGTCTCAAACCCGCTTCTATCACAGCCAGGGTTTCACGGCTTCAGCTCAGCAGAGGATCGTGTTTTAGAAGCGTTGTCCTCTGGTGGATAAGACCAAAAGTGAACTACAGTTGGCAGATGGCTAAATTAATTCTTCTTTTCATAGGGTAGAGACTAATCTAACTGCTATCAATAAGCTGGAAATGGATCTCCATGTATAACCATGCTGTTGCCTCCACATACGCAGCATATGGATTTGTTGTAGTTTAATGGTCTCTGCCGTGTAAGTCAAGAATCTGAAACTGAAGATTTAAATAAAGGAGAACTACAGATAAATAAAGAAAGCTGTGATGATCTGTGGCTAGATGTCCTGTGGTTTTATTTCTAATTCTCACCGTAATCAAGAATAGAAGAGGTGGATATATTCAAGCATAGCGGTTATTTTGACACTAGATTGATACCTATAAAGTAAATCTGGCAAGCTAAGAAGGCCACCAAGGCTAGAGGTTTCTGAGAGACATTCCAGACTTCTCAGCTTTTTCCTGAATCGATACCATATATCAGGGCTCCTAGGAAAAACATGTTTTCTTAAGGAGCTCGTCCGAATATAGTGCCTTGCAAAGATCTAGGAGCTTTTTGGTTGGTTTATGCTACAGCAGCCTTTCTCCTGTTCCAGAATCCAGTCTGAAAAGTTTACTCTGGTGTGGGGACCACAGAGAAGTACATCAGCAGCTTCACAAAGCCAGAGTCTCTTGCAGGATGAAGATTCTGGACTTACACAGATTTACAGCTATGGTATGTGGTACATGGTGCATGGTAACACTGCAAGTCCCTGCCTTCTGTGGGAGCATTCTGGCCCTTTTCAAGGATTTGTGAAAGGCAAATAAAACCAAAAGATGAAAAAAATTTCCTTCCTCCCATTTTAAGTCTCTTCTGACTAAAGAAGATGAGAATTTAATTTAATTTTATTTTATTCTTTATTCACTTGGTAGAAGCTAATTTGGTAGTGAAAAACAGGAAGGTGCCTTAATGTGTGGTCCCCAGATTATCAATGACGACTGTATGAAATTCTGATATCACCACAGGAATTTAAAATGTAGGTCACAACTGTGAGAGTTACGATTGTTATTGACAACCATATGTTAAATAATTGGTATCAATTCTATCAAAATTTTAAGAGCACCTAACACTTAAAATAGCCAGTAAAGGCCAGGGAGCACTTTAATTGGCTGATCATCATGGAATACTTTTCCTCTCCCATTCAATTATCCAGAAAAAAAAAGCAGTGGGCATAAATTATGTTGTATGTTTCCCCTGCAACAGATTTTTTTCCTGAGATGTCTGGGTTTTGGGAGTTTTGACAGATCTCTTGCCTTTAAAGTGCTACATCCAAAATTATCTAGAACAAAAGAAATCAAGATGCACAGATATAAGAAGGAGAAATAGCCTGTTGTTCTGACAGAGCTATTAGAGGCTTATTTTTTGTGGTTGTTCGTAGGGAAGGTTTGAGGTAAGACTACTGCCTGTCTATTGTTGAAACTGGAAAGAGGAAAAGCTGATAACAGTATTTTTCATTTGAATTAGGCTGCAGCCTCTGGGAAATAAAGAGCTTTTCCAAGTTTAATGTCATTTTATTTCTGATTTGCCTTTCAGGGAGTTACACAAGGGAAAGAAATATCTCTGCATTAATAAAATGTATCAGGTCTTCCAGATGATTTAAAAATATCGGTCCCAGACGAAAAGAATCTAAAAATAAACCATATAAATTTCATTCCTGGGCATTCATTGCAGAGTCACCTCTATATTTGGTAGTGATAATTGTTAATGCTATATGCTTACTAATTGCTCTGATACTGATACTTAATGTCCCAGCTGGCCTGACTGGGCAAGGACTTCCATGCCATCAGCAAGTAGCACACAGCTATGGGGTGCTGTTCAGGGACTGAACTCCCCCTAACCATTTCCAAGAACCGTTCAGGTTTGGCGTGGCAGAGTGAGAAGGCTGCAAATGTGTCATATTGCTCCGACAGCACTGGCTCAAAACTGCAGTTGTGAAGTCTTTCCCTTCCCCTTGTATTCTGCAATACAAGTGGTCAAACTGCACCAGTCTTGGATTGTTTTTTCAGGCAGGATGGAAACACATTCAGTTCTGTTTGTGGCTGAGAGGGGTCGCCAAGACCTGTGAATGCAGCACCCGTTCTGGGGCAGCTCAGTACTGTGAGGGAGTAGCTGGAACAAGGGTAAGGGGTTCTTCTTGTGTGCACATGAACAAAGTTCAAGGTTGCTGGTGAGTCATGTTCCCTGCTGCTTGGGTAGATTTGGCATTATGCAGTCATACAGAACGAAGAAATCATTCCATGCTATGTTTCCCTGGGAGTAGCTCAAAGCCTGTATCGTTATTTAGCAAGTCACGACTCAGCTCCTTTTCCTCCTGTAATGTGAGGCTCAATACATAAGGAGACAGTTTTCTAGGGCTGCCTTTGCACCAACTTAGGCTAGCTGGAAGGAGGATCTAGGTTCCTCATTTCTCTGTCCTTTCTTCTGCATGCAACAGAGGACTCATCAGTGTTGCCTGAATACTTTTTTCCTGTATAACTCAAAGTGTAAATTGATTAAAAGGCTGCCCTTGCATTTCTCTGTGGAGTCCAACATTCAGTGTGCAAGGCTCTATAAAAGAAGTCTCCACAATGGGTGCTGGGTAAGCTGATGTAATTCCACATGAATTCTGAATTACAAACAATTAATCATCATGGCTATGAAACCATGAATGGTGCATAAGGATCTATAGTCAGAGCATTAGGGGCCTGTTAACAGATGGTAATTAGTTCTATTTTAAGGATGGCTAGGCAAGTCAGCTCTTTTTGTGACAAGAAAAAAAATAAGGACAAGGTCATCTTCTGAGGCATGAAACCTAGCAGTTGTTTTCACTTTATGATCAGCTATAAGCCAGGGAAGACATGCTCCTGTTATCTGGAAGCAGTACACAGAAATGTAAATGCGACTGAAGGTTTTTATTGATTTTTAAGTGAAGAGAGATATTCATGTGCCAGATTACTTTAAAACGCCTCGCATCACAAGGCACAGCTTGTTGTAGAAATAGCAACAGAAGTTATAGAAGCCTGCACTGAAAATATCAAAGTTGAATGCAGTGAAGAGGAAGAGTTTGTTGCAGATCATTGCATAAAGAATTATGAAGATACAAAGCCAGAGAAGTGTGAACTTTCCATTGTGATTTTCTTATTGCTTTTTACTATCACTGCTGCTGCATAAGTGCCTGCCTTGCTGAACAGGCAAGGCAATGGAAATGAATGGAAAGGGAACAAAAACGACTTGGTACTTTCAAGTTACTGGCAAGTGCATGGAAATCTGTTGAGGAGGGGTCAGGGGGAGTTAGAGCCTTCTTATCAATGCTCACAGTAGCTTTCTTGTAGGAAAAGTAGCTGTATCACTGACTGGCCTCTTCCCCTCCCCAGCATCATCTTGACTGACTCTCTAGTGACAAAGAACAAGAACTAGAAAGTGCTAATCAACTATAAAACCAGTTATTTTTAGGCCTTTTCTCAGTATCAGGCAGTAAGCTGAACTTCACATGAAAAAGTAGATCTGCACTATTTTTAGAGGCTAATTATTAACAAAAATAACCAGAGTATTCTATCTGTACAAATTATTTTCTTAAATTAGCAGAAAGTTTAATGGAAGCCTTCCTCTGCTTAGCAAATTTCTAAGGCACTGGTCTCTGAAAGTCACTTTGCAGCTGATATACCAGTCTTCCCCTCTCACTGAGTTTCAGCTGTTTCACAACAGCTCTATAGGAAGTTCTTCAGGAAGACATTATATCCTGTAGGCTTTGCTGAGCCTTAGTACTTAGTGAGAGGAGGAAAAATATCCAGTTGACCACCTACTCCATGTCCTAGACAAGCTTCTGATCTACACTCAGCCTAGATTCAGATGTACTCCAGCTCTAGAAGAGGTCCCTGCCTAAGAAGTGTCGGTGTTTATTATTTCTTACCCTCTGCAGGATAAGTGAGGACAGAAAGAAGAACAAGATAGAGAAATGGCAGTTCCTGAGCTGAAGTGATAGAGAAAATCAGCACAGTGACTTACAGTTCAGTGTTGCTGCAGAGCTACCAGTAAATGGGCACCAACATTGAATAGAAGTCCCACATTTGGCACTTCCATTTGTCAACTGGCAAAAAATAACATTTCCCTGCACAGAGCAATGACACTCTGCCACTTGCATTGGAGCTGTAGCTCACTGGATCTTTATATCTTATAGCACAGACCTTCTCTTCATCACCTGGCAGTTTTTTGTCCTCTGTGTTGGTCTTAAGTCCATCTCACTGTGTGACCTGGAAGGAATCAACCATTTCTTAGTGTGGGTTAACAGAATTTTGCATCTTTTTATGACAGATGAACGCCCTAGAGGTGGAATGGGGCTCTCTGAATCAACACTTATGATGGAAGATGGCTCACTGAAAATGGGCAAAGATGAAGTGCCTGTGAAACTCAGCGAATAATGCAGCTTCCCACAGCTGTTGGAAAGAAGCTGATTTTAAGTGAATCAACTGATAGTTTAAATTTTTCCTCCCAGAGTTCATTAAAAGAACATGAACACCTCTCTGAGTTAGCCAGACTTGCAAAGGAGACTGTGCTTATATGAGCCAACATAAATTATAAAAGTTGAAAAACTAACAGAATTATTTCAATGAGAGCAATGGGGTTGAGCTGCCTTCAACTCACTTTATCCTTCCCAGTAACTGGGGACATCCAATGTCATGACCAGGGACATAATACGAAAACACATTTGTACTATGATTTAAATGCAGTTGCAGTTCTTGTACTTTTCTAAGATAAACTTTTGCTTATATTCCATTTTCAATGTATTTTGTACCCCTCTGCTAAATCAGAAATCCTATATAACGTCAGCTGTATTCAGAAGAGACATTAGTAAGACATTTGATATTTAACGTTACATCTTCCATGCAGGAATTTCTAGAAGAAACTGAGCAAAAGCATATTGTACTCTGATGCCTCTTAGCAATTACTGTTTTTGTTTGTAGTCATTAGACTACAACTCTTCTGATGACATACAAAGCTTTATTTTTTAAAATCAGATGTAAAGAGTCCAACTGTAGTTAAACCACTGGGGATAAAACTGGCAGAAAGCCATTTTAGCTTGTGCTCAGGATCCCCAGCTGCTAAAACTAAGTAACATTTTGGCCTCACAAACCTGGTTAAGTCTACGAAAGGAGGAAAATTCTGACTGTTCTTTCTTGGGCACTTCAAGTTCAAGAAGACAGTTTCCCTTGAGATTTACAATGAAGAGTGCATCTTCTCCCTCCAGGAGTGAGAATGTATGAATTTTATACTGACTGGTTTCAGGTTAGTTAAATATTATGAACAAGCTACCCTGAGCCACCTCCACTGCTATTGACCAAGGGGCTGTCTCCATCCCAGCTTTTGCTGCTATAATTTGCCTTCCCTTTCTTGTTTCTGCCATTTTCATAAGGGATTGGCAGCACTTTCCCTTTGTGCCTCAGCACTTCTCTTGATGCTGATTCATAAGGCAGCATATGTTATTTTGAGATGAGAGTGGGTACGCGCTTGGCTAAGACAGAATGGAAATCCTTGCCTGACTTGTGGACGCAAAGCACAACACTGTCCACAAAACACAACCTGCGGCTGTCCTGACATTTGTCAGTGCCTCTTTTGCAACAAGAAAATGCTGCTTGCATGGCACAGTGTCAGCTGGAGCTGAGTCCTTCCTGCCTGTCTCAGGCATGCAAGGACAGTCTACATCCTGCTCCCCATTTCTGTAGTGGCCACACACCCTTTCACGCTTTTCTGTTGACATCCTTCCTGGGTTCTGATTGTTTCTTGTTGTGTGAAAAGGTCTGGCTCTGCCAAGAGCATCCACAGGAGCAGCTGGGTAACGAGACGTCCTTGTGCATGCATGAGTAGTTCATCCTTCCCTTTACTTAGGCAGTAATAGAGAAGCAGTACAAATGATTGGTGTAGAATCACTACAGACTGGAGAAGTGGCTCCACTTAAGAAAGCTGTAGAGCGAAAAGGAAATTACTAGCAACAACAAGAGCAGAAAATGTAACTGACAGTAGCAAGATCCATATAACTGGGCTTCTGTTCAAATGAGTCTTCTGTTGATGCTGTGCAAATAGCTTGATCAGTGTGAAGACTGATTTTTCTGATTAAAGTGCTTCTGACCCATGAATTTCACTGGTGCACGAGACTTTTCTTAACCTGAAAAGATCAGAGAGTGATCTCAGCCTTAGAAAGGTTTTTACTATTCACAGTTGTGAAGAAACCTTTAAAAGACTGAGTAGAAGTTTCTGGGTACAGAAAGGCCTATAAAAGGCACACATTGACGTAGATTCAGTATCTTTTTTTAGCCAGTCTTATCACCTTTCCACATATAAGGTTAGCATTGTTGTTCTTTAGCCACAGTATGGGCACAGCATGATGTACAGCAATGCGAAATTCTTTGTTGCACCAACCCTGTGTTCTGATGGCAGAACAGACCTTCAGATTTTCTTGCCTTTTGATGTGTTGTTGTACTGTCCTAAAAATCCCTAAAATTAAAAAAAAAAAAGAAAAAGAAAAAAGCTGCTAATTATTTAACATAACTTAGAATTAAAGGATAAAACTGGAAATTTCACTTTCTGGTTATTTGAACATTAACTCAATCTCAGAAACTGAGAAAAAAACCCCAGAGAAATAACAGAAGTAAAAATAGTGTTTCAATTCAAGGTGAGTCAAGGTTTTATTGACATGGAATGCTTTTTTTTTTCTTTCTGGAACATATCAAGCTTCATGGGATCCTGTTTCTTTAAATATTTCCATTCATGTAATGATTGGCAGCTGAGTGGGATAGAGGAGGAGAAGAAGCATCAGCTCTCACTTCTGAACTGGCTGCACATTCAGAATTAATGGGTAGGGAGAGCTTTCTTACAAGGAGAAGCTTTTGAAAATGTGAAAAACACAAACAAAAAATAGGATTTTTATAGACATATAAATCAGGGGAGTATGCTCTCAGTACTGTCATACAAATCAAAAAGCACTGGTTTTGTTCTGTTAATATAACAAGAGTTTGGCCGCCAAACTACCCCAGGCTCTGTATAGGATCAATGGAAAGAAAAAGATTTCTTTAAAGTGTGGTTTGAGATGGGCAGAGTTGCCATTCAGAGGTGTTTGTCTCTGCTGCTTAGACAGGACAAGCAGCTCAGATACCTTATTAAATAATTTGAATTTACGTGAGCAGATTCCAGATCCTCGCTGATCCGTTCAAAATAAAATAATAACAACAGAAAATATTAAAGTTTTGTTGATTCAAGGATATTAGGACTCTATCCAATTAGTTGTGCATATTTCCTAAAATACCACGGAAAATGAACTACTGTCATCAAGAAGATCCCCTAAAAAAGGCTTGTAAAAAGGTTTGGGGTGGTTTTCTTGTTTTGGCTTGTGTTTTTTTGGTGGGTTTTTTTTTAGCCACTTAATCACTGGAGGTAAAATCATTCTGCACCACATAAAAAACCCAATTCTTATTTTTCTCCTTTTACTGACAACACAGTAATTTTCAGCAGAACTCTGAAGCATGTTGCCATTCAGAGGAATGCAACGTTCTGCCACCAGCAGCAAGACACACAAATTGTGCCCCTCAAACAAATGTTTCTTTTGAAGATCATACCACAGAGAAATCTAAATGGTTAAAAGATGAAGGAAGAAAAATGAAAACTGACAACAGCATCTCCCTTAACTTGTTAAGAAATCCCAAATAAATAATACTACCTTATTTAACCTAGGATTTCACACTAAAACTAGATTAAGAAGGATTTTGATTTTAAATTGATGTCAGAGATAGCAAAGTCATATCCAGCAGTCAAAAAACTAAAACCAATGCAAAGTGAAAAAAGCTAAATATAGAATTGTTGCCTAGCACATTAAGTTAATTGACTTGACTTCCTTTGTTCTGCACAGTCTGTACCATCCAGTAACTTTAATAAATCATTGGTCCTTTTCATTTTATTGAGACCTCAGTTCATCAGGTGTAAAAAACACCATAGTGAATAGAGATGTGAACATGCTCAGCATTTCAAAGGATTGAATATTTGAGAAAAAACAGAGGCTGTGCTCCTTTGTTATAGATTCCTAAATTTATCAGATTTTAAAATATCAGCAAAGAAGACAAATGTGATGTATGAAACAGACATAAAAAACACTTGGATTCCCAATCTTATTTAAAGGTTGTGTTTGATTCCATAGAATCACAGAGTAGTTGAGGTTGGAAGGGACCTCTGGAGGTCATCTGGTCCAGCCCCTACGTCCAAGCAGTATCACCTCAGGCCAGTTGCCAGTGTGTATCCAGATGGTGTTTGATTATCCCCAAGGAGAGAGACTACACCATCAACCTGGGCAATCTGTGCCAGTGCTCAGTCATCCTTGCAGTAAAACAGTATTTCCTGATTTTAAGATGGAAACTCCAGTGTTTCAGTTTGTGCCCATTGCTGCTGATCCTGTCATGGGGCACAGCTGGCAGTGGGAAACCCTGTGGGGCAGGTAAGGGTGCCCAGGATCCAGGTGGGCATCTCTATGAGCTATGAGGTTGTGTAGTTTAAGAAAAGAAGACCAACTATATTTAATTGCTGAATCAAAGGTGTGAATGCTTGGAAGTGATCTAAACTCAAAGAGACAAATATATTTAAAAGCTCTCCTTCTGCATTGGGAGCTTGTATTGCTAAGAGCTCATCAAGCTAGTTGAATTTAAACTTACTTCAGCTCAGCTGGTACTATATCTAAAATATGAGGTTGGTTTTGAACTTGAAATTGAAGGGTGCATTTTCCTGTGATTCTCCACATCTAAACTGAATTTTGTCACAACACCCATACAGAGGAACATGGTGAATACAAAGCATGTAAAGAAATACAAAGCTAGTACTTTTCCCTGAAACTGCCTTTTTTAAGCATGGGGTTTCTCTATCAACATATAAATTAATATGTATATGTATATAGATACAAACACTTGATGTGGAATAGGACTTTAACCAGGATTTTATCATTTTACAGTGTTTGAGCCCACATAGGCATAGTTGTGTCTTCTCTGACACAGTTTTAATAAGACTAACAAAGAAATTTAAGTCATGACACAATACCCAGTTTGAATTTTATGTAAATATAAAACACTGTGTGCATACATATGCACACACATATACCTGCTAAAGAATTTTGTAAGCAAGAATATTAATGTGTCTTTAAGGAACTGCACGGCTGAAATGACATATGTTCAGAATGTTAAGGCAGGTACTGAATTATTAAATAGCATAGTCATAGTCATAGTCATGCTCACTCAGAATTAGGGTTATGCATCACGTTTGCATTTTAGTTCTAAGATTGGGAGTACAGTAACTTTCTTCATTTGAAATAGTGTCAGAGGAGAAACTGTTGTATGACTGTCTTATGGTAATTCATTAACTATCAGGTTCTGGAACTACACTGGGTATCAATTTTTTTTTTAAATGGTGACAGTATTTTGTAACCATGTTAAAGCAGCTAATTAAATTTAATTCCGAGGTTTAAAATGCCCATGTAAAGAAAAGATACTTGTAGATCTTCCTCCTGGTTTCAGCTGGGACAGAGTTCATTTTCTCAGTAGCTGGCACAGTGCTGTGTTTGGGATTTAGTGTGAGAACCGTGTTGTTGAAATATTGATGTTTTGGTTTTTGCTGAGCAGTGCCTGCTCTAAGCCAAGCACTTTTCAGTGTCTCATGCCCTGTCAGTGAGCAGGTGACAAGAAGATGGGAGCTAGCATGGCCAGGACAGCTGACCCCAGCTGGCTGAAGGGATATTCCACTGAACATCATGCTCAGTGTATAAACTGGGGTGAGAAGGCTGGGAGCTGCTGATTGCTGCTCAGGGATGGACTGGGCATCAGTCTGTGGTGAGAAACTATATTGTGCACCACTTGTTTGTCTCCCCATCTCCATTTTATTAAAATTAAAATTATTATTATTATTAGTAGTAGTAGTAGTATTAATAGACTGTTGTTATTATTGTACTTTACATTCTTTCAGTTATTAAACTCTTCTTAGCTCATGAGTTTTGCTCCCTTTTTTTTTCCCTCCTGATTCTCCTCCTCATCTCCCTGGGGAAGAAAATGAGTGAAGGAGCAGCTGGGTGGTACTTAGCTGCCAACTGGGGTTAAACCATGGCAGTCTGCTTAGTAATGGACAAAGAAATACTAATCTTTCTGCAGACTAAAAAGGCAATCGTGTGCATTTGTGAGACTAGTCCCCATTTATAGCAAGGACAACATATATGCTCTTAACCAACCTGTAAATTTAGCCTAATGAATTACACTTGTTCATATTTGGCCATTAAATGTTATTTGGTGTTAGTTTTCCTAGTGTGAGAAATTTCATTGGAAGAGACTGAGTTTAATGACCCATCAGTTCCAGGCTTGGTAGCTTTTTTTTTCCCAGGAGGGCTGTGAATGCCATAATTGACTTCAATGTGTTTTCAGCAGTCATTTAAGGAAATGGATATGTATCTAACATGCAGAACAAAGGTAATATCTCTAGTTTCAGCAGACTTACTCTTGCTCCATATTATACAAGGTAGAAGAGGAGTGTTTTTAAATACCCTGCTGGTATGGACCTGATTCTACAATAAATAATCATGCTGAGTGCTACTGACACACATGAGCAAACCAGTGTGTTCAGCATTTCTTGCATTATTAATCAAACATCCTGAAATGTTCAGAGATCTTCAGTGATTTATGTTAACTACAGTGGGCTCTGAACCATACCTGTTAAAAAGGTATCTACACTGTATTTCAAAAGCAGCAATTGATAGTCATGTTGATATAAATAAGGCTTTCACAGTTTTGTGTTAACCATCAAATAAGCTTTTGGTATCTTACACCCATTTTTTAAACACAGTTAAGAAAGCATACAAAAAAAGTATGCTCCTAACATTTTTATACAATCGTGAAACACAATGATGAAAACTATTCTTGAGCGAAACCACTGGTGATTCATCCTTTTAAATACAATTTTATATATAGATGTGAGCTGATTTTGAATCTATATAAATCAAGAATAATTCTGCTGAAACTGATGGATTTATATGAGGGTAAACCTTTCTTGAGCTTAGAATACCTTTGTTTTCTAGTAGACATGGTTAGAATGCTCAGTTTTACCAGGTGGAGATAGGTCTTGCAAACATAAATACTTTTGCCTTGCCTTTTACAAAGCATCAAAGACATATTTTATGAGCACTGAGAGCCATTATTGGTTTTGTTGAGAAAGAAACAGACCTTAAAAGATAGAAAGATGGCACTGAGATTTTGCCTTCAATAAAATAGTGGTATTGAGGCTATGAGAATAATTTCACATTTTCACAAAAATCTCACAGTAATAAGTGCAAGCACCTTCTTTACTTAAAATCCTTACCTATCTTTGCCTCCCATTAAGTTTATCTGATTTAAAAAATTCTCTCAGAAAAGCAGAACAGAAATTGAATGTCAAATATGGAGAAAACAGAAATATAAACCCATTGGCCTAGTTTTACGATTTTTTTTTTTTTTTAACAGTATACACACTGTCATGGTGCTAGTATTATTATTCATTAAAGTATGTTTGAAAAATCTAAGAAGTGTGAGATGGAGTTTGGCACTGGAAGCTTGAATTAATCTCTTGGTGCTAAGTAAGAAATTCAGATAGGTAGCAGGACACATGCTTTGAACAGCCCGGAAAGTGCAATCAGCTTTTGGATTTAATAGAACATAAAGATTCAGCAATTTCGATATTAATAGAAGGGTAATGTAGTTGAAACAGCAAGCTAGGAAAATGATCTTTACAGTAATGTGTCAAGTTCAGTGATGACAATGTGCCTATGGGGTGAGATGAGGTGAGATGGAGCTGAGCTGCTACTTGGAAACCTGACATGGAGACGAGTGAGGAGTCCTGCACATTATCCTGGCTCTGCTCGTTGGACTGCAGATTGGGGTGAGTTTCAGGTGTGTGTGCAAAGGTGTAAGAGTTGGTGAAAAGTTTCCACTGGCAGAGTCTCTCTCTCAGTATTGTAAATCCCTTATTTGTAAGATTGCAATTGATCAATCATTTGTGAGACAATGCTGGTAAAGGCAAATTTTAATGGAGAATTTCAAGGGAGCTTTAAAATACATACCTTGAGAATTAATTTAAAAGAGTAAATTTTTTTCTACGCTCTGTTCTTTCCTTTTTAATGATTGGTGGGGGTGAATCACTGGCCTAGAACTACATACTGTCTCTTCTTATTTCATAACTGACTAATCTGTCAAAAAGCAGTGAATGTTGGGCTTATTCACTTTGACAGAGAAATTGAGATTTGCATTAGACCTTACAGGCTGTTGCAACCCCCCCCCTATTATTTCCTTATTGACAGGCTGTAAAAGGGAAAATTGATTCACTCCTCTGAGGGCCTCCTGCTACCTCTGCCTACAGCTCCTTGATTCCTGACATTTGTTAAACCTGACAATGGAACAATGATCTGCAAATACACAGGCACCAAAAGAGAGGCTAAGGAAAATTGGGCCTGTGGTTAAATGGAGCAGGGGCCCTGGGGACAGTGGATGAGGAAAAGGTCAAGGTACTCAGTGCTTTCTTCACTTTGGCCTTGACTGATAAGAACAGTCTTCAAGGAGTCACAGAGTGATTCTGTGACTTTTTGATAATGAATGTAAGTATGTCTACTGTTCTGTGCTTGTCTGTATTTTGACTGTATTTCCCCTTCCTTCCTTCCTTCCTTCCTTCCTTCCTTCCTTCCTTCCTTCCTTCCTTCCTTCCTTCCTTCCTTCCTTCCTTCCTTCCTTCCTTCCTTCCTTCCTTCCTTCCTTCCTTCCTTCCTTCCTTCCTTCCTTCCTTCCTTCCTTCCTTCCTTCCTTCCTTCCTTCCTTCCTTCCTTCCTTCCTTCCTTCCTTCCTTCCTTCCTTCCTTCCTTCCTTCCTCCCTTCCTCCCTTCCTCCCTTCCCTCCCTTCCTCCCTCCCTTCCTTCCTCCCTCCCTTCTTTTTTCCCCTCCATCCACCACCTGCCCACCCACTTTCCTAACTGCTTTTCATCCCTCTTGCCTTTTCTTTTCCACCTTCACAAAATAATTTCATTATATAGTTTGACCTCCAGTAAATTTGCAAACCATTCTGTTGCAAGGCTAAATATAATACTATATAAATATAATCTTTTCCAGAACAGGGCTTTTACTTGAGGGAACTTTACATTTGCTTCTTCTAATACAAAGAATCTAAGAGATTAGCAAACACAGCTGAAAAAGATTCAGCTGAAATGTCATTCTGCAACATACTTTCTTGCACACTAAAATAAGTTCCTTTTCTTTGTCTTCTCTGCCCAATAACTGTTTTGTATCTCAGTTTTGCTATTTTTCATCCTTGGTCTGCTTCAGGCTTGCAGAGGGTTTACTGGGTTTTACCAAAGCAAATGAAACTGAAAGGGTAATGAAGACTCTTACCTTTTTTTAAGGCTCAACAATAGGCAAGCGACTGCAGAACATCCCCTCTCCTAGTAAATTTGGCTAATCTTAATTAGGTTTAAAACACTGTGACTCCTAAGGAGACAATATTGTGATGTGGTTAACGCTATCTTATTTTATTTCCTCCTGAAACAGCTGTTCCAGATGTTCACTTACACAAGATGCAAGCTGCGGGTAAGAAGCAGTGCTACATTTTAGATTTGACCTCTCTTTCTAGGGAAAATATGAAATTACTGACTCAAAATACTGAAGTAAAACATCCCAGATATACAGCTGGGCTCAGTCACAAGGCATTTCTGCAAAATACACTTCACTGACACTACTTGGCCATGTGCATTAATCAGTTAGTCTTCTGCTAAGTTCTTTCATTTAGGAAAATATTCTTCCTTTCCAGTCTCACAACTATTTCTGTACAGCCTTTAGTTAAAAAGAGGTAAGCAAGATTCTATATAATACAATGGTCCTGGGCCTGAGAAGATGGCCTGTAAGAAGAGACTGCCGTGTGTTGAACTCGATTTGTGAAAGAGGAGACTAAAGGACAATCTAATAGCAGCCTGCAAGTATCTGAAAGATACAAAGAATATGGAAGACGACTCTTCTAAATAGCAGCAGATGAGATAATGAGGTGAAAAGGTCACAACCTGCAATTACTGAGGTTCAGATAAGACAATAAAAAAACCGCATCCTCCGAGAGATCTGTGCAGCACTGGAAGAGGTCACCCAGACAGGCACTGGAATCTGTGCTTGGAGATTTTCAAGACTTGGCAGAGACAACAATGGCCAACATGATCTCATGCTGGTGACTGATCTACACTGAGTGTGAGATTGCAGGAGATGGTCTACAGAAGATTGTTCAAATCAATACATCTGTGTTTCTGTCTCACCACTGTGATCCCTATTTATACAGGACTCAGAGGTGTTACTCCTGATACATCCTTATGTAAATCATATTCGAGTAAAATAGAAATGCACAAATCCTGTACTTCGGACAGATTAATGTCTAATATGGGGCACAATCATGAGATATATGGTCCTCAAATAGAAGTAGTTCAGAATGAGTTACATTACTTCCCTGATTGTGACTAAGGAAAAGAATATCAGTAGCTGGTCTTTCTCCCAAGCTGGGTCAAATTTCATGATGGATTGAAGAATAGCACAAGGACACAATAAGAAACTGAAACAGATGGCAACATCTCCACTCTCCCTATCTAAATGCTCCAAAGCAGAAATCAGTCTGAACTGGTGGATTGCTGTTGGAAAGCCCTGTCTTGGTCACATATTATTCTGGGCTCTGAGACCAGGTGTGAGCCTTCCTGATCCTGTTGAAAGCAATGAAACATAAGCTGTCTGGCCAAAAAAGGACAAGAAGGACAGGAGAAATGTGAGGCCATGCATGATGCCAAGTGTGCTTTGTGGCCACTGAGGGAACACTTCAACACTACTCCTTGGAGACATGACATATTATGCTTCCCAGCCAGTAGATGTTTACTTTCATCATACTGACATGAGAGATGGAAGTTCTACCTATTCTTTTAAAAAGGGGGACGGAGGAGGAACTGTGGCAGAATGCCTCAGATGTACTTGGGACCTCGGGACAGGACAAGGAGAGCACGAGGAACTGAAATGTGTGGTCCAGACCAAACAGAATGTTGAATGGGAAGCTTGCCAGTTGCACAATGGTAAAGAGGCTGGCACCAGGAAAAGCTGAGGAGGACAATGGTATAAAACAATGTCTTAGAAAATACCCACCTCCATGCCCCTCTTCCAAGGTGGATCCCCCTCCTCAAAAAAAAAAAAAAAAAAGCTTAAGAGATTAAGTAACTCTTCCTGTGAGCAAGGGTTAGAAAAAATAGTAATGCCTCTTTTTAAAAAAGAATTCACTCTGTGAGGAAAGGACCCAGGTACAGTCCTCAATACACACAAACTTCCAAAAGCATGTACTGCAGGACAGGATATTTTAACTGAGGTATAATGGTATTCTCTTCACCTTCTTTATTGTTTCTCTGTCAAAAATTTCAGCTAAACAATTTGTTCTCACCTAATATCCTTTCAGATGTTTTATTACTAAAATTTCACTTCATTTTGGAAAGAAAAACATTGAGATTTTATTTATGATCACCTAGCATTTCACACTCAAAATACAAAGGAAAATTATCTTTAATTTCTGCACTTAACAGAATTTTCAGAAAAGCGAACTTGGCAGTGAGTGCTTCTGAAAATGAGCTTGCCTTATTTCCAATTCTGGTCCTTAAATCTCTGAATTGTTGATGCAATAAAATGAAGATAAATAGATTTTCTATTCCAGATTTTTAAAGTGAGTTTCCATTTTTATAATTATGTAGATCATGGAAAAGACAGAATTTTACATGCCTTTTAAAATTTTGGGTTTTTTTGTTCTTCAGAACTGGGACTTAACAAACCTTGCTTATAAGAAATATGTAAAGCTATCATCCTTGACCTTACTTTACCTCTTAAATAATAGAATCAGAATCAATCACAGAATCGTAGAGTCATAGCATCATAGAATAATGATGTAGAAGCATCAAAGAATAATTGAGTTGGAAGGGACCCATCAGGATCATTGAGTCCAGCTCCTGGCCCTGCACAGGACCATCTCCAAAAATCACACCCTGTGCCTGAGAGTGTTGTTCAAACACTTCTTGAACTCTGTCAGGCTTGGTGCTGTGACCACGTCCCTGGGGAGCTGTTCCAGGGCATAACCACCCTTTGGGTAGAAAACTTTTCCTGATATCCAGTGTAAGCCTTTCCTGACTCAGCTTCACACTGTTCCTTCAAGTCCTGTCACTGGTCACAAGAGTGCAAAGTACCTACCCCTCCACAAGTTTAATCTCAGTTTAAAAGTGAAATAGTAAGAATGAAGTAGTGCACATCCTCTCTGTGAGGTGACTCAGTTCCCATGCAAGACCCTGAATGAAATAACATGCCAAAAGACTTCATTAAGCCAGCCAAGACCTGTTCAAGGACACAGGAAAGAGCCAGGTAGGCTGTGATTAATCAACAATTGCACCATTCTGGCATGGGGAAGACATCCTTGTGGCCATCAACTCAGCCACTTGCTGGGTAATCTCCTCTTTGCTTCCTTGAGATGAGTGTTTTCTGTTCGTTAATTACTCCCAAAGAAAAAAGAAAAATATGGAAAATACCCATTTTATCCAAAACTTCTAGATCAAAATAAATATGGAATTAAAGCTAGTGATCAGGGCAGCAGGTAACAGGGTTCTCTGTGGAATCAGAGGTAGGAGCAACAAGTTTCATCATTCACCCCATTCAGCTGTTCATTGTCCCACCTGTCAAGGGACTGAACTTTGTTGCAAACTCTGAAAGGCTGGGGCAAAATCTTGTGAAAAGAATAGGTTCAATGCTTTTTTACCTTAAAGTATTTCTCTGCTCTGCCTTTACCAGTAGGAGTACAAGCCTTCATCTCTCACTATCAGGCTGAGGATGGAGCTCTGGAAGGTATGTGAATCAGTCTTGCTAAATTCACTTTTTGCATGGACATAGAACAATTACAAAATCTATAGACTACAGAATATCTTGTGCTCTTCTCTGAAGAATCTGGTGCTTTTCACAAACTGAGATTGGAAAAAAAGTGTCATTAAAGCCTGCCCACTAGCATGGAAGTCCTCTTTTAGCATTGGCACAAGGACATAATGTGATTTGGCCCATGATGTCACTAATATGAACCATACCTTTCTAAAAATCTCAGTGTTCTTGACACTAAAATGCTACTAAAACAACCCTATGGTGGCAGAGGATGAACCATACTAAGATATCTTTATCTTGAAACTCTGCTTTGAGTGATAGCTGTTACTCCTTACTTAAGCATAAGTGTTTTTCATCCTATCTCTATTATTAATGCCAGCTAAAATCTATTTCTTCAATGGGGCCAAAATATCATGGTCAATACCTTGAACTTTTAGTGTTAAATTTGAGAAAGGAGTGGAATGTATTTAGCTATATCTTCAGCTGAGCTAAATTAATGTTCTGCACAGCTGAAGTTGTAGAAGATGGCTCAGAGCCAGATTTCTGCTCCCCCACTCTTGAATTGGCTAGAAACCAAAAAAAGCCCCTATGACTCTGTTAGAGCTACCTTGTACTAGTCTAATAGCACGAGTGACTCCATTCTAGTAGGAGCATTGTAAAGCATCACAACGTGTTGGAGGTGGAATATTCCCTGCTTTAACTCAGAGATGTCTCTATGGCCCTTGGGAATTTGGCTACACCCACAGCAGAGTCCTGATATCACGGGTCAGCTTTCTGACTGCCTTGTCAGCAGTGCAAAAGATCCAGCACCTCTGGATCATGAGCCAGTGGTCTGCTCTCTGTAGCTCACCTACAGTACTTGCACACACCCACAACTTTTCCTATTCAAAGTTATGTGACACAGACATGTGGCCACTCAGTAAGGTTGAAATTTGTGTTGCAAACTGCCTCCTCAGCTGGCTCTGTAACACCAGGCCAGACCTCCTGTGACTTCTGCTAGTCTAAGATGTACACTATACAGCACTGCCATTGCTCTTTTGGGTAAACATTACACACTCATTAATGTTCGTTCATATATGCTGTTCTAAGAAATTTAATAATTCCAGATAAGAAATTTTTACATCGCCTTTCACTAATGAACCACAGAATTCAATAGAATGAATGGAAAAGCTTAGAGGGACTAAATTCTATCTGCAATATCACCCAGCACAATAATCACGAGCAAAACTTCGGTTTACAGAATAAATTCAGTCCAATTTTCTGTTACACACACTTCTGCTCTGCTTCTGTTAATTTCTACTTTGGTAACTTATTAAGGAGAAATCCCTCTTCCTACTCATAAATCACAAATAGAAGCTCATGGTTTCAATAGATTCTATAATACCTTTTTCCCCCTTATTAGTGGTATGACTGGATTTCATGTAGATAGAACAATTTAACCTCTCCACTTCTGACAAGAGAATAGTCAGTTACCTTTGCTGACCTGGATCACATAATCCTGAATCAGTTTTATTCATCTGTTTAGGGAAGTACATCTATTAGGCATGTTACCCCAAATCTAACCAAAGCCCAAGGTTTGCATAATAGGAAATTCAGGGAGGACTCTATTATGCTACCGTAAATAAATTAACTGATCTCTCTATTCTTAGCAATGAGAGAGGAATATTTTCTCTCTACAGACACTGTGAAGCCTTCAGCACAAGAATTGCTTTTAATGAAGTTACTGAGCAATTAGGTTGTACAAAATCATATCAGTTTTAAGTTCTGGGATTGTTTCAGTCAGACACTAGCCTGCCACGTTATCTTTTGGATGTGCACATAAACCCTGGCACTCTGTGCTATTGCAGCACTTTGTGGTTATTGCACCTCTCAGTACTTAAAGGGAGCCTATAAGAAAGATGGGGACAAACTCTGTAGCAGGACCTGTTGTGATAGAACAAGGAATAATGGTTTTAAACTAAAAGAGGGTTTATTTAGACTAGACTTATATATAGACAAGATATAAGGAAGAATTTTTTTACAGTGACGATGGTGAAACACTGGCACAGTTTGCCCAGAGAGGTGATTAACACTCCATCCATGGAAACATTCAATGTCAGGTTGGATGGGGTACTGAGCAACCTGGTCAAGTTGAAGATACCCTGCCCATGGCAAGGTGGGGAGAGCAGGTGACCTGAAATTTTCCTTCCAACTCAAATTATTGTATGATTTTATAATTATATTCCTTTCACCTGGCACAGGTTCACAAATTACAGTCAGGCACACTTCTTGTGAAATCACACTTCTTTTCTCCATCACTGTTTTCAGGCCTACTATTGATAAGGATTACAAGTAATACATTTAAAAGAAAAAAATCCCAGTACCCAAAATCTTCAGCATATCAGCACCATGAATTTTGCAGAACCTTTGTGCATATGTTCTACAAAGAACAGTTTCTCTTTTACTTTGTTCTCTGTCAGAGTGTCTTTAATTATTTGCAGAGAATGCAATTCTGCATCTGTTATTTATGCAAACAGTCCTGTTTTATTTAGACAAGCCTCCTTTCGTGACTAAAGATACAGAGGTTCATTTTTGCATCTTGAGGAGAGATTCTAGAGGTTTTGTTCCAGCTGAACATCTCTTAAAATTCATGCAATGGCCATGGGCAATAAAGATTTTCTGTATCTTTTTTCCTTGTGTGCTGCAGACACAAGGATCTGAAACCATTCTGGCAAGTTTCCTGTTAGAGGGACCCCATGGCATTTAGTGAGGGTCTAAATAGAAAAATCTGAGGTTTTTTTCCCCTTGACTTTTATTTTTATACCAAACACTGTGTATTCTCAGGGTACTATAAACACATACATCAAACCACTGGTCCTACATAAACTCTGGCATACCAACTGATATCAGGCTGTTATCAGTGAAATAAATTGCAAAACCATTCTAATAGTTCTAATATTCTGATCCAAGGCCCAACAGCACCTGTGGCAACACCTGGACTCACTTGACCACGTTTTGTATCAAGATATAAGGCTGTGGGGATACAAGTGATTAAATATCTGTACAGCTGGAATCATGGGAGCACACTTCTCTAAGTTTCCTGGTAACACAAGGTGTCTTCCTTGACTGGAAAGTAATGCTACTGAGCAATTGCTTTTCTATTTGTATTTTTGCTTGAGGAAACAGTGAGTGTTGTCTTACTGTAGCTTTGTTTTTCCCTTGTCTGTGCCTGTTGTCATAATTTCTTTAAGCTCTTTAAGCTGAAGAGGTAGCAGCTGTGGGCAACAGAGGACAGTCAAGGGAATAAGAAGTTTCTCATGCAGTGTCCATGTTCCTTGACTTAATGTATTGTTTTATACTGCCCTACAACTGAAACAGTATATTTGCCCTATTTGACCAAAACTTTGAGAAATGCTCTCAGATGTGGCAGATTTAAAGAAAAAAACCCCACAACATAAAAGATACACTATGAAGCTGTAACACAAGTAATTGGGTTAAATCAATCTAAGCAAGAATCAGAAGGTCTTTGGAATAATTTGGTAGTAGGGCATTCTGACCAGTTAAATGTTCTAATTCTTCATTTCTCATTACTGTGGATTTTATTTATATTGTGCCTATATATCACTGTGGCATCAAAATTCTTCAGAAATTTAATATCAAATAATGAGCATTACTGGTACCCCCTTAATTTCAAATGAAGCAAATTTATACCAATTCCTAATTTTCTCTGACACTGTGGTAAGTCCAAAAGTGATCTATTTTCTCCTGCACTCCTTCTGCCACACATAATTGTTAACTTCAGGAGAAAGTTAGAGAAATACAGGTTTGAAGGTCAAACTGGTATCATATGACTGCTAAATATAGATGCTTGACAAGTAAAAGAGCTTCACAGGTCTTGGCATGTTTTGCTTGGTGCAATTCTACCTCTGCACATATGCAGACAGACAACTTCTCTCAGACTATATCAGAAATAAGAACATTAATAAAATAGAAAATATCTTGGCAGCCGTTACAAATGTATCCCTTCTGATCTTCTGAAGTGGAGCAGGATATGCCTAATCTGCAATATTTTCACTCTCATTTCAGTCTGTCACTGATGAATACTCTCAGGAGATGAAGCACAGCATTTTAATATTCTCCTAACCTGAACTCAGCATTGGAATGAATCTGTTTTTGTTTAAAAAATCCATCTCCAGAAAATAACACTGCCGTGTGTGCAGCATTGCACAAGCAGGAAAACATGATTGAACAACAAAAATGTGCTAAGAGTGAATGAAATAGAAGAGGAATCTTTAAAGAGCTCTTTTCACCTATTTTCCCTGCTTAAAAACAATTTCCATGGAAAAAAATGGCTTTGAAAGGAACTGTCTGTGCTTGTACATTTCTCGTTGCAATCCTGTCCTGGGATCCTGGAATCTATAATGCAATATCTACTGTCAGGACTATGACAGTTTACAGATGTGCAGCCAGACTTCTTGCTATTTATAGATGCCTCTTCTGCAAACAGTGCTCTGTGGGGCTGTAGTGCAGTAGCAGGCATGTTCTTTGATTTAGTGCTTACATCATAATCATTTAAGAAAATTTTGCTCTTCACCTGGCATGGCAAAGGAGGCATATTTATGAAGGTCGAGCAGAGAGAACACTATTGTGAAGAGAAATGTGGATGGAATTCATGAGCGAGCAGGACACCTACTGGGAGGACTAAGAGAAAGGAGGAGAGATTTGGCAGAGATGTGGAAATAATAAAGAATGGAATAGTCATGTGTTCACAGTAGGTTTTGCTCTTTATTCCCTCTAACTGGGGAGAAGGTTCAGTGCCGCCCCTGCAAGGGCAAAGCTGTAAAGTTGTTTGGGGTGCAGTGCCCATGGGGTCTGTACACGGGTGTGCTGCATCTTGCTTAAGCATGTGTTAAGTGTTCAGTCAGAGTGCTAGGCACAGTCTATAAATAGAAACAGCGAGTTTGGCACTCGCTCGCACTTTCGCCTGTCTCCTTCTCACATGCTCCCAGAGATGCTGGGACTGCATCCTGCATCCTTCTGCTTTTCCAGACCTGAGACTTCGCACACTGCTGTATCCCTTGAGAAGTCTCAGTGAGGTCAAGACAGCCCCAGACAAGTAAACAGGGGCTGCTCAACCCCAATGTTGAGGAAGCAGAAGGTAACGGGTGGGGGAGAGGCGGGGGGGTGGATTTCTTGCAGAAAACCTGAGAGCTCGCAGGGTACCCTCCCGGCCTGAAGGCAGTGCAAAGCTATTTTTGGCACGGCCCGGCCAGCCGGACAGCCCCCACCCCGGGCAGCTCCGCTCTGGTAATATCCAGGATGCTGCAGAGACACGGATGCTCCTAAAGCCGCCCCAAACGCTCCGAGCCAAGGCTGCCGGCGGAAAGCACGGGGAGCTGGCCAAGGTGCTGCCGCAAGAGACGGTCTGTCCCTTTCGGCGTGTACAACCCCCGAATTCCCGCCGCCCGCCCCCCGCCCGCAGACCCCACACCCCGCGGAGCCTCCGCTCCGCACGGCCGCCCAACTTCCCGGGCAGCCCCGAGCGCCTGGAGGGCTCGGCGCCGGGCAAACTTCTCTGCCTACGGGGACCGGAGGGATCCGGGGGGGACGTGGGGGGAGAGGGGAGGCAAATGCAGGATACCATAGCAGCACGGCAGGCAGGAGCTGGCCGGAGGGGCCGGGAAAGTTGTTCTGCACTTGGTGCTGCTCCTGCCGAGGGATCAGTGCTCGGGTCGGGGGGAGCGCGGCGCCGGCCCCGGCTCGCATCCTTACTCACCTCGGTGCTGTCGGCAGCGTTCTCCGCCATTTTCCTCCTTAGGAGCAGGCAGCGGGAGGAGTGTTTCATTCCCATAAGAGCTAGCCAAGGGGTTGGGGCTTCGGGGCTGGTGTTTTGGTTTGTGTTTTCAAAGATCTCCAAACACTGGTGTGCGCCAAAGGACAGGGAGATAAAAAAAAAAAAATACGGAAAACAGCAATAAATCAGTCAGCTTTGTCCTTTCTGCGTCGTCCACAGGAATGTTTGTCTCCTCTTAGCATCGGGAGCTCCTCAGGCACTTTCAAGTCCTCCTCTTTCTCCCCTCTCCTCCACCTCCAGCGAGTTCTTGGGGTGGGCAGAGAGAGGCGGCACACACTCTTCAGGTTAAACTAAAAGGCTGTCGGGCTATGAGTCCTCCCCTTCAGAGAAAGCAGTCGGGCTAAACAGGAGAGAAGCACCAGCTAAACTGAACTTGGGCGTGCAGTGACCAGCTGGGCATCTTTGTGTCCTGTGGCTACTCTTCCAGAGGCAGAGGGAGCCAGAGACAAAGCAACAGGACAAGGAAATCATAGCCCTTTATTTTCCTTCTTTGGGCTTCTTTCTTTCTCTCTATGTCCCAGGACACTTCCTTTAAAGACGGTCACAGAATTTGCCACCCTCTTTCTATGAATGTCTTCTGAAATAGAAATCCCTTCTCCTCCTCCTCCTTCTTCTCCCTCCCTCCCTCCTCCCCCCCTCTCCCCTTCCCTCTCCTCTTCCTTTCCTTCTCTTCTCCCTTTCCGTCTCCCTACCCCTTCTGCTCTTGGGCAGAGCTTGGTGCCCCTCAGTGGGAATTGCATTCACGTGTCTTTCTTAGAAAAAAAAATAATATAATTTCAAGCTCCCCCCACCCGTCGCCTACACCCTCTCACACACAAGCACGCATTCACACGTACGCACACACACGTTGTCTCCCTCTCACACAGACATGCACAATTTTTTTTCTCTTCCCCATCCCTCCTCTTCTTTTGAATCAGCAACACTTTTCTTTGCAAGGACTCTCGGCAAGGCTCTTAGAGAGCAACCGAAGAAGTCTGCTCCAGCTTCTTTCCTCCGAGTTAAGTAGCAAACCTGCTTTCTTAATATATCTTCTCGTGTGTGTGCTCCCAGCTCCTGTTTTACTTGAAGTTTTTCAGGAGGATCCACACTCCGTCAGAGAGCCGTGAACTGTAGGAATATAGTCCCGATCCGGCTGCAGCTCCTGCTGAAAAGGGGGGAGGAGGAGTTGGGGGGAGGAGAGGGGAAGAGGCGGAGGGAGAGCTCTTGCTGGGGAGGGAAGAGAAGAGGCTAAAGGTGATTTGAACTTGTTTTTAGCCTTTTCCTAATGACATCTTCCTCTGTAGGAGTGCATCGCCACCTTCCCCACACGTTTATTTTGCTTTCACTCCTCCGGGCACTTTCTAGTTCTGAGTTGTCAGCTGGGAGGATTGGGTTTGCCTCACTCGTGTTGCTGTGGGTAAGGGCGGGAGAGGGGGCGTATTACATAATTAATGCTTCCAACTTCACTTTCCGCAGCTCCATCTCCAGCCCACTGTTCTCACGTTTCTGTTTTGTTTTTATACGGAGGAGGTGAGAAAATAATGCTGCTGTGTGGGTGTGTGTTGCTCGAAGGATTTCAAGGACCAGAACAGGATTGCTGCTCTCTGAACAGTCTGAAATTATTTCCTCTGGGGGTGCCAATGGAGACCTGAAGTAGAGGTTTGAAGGATTACTTTTGTTGCATATTTTAAGAACATAGCCAGCTCAGCTGCTTCATCAGTAACAGATTTTGATAGATTTGGGGTTTTGAATTTTTGTCCCTTGCAGCCTATTTTAATATCTTTCAATTAGAGTTTATCCTCAGCTGACCTCTGGAATACTGACATACCATGAAGTACTGCCAAAAAACAGGAGGTCCCTGGGCACCAGGAGTCGGAAATGTTCCTGGAGGTGGGAGAATGGAAATAGAGAATGTGAATTAGAGAGTAGAGAGCAAAATTATTCTCCTGCCCCGTGGGGATGAGGAGGTGGGGCCAAGAAAATTAAATAGGCGAATTTCTCCTTTTTTACTTGAATGACCCTCACAAATTCTTGCTCAGAAACGAATCAGCAGGTATACATTAGGTTTCAGGAATTTGTAAGAAGTCACACAGTAATAAGTAAGAAACCTAGGGAAGCAGAAGGTGTGTGGTATGCTGAAATGTCAAGTGGCAATGACAGTATGCCATGTAGGGTAGAATGGTACCATATGAAGCGGTTTCAGAACATGTTTTAGACACACATTCCATACAGACTGAAACTCTGTGAGACACTTTGCAGAGCCATTTGATAACTCAGTCTTTCACAAGCTTCTGATTTCCCCCTATTCCTTTCATCTCAAATTTATTTTGACACCTCAAGTTCTTTCATTAACTCCATATCACTGCTAATTTTTTCAGTAATCATCCACACCTCCTTTGTTTATATAGTAGAATTTAATTTCACACCTTCTAGGTATGAGGCTTAAGTAATGACAGAGGTGGAAGCAGGTCATCTCTCCTTTTCTTTGTGACATTCATAGAGCTTTTGAAGGTCTTAAACCCCTTCAAATACGAAAACCTCTGTAGTCACTGTCATGTATTCCAAAGCTACTCTCATAATCTTGGGCTATGGACCTCTTTCTCACCAAGTACTTCAATTTCTAGGTGAAGTGGTAAGGAGAAAAAATAATCTGCAGATAAAAATGTAATATCTCTGCAATCTTTGTCACAATGGTTTTTTTCTGCTATGGCATGAATATCTGGTGGTGAGTGAGTGCATGAAGTTTTAGTCAGCATGCATTTGGACTAACCTGCATAGTTTTAGTGTGTCTTTTCTATTTTCAGGTGATAAACACAGCTAAACTTAGCTTAATTAAACATTTTAAAATAAACCAGTGTTCTATATAGAGAAAAAAGAATTAGATTTAAAAAAACTACTCCAGAACATATTTTCCAGTTTTCTCTGACAGCTGGGTTTGTATTTCTGGTACAGCTCAATCACTCTTTAGTCAGCTAAATGAGGCATCAGATTTTCAAAAGCATTCGGCAACTAGCAAAGTTGGCAGGCAAAGATTTAATATATCCTTCCCTCCTATGCTTCAGATACTGCATGACTTACCCTGGCACCTATTCTTGTCCTCCTCCACCTCTTTGTCAACACAGATGATACCTGACTGCTCATCCTTGAACGTGGTGCTGATGTTTTACGGATACTGGGAAAGCCTTCCAGTCTCTTAGTTTCCAGCGTAAAGATGAATGTTTTGGTCCTGAGCTCCTTTGGAAATCTGCCAGATGGTTGGTGTCTTCACTCCATTTATGTTCTATATGTGATTGAGGAAACTGCTTTGAAAACATTCACAGAGTTTTCTTTAATCTGCTTTATTCCAAAGGGAAAATGATTGGTCCTACTGGAACCTTTTTTTTTTTTTTTTTTTTTAAATCGGGTATAAGTTATTCCTTGTAATAATAATTTTTAAGAGATTCAGAGCAATTTATTTACATACACAGATGTCTGTGAGCAGACAAAGACATTTGGCCAGTCCTTCAGTTTGAAAATGAGGCTCAGTTCAAGTCCCTGTTGATACTGAAATTCACAGCAACACTGAACTTGAAGAATGTGAGCTTTCATACTGTTTGGGGAACAAATTCTACTCCCATCATGTGACTACAAATCCTGCTGACATCACCCATTACCCAAGGGTGATAATTGGTTATTGGAACTGTCTTGGGAACATATTTCTGAACCCCTATTTTGTTAGATCTTGAGAAAAAGAAAACTGTCATGAAGAAAATGTCATAGTAGTAGAAGTGCATTTGCAGCAAAGCCAGGAGGTGTCAAAAGCATCTTCTGAGTTTAAATATATAACGTGTAAGTACATATGAAGGTCACCAACTATTAGGAATTGAGTAGAGTGGTGCTGAAGGGAAAGTGGAAGGGAAGCATTTATTACTTCAGAATTCCAATAATAGCAGCTGTGGTTGAGGCTGCTGTGATACTTGCTGAGTGTGGCAATACCACTGTGCTGGCCCTCAGAAGATTCAGATTTATTGCCAGCTTTGTCATTAGCTTGGATGAAACCCAGATGTCTGCATTTGAGGTGGGGTAATCCTGTGCATCGGTGCAGACTGAGAAATTGCAGAGCAGTCCTGCTGGAAAGCACCTGGGGGTGATGGGGTGGAGGTGCAGCTAGGTTGGATATGACTCATCACACACTCTCTGCATGAAAGGCAAGCTCTATAATTTATCTACATTAAATGGAAAGCAGCCAGTGGAGTGAGGGAACTATGACTCTCTCTCCCTACTTGGAACTGGTGAGACTACATCATTGATTCTGTGTCCAGAGCTGGGTCCTCTGGTTTGGGAAGGAGGCTGATACATTGCAGATGGCTCAGTGAAAGACTGCTACAGTGGTCTCTTAGGACACTAAGCTGTGAGGAAAACTAGGCTTGTTGGGCAGCTGGTAATGTCTTATGACTAGCTTTAAGGATTGTAACTCAGATGACCCAAGCTCCACTCGGTACAGTCAAATCATTTGAAAACAGGCAACAACTGCACATTGTGGCTTTGGAAGTTAAGATTTAGTATTAGCCAATTCTTCGACTATACATCCACTTCCTATTTGGATGGCAAAATATTCTTATTCCAATATCCCCATCAAATTTTTTTATCTTATCAATTTTGTTTGTTATCTGATTTGTTATTGGAAGGATCCTTCTGTAGCATCACTTTGAACTTTGCACTTTGCTTTTTATTGCTCAGGAATTCACAGTGACTTCCTTTGTCTCTAAAGATACCTTTGGCAATCTTTCCAGTCTCTTTATGCACTTTTATTCCTTCTGTGTCTTTCAAGGTTGCCAGTACTTCAAATATTACTCTTATTCCTGAAACTTGCCCATGTTAATTCTGAAGAATTTGAAGTGAATTCTAATTCACACTGCAGATTTAAAGATCTCATTTTATTTATGCTGTTCCTTCCTTGTCCTTTAGTTTTCCTCATTAACTTCCCCCCTGCACCACCATGTATCATCTTCTTATCCTTCTTCATGAATACTGTATATTCCACCCTCTTCCTGGGAATCATTGCAGTTTTCAACCATTGATTTTAGGTTTGAGTGAGGAAGGGTCCATCAGAAGCTAAGCTGATCTGAGATACGCACTGCTGCAGGCCAAGCATAGATGTCCAGGGCTCAGATCATTCAGTGTTAAATTATAGACACCTTCTCACAAATGAATCCTTAGCCATAATGGAACACCCATGAAGTATCTCAGCAAGTTATTTTAATTATTTTTTCTAAGACTGTACACTTAATTTTATTTAAAAATAGAAGCTCTATTTTGCAGTTGCAAACCTGAAAACTTAATCTAAACTAAACCAAAATGTCCCTTCTATTTTTTTTTCCTTCCACTGAGAGTGCCAAACTCTAAAGAAGTTCTAACTGGGTCAGTTGGAAGAAAGTTTTATTCTGACAACTTCTATAAAGGTCACCAAAGTGGGTCTCCAGTCCTCTGTGGATAGGAGGAGCTAAGCAGGTTTTTGAGAATTGTGATTACTACAATGGCAAAGATTAAAGGGCATAGTGTGATATGTTTGTTATGCACTGACCTTGTTCAGTTCCCACCTATTTGAGCATTTGCAAATCATGTACTCAGAACAGACAGCAAAATACTTCTGAAGTTTGACGTCAAAATTATCTTAGTTATGAGGTGCCCAAGAATTTTGTTATGCAAAACTTCTCCCCTGGTAAGAAAAGCATGGGTATATTGGAGTGAGTTCACTGAAAGAGCCACAACAATTACAAAGTAACTGAGGAACTCTCTTGTATGAAGATAGGCTCAGACTGCTTGATGTGGGAGTGGGGGTAAAAAAGATGAAGCCAGGCTTTTCTCAGTGGTACTCAGGAAAAGGAGAAGAGGGAATGAACATAAATGGAAATAAAGGGCATGGAAGCATTAAAAGCTAATACTCTTTATACTGTGAAGGTGTTCAAAGATGTTTTGTACTTTCCTTCCTTAGATGTGTTAAAAACCTGGCTACAAATGGCGCCAGTGTAGCTGACAGTCCTATGAGTGGGGGCTGGACTAGATGATTTCCTGATGTCTTTTCTAACTTCAGTGATCATGCAATTTTGTGTGATTGTGGAAGAGCCATCAAAATCACTTAGATGGCTCTGCCAGACCTGGCAAAAGTGCATCTATCTTTTTGTCTTGTCTTCTGCATTATTCCTGAATCCTTGAAAAGATTATATATGTATAATTTCATACCACGGTGATTTGATAGGTGCAGCCAATACTTCCACAGGAAAAATATGCTGAGCAAAGTGGCAGACTGTTGCTTGTATTCTATTCCAGAGTTCTCACAGGAGAGAGAAGGTGTATAGTTTTGTTTGAAGAGCTAAATCTCATTTATAATGCCATGTCCCATAAGATATCAATGGGGGCACAATATTGTACCCAGGCACACAGCTTATCAGAAAGAAAGTGAAGTAATACTCTCAGAGTCATTAACTCACTGGAAAGAAATGCAAATCACTAGAATCCATCCTTATCTTCTCTTGTGTAATAACTTTAAGAAACTTTCCTTTCTGAGAAAAACTCTGCCTTATACTGTTTGCTGGAATCTGAGATGGAATTTCTACACTTAAAGACCCATTTCTTTTTTCATCTGCTCTGCCTTTCCCTCCTGATGGAATATAGCATGATTAGCAAGTCTGAGATGATGATCAAATATGTAAAAATGTCACTATTCATTCAAACAAGTGGTTTTCTTGCTTTCTAAATATCAAATCTTAGTTGTTGCTTTGCTTCTTAGGGTACAGTCTGTGCCTAAATGTTTGAATTGCTATGTCACATGAGATTAGAAGAATTTAACTAGACCAGAGATGAAGCTGCAATAATTGAAATTACACCTCTCTTTTATTTCTTTGCCCAATAGCAGGTATTCTGTCATCTTGGTTTCTGTCACTTTCTGTTTTATTTGCCTCCTTCAGTGATACGCATAATGATTTGAGAGCACTCCTGTAAAGCCTTTTAACTGGAAGATCTGTGAAAATAACTTAGATGGCTCTGTCAGGTCTGGCAAATAGCTGTCTGTCTTCTTTCTTTCTCTTCCATAACTGTCTTATACAGTAAGGCATTCTGCTACGTTTCTCACGTTTCCCTGTTGTGAACAATTTTCTTCATGTTCAGCTGTCACTGTTGACAAGCAACCAACGGTAACTATGATAGTGGGCTGGCATTTTTTTCTCCCCAGTTTGGTATTTTCCTTCCTCTTCCAATAAGGAAAATTGCCAAATCCTGTTGCCTCCCACTAAAACGTGAAAAATAAGAAAGTGTGATCAGTACTGTGTATTTCATGAGCTGAGAACAATGTAGTTCATTTTCCAGAACTGTCTATAACTTAGCAAAAGTGAGGTCATACCTCTTCAGAATGTTGCTTGATGCTGTTCCCCAATAAATTAAACATAATCAGGCTTTGGCCAGGTTATAGCATGGAGTCAGCACTCCGAGGTGCCTAAGATGATGATTTTTCTGGCTAGAAACAGAGCTCAGCCTCCTGAAGTATTGATCTGGTAGTAGACCTTGGCACCTGAGGTGGCTGTGGGCTTTGGCAGAATCTGGAGACTCTGCTAATTCATATGTGATCACTGGCAGGGAGAAGATCAACTTATTTATACTAAATTCTCCATCATACAGGTATAATTGTATGACCTAGGTGTTAATGGTGTCCCTCTTCTCTCTTTCAGACTACATAAAATAGAAGGGGTATATTAAAGGAGCCAATATTGAGAATTACATGAACTTTATATGTAGTGTATTTGTATTTTCTTTCAGGATAAAAAATAGTTCTTAGGTAGTATATATAGTATATAATGGTTTTGCTTGTGGTGTTCAGAAACCTGCTTGATATAATAAAAAACCTCTGGAAATACAGATGTGTTTGGCATAATTTATCAAGTTAGAGAAATCAGTATAGCAGAGTTCACAGTTTGGGTGAAAGCTTGCTTCTGAGAACATAGCTGGTACTTTTAAAGGCAAGGTGAAGGAAAGAGTTCTCTTTCTTAAGACTTTCTTATACCAGTTATTTTTGTTGCAGATGTGGCCTAGAGAAACCCATCTATCTTCAAATCCCATTGTTCCAGATATTGCCCTTCAGATCCTGCTTTGGTAGTTGGCCATGAAATAAAAGAGAGCAAAGCATTATTTCCCTGATTCTTGCTTTACAGTTTTGCCACAGAGCTCAAGTGAATTACATGAAACATAAAACAAATTCCAGGAGGTCTGGGCCAGAGCCAGTTTTCAGGTCTCTCTCAGTAGCTGACAGGATCTTTTTGTCCATAAACCTAAGAACTGGCTTTCTGGAAAAAATTGAAATGAAATTCAAGCTGCTCGATCAAAACAGTACATGATTAAAAATGGAGGGTTTAGAAAAAAGAAATTATGCAGAATTAGAACTCTACTTGTGACTAAGCTAATTTGTATGATCCATTCCTTTTCATTGGAAGTACTACCTTCATCAGTGTGGAAACTGCAATAATAGAATAGATGGGTTTAACAAGAAGGGTACACCACTGCAACTCCAAATGAAAATATGCTAATCTTTACTGCAGTGTTGGAGCCTACAGGAGGTTTGAAAAAATATGTAATTTCTTAATGACAGAAAAAAATGTAAGAAAGTGGCACATTCTCTCTCTTGCACCTAATATATTCTGGAAATACATAAAAATTATGATTTATAGGTAGTAAATCCATGTGTGTACATCTTATAAATAATTACTAGCTTGGTGAGGAGGAAAAGGGAAATTACAGCAATCTAAACCACAGAAGATTTAAATTATAAGCAAATGTAAGGCACGTTTTTAAAATGGTATATGAAAGGTCACGTTCATTTTGTAGGAGTGTGAGCTCAGGAGGAATTTGAGCTATTCTGCCTTTTGATGCCAGAATAAACAAAAAAACTCAACACCAACTACCTTAAGCCACAATGAATCCTATAATGGTTCCTGCAAATTATGGTGAAATAGGAGTATAAACCTTGAAGAACATTTTAATGAGAAAGCATACTGAAGTTTCTAATGCCTAAATTAGAAATACACACATGGTTAGAAGTATTTGATTTTCATCTTTTCTCTATCCCAAAATACTAGATGATTTTATCTTCAGGTTTTGTGATCTATTATATTAATATTTAAGTTAATTTATAATATTACTCTGCATTTAATATTACTCTGCATTTTGGGGCGTGGATGATCAGCTGGCTGTACATGCTTTGTGTTGTATATGTTTAGAGACAATATAAAAGTCTCCCTAAGTGCAAAGTATTATTTAAAGCTCTTCTATGTGAGACAAGAATGGGATAGACCATCTGGATTATTATTTCAGGAAGTGGATTTGAACATAGGTATTACAATAATATTTGTAATATTATTGTATCATACTGCAGTGATATTTGGAATATCATTACAAGCACACATAGACTTCAAATTAAAATTATACTAATAAGTTAATGCACTGCAAACCAAAATGTTTCATTCTCCAGTACAATCTTAAAATTTACGGTAACAAAGGGCAAGAAGCCCTCAAATTGTGGTTTGCAAGAAGAAGGGAAAGTGATATGAAGATAGAGTCGAGTCCAGAGCATTGTCAAATACAGTAGCCTAATCATGGTTACTCCATAGGGATGACTGCATTTCATATATTTTTATATTAGATATTTAAAAAAAATATTTTTTTCCAGTGATTATTTTGCCTCTCTGCTACATTTAGTAGATATTTTATCTACAGTACAAATATAGTAGTGAAAGATCCAAACCTTCTCACATCTGAGAATACCCCAAAAGAAAAGCAATAATGAATTCCCCTTGTGGCAAGAATTATGGATTTTAAGTTTTAATCGTGATGTAAGATTGAACTTTGCATTTGACCTATAATTTTGGACTATTGCAGAGGCCTTTGAAAACTATAACATATAATTGTACTAATCAGGATATTCCAACATGGCTTGTACTGTGCTCTCAATCCTAGTCATCCTGGCCTCTGACCCATCAGGCCCTTGTGCACTCACAGGAATTTAAAATATGATTGTTAAAGACTAAGAGTTCTGTATATGAAGTGATGATGATCAGTATAGCAGAAGCACTGACTGTTGCCAAGAAGCGAGTTGCTGATGGATCAATTTAGACAAAAATCTAGTTTTCTCGTTTAAAACTGTAACTTCTCGCCCTGATCTCTCGGGTTTGTAAACATTGCCATGCCAGCGATTCCCTAACTGATATATAACATCCAGATATACTAATTTGTGACAAGTGGCAGTCACAGTGTGGCTGTGTATCCTGGCTGTGCCAATGTGCATACTCGGTGCAATCACTAATTCCCTGGGTGGCTGAGGAATGCTACAGGCTGATCCTGCTGGCTGAGACAACTCATTTGAGATAATGGACTGACATGACATGAGGGGGCCAACCACACTCCTAGTTGCCTTCACAAAGTGACAAACCATTGCAGAAGCTCTCCAGGAGAGAATTTCAGCCAGTCCTGGGGGTTTTCTCGGGCAGCTCCTGCTGTTTTTAAGCTGATTGATGGCACAATTGTCTCAGAGATGCTCCCAAGTAATTGATGCTGCAAAATTGGCCAAACTGTATATAGACACTTGTAACTAGTCTTTAGAACCGTTCCTGTAGTTACAGAAATGGTCAAACATAACACTTGAGACATCTAGACTAGGTTCGCACATGCAATTTTTTGCCAGCTATATAATAAGGATTCAGCAAAGGAGCAATTCAGTGAGTCTCACTAGATTCAGCTGAAAATGCTTTTACAGAGACACTTGCAACACAGACTTGCAGGGTCACTGTTCAGATATCAGTTGACCAACCTGTTTGAGAGATTTGATTTCCTATGTGAATATTATCTTATGCAAAAAATGAAAAGATTTTTGTTTTTTAACAAACTATATCTCTTATGATTGTCTGTGCACCTGTTCTCACGTACATCACCTCCAATGGAATCTTTAGAGGGGGGAATTTACAGAGGAAGGAATGTGGGGCACTGAAACCCCATAAGAAACTGGGACTTTGTCTCAAAAGCAAACCTTCTTATGGAGACATAAATCCCTACTGAGCTGACATAACTAGAATAATTAGATTGGCGTTGGAGGCCCAGAATTTGACCTGTGATATGCTGCTGGGGAGTTGTTAGGGATATAACTTTTACTAGTTAAATTGTAATTAGGTATTATGAAAACACATGTAAGTGGCAAAAATAATATAACTTAACTATTAATATATGCCTGGCAAATTGCTACATTGATCAGCATATAACACCTCAGAGCAGCCCATCAGTAATAACGTTAAAAGTCCAGAATTTGCTCATCCACCTCTGTATGAAGGGGAGAATTTCACCTTCTAGAATGCCTAACTCTGGATCCACTCCAGGGATACCTGGGGCCAAGCTCATGTGGCCAGAACCTACTCTGAACAGCCTACCCCTCCAGGACACTGACAGTCAGCTGCTGCTCTTGTCAGCAAGGAAAAGGGAAATAGAAATAACCATGGCTCTATAATTTTGTAGTGTTTTATACATCCATAATCACTCTTTCACAAAGGCAATAAGTACCCAAACTTCATGTGGATACAATTATTGCATAATAATTAAAGAATGCTTTAGTCTGTCCTGATCTAAAGTGCAGCAAAATCCCATGCCCTGTGTTCTGGAGAAAGCAACAAGTTGGGCTTTTCTGTTTTGTTTTTGCAAAATATGCAGAATTTTTGGAGTAGCTCTGTACTGACTTTTTTGGGAAGATCTGTTTTCTGGAAAGATAAGAAATTACTTCCATTGAGACTCCAGCTTCAACATCACGAGGATCAATTTGAAAGTGCGTGTCAGAATGGTACAGTGGCACAAGGAGTTATTAGAGGAACACAGTTTTAATCCCAGATCACAGAACTAGAAATTTCCTGAAGCTGGTAGTTATAGAAGCAATTGTTCTCTAATGAGCATTTATATGTACCAGTGTATGAAATTATTTGGTGAGTTCGAGATGCAGCTCAAGACGGCAATTTTCTCAACAGCAAGCTCTGTTGCCCATTGTTGCTTTTTTTTTTGTTTGCAAGCCCACTTGTCTGTGTGGATGCAAGTTGATCCAGACCGAGGCACTGATTAAAATTACAAGCCAATTTTTTTTTTAGGGAGTGTTATATTGTTTTTTTGGAGGGTTTACTTTTATTCCATTTCATTTACTACACTAATTCATTGTATAGCTGAAAAAAAGAGCTGAACTAGCACAATACTGCGGCTGTTGGAGGGTAAGCCCAATGAGAAAGGGACAGAAATTTTGCCTTTAGTGCTAAAAAAAATATGATTAAAGACACAGCTTCAGTCCTGTGTTTATGGTGGAGGTAGTGATTCATTAATGGCTGTATCAGCAATTTTGGTATCACAAATATAGACCCCTCCAATCTGTGGTCTGACTCCACTTGCTGCTCTCAGGGTTTCATACCAGTGGGGCTAAAGGCCTGCCGCAGGAGAAGGTATCCATTTCAGAGGAGTCATTTGTAGAGAAGAACCTTTGAAGGACTGCTGACTCTTCCTGCCAGGGCGGCCAGAGGCTGTAGTGAACACCCTTTATACTCAATGAAGGCTTTGGTGGTCCTAGCTCTAATGTCACTGCTAGTCTACACTTATTCTCACAAGCAACACCTGTTTTACTTACAGGTATTCCTTTATTACTAATTGTCATCACTTATTGGACTGCAACGTGCAATATTTTGAAGGGATAATCAAGAGATGTAATGATGTCCTGATCAAGAGATCAAGATCATTCCAGGTGAAAGGACACTGAGCTTGGATGCTGGGCATGGAGGCAGCCCAGCCTCAAGGAGCATGGAGCATGATGCTGGCCTGTCAGGTGTAGGAGATGAGGGGGTTTGGGGCACCCCACCATGCCCTGAAGGCAAGGCAGTCTCAAAGGGAACTAGCCCACCTGCCAGGCCAAGAACACTGGGCAGCTTCCCCTAAAAGGAATTGATCCAGAAACAGAGCAGCCCTGAGGGAGGCAGGCCTCCTTGCTACAGCCTGGAGGTAGAGCAGCCTGGAGAGCCGCGGAGGATAACAGGGCTCTCTGACGGAACTCAAGGCAGGGCATCCTGAGCGGGAGCAGCACACGCCTCCAGCCTGCCAGACCCAGAAACAGGACAGCTCGGGGAGAGAGCTGTCAGCGAGACCAGAGCACTGTGCTGGCCCAAAATGTTCAGCCCTGAGGGCAGAGGGGCACCACTGGGTCTCAGAGGCAGGGTCCCTGAGGGGCAGCAGAGCACCATGCCCAGCTTCCCTGGCCAGGAGGCATCCGAGGGGAGCAGGGCATCAGCCCGGCCCGCCTGGTCCCACAGCTGGGAGCTGATCCTAAAGCTGGAACTGAGCGTGTTCATAACTACATGAAGGGCAGTTTTGGAGGTTGACAGAGCAAAACTCTTCGCAATTAGGGAAGATGATACAACAAGGCTTGGAAATTCCCAAGAACTTGGGGGAAGCAGTTTTTATCTTAGAGGAAATGAAAGCATTCATTGAGTAGGGCGGCACTAGAAGATGTCTCTCAGAGAGCCTGGGTAATCTCCATGTCTGAGCACTTCCAAGATTCATCTCACAGAGTGCTGGCAACAGTCCCACTCCAATAATGAAATTTAGATGGAGACCTCTGAGGCTCATTCCATTCACTGCTTCTCTGGTTCTATAATTCTTGAATCATTAGCTGCTGTCTAAGTGCTTCTTTATTTCACTGATTCTTCTTGTTATATAACATTTATTATTAGCAGCTTTGGGCTTAACTTTTTCTTACTTTGCATCACAAATTCTTGACAGAAGAATACTAGTCCACTGAGCTTAGTTGTGGCATGATAAAATCGTATTTGGTAGGCAGTGGTATAGACAAATTTTGTTTATGAAACAGAAATAGAAAAACAAGGGGAAATAATTTTTGAAGTGTGCATGTGAGTGAATTTCTAAATACCTTTGAGTATTAAGAAGATCTGGGTTACAAAATAACCACTATTTACACATTTTAACATCAGGGTCTGGTGATATTTAATTTATGTGCCTAAGCTTTCTTCCTGGACTGAGTGCTCTGAACCAGGCTTTAAAAAACAGTTTAAGGGTTATGGACTTTACCTTATCTTACCCTATTATGAATTTAACAGGTATGTAAGTGAGACACTATTGGGCATCAGATCCACTGACCATGAGGCCAATTTAATAAATCACCTTGGTCTTATTGTCCACATACAGTAAATTGAGGAACATGGATTAAAATAAAAGTGTGGACATTGTAATAAGACATCTGTTTCAAACCATTCTGGTCATCTAACAAATTATTATGGAATACCATGGAGAGTAGCTACTAAAATATGGCTAATAAAGCAAAATTTTCCAATGTGATTTAAAATTGTATTTTATCTACTTTGATTTTTTGACACAAAATATTTTAAAATTTGGCTTTTTTAAATAGAAAGTTTCAGAAGATTTCAAAGGTTTTTAAGTGACAATAGTAATCAGCTCCTATGATAGAAAAAAACCCCCTGCCAATCTTGCTACTTTAAATTTAGGAGTTTTCTTTTGCCAGGTTGCAGTTTATATTCCACATTGATATCTTAGAACTCGGGATTTGCATTTTCTTAACTAGACACACTCTACTGTATATTAAGTAATGTCAGTGTATATTTACCCCAAGAAATAATACCAGACCACTAAAACTGAATTCCCAGAAGTGATGACAAGTCAGTTTGCACCTTAACAAGAGAACATCACATTCCCAAAAACAATGAAAAATTAACTCTGTTCATCATGCCACATGCACTGGAGAGTAGAGCTGTATCATGGCAAATCTTATTATATATAAAATCATATTATATAATTGTATTACTATGATATTTTTCTTGATTCAGTCCAAGCCAATAGGATATGGTTTTATTGCTAAATTTTAATGTAGACCCATTTTCACTCCCTTCAGCCCTGCCTCTTCTCTTTAAGACCTGCTAGGTATTTTCTCCTGGTGTCAGCCTCTGCTTCCTTCTTTTCTCCAAGCTGCCCTTGTTCCATGTAAAAACTCTACTACCTGCTAGTTTCTGTTCCAAAGGTAAATGAACGTGGGTAGGCTGACCTTGAACAGAAATTGAAGATTAATTACTTCAAAGAAAAACAAATGCCAATTTACAGTCAATTTTAAATAAAAGATAAATGCAGCAATCCTACTTAAACACAAAGGGCCTGATTCTCAGATCCATTGAGCTAAAGATCCGAAGTACAGGTTAGACAGGACCAGAATCTTTCAAAGACAGCCCTCCTAAGGAAATGCTATCATTGCAAATAATAAGAGGTAGGGCTACAAAAGCTCTCCACTAGAGGATGGTGAGAATGCCCACTCTGTTTCAGGATAATCCATTTTAATGTAGTATTTTAAACACTGACTACTGGTTGCATAAGGCATTTTGCTTCATAGGGAAGATGAGGGCATCTCTAGGTATTTTAAAAATTATAAATTAGTATTTCTTATTTTGATTTTTTTGTATTTTTGACTTACACGCAGCTTATAAATCCCAAGAAATCTCTTTTATCTATTTATAAGGTGTGATATTAGAATCTATGCTGGAGAATGCAGACTAATTGATGGAGTCAGACATAGTAGATCTCCGTTTTACTGATATGAAAGGGTTTAGTTCTGGGAAGGATTTTTTCCCTAGGAAACTTCAATGGGGATATGTGTTTGAAGAAAAAAAAGGTCTAAAAATAAATGTAAGACTTGTTTACTCTTGGAAAAAATGCAGATACTTCTGTCCCTTCTCCTTTTTAATGGTTTCTCAGTCAAGCAAGGCATATTTATATCCTTCTTCACATATTCTTTGCCCATAAATTAATCCCTCCAAACAGACTCATCAGAATTTCTTCCTTTCTTTTCCTTTAAACTCATCCTTTATGGGATTATCTGTCTCTAAGGACATGTCTAGAACTGCCCAGAGGACAATTTTGTCATCTTCTGGGAAAGAGAGACTACTGCTGTGTGTTATCAAAGTTCAATACCACAGGCCTTTTTCGCTGGCATATTCCTTTAAAAAAATTGCCTCACATCTAATTCTTCACTGTAATATTCTCAAATTTAATAATGTTAAGCATTTTTTTTTCTGAATATTTCCTACCAATCATGCATCTGACTCTAAACTGAGGCTTTTTGAAACCTGTTCCTTATCATAGTTCTAACAACTGTAATTCACTTTAAAATCTTCTGGTTTTATCAGTATCTCGCAGCACCTCATAAAGCAGATCTACTTTTGAATTTGACCAAATCCTTTGACCCCTTTCATACAAACACAATCAAGGATAATGAAGAATATAGCCACAGTAATGAAAACAAAGTCACTCTGAGACTCCCTTAGTGATCTTTATCATCTTTCCTTTCAGAGCCTCTTATGTTCCCTTCCCACACTATTACAGTGCTTCCTTTTATATTTTATTCTCCATTTGAATGGAGATTTTCTTCTTAAATAACAGTGCAGAAGAATCGACCTCAAAAGGAAAATACAGACATGGCAGAGAAAAGTTCTAGAGTCTGAAGGGTTCTACATGCTACTGCTAATGATAAAGCTTTGACAACCCATGCTCGTCCAATGAGCTGGGAAGATATACATTAAATTTCTCTCAATGTCTATGCTTTCATGGGAGTGAGATGACATATCAGTGGTTGATCTTCCCAGGTCTTTGAAATTTGTAACTTGTACTCCTGACTTTATGATTTCAGCAGGGGAAGTTCAGCCAATACTTCCAGTCTCTAACAGGTGATAAGGAGAGCTTTTTCTTCCCACAATTTGAATACCTGTATTGCAGTGCACTTAAAACGCTCTCACTGCTATTTCACTTTAAACATAGCAAATGCTCTAGGTTGGGACAATTTCCAATCTACTCCCTTTTTTCATGTCAGAAATCATTACTTACTGCAGGTGAGTGAGCAAACATGAATTTTAAAGAAATTAATATGCAGTTCTGCTCTAGAAATGGCTATCAGAAACCTACTTTTCCCCAGCATATTCTTTCTGAGGATGTCACAGAAAAGAATGTGACTGTGATACTTTCAGCACAGATTTAAAACATAAAGCATGAAGAAGACTATAGATTCTCAGTTCCCAAGACCCTTCAAGCCTTGAGTCAGAATCATTAGTACTTTGGACTATTTTAAACCCAAATAAACCCCAATATAGCTTCAGCAGTATTGTAAATTTGCATGTTTGACTACAAGATGAAATTTGACCTCTTGGTTCTGTAAGAAAAAGAAGGCTAACCCAAAAAAGCTGAGTTAGTTCTTAAACTAAGCCAGTTTGCTAAATAATATCTGAGACAGAGCATTTTTCTTTCTCAAGATCGTCATGGTACTGTGGTCTGTGTGAGGCTTGTGAATACAAACATGATTTGTGTATCGCTGGCAGTGGCATGACTTCTGCAGATGATGATTGAACGAAACTTCCTTTTGCAGAATGTAACTTACCATGTTTTTTTGAAGGTATGGGTTTCCATCAGATTGTTCCATGAAAGAAAGCACATGTCCCCAAAAGAAGAGAAATTTCTTAACGCAGCAAATGAGCTAATCAAATCAGACACAAACCCACTTTGACATACTCAAGTGAATCTCAGAAAATTTTCCAAGCACTCTGCTTGCTCCTAATGCAAATATGTACATCTTTGCTTTCAAAACCACTGTGAGTTCTGTTTAAAGAACAGAAGTGCAATCTGCAGTATTAAACATCCAGCAAATGAATAAACAATACAATTAACCTATGTGCCATAAAAATCATTAGCTAAAGAAAAGGAGAAGCTGGACAACCATAATATAATACTTTATTTTTTCAAGTTACTGCAAACGCAAAGTGACACCTGGTTACGACTTAGTTAAAAACTTGGGTTTACATAAGCAAGTTCTGGTGCTCCCTTTCGAAAGGAGCTTGTAGTGTTACCCAGCTGCCTTTTGTCCTTGGTGCTAGAAACTTTCCTTTCAACCACAGAACAGAAAGAAAACAACATGTCTGTTTTTCAGACTCTCCAGTCTATGGCACGGTATTTTAGACCAAGACACTTTTCCTGGCAGAATGTGTTAAGTGACGAGATTTCCTGCTGCAGTGGTTGATGTGAAGGCTCGTGTTCTCTGTCATCACCCTTACTCCCAGGAAAGATGCAAGCAGCACGGTGGCCAAGAGGGAGAGACACAGGCAGCAATCTCATGAACTGCAAAACAGTAATCAGCAGATTGTTCTGTTGTAGACCTTGGACTCCCCAATGACTTTTTTTCTGGAAGTTTTCAGCTCATGTAATGCCATGTTCAGTGCAGCTTCAAAAACAGCAGACTTTTTACATGCATGTACTTCTTTGTTTTAAAAATTCTGATCCCAGGATATACTATCAGACATAAATTTGAGTTGTTTTTTACCTGGAGAGTTATTAGGAGCTGTTTGTGACTCTAAATGTGCAAATATTAACTGACATGAATCAGAGAAATCTATTTACTTTGTGAAAACAAATTAATCGATTAAAAATCACCTTTCTTGGGGAAATATGTTGGGAAGGGCTCTGTTTTTGAGAAAAGGAAATTTTGCTTTTGACTATGTGCATATCCCTGTATATGTAACTCTTTCAATTTCCTTGTTAAAGGAAAACAATTTCACAAAAGTGAAAGTCAGAAGCTAAATATTAAGATTCTGTCAGGAAAAAAAGTTGAGATTGTATAAGCCAAATAATGTTTTGTTTTCATTAGAAAATGCATTTTCATTTCAGCTGCAACCAACCAAATTAAGCATTGATCCTAACAATTTTCCATGGCAGGGGGATTGGAACTAGATCATGTTTAAAGTCCCTTCCAACACAAACCATTCTATGACCCTGCAATATTTCTTCCAGATTTACTCTTTGAATATGTCCCTAAAAATTGACTCTGAAATTAAATCATTCTTCATGAGTGTTATGTTCTGCTTAAGAACATTTTAAAATGAGCTAGATTTTCTCATAATCTCATAAAAATCCATCAAAGCCAGTGATGATTAGATTTGTGTAGAATGCTTAAATGACAATGCACTATTAACGTGCCTCACCGTTTTTTGTTCAGGTTTCTCCTTTTCCCATCAATCCATCAGTTGCCTCTGGCAACTAATTCTGTATCTTCTGGATACAGAAAGAACAGTCACTTCATTTGGGTCCATTTATCTGTGGCTGCTTGATATTTGATTTATCCAGAATGGAAAAACTGACTGATGTTCCAAAACAACAACAAAAAAGATTTCCAAACCTAGTTTTTCTTTTCTGTTAGATCAGGCATGGTGATCCAAAACAATGTATTTCTATCCTGTAATTGTAGGTAATAGTTACCTTTCTCACTATAAGGATTCTGTTTCAGTGCAGGAAATTTGATAAACTACTTTATTCTTGTATAGCCAACATCTTTACAGCAGCTTCACTAAAGAATAAAATCAATTAAAATACTTTTGACTTTTGAGTTAAACTCCATTTCTTTACAAAAGGCTGCTTAGCCTACGCAATGAATGAGAAAGCTTTTCATCTACCAAATAGGAAACTCACCATTTCTGAAGACAATAAAAGTGACAAAAGTAAGAATCTGATTTGCGTGCTTCATTAGTCATATTTTAATCCACAATTGATTTAGCAAATTTACAAAGGCAATGTCTCATTTTTTCTAGTGAAAGGACCATATTATACAAATCTAGAAAGAAACAATCTTTATAAAAGAAAGTAGCTAAACAGTACAGAATGAATAGTAAGATCATATGAATCAAGCTTTCCTTCTTCCAGATATTTCAGACATACTCAAAAGGAGTTGTTTGATTTTCCTGGATTTAATTTATTCTACTCTGCAAAATGAGACGAAACAGTCTTCTTTACAGATCTCACTAAAGTGTACTCAAATTTATTTAAGTGAGCCTGTTTACGTTGATGTTGCAATTCTTACATGAAGCAAATTTGACCATTTGTAGCTGTGGATCAGCAGCACTGTTAGATAGAAAAAAAAATGTTAAAATTTGTTGAACCTCTTTAAGAACTGCTTTAAACTTTCTTTGGGTAGCTGGGAAAAGGCCAATGAAGTTCCATGTGCAGACTCCTGATAAATCTGTGGAACAGACACAGTGGAGTCGAGGAGTAGGGACTAAATTTAAATTTAACTCTTGATTCTTATTTAAGTTTTAAACAGTAATCACTCACAGGGTAAAGACGGATAGAAATCCATGTGCGTGCTCTCAGAAATTGCATATTGCTTTATTTACAGGAACATGATTATCTGCTTAAGCACGACAGGAATCCTTGTTGTGACAGGAGTAGACCTTGAGTAGTCATCAAAAAAGCCTTGCACGAAATAGGCTTGGAAAATGAATGGAGGCATCTTGGGAAAGCTCTGAGAGGACAGAAACAAAGCACTTTTGCAGGAGGGAGGTAGGAAAACCTGCACAGCTGCTTCCTTGTTTACTATTGAGTGATTTCAGTCTCCAGAGCTGTCAGGCCAATACATGGCACAAATCCTAAATCCACTTGAAACAGCCAGCTGATTTTGATAGAGCATGCTTTTCCTTGACTTGCCAAGAGTGCTGAAGGAGTCTCTTAATTAAGAAGCACAGTTCATTTGTTATACAAAGATTCCCATGGTTTTTTACACCTGCTTTGTAAAGTGTCTCTCTCTAAGGAAAATCCAGCCAAAGCATTATGTTCATTTTGGGTTCTACTATAACAGTTTCTGTATCACCTTGCAACATGCTGCAAAGTAACTTTTTAAAGACGACGGTCTTTTTTTCAACTCCACTCCATTCAATGCACTTACAGTAAACTTGTTGGGGTAATCATTAGCTATTGGCTAATATTAGCTAGAGATTTTATCTTAGCATTCAGCATTCCTACTTAGTTAGCTCATAATTTCTTTTTTTTTCCTCATGCATCGAGTCTCTACTGTCATATGCATGTTTGATATAAGCATGAGGACAGGAAAGAAAATAAGGCTAAGGACCTCAATTTTTTCTTTTGATAGTTCTTCCAGTTTTGCAAGGAATGTGAAAGCCATGAAGAAGTGAGCAATGTTTAGCTGAGAACACTCTCTGCTGTGAGAAACCTCCCATGTTATCTTCATTAGTAGAACCTCTTCCACATATTTGGGAGTTTTGGGGTTTTGTTATTGTTTCTTTTTGGCATATTCAATTCTGATGCTTTTAGGAATTCTGAAGTCATTATAATTTAAAACTTATATTTGAGATGCACCAAAATTTCTCTCCTAAGGGCTATAAAATTTTGAGTTAAGAGTCAAGAATCTTCTGCTTTAAGGACTCTCATCATTATCTAGGAACAAGAAGTAGTAGAAAGATGCTAACATTGATATCCAGAAGTAAAACCATCAAAGTACCAATGATCTTAGAAAATGCACACAATCTAAGTCTTTCATTGAGCATTTCTGTTTGGAAATTCTTAGGTATTTGGTCTTAGTACACTGATAAATTAACATAAAACTTCTAATTATGCATAACTAATAATCTTTAAAAGTTACAGAATGGCATATATAACTTGTCTTTTGTAATATAGCAAAATTTCCATGCTTATGTAAAACGATAGACAGAATTCCACTGGTTTAGGTCTCAATGTCTTTGAATGAGGCTTTGTGGACTGCCTTGAGAGTTCTGGAAAGTGTCTGAACTTACACAGTCTCTGCTATTTCAAATAATATTTTTATACAAGGTCTGGAAGCAAACATCTCTTCTTATTGACAGACTTTAGCCTGGACTGATTTAGGCCAAAGTCGGGTTTCACAAAAGAGAGCAGAACAATTAAATACAAAAGGAAAGTACTTTTGCTTACCTCTTTGACTGATAATATGAGATTGACATGAGAGGAAGAACTTTTAACAACAGAGACGGAACATGTGGTAATATTTCAAATAAACAGCACACGAAAGATCTATGAAGTATTTCTACTATATCTGACTAGCAATTGCATTTATTATGTCTAAACCTTTATTATTTGCTCCCTGAAGTTTTTTAGAAAATACTGAAATTGGATGACTGATGTTATTTGTTGTGTACTGTGCTGGTGGACACTCCAGTAAGAAAAATAATGTCACAAAGACAAAGCTAATTAATGTTTAGAGAATTCTCAAAATTCTAAAAGCATAATTCTGCAGGATATTTCTGCAAATACATACTTCTCTCAGAAGGTGCAACTGTTTCAGGGTACTTCTAGTCACCTGTATGTCTCACAGACTTTCGTTGAGCTCAAAAAAATATCTGAAACATGCCAGAATAAAATAAACCTTGCTCCCTACTCTTTTGAGGTTTTCCCATGAGAACTTCTTGTATACAGTTAGAGGATGCTAAATAACTAAAGATATCTTTACCTGAAGTTATCGCCTACTTAAATTTATGTCTCTTCAATTACAAATATATTTTAGATAGCCCGAATTATCTTAATCACATTTTACTTGTATTTTCCTCCTAGTTTTGACTCTTCATAATGCATCAATAAATGCATGTTGTTTCATTCTTAAAGTTACCTCTGTTCTAACATCTGGCTGCTCAACTGAAGTTAAGCACCAGTCATTTCCCATGCAGCTATACTTGGAAAGGAGAAATTTCCTCCTCCTTCAAAGGCTGAAGTTTTATCAGAGATAGATTGTCTGATTTGGATGTATACTGAGTTTCCTTTACAGAGCTTGGACTATGAAGGAATCATTGAAGAACTGCAGATACAAGAGACTTTTTTATGCTCTACAAAAACATGAGAATTAAAAGATGGTTCTTACTCCCCACAAGCCTGATGAGTAACAAAAAAATTTGAAAAGAGGGAATAGAAAGAGGATAAAGCAAAACCTGCGTTCATGAGCAAATAAAAAATAAGGAATTAGTTCATTAATTCAATGTCAACAGGCAGGCATTTTGACACTTACAGGAAAGCAGGGTTTAATGACACAGAATGGTTACTTGGAAAAACAAACACAGTGAATCTGAATCTCCATTCTCCCTCCTTTTCCCTGGATTTTTACACTGAGCATGATGCCATATGTATGGAATATCCCTTTGGTCACTGGGGTCAGCTGTCGTGGCTGTGTTCTCTCCCAACTTCTTGCACACCCCCCAGCTACTTGTTGGCAGGGCTGTGTGAGAACAGAAAAGGCCTTGATGTTGTGCAAGTGCTGCTCAGCAGTAACAGAAGTTTCATGTATTGTTGACACTGTTTTGGTCACAAATCCAAAGCACAGCACCACATAAGCTGCTATGAAGAAAATCAGCTGTGTCTCAGCCCAGAGCAGTGCAGTGTGCCAACAGGTACCTGCATGTAATTTCCATGGTCCTCACAGTGGCTTGGACTGAGAGGGTAAAGGCCAACTTGATCCCAGAAAAGGCTCTATCAAGGCACTGTCAATCGTGGCCATGTGGCCTTCAGTTACAGGTTGAGGGCCTTCATGTATCTCAATGGAGCCTGTGTAATTTCTGCAGTCTGCTAGGGTCCCTTTGGAAGGCAGTTCTATCCACAGTCATAATCCTCTAGATAATCCTTGTCTAGGTTACCCACTTATGGAAGCAGAACAACTGCATAGAATTTTAAAAAAAACATCTAAATAAGAAACAAATAATTGCATTTACAATTTTAATTTATGTGTGTTTCATAGTGATTCTAATACTCTTTGCCTACACACAGTGATTTTAAACTGTATAAATAATTTAATTTTTCTCTCTAGAGAATTGTAGATTCCTTTGAGTAGACAGCAGGATAGATCAAAGGTATTTAGAATGTTTCATCTGGTAAAGGCAGATCGAGAAAGGAATGGTGTAAGCCTTGTTCACTTAAAAAACCCAAAAAACAACACACTAAAGATAGTGGTTAGTTCACATAACATCTATTGGAGAGGGAGGAGGAGGAGGAGAAGAGAAGAAGAAAAAAAAGCGGCAGCAGCAGAAGATGCAGAAAGAGAAAAAGGAGCAGAACTGCAGCAGAAGCAGCCACACAATAAGAAGGAGGAGAAGAAAAAGCAGAAGCAGAAGAAATAAAATAAGTAGAAGCAGAAACAGAAGAAGCAAGAGCAGATGAAGAAGAACCAGAAGCAGAAGCAGAAGCAGTGCATGAAGCAGCAGCAGAAGATGGAGCAGCAGCAGAAAAAGAAAAAAGTAAAGGAAAAAGAAAAAAAACAAAAGAAAAAGAAAAAATGGAAAACAGTAATTGGAAATACTCCTGGAGATTGTTACATATTGGTTTTCATATTCCCTTTACTAGACTATGTATCTCGTGCTCTAGGCTCCACACCATTTTAGTATTCCCTCTGCTGGACCCTTTCCAAGTTTTTCCACATCCTTCATTTATCATGAGTTCTTCAGGTCAAAACTGATTGAAGTTTCCCCAAGTAATTTCCCTAATTAGTTATGTTTAAGTTGTTAGGAAAGCTAGGCAAGATCCTAGGGACCTAGCCTTCCAAGAGATGGATCTGGGTGCTGTACTTCATCCAAAGTAATATGAAGAAAAGAAGTGGCTTAGCTCTGATAGGAGGGCTCTAGCTCATAGCTCAAGATTGCACTTTCATAGGCTGATAGCAGCTAAAAAATGCAAAGTGGTGCCTCGCAGGGCTGTCACAGTTTCCTATAGACAGATCTGCATGTTTTAACACAGAAGAGATTTTTTTTTTTCCAAGATGGTTTTCTTGAACCAATATAGGCTCTAGCAGTTAAAAGACTCTGTGATGGTAAAATAGATTTTTTTTTCAAATGAGAGAATTCTCATTAGATTTTCTTGCCTTCATAGCCTAACTAACCATCAAAGTAGGAGGTTTTGCATAATTTTCCCTTTCTTTGAAAAGCAGCATGTACAGGAAACATGGACCCCAATGTTTGGGTTCTTATCAATGTTCTGAATTTTTGATACCACTGCATTTTGCAATCAAACTGGACCTCTCCAGTTCTGTTCCTATGAAATGAAAATACTTTTATCTACAAACCTCAGTCACAAACTTAGTGCACTGAAATAATCCATACTGCAAAAGTATTCCCCTTTGGCCTGTTTTGTCCTGACACAAAACAACTTACTACTGCCACCTAATTAAATAAACAGGTGTCTGTAAGATAATGGCAAAGTCTTTATCCTGGTTGATGCATGATTTTGTGTTCAGGGCAATGATGGCACTGTTACAGATTAACACAAGTGACACACTATGTGTTGTACAAAACAAGAGAAGGAGGTGGAGATGTGGACCTCATACAAGGATTTTAGTGCTCACATTCAGAAAGAGTTCTGTTCCCCACCCTGGTTTGTCTATTTTGACAGTAAATTCTTCAGAGCATGGGCTTTCTCCTACCTGGGGACAATGTACACTAATATCATCTGGTCTTTCTCAATAACGACTTACAATGAATGAATGTAAAGCATAGCTTGCTCAGGTAACAAAACAGTGAGTGTTTTGTACAGCATGTGCTACTCCCTCACTGACTACTCTAAAGAGGTGCATGATAGACTCGAAGAGAGTCCAAAGACACACTTGTTGGCAGAGGAGAGATTCCATACTTAGCAGTGTGAGGGAGAACCTGGGAAATTACCAGAGTGCATATGGTCTTTCTGATCCACACTGAGGAGGTTCAGAGATTAACTTTGCAATGCTGATACCACATGAATAAAGAAACAAATGATGTGATGTAATTTGGTTAATATTTGTTAAAGCAATGAGACTCATGACATTGCTTGAAAGAAATATGAAAGACTTGACAACTGTGAGAAGGTGGGACTTTGAAAAAATGCAAATTATCTGTCATGAAATATTAAATTTGGTTATCATCTTTTGAAAACTTCTGCATCAGTCAAGAAAAATGCAGAGAATGTGAATTCTTGATTCTACAAAAAGCTAATAGTTTAATGTTCTGCTTTAATTAAAACATTAAGCTGGGTAGATATCCCCCACTCATACATCAGTATGTCAAGATGCTTAATGTAAGATTTCTTCTTGGCAGTTGTTTGTCACAAATTATAATGGTTAACAGCTCTTGCACTTTACTGCAGGAAAATAGGGGCAGGCATACACGGGTGTCAGTATTTTTCCAGTCACAGTAAATGTTCACAACAACACTGTTCAGTGAGAGGATATTCCATAGGACATAGTGGCAAATTTGCATTTAAATGAATGCCTTCTATTTCTGCATTCTAAATAAAATGAACCATCTGCAGCTAGACAATATATCCAAAGTTAGCATGATCCAAAGAGCTCCAAGGTACAGGATAACAGCTTCCTTTGATAAAAACAAGCAGCAGACTAGGTTTGGTCAATAGTTAATATCTCTGATAGAAATGCAAAATCTGTTTATCTGTTTCTCCTTTCTGAACGGGAGAATTTGACTCTTGAGGAATTGCTAGAAGAAAAGCCCATGAGTTTTTATAAATATTCATTATTTGCAGATGTTCCACTAACAACTAATAAGATTAAAATTTTATAAGTAGTCATTGTTTGGGCTAAGGGAGAGTTAATTTTCTTCATAATAGGTTATGGTGCCATGCTTTGGATTTGTTACCAAAACAGCGTCAATAATACACCAAAGTTTTCAATACTGCTGAATAGCAACTGCACAATATTGACACTTTTTGTTTCTCATATGGCCCTGCCCATGAGTAGGTTGAGAGTGTGGAAGAAGTTGGGAGAGGACAGAACCAGGACAGCTGACCTCAATGACTAAAGGGATGTCCATACCACATGACATCATGCTGATCAATAAGAGCTGGGGAAAGAAGGAGAAACAGGAAAAGATCAGAGTGTTGGCATTTGTCTTCCTGTTATGTGTGATGGAGCACTGCTTGCCTGGAGATGGCAAAATATTTGCCTGTTGATGGGAAGGAATGAATGAACTCATTTTTGCTGTGCATGCAGCCTTTGCTTTACCTATTAAACCATCTTTATCTCAACCCATGAGTTTTCACACTTCTACCCTTCCGTTCATCTCCCCCGTCCCACTGCAGGGGAGTGAGCGTGTGCCTGGGTGGTGCTTAGCTGCCTACCCAGGTTACACCACAACAGTACATTTTTAGTTATCTCTTCCCCCTCAACACCAATATTTCTTTCATAACTGTTCCCAATTCTGCATTATGTTCTTGCACCAAATATTCTTGGTATGCCACATATGCTTGGATAAGGACACTCATAAATACTGATTAATTAATCAGCTGTGCTACTGAAATTTTATCATGAAAACAAGAATCCTTCCAAATCCTCCTTCCAAGTTTATTCTATTAAACACTGTGGTTTCACAACTCCTTCTACAACTCTCTCTTCTAAGCCAAGTGGGTCTAGCAGGTTAACTGCTCCTCATAAAGAATATTCAACCTGTGGTCCTCAATTCCCATTGTTTTTATTGCATGCCTCTAGATAGCAGATATATGCTATTCTGGGGTGACTAAATAACTCCTGAGAAATGTACACCACCGTACTCCAAAGAAACACTGTTGTGTCTAAGTTGATCTTACAGATCAGTCCTGATTTTATGTCCCTTTGAGAGGGCAGAAGTAGAAATTTAACTTGAAATACTGTCTGATCCTACATACCCTATCTTACCAATTCCAAACCCTTACATCACATATTTTTACACCTAAATAGAAATCCAAACCCATGTTCCTGTCACTGCCACTCAACTCACCCAAAAGATGATTTAACCTTATTCACCTCTTTATCCTGTGCTTCCCTGCTTCTGTGTCTGGAATACTGCTGTGTTTTAATTCCAGCCAGTATCACACAGCCACATGCTCCCCGCTTTCCTCTCAGCAGGATGGGGAAGGGAACTGGAAAAAGGTAAAATTCACACGTTAAGAACACTAATTATTGAAATAAAGTAAAAGATTATGACAACGATGATGGTGATGATGATGATGAAAAATAATTTGAAAAGGGGAAAAGGAAAACAAGTGATTCACAATACCCACTGACCAATGCCCAGCCCATCCCTGAGCAGCAATTGGTGTCTTGTAGCCAACTCCCCTCCATTTAAATACTGAGAATAACATTGCTTAGTATGGAATGTGTCTTTGGCCAGTTCAGGTCACCTGTCCTGGCCATGCTCCCTCCCAGCTTCTTCTACACCTGCTTGCTGGCAGAGCATGAGAAATTGAAAAGGTCTTGATTTAGAGTAAGCAATACTTAGCAACAACTGAAACATCAGTGTGTTATCAACATTATTTCACACTAAATGCGAGACACAGCGCTGTGCCAGCTACTAAGAAGAAAATTAATTCTATCCCAGTTAAAACCTGTATTACACCACTTGTTCCATATAATGTAAGTCATGCTACACTTTCAATACCCAATCATCTTTCCTGTTTTTTGATATATGCACACAGATATATTTTCTTAGTACATGGACCATTTATTGAGTTCATTTAGCCCATGAAATTGGGCTCCATCTGTCATAACAATCTTTCAAGGCAGCAAAGATGGTGTGTGAATTGTTGCATGTTGAAGTCAGTTCTGATTCCATCTCTGCTGCACTTTTCTTTGGGCTATGGATCTGTATGGTTCTGTTGGAAGTGAGTCTGGAGTTCTTTCTGGAGTACCATGACACAAACATTTGCTTAACCCTAAACAAGATCTGAACTGAATTCAACAGTAGGCTGGATCCCAGAAGAAGGACCAGGTTTGTTCCGAGGTAATTCAAAGAATATTTAATACCTTTAAAAATCTCACACATTACTGTAGACACCCTGAAGGGGGGGGGGGAGGGAGGGAGGGAGGGAGGGAAGGAAGGAAGGAAGGAAGGAAGGAAGGAAGGAAGGAAGGAAGGAAGGAAGGAAGGAAGGAAGGAAGGAAGGAAGGAAGGAAGGAAGGAAGGAAGGAAGGAAGGAAGGAAGGAAGGAAGGAAGGAAGGAAGGAAGGAAGGAAGGAAGGAAGGAAGGAAGGAAGGAAGGAAGGAAGGAAGGAAGGAAGGAAGGAAGGAAGGAAGGAAGGAAGGAAGGAAGGAAGGAAGGAAGGAAGGAAGGAAGGAAGGAAGGAAGGAAGGAAGGAAGGAAGGAAGGAAGGAAGGAAGGAAGGAAGGAAGGAAGGAAGGAAGGAAGGAAGGAAGGAAGGAAGGAAGGAAGGAAGGAAGGAAGGAAGGAAGGAAGGAAGGAAAAGGTGGAAAGTGTAGTTATTAATAGTTCCCAATAGATGGCTCCCGAAACACAGAAGTGACAACAATGCTGAGCACATGGATCACTCATACCAGATTAGTTTCACAACCAGTGATTCTATATAAGCCAGTATTTTATAGAAAAACAAAATGACAACCATAGCCTAGACCTCGAGAAGGATAGACAGCACAACAGGGAACACATATATCAAGTGGAGTATTATATGAGCACATATGCTGAAACTCTGAGAGCAAATACATCTGCAGTGTGACCAGTGACTATTGAACTAGTAAATGCTTAAAACAATTTTGTTTTAACATACTCTGGTCAGATCTGTTGTTTTCTCAACTCTTTTTGCCACACACTGCACACCAAGAAGGACTGTCATGGTTTAACCCCTCCTGGCAATTAAGTACTGCACAGCCACATGCTCATGCTTCTCCCACCCACAATGGAATAAGGAAGGGAATTGGAAAAACATAAAATTCGTGGGTTGAGAAAAGAACAGTTTAATAATAATAGCCATGGCAAAAATAATTCTAAAAGGAAAAAGAGAAAGCAAGTTAAAACCCAAGAAAAACAAGTGATGCACAATACTCACCACCCACTGACTCCCCAGCCTACGCATGTGCAGCATTTGGTGGCTTCTGTCAAAAGTCTGCCCGGTGTCTGTACTGGTCATGAAGTTCTCTAGTACAGAATATCCCTCGGGCCAGTTTGTGTCAGCTGTCCTGGCCATGATCCCTCCCAACTTCTTGAGCATCTGCCCACTGACAGAGTATGGGAAACTGAAAAGTCCTTGATTTAGAGTAAGATCTTCTCAGCAACAACAAAAACATCAGTGTGTTATCAATATTATTCTTATACTAAATTCAAAACACAGCATTGTGCCACCTACTAAGAAAATAACTCCATCCTGGCTGAAATCAGGACAAATATCCCCCTCTGCTTGAATATCACCACTCTGTCCTTGCCTGGATGTTTAACACCATCTGAGTTTCTGCAGAATGTTTAAGGGATTTAGAGATATCAGCTCACATTGTGAAGTTTTAATATTGAGCAGAGACACCTTGACTCTTGGCAAGGCAGCTGCTACACTTCAACAGCTGATCCAAGACAAGGTGATTTGGGACATGTTTGGGGGGTTTTGGTGGCCTTTTCCAGGAAAAATACAATAGAAACAAACCAGAATTTACTGTACAAAAAATAAATACATGTTGATTGCAATATTCTACCATTTCCCCTTCCTTTCCACTGGCACTGTTACCCTGCACATGGGAGACACAATTTCACAGCATGTCTTTGACATTTCACACCAAAAACTAAATTAAAACCAACCCAATCAAACATTTCTGAGACTTTTCTGAAAAATAAATACTGGGAAAACTTAAATATTTTTGCTAACTAAGCCACTGACTAATTTTTTAGGATTCTTAAAAAACTCCTGATTTGATATTTGGTGCAAGAAAGTTTTGGGCTGTTTATAGTGAAGGTAGGAGGTATTAAAATTAGTTTCTGTGCTGAAACTCACCAACTACAGAACAAAGGATCTTTCAATTCCTAGTAAGATTTGCACAGTCAGAAAAGAAAATTCTCCCAGGTATGCCTGCATGCATTGACAAAGTTAGGAGTAAGGAAATTAATTGGGGTCCGTGTGAAAGCCTGAAAACAGACTAGAAGTTATGGACAAGAGTTTTATGTTGAATTTTGGGAGTGGAAAGCAAATTAGACCATGCAAAATCAGTTAAGGTTGCAGTTAATAGAAATCAGGTGAAGTCAACCAAATGTAGAGAAACGAGGCAGACAAGCAGATTCCAAAGAGGAATATCATATCTCTTTGAGAGTTGTGTGCTTGAACAAAATAGATGCCCAAAGTTAAATATGAACAGTTTTTACCTGTCAAATGTAGTAGGAAAGAGGAAGAATTGCATGCAATGGTGTACTCAGGTTTTTTCCTCCTGGTCTAAGGCACACAGATCAGAGAAGACAAGATGCAAAGAGTACTTTAAGAAAAAAAGGCTCTCAATCTCGATGGCAGTTTGTTGTTCTGCATGAGTTACGTGTTTTTGAAAGACAAAGTGCATCTTCAGTGGGCAAACAAAAACCAGAGAGAGGGATAAAGACAGAAGAGAGATACACATTCATGTTAGACTCAAGAGATGCAAAGTCTTGAGAAGTGTTCAGGAAGAGATTACAGTACTGAAGTTGTGAAACCCTAAAAAAGTTGACAGTAAAATTTAAATTGCTACTGTAAGAACAAAGAGACATGAGGAGGACACTCATGTTTATATTGAGAGTTCAAGTGGGAATGTTGAATGTATTATTTCACATAAAAGACTTTAAACAGACATTAGGTACTTAAAGTCAGATTGTACTCACTTAACTGAAAACTGGATGACTGGAGAGAATATTGGAAGTTCTATTCCAAAAGTGATTACATAAAAATTACACCTTCCTACTCAACAGATTTGATTGCTGTGTTTATTCAGAGTCAGATCTATTTACTCAAGGACAAAAATATGCCTTTGCAGCTTTTATTCCTGTCCTGTCTCCTTGCAGAACCCACATAATTCAGCCAGGGTTCTAGATGTTATTCATTCTGGTACAACAGCTAAATTACTGTGCAAGTTTCCACCAAATACGCTTGTAAGAGCAATCAGAACAGATTCAGTGCAGATATCAGTAAAATAAATTTTACATTCTGCATTTTTGAGTAGACCACAAAAGGTTTTATTGGTTCCTTTTGGTCTTAAAAATCTGACTAATTCAGCTAAACATTATTTTAAAATACTGACTTCCTTAAAAATCATGTGTTTTTCCACTGACTTCAGTCAAACCTAAATCTATGCAGACATAAACTAATACTCAATAATTTTCTGTCATTTGTTGGAGTGAATGCAATTGACCTCTAGGAAACAAAATTCTTTGGTTGGTGCTGTTGCTGTTAAAGAGACTTTATCCAGATTCTCAAACATCCTTCACTGTTTGTAATATTATAGAAAGGAATATATATGTTTATATACATTTGTTATACAAAGGTATTTACAGAAAATACCTAGAACTGACATCTCAGCAAGGTTCTTAAATTCAGATTGTACTCTGATATTTAACTTTAAACTCGAGAAGATGTAAGTACTACCACTATGCAATGTGAGCTATAGAGATTCAGCCCTTGATTCTTTCCATTCTTCTCTGTTCAGTGTTTTAATCTTCCCAAAGTGAAAAGTGAAGTTTTTCAATTCAGCTTATACAAACTTCTGGTAGCATGATATAAGCTGAAATTAGAGGTGAAGAAATTTTGGTTCTTTCAGACAAGCTTAAGTCTGCTTAAGTCAGAACAGGTCAAAGAGAGCAAATAGAGTATCTGAAAATACTTCTCCCAAGACCTAAAAAAAAAAAAAGTAAATAAAAAAGTAAATCTAAAAGGCAAACAACCTGTTCTCCCTGAACATTAGGGTTGAATTGCATGCTTAAATGCAATCTATTAGACAAAAATATTGTAATTTAAACAATAAAGAAAGTTTAAGAAAATTTCAGTGAGTTTTCAGGCATCTTTAAAGCAAAGTGAAGAAAATACCTGTATTTAAAAGTCACCACATAAAATGCATCTGACTTTACCTTTAAAGATATCTGAAAAGACCCTTGGTCACAGCTTCAGTGATGTAAACTGGTACAGCACTACTAGGAATCCAATCCATTGCTATTTTTTTTAATATCCTACGTAGCATGATACAGTCTATCACTGCTAAAGATTTTGGGTTATGTATAAAGAGGGCATATGCATGAAGGGACCATGACGACCACAATACATTTAAATGAAAATGTCTTAAAGCTGATAACCTCTAGGCTTTAAAAGAAATATACATATATATATATATATATATATATATAATTTATGAACTTGGAAAATATTCTAATTAAAGAAGAATAGCCACAAGTTCTACAGGATGGTGCAAATACACATCACAGCTAAACAGCAAACTCTGCCAGCAACATGTAAGGACACTAAATATTGTTGAATGGAAACTCCACAGAAGCAGGGTAGGAATAACAAATACCATTGTGATGCCATAATCAAAATGGAATCTGATAATTTTAATAATACCCTAAGATAAATTTGGGGCAAATAAAAAGGTTGATGATTTTAAACATTTTTTTAGTGTCAGCACCAAGCATTTACTATTTTCATAACACTCAGCTTAGACAATAAAAAGAGGGCACTGAATCAGTCTTCTTTACCTTCAGCCATTCAATGATGCAATAGTTCTGTTCAAAATGCCTACAGAAAAAGGCTGAAATTGAACAAAATATTGTTCTTTAGCTTGATTACATTCATCTCTGAAGATAAATACCTTTTCAGAAAAACAAAAGCAGATGAAGAAAAGGAAGAGAAAAAGAAAAGAAAGGGGAAAAAACCTAAAAATATTCCTGTCCTAAAAACGCTATCTTTTCCTTTTTCAAGCTCCTTTTTAATTGACTATCTTAGCAACTGTTTTCATTTCATAGGGACTGAACTGGGAAACTTCAGGGTTTATATTCACCACAGAAGGTATGAAAGCAGGATGTGTTTAACATACAAAATTATTGTGGTTTAACTCCAGCCAGACAGATACATGAGGTACCATACAGCTGCTCTCACACCCCAGCTGCCTTGGCCCCATCCTCCCCCTCGGCGAGGAGGATCAAGAAAAAATGAGATAGGAAAAGTTTTATAACTGAAACACAATGAAATTGAAATGTACTACAGGTGATGTGCAATACAGTCATTCACCACTTGCTGATGGAAGCCCAGCCCATCCCTGGTCAGTAATCAACAGCTCCTGGCCAGCTCTCCCCAGTTTATATGCTGAGCATGACATTCTATGGTGTGGAATATCCCTTTGGCCAATTCGGGTCAGCTATCCTGGCCATGCTTCCTCCTAGCTTCTTGTTCAACTCCTTGCTGGGGAAGCTGAAGAGTTCTTGATTTAGAGTAAACACCACATAGCAACAACTGAAACATCAGTGATATCAATGCCTTTCTCACATGAATCCAAAACACAGCACTGTGCCAGCTACTGAGAGGAAAATGAACTCTTTCCCATATGAAACCAGGACAAGAATTAATTTACAAAATGCTATACACTACTGCGATGTTGCTGAGGAACTGAAGACATCTAATTAATAACATAATAAAGCTGAGCTCTGCACATCATTGGAATAACTTAAAGGAATTAACAAAGAGCATAGGTGCAATTAGCAGTCTTTAGGATTGGGCAGAGATGAGTAAAGAACAGCAATTTAATTTAATACTTAAAATCCTTGCAAGTCAATAAATAATGGTCAGCAGTACTGAAAACAGTAATAGGAAGTATACTGTAGAGAAAAATGCTGTAACACTGAAGGATGGAGAAATCCTCATGGTTTAGGGTTTTTCCATGTATGATTTGTGATATTCTCTATCAAATGGAACAGTGGATTCTGGATTCTTGGCCTATAGCTACAGTTCCTTGTAGACAATTCACTGGCACAATACAACTGCTTTCTCTCAACACGTTCAACTTCCAGTACTGACTAGAAGGCATCTAAGATGCCAAGAAAGCTCAGTCTTTCTAGAGTCAGCCTCTTGCCATCTCCACACAGTAGCTCATCCAACAAGGATGAGGTACTTGAGAAGAACAGGTATGCATTTTTGAATTATGAGGGTGGCACCAAGCTGAATATAACACACTAAGAACGTTCAGTTGCTCGTTGTTGACCTTGTGAGAAGCAACAGGTGGTGTTCCAGCTCCCTGTCAGAAGCAGTTCTGATGCAAACTTACATAGAATCCTTGGTAGAAAGATGATGTTTTCCCTGCAGAGAGATCACAGGGAAAAGACTGCTGTTCCTTGCTGCTGTCCCATATTCTGCAATCACCTCATATTGCCAGTTATCATGTTCAAAATCCTGGTTCTTAGAATCATAGAGTCATAGAACCATAAAGGCTGGAAAAGACTTGTAAGACCATCAAGTCCAACCCAGCACCACCACCATGTTTACTATTAAAACATATTCTCAAGTGCCATATCCACACATTTTTGAACCCTTCCAGGGGTGGTGACTTCACCACTTGTGTGGGAAGTCTGTCTTGGTGCTTTACAACCCTTTTGGTGAGGTTTTTTTTTTTTCTCTAATATCTAGTCTAAACTTCCCCTGATGCAACTTAAGGCCATTTCCAATAGTGGCAATACTTGCCAATATTGCTCCTTTTCTTTTTTTTAGTTCTGCTGATTTGGTATCTCATTCTTTTTTTGGTCATAGTTAAGCAAACTGCAAAAACATTCCTTGCAGGGCTCTGAGACCCTTATAATCTACACTGCCAATAGTGACAGTAAACAGATAGCTACTTCCTGTCAGCACTCTCCCTGTGCTCTCTCACAGATGGAGCACTGTTTGCACCACAAGGTATAGAAAATTCACCGTATGTGAGAAGGTTTTCAGGCATGAATAATGAAGTCAGAACAAAACAAACAAAAAAGAACTTTTGCTCTTCTTTTTGTCTATTAGAAGCTTGTATGGGCAGGAACAAAATGGGTAATTTCCACTACTAGATGTGTCCAAAAGTGAGCTGTCTGCAGACGAAGTTCCACATGAACATGAGGAAGAACAACTTTGCTGTGCAGGTGTCTGAGCACTGGAACAGATTGCCCAGAGAGGTTGTGGAGTCTCCCTCACTGGAGATATTCTGGAACCATCTGGGTACAATCCTGTGCCATGTGCTCTGGGGTGACTCTGCTTGAGCAGAGTTTTGACCAGATAACCCATGTTATCCCTTCTAAACTGACCCATTCTGTGATTCTGTGGTTCTGTGATTCTGTGATTCTATGAACCTGTGTCATTCTCGTGAAATGATTTCTAGAATGTTCTTTTGTTTTTCCATTCCCAGACAGAATGGGTTGCAAAGGTACAGACTTCTCTGTTGGATTCTATAAAGGGCTATATGTATTGGTAATATAATACATTAACCAATATTAACAACAACTGATTGCTTGAACTATCAATTGTAAAGCTTTGTTGTATTCTAATTGCACCAAAACTTTATCAAGTACCAAGCTTAAGCTTTAGGTGAAAAAATAGTCAAAGTAGTTTTTGCTTATAGTTTAGGTGTCATCCCCTGAAATACAATCTGGAGTCTAAGCCAAACTTAGTTTCCTTTCTATTGCCACATGCAACAAAATTCTGCAGAGTAAATTAGGATGCTCACTGGCATCTACGTAAATGTGTTAAAGAAATGTCTTCGCTGTAGGTTTCCCAAAACAGAGTCTCAGAAGTCTGATACCAGGAAGAAATAATTTAATATTTGAGTGGTACAACAATAGGATTGGCTCAAGCTGAGTACCCCAAACAAAGGAATATATAGGAATTACGCTGTTACAAACTAAGTTTCTCACCCCTCATGTGACAGTTTGGTCTAATATTTGTATTAGGGCCTGGGGTCTTCTTGTTCTCTGCTGGTTGTCTTCACTGTCTCTAGGCAGACTATTTCTCCTCCTATCTCTAAGGCTGCAGCCTCTGCTGATGAAGGTAGTGACCTTCCTTGCTTCCTTATCTTCCACTGTGGATTAACTGTGGAGCCTCCCTTTACCTAAGTAGACAAAAAGCTCAGCATACGTAGGAAAAAGTTTACAACTTATGGCCTGAGGCTTCAGCATGCCTACCTACTAATGCTAAGAAGTTGCACTAAGAGACTATTTCCTTTTCTTCCTTTAAAAATGTACCACTTCAGTCCCTTTCTTATAACAACTCCCAGGGAATTCTATTTAGCTTCTGCAGTAAGTAATTTTCTACTAGGTCAAAAAGACTGATAACATGAAAGAAAGCATATCATCACTCTTTCCAAGTCTTCTCATTGTTCTCTTCAGGCTTTGAAAGACAAATGGAGATAAAAACCAGCAGTAAGAGATGTTTCAGTAAAAACAGGGAGGAAAGGAATATACATAGAGAACAAGTCTATTCAACAAGGAATCACCATCTCCACATAGACATTTATCATAGTTGATTTGCTACCTGAAAGACTCTTACAATAATACAATTTAATGAGGCTGGTGGGAAGTAGTCATTTGTAGAGTAATCAATATGAGTCTCAGACACCCATGTCCTTGGTCTGACATCATAGCAAAATTCCATTTTAAGCTATATTTTAAGACAATATGCTAGACCATGAGACAAAGTGACTAAAATTGTGCCCATCCATTTTTACAGACTCTGTCAAAGAATGTTAATGTCAATCAGAGAAGCATCATGTGTAACAATTTACATGTCACAGTTTGTTCATGAGAATTAGGAAAGTATGTTTCAGTCCTTGTCAGATGCTTATCTTGACAAGGTAGTAATTTTAGTTCGATCACACTTGATGGGTGAAGCCAAAGTAGTGATAATTAGTCAGAAAATTACTTCTGGAACCACGTAATTTAAAAATGATCAATGATGTCTGGACTTTTAGCTGCTATGTGCGATGGAAACTGGGCATGGATTAAGTCTTAAATAGGATAATAAATAAGGAACCTGGAAGGTACACTAACAAGTGACGAACAGCCATAATGCCAACATTATGTTGCAAACTCTTTCAATAAAAAAAATCTTATAAAGTGAACTTCTTTTTCACCATTAACATGTCTTCTAGATAGCTCTTTATGCAGAGATTACCACTGATTTTTTGTAAACAATCTCGTATTACTCTTAAATTTCATGCAAACACAAGAAACCCCTTTCCCAATCCTTTGAAAAGATTTTTAAAACTTGTATACTGATACTGCAAATTCTTGTAGGATCTTAAGGAATGTTTTTCTCAGTATCAGTCAAGCCAGGGTGCTTTTCTCTCTGATAGTAGTCTCTGAAATAAATCTCCTCTGAGCAGACACTTTGCACTACCAGCTCATCAAATGGCATATGAAGTTTCTGAGAAGACCTCCCTGCCACTGTCGATACTCTGCTGTGCTGGGCATTGTGAGAGTGGTCCAGGGTCCCATTAAAACTTCATAAATGGGAACGCCAGTCTCTTATTCACCACTGATTTCATAATCATCCTTAGCATAAATACTTCACATAATGAACCTCTTTACAAAAAACTTAAATATAAGCACTATGATTGCAAAGCTGTCATGTTCCTGGAATACTGACTGCCCCCCATCTCTTTAAAAATAGTAAGGGAAGTCAGATGCAGCCACATTCCTCTCTGAATTTAGTGCTTGATTAAATCATTAGCAAATCATCAGACCATGATGAGCAAACCACCCTCTATACCAAATGATGTTGTAATCATCAAAGCAATGTGAAAAATTAAAATCTCAAAGCAAAGGCTGACTGATTCTAGTATTTTCTAAACATGCATGGATTGTTGATTAATGTATCTTATACAACCACCAAAAGTAGACCAAAGCATATGATTCATTAAAGTCTGCTGGCTGGAACTGCTGATTGATTGCTCTCACATTCTGAGGATCACAAACATTCTGAGGATTTATGGCAGCTGCCTAACTCACTTTTTAAGTGATAATATTACAACTTTATTGGGTCAAGGAATGAATACTCAATAGGCAGGAATACCAAAACACAGGCACTGACATCAAAGTATAGTGAACACACATCGGCATCAATAGAGGTACATAAAAAGATTTTTAATCAACTGAAGTACATAAAGGCAGTAAAAAAAGGTAGGCAATTGCTGGTAGAAAATATCAGTTACATGGCATTACAACAGCTGCCTTTCAGTCACTAGACCTTCAAGATGTTGCATTAGCATAATATATAATATATATTCAAAAATTCAAAATCTGAATTTAGTGTAATCAAACTATGGTCTCCAAAAGGAAATAATCCAATAAAGGTTTATTATGCCTCTAGCTATTAGGAATCATGTATAAAAAGATCTCTGGAAAAGGAAAGATTAGAAACAAAAATTTCTATGAACTCATGGTATGAGTAGACTGCCACCTTATTGGTCAGGCTAGCCAGGTTTGGTGCAAAGCTAAGCAATTAAAGGGTACAACAATGTGCAAAAATATTACATATGCAGATTTTTACAGATTGACAAACTGAGGAACCCTGCAGTTTTTTGGCTGTAGACCAAACAAGCAAGTGACCAGAGCAGAAATAGAATGCAAGATTTCTTGCACTCCATTTATTAGAAGGTTACCCTTCAGACTACTTTACTGTTGCTTCTTTTTCTTCTCAAACAAACTTTTTTTGGTCTTTCATCACATAATCATATTCATGTAACAAACATATATTCCTGTATTACAGCATTCTGCACAACTGCTTTTGGGCACCAGCTCTTTCATGCACTGCACCAAAGCAGTGGTTGGTTGAGAAGATTTTTTTCAGAGACGCTTGTGTTTTTCATTTTGGTTGTTTGGAACACTCCTGATAAGGAACAATCACTAGAACATACCACAAAAATAATAAATATTCTACATTAATTTAAGCCTGCAGTCTAAATTAATGAATTAATACTTTATATTAATTCATATTAGTACTTGATATTAATTAAGGTCTACAGTAGATTCCCAACAATGCTGACTATGTAACATCCATAGGACCCCCCTTGTCCCTTTCTTTTGATTCTTTTTGGAACCCACTGCTGCAAATTGAATTTTATCCATGCCAGTATTTTATCAGTGCTTCAGTGTTTCATTAAAATACTACTTCTCTGATCCCCTGCCTCTTTGCACCTCACTCTGTCCTGATTAGGAATTGTCCAAGTGTAAAAAGCAATAGGCAGCCCCCAGGTCTTCGTAGTTAGGGCTGGCTTTTGGTTTCTGCTGAGGTATAAAGGCAAAAAATTAAGCTTGGGACCTTCTCAGACTTTTTTCAGATGAGCATGTGGCAAAAATCTTCCTGCTTGCTCTGCATCCCTCTTGTACCCTGTTGAGGCTGGAAAATGCTACCAAACAAAAAAGAAAGGGGAGTGTGGGGATACATTATTATTATTTCCTGATTCTTCTGAATTATAGCACACGGTGAGTGTAGGAATCAGTCACGTGGCACTTTCTGTGCTGCGGGGATTAGAAGAAGTAAACAGCTGTTCTCAAATTATCCTTTTTAAGCATACCATCCAGAATGAAAGAAGCAGCAGCATGGAATAAAGAGCTACATCAATACACATGCGGAAACATACTTTGCCAAAGATATGAAGGCACAGTCTCCTCAATGCACATCCCTGCATAAAAAGTATGGTAATTCTCTTGGCTCCAGAAAGTAGCTATTAAGAAAACAAATATTGAAGCTACTAGGAGAATATCCCATTAGTGATCTGCTTAAAATTAATTTCAAGTGAGGTCTCTCTGTTTCACTTGGCAAGAAAACCTAAGGCACCAAATGATCCTTTTGTTTCTGATGAATGCCTTGAATCTCATGTGGCCAGGCAATTGCAAACTGCCAATGCTAGAGAGCACGGAGTTCTGGAAGTCATAGAATATTCCTAGCAGTGATGTCTGGAGCTTTGAAGAGGATCAAAATACAGGTATTTTCTAAACATCCCCTGGGTTAATGGATCTGACGCACAACATAATGGTTTTCATCTTCCTTCACTGCAAACTGAACATGGGATATCCAGATAAATGTGACAAAAATAAATGCAATTTTGCAATTTGGTCTGTATTTGTCTTTAACTCATACTTTGATATCTAAGGTGTCAGTAAAGACAATATATTTTTTCTGTAATTAGGATGGTAAAGGAAGTAAATGCATGTTTCTTCCACTTCTTTTCAAACCTACAGCCAACCAGAAAGAGTTCATCACATGCTAAGGATAACAGAGAAGTAATAGACTGGCCCTGAGGCCAATACCCGGTACTTCAGAAGGAGATGCAAGAAGCCTCAGATTAAACAGCTAAAGAATTACTTTTTCAAAGGGAAAGTTACTAGATGCCCTGCAACTTTTCTCTCATCCTGGACTAAAGATGACTTTCATCCAGAAGTACATGGGGTTTTAGCTCTTTTGTAGTTCTGTGTCTTAAACCCTTCACATGTGTTAATCAAAGCCACTGCTTATCAAGGAAACAAATTTAGAAATCCTGTAACTCTTTACATTTTGGTTTAGTGGTTTGGGGCTTTTTGGTTGATTGGGGATTTTTGGGATTCTTTTTATTCTTCATAGCTAAAGCCTGTTTCTGCTGGTCACTGTTGGCTGCAAATCTTGTGCCATGACACAGACAGTTTTTGTCTCCTGAGACACAATGCCTCTGACAGTTCCCTAGAAGAGCTGCAACTGTGCACAAATATCTGTGAGCAGGTATGTGAATATGTAAGTACATTGGCTCTGAAGACTGTGATCTGTTTTTGTAAACAAGGATATTGCCTTTGAAACCTTTTCATGCTTTAAAAATAATGAAACATGGAAAGAAATTCTGCATTCACCATCAATGTTTGTGTTCTGCACTGGCATTAACCAGCTTAGCCAGACTGCTTACCTGAACTAAGAGTATATTCAGCCAAGGGAAGAAACTCAATAATCCTATCTGTCTGACTGCCAGTTCCTCTTGCCAGAGACGTTTGACTGAGAGACATAAAAGGTTGTTTCATTATATTATAGTTTTCCAAATTAAAGAGAGAATCACTATTATTATTATTATTATTATTATTATTATTATTATTATTAAAATTACTTTTTTTTCTAAATTGGCATAGGCTTGTGAAAAAAACACCTCTCATAACTGGGGAAATCAATGAAAACTTCTCATTTGAGGCCTGAAAAATATTCTAGTCATACCCGAGCTCTGAAAAACTGAGCCAATATAGAGTGGGCTTTGATTTTGCTGCTATTTGGTCCAAGGCAGCTTCACTTCTATACTTGTCCAGGGGAAGCCAAATTCTGCATTTGTCATGGAAATCAATGGCAGCCAAAGAATGGTTCTTAAGTAACGTCAATGACAGCATAAATACAAATCTTATTTCATGTTTGCTTTCAGGGTCTTTAGCCCTGTTTTAGTCGTCTTTGTCAGCCAGACAATTCAGAAGGTACAAAGAGCACATGTGTGCCATGACTGTAAGATTTACAGACATGACTGTCGGATAGCTAAGCGATCAAAGGCCAAAGAAAAGATTTTCTTGGCTTCTTGAACTCATTCCTCTCTGGGGCTAGCTTGCAGCAGAAGTTTCTAATGGCTCAATAGTATCATTCAGTACATATTCATAATTTCGTAAGTCTCAGGTTTCTGTGAACTCTCTGAACGAGTCCATCTTGTTTAAAATCTCAGTAAATCATTGAGTCAGCAAAGGAAAGATCAAAGACCTTGTTCTGAGAAAGAGAAAGATGAAATGCGGTAAAAAGCTAGCAGAAAACTGAGAAAAGAGAAGGGACAGCTGTTCTTAAAGAATATTTGTAAATACTCAGTAGGAGCATATAAAGAGTGTTAGTGACCACTGACAAAAGCTGGATAACATTCATTAGTTACAGTAAAGGACTCTGTTTACTTGGCCAATTTCTGCTCTCAGTTTGACAAATGTAAAATGCTATGAATGCAAGACATTGCAAACTACCTATCAAAACATGCTGTACCCGTGCCTAATAACAAGCTGAGCTGCTAAGTGGTAAGTTCCACCAAAACATCATTGGCCATGTACTTTGCCATGCAGTTGCATTTTATTGGGAGAGGTAGAAATACGATTATGCAAAATAAGTTGCTCTAAAATAAAGATTTAGTAGCAAGACAAACTTTTCTTAATCAGATGGTTTTAAGTTCTCTTTTGCCACAGACTGCCTCTGGATCAGAAGATTTTTGCAGCCTTGAGACAAAGAAGTTCTGTGATCAGGCTCAGTCCTATCTTAACATGTATAAATGGTTCTGGGAACAGATTTTGTTTCATGTCCTGCCAAGAGTACAGGCGAGCCAAGATAATTTTTGACCACTTATATCCAGCTGTGCAGGAAGCCCATTTGAGTTTCTGCTCCAGTAAAGCACCATCCTACTCAGAGAGCATCCAGAATCACTCACATGATTTAATTTTTGTTTGGTTTTCAGTTATGAACAGATTTATTTTAGCATCCAGGAATGGGGAAATAAGTAGGGTAACAATGTAAAGGGAACACTCCAAAGACAAGCACACCCAAAATACTACCACATGCACTGTCAACTGCAATAAAACATCATAGCAGTGCCCTTCAGTATACTCTGAATCTGCAGTGTGCTGCACATTTAATAATTATCACACTTAGTTTAAAAAAGGCTAGAATAACATCAAGTGAAAGCCCAAACAGTGAGAGCAACTCAAATAAGAAAGAGCTCTGAAATCACAGAATGTGATCCAGAGAGGATTTTTATTCCAAAGACACTGATGTGTTGGTCAAACTGATTAAAGTATCATCTTCCTGCCACTGGCTTCCTATGGACCTCAAATAACAAAAGTTCTGCCCAACGTGTTGGGTTACAATACCATATAAATCCAATTATAGAACTGTGAAATCAATACAGAGCTGCACAGAACTGTGCTGCCCAATGAGAATGATATTTCCAAGTCCCATGAGCACTAGCTCTTAATACAGCATTAGAAAGAGATAGGAATAATAAATACCCTCAAGCTTGATTCCACTGTTAACTGACCTGCACTTGCAGAATTGCAAATGGAAGTTTTGTCTCTTTCACATACTGCTTGTGCCAAAGCACTGTCTTTCTGTATCTTTTTTGTCTGACTTCTAAGAGTGCTACCTACAACTTACCTGTAGAGAATATAGACTAGCTCTAAATAGTAGCCTTGCAACTCTAGGGCTGATACAGCTTTTATACATTAAGATTGCTCCTATCCTGAAGACTGAAATTGCACTGAATTAAAACTGTGGTCTTATTTAAGAAAATATACTGTCCTTAGGAGGATACAGAAAAATGTCAAAAACTGTGTCAATCTTTTTTTTCAGTAAAATTCATAGCAGTACTAGCAGTAGTGTGCGTCCATAAGACTATGTATCAACCCGACTTTATGACTGGGATACTCTCTTTATGTGGGGTGCAGATCATGAGACGGATCCCAGAGGGGAAGGATTTACTTTTCACTAAGTTCAGTAGATGCAGAGGAGCTCTAGTCCCTTAATCAATCAGGTCTAGTGAACAACCTTCACTGTGCTCCTCTTGACCAAGCCAGAGCTTGAAATAATCTCATAAACAGACTCTGGGTCTTGGAATTGTGTGGACTAGGATAAATATGACTTGAATAAGATTGTGTAAAACATTTGGTCTGTGACACAGCTGTTGAAGCCATTATCACTTAGCAATTATATTATCATAAAGCTGTCAATTGTGCAGTGCTTATGGGTAGCATTCCAGATTCTGGAAGCCCATGACAAATACTTACCTTGCTCGCTTTGCCTCCGCAACTGAAAGAATTTTGAGAGACCTGCCCAAAGAGACTTTTTGAAGAGACAGTGAAAAAATAGGGAATAGCAAGGATCAGAATGATTGAGCTAGGATTTTCACGTCTATTCCCACAGAATCTTTCCTTCAAACCCATCCTGGTTTCCTACATACTGACTTCAGGAAATAGTGAGATTAATTCTTCACAGCTCTGGTCTCTGTGGGAAAACACTTTCAACTGCTTTTATTTTCCTCAGGCATTTTTGACAAGATTAAAGCAGGAAAAAATGCAGAAGAGAAATAGAGAGGTGAAGGAAGAGAGAGCTGCTTAGTGAATTAATGGTGGCCCACAGGATAATTCCTCTTTCTATTTAGAATTCATTTGCCTTTAATGGTTGTTAAGTGGGATTTGTATAATAGGTTGTGTCTTTTTAAGCAATTAATTTACACAAGCTTAGACATTTCAGAAGGAACCATTACAGACTTAGCTGTCTCTTCTGTTTAGCTTCTTCAAGAGAGAGTAAGCAGTAAATCAGCATTAGGATTTGAGGGGGAACCTATCACTTGAAGTAGTCTGGGCTGGGATAGGCATAGGTTCCAAAATTTGAGGATACCATGTGTGTCTACAGGGTCAAGGATAAGTGAAGTCTTTCCTTTGCAGTGCTCTATGTCATTTTTTATAGGACTAATGGTGACAGAAATGGCAGTCTTGGAGCTAAAATGGCACATAAAACCTGTCGTAGTTGATTTTAAAGTCAGTAAATGAAATATATATTCCTGGTGGTTTCAGCAGGTAATATAACTATTCCTATGAGACTAGGACTAGAATTTGCTTCTTCCAACTTAATAAGAATGCTAAGAGAGCAGGACCTCAATCATAAACCTATATAGTTTAATGGAACAATTTTATTGTTTTTAATGTATCTTCCTTCAGAGCACTGCAGGAAGCATAACAGCAACCTCTAAAAGGAAAGTTGAAATGTAGTGCAGATACAAAGAGTCAACTTATTTGGTAGAGAAAAACATATCTTCCTTTATACTGGGTGTGTGAGAGTCAATTTAGAAATCATCATTTATTTATGCAAACATCTCAAAAATTAAAATACTATTTAAGACTCTTCAGCTTTGAGATTCCATTTATGGAATCACAGTGAATATCTTGAGTTTGGAAGGAATCTCTGGAAATTGTCTAGGCTGGCCTCTGCTCTTGAATAATAGTCAGCTAGAGCAGCTTGCTCAGTATTCAATTAGGTTTGAAACATCTCCAATGATATTCAAAATCCAAAGATATTCAAGGACTGTACAACATAGCTGGGCAATTTGTTCCTGTGTTTGACTACCCTTGCAGTAAAAAGTGAGGGGGGTTATGTTTAAACAGAATTTTCTGGAATTGAATTTAAGCCTCTTACACAAGTGAGAATAGCTGATGTTGTTTTCTTTATTCAGACATTCATACCCATCAATAAGGTTCTTCTTCAACCTTCTTTTTTAAGGCTAAATAATCCTAGATCTCTCAGCCTCTCCTCATATGAAAGGTGCTCTAGTCCCTTCATGATCTTAGCGGCCCTTTGCTGGACTTGGTCCAGCATGTCCATATAATTCTTGTGCAGAACTAAATACATATCTCAGATGTGATCTTGCTGGTGCATAATAGGGGTAATAACTTCCTTGATCTGGGAATACTTTTCTTACTGCAGAGACAGAAATGCAGCTGGCCTTACTTGCTGCAAGGGCATGCTGCTGACTTGTCTTCAACCTTTCCTTGAGGACTCCTACAGTCTTTTTTTCTGCAAAGCTGCTTTCCAACTTTGCTACGAGGTTATTCTTTCCCATCTAAAGGTGATCCCATTCTCTCAACAGGTGTATCAGTCAGTCCAGTTTTGTATCATCTGCAAAATTGCTGAGGGTGCACTCTGTCCAACTGCCCAACCCATTATTGAAAATGTTAACTTGCTGTACAAGAGATGGATGGCATCAATCATCATTTTCAGCCACTGCAGTGAAGAATGATAGGTAGCAATCGCAAAGATTTTCCTTTGTTACAAAGGTAACAAAGAGTATTTTAGCTAATCTATCACCTATTTTACTGGCAAACACGTCTTCTTCCAGAATTCTCTTGGGAACAGCCTTATAAATAAAAACATGTTCCTCTCAGAAAGGAGAAAGAAAAAAGCCACAAAGCAAACTGGTGGGTGCAGGACAAAGAAATTCTGATAAAGAATTGACTTTGCAGAAAACTAGGAGTCAGCAACAACTTTTCCCGGCACTGATGCCCTATGCGTACTTACGTATCTACACGAAAAAGGTATAAAAAGTAACTAATTGCTTACTCAAAATTAACTTCTCTGCAAAAGCTTCATTGCATGACATCTCCGAGACAAGACAGGACCCTTGCTGGGGAAGCCTGGCTGACTCCAGACTCTGTGATATTGGTAATCTTTAAAGGGAGACTTCTGTTCTTGATTAGCCTCACTCCTGAGAGAATTTTCTTGAGTGTCATACTAGTAACACCTCATATAATATATAGTAAGTAGAAAGCAATTGTCTGAGTTTTAATTCATAGCCCTTAGAAAGTTAATAACACATTTGGGCAGGGGGAAGAAAATAGTGAAAAGCCCTCACGAAGCCAGAATAGTTTTCTGAATTAATTAAAAGCTTAGGAAATTTGTCCTGCTGGAAGTTTTCCTAGCCTCTCTGCAGATTTACACACTATAATAAATTATCAGCTGCATCTGAAAAGTCCCCTCTATCTCTACAATTGTAAAATGACATGTTATAGCTTTGCTGGAATTGAGACACCAATGTTAAGTGCAAGGTCCACAAAACCCTTGAAGTTTCACCTCTAATTTGTATTGAAACCCAGAACATTTCAATACCACATTCATTTGCTGGTCTATAGCAAAACAACTGGTTAATGAGGAGGGATCAGTCATGAGCATATGAAGAGGCTGTGTGAGTAGCAGGAGAACTAAAGTGCTAAACTAGTGACCCAGAGATATGATGGGGGATGAAAAGGGGTTGGGACAACATGGTCTTTAAGGTCCATTCCAATCCCTTAGCATTCTATGATTGTATTATTCTATAATTCTATGATTCTGCGTTGTGTTTCACTGGAATTGAGCTGGTCCTTGATTTCAGTCAAGAACCATATTTCCAGGCCACCATTTTCTGAAAACATTAGTTTTCACTTGCCCTAAGTGAGCTGGTGGCTTACTTACATTATCCTTCAGAGATAGAGGTTCTCCTGAAGTACCTGCAGGGAAAATGCATGAGTGCTCCTCCCAGTCAGATGCTGGTGCATCCAAGAGGATGGGTTTTTAAATCAACACAATACATTTCAATGAAAATCTCCTGGACATGGTACTTGATGTGCATTTCATGGAATGATTTCGTTTTGTGTGTGAGCAACAGTATTAATAGACTCTAGTAAATTATTTGATTCTTATCGTATTGGCTAATGAAAATGATTGCACAACTGTCAAAGAATTGGGACTTGGACCTGCCCGTTCTCTCATGCATTTCAAACACTGATGTTACTGGTCAACAAGCACACACTACAGCAATAATCTAGTATGCTAAGATGTCATAATTATTATTTGTAGGTAAAAACCTCACATGTTCCAGGACACTGGCACTCTATAACAATTTAAGTTTCTGGGAAAAATGCAAAATTATTCTTACCCTCCTTCCTAGGCTAGGAAAAATAGTTAAATTTATTTTGCAACATGTAAAACTAGTGAAAAAATTATCTGTCTCTTTGATAATTAAGGGCAAGATGGATCATAGACTCTTTATCATTGCTAGGTCAATCATCTATTATGTCATTAACAAAAAGCATTTTTATCCATTTGCTGCTTGATCTGTGTTACAGAGTTTGATGACTAACCTCCTCTTTATGGAGAGCTGACTATTGTAAAGGGCTGAATAAAGTCCAGTTTTGTTCATACCTTCCACTCCATGCAGAAGAAGTGTTAAATACCTGAGAATTTCCAGCAGATGGTCAACAAGTTAATTAGTGTCCAAGATGATTAAGTGGCACATGACATACTAGAAAAAACAAGAGACCTGCTATTCCTTGGCTTGGAGAGAAGAAACTTAAGGGCAGGTGGGGCTAGGGGAAGTGTAGTTCCAACCTTTCACTACCAAAAGAGGCAGATGTAGGGAAATAGAGACAGTGCATGCCATAATGACAAAATGGAATGGTTAGGGTTGCAGGAATAAAAGGAAAAGTATTTGCCCTTGAGGGTCCTACTGTGCCAGAACAGAGAGTGCCCAGAAAGACTGTAGAAACTCCTTCCTTGCAGGATCCAATTGGCAAATTGGTAAGCCCCTAAGCAACCTCTTCTAGGTTATAAACTGGAATTGCTTTAAGTTAGAGGTTGGACCACAGATCCCTAGCCCCCGGGTGTTCCTTCAGGCAAAAAGTATTGTGTGATTCTATGAAATTGTCTCCTGATTGCCAAAGAGCACAAAGTATATAGACAGTTAAACTGGATATGAGACTTCAGTACTATGTTTTGCTACAAATATCCCATTGTATTCCTTCATGAAATACAAAGTGAAATAACTAATGTAAAGTGTCCCTTGTCTTAAGATCTTCAGTATGTATAGCTAAGACACACAAAAAAGGCAGGAAGATAAATAGATAGAAGGGTGATGTTATTTACTCAGTGGAACAGTACAAGATTACTGTCAAAGGCAGAGTTAGGTCCTGTACCACTGAGCAATATTCTAGGGAAAAAACCTGATTTTCTTTATGCTCTTAAAATGCAACACTTCTCTCATAATTATAATTAAAAACATAAGTTTTCCAGTGTAATAATTTGCCAGTGAGCTGATACAGACATTCTCATACAGTCATTAACTACTACAGCTATGATTATTGGGTTTGCCAATTACAGTTTCATTAGGATGTCTTGGAAATGTAGAAGAAAAGGAGGAAATGATTGAAGAGCTGGCTGAAGCAAGGAGTGGCAGCAGGCAGCAGAAGGCCATGGAGGTGCAGAAGGAGGAGGCAATGGAGAAAGTCACAAAATAAGTTGCAAAGGGCTGCAGCAGAAGCAGAGAAGGAGGAGGTGACAGAGGAAGTGATGTAAGAAAGGAGGCAGAAGAAGGTGGTGGAAGAGAAGAAGATGGTGATTGAGGTGGCAGAGTAGGTGACAGAAGAAGCTGGAAGAAGGTGGTGAATAAGGGAATATGGAGGGAGTGGAAGGTGGAAGAGGCCAAAGGTGGAAGGACGCATTGACTAAAGGGTGGAATGGTGTGGTGGTGAAATGCAGAGGTAAAGGCAGGGAGACAGAAGGCATCTTTGGCATATGGAGGCAGTGACTGATTAATTCAGCAGTGGAAGGTGGCAGCAGTAGGAGGTGGCAGAAGGCAGCAACAGGAGGCAGTGATGGAATGTGACAGCAGACTGCATTGACAGGAGCTGGTGGCAGCAGAAAGCAGTGGAGAAAGACAGCAGAGACAGGCGGTGCATGAAGGCAGCAGCGGTGGAAGGAGGCATCAAAAATGGTGGTGGAAAAAGACAAGAATGTGGAGGAGGCAGAAGGAAGGCATTTGCGTTGGAAGGTGGCTGTGGTAGATGAAGGCAACAGAATCAGGCAGAAAAATAGAAGGAGGAGGCAATGGTGGAGGGAACAAAAAAAGGCAGGGGAAGAAAGCCACAGAATAAAGAAGGAGAAGGAAATAGAGGAAGTGAAGAAAAAATGTAAGAAGAGAGAAGAAGGCTACAGACAAGGCAATGAAGGAAGGTGGCAGAAGACATTGGAAGAAGAGAAAAAGGAGGCTATGCAAGAAGACAGTGAGAGGGAGGAGGAGGCTGTGAAAGTAAAGAAGAAACAACTGAGGAGGCAATAGAAGACAGTGGTGCTGAAGGCAATGGAAGAGGCAAGAAACAACAAAGGAGGTGAAGGGAAAAGGTGGCAGAAGAAGTGAAGAAGTCAAGGAGGAGGCAATGGCGATGGTGAAAAAACGCAGTGAAGGAAGAGAGGGCAGATGTGACAATGTAGCAGAAGTGATGGAAGTAGAAAGGGAGGATGTGAAAGAAGGCAATGGAAGAAGGTGCTGGAATTAAGAAAGAAGGAAGTGATGAAGAATGTGATGAGGGTAAGTGATGGAAGAAGACACCAGAAAAAGGTGGTGGAAGCAAAGGAGGATGTGATGCTGCAGGTGATAGAAGAAGATGGCAGACGAAAAGAAGGAGAGGGAATGGGGAAGGTGGTGGAATAAAGTGTCAGAAGAAGGCATCAAAAAAAGGGAAGGAAGACTTGATGGAAGAAGGTGTTGGAGAAAGAGCAGGAGGCAAGGGAAGGAGGCAGTGTGAGGAGAAGGCCACAGAAGAAAGCAGAGGATGAAAGTGGTAGAAGAAGGTGGTGTAAGAAGAAAAGGAGGAGGAAGTAGAAGAGGTAGAGTAGAATAGAATAAGACAGTGGAAGAAGATAGCAGCAGAAAGGAAGGAAGAGGCAATGGAAGAAGAGATTAGGAGAAAAATTAGGAAAAGTTGAAAGATTAGGAGAAGATGAAAGAGGAGATGGAGGAGGTGACTGTTCTTATTTTGGTTGGCATACATTATTTTCATACATTTTTTCATACATTAATTTTCTTCTTAGTATCTGGTACAGCACTGTTTTTAATATGAGAATAATATTGATAACACACTGATATTTTGGTTGTTCCTATGTAGTGCTTACTCCAATTCAAGGACTTTTCAGCTTTCCATGCTCTACCATCAAGGAGGTGAACAAGAAGCCGTGGGGGAGCACAGATGGGACAACTGACACTAGCTGGCCAACAGGATATTCCAGACACCAGAACATCATCCTTAGAATATACACTGGAGTTGGACAGACAGAACTAATCACTGCCCAGGGACAGGCTGAGCATTGCTCAGCAGGTGGTAAGCATCTGAACTTTGTTTTTCTTGTGTTTTCTTTCTCTGTTATTGTTATACTTTGTTTTAAGAATTAAACAGTTCTTATCTCACCCTAAAAAAGTTTTGCACCTTAAAGCATAATGATCCTTATTTGCTGCCAATGTGGGGCATGAAGGGTTGAGATAACTACAGATCTGACCAAAGTGTGAGGAAACAACATAATTATTGCTTATTTTCAAGAAAGAAGAAAAGCATTCGTTTTTATCAGCTTATGATATGATAGAATCGCTAGTCTTGAAATTAATCTGATCTGTGTGCTAAGCATTGCTGTCACCTCTGTGTTTTGGGAGCCATCTATTGGGAACTATTAATAATTACACGTTTTGCCTTTTCTCCTTGCAGAGCCAGCATAGGGGGGAAACTTCCTTCCTTCCTTCCTTCCTTCCTTCCTTCCTTCCTTCCTTCCTTCCTTCCTTCCTTCCTTCCTTCCTTCCTTCCTTCCTTCCTTCCTTCCTTCCTTCCTTCCTTCCTTCCTTCCTTCCTTCCTTCCTTCCTTCCTTCCTTCCTTCCTTCCTTCCTTCCTTCCTCCCTTCCTCCCTCCCTCCCTCCCTCCCTCCCTCCCTCCCTTCCTTCCTTCCTTCCTTCCTTCCTTCCTTCCTTCCTTCCTTCCTTCCTTCCTTCCTTCCTTCCTTCCTTCCTTCCTTCCTTCCTTCCTTCCTTCCTTCCTTCCTTCCTTCCTTCCTTCCTTCCTTCCTTCCTTCCTTCCTTCCTTCCTTCCTTCCTTCCTTCCTTCCTTCCTTCCTTCCTTCCTTCCTTCCTTCCTTCCTTCCTTCCTTCCTTCCTTCCTTCCTTCCTTCCTTCCTTCCTTCCTTCCCTCTTTCCTTCCTTCCTTCCTCCCTCCCTCCCTCCCTCCCTCCCTCCCTCCCTTCATTCCCTCCAGGCCAATTACAAAAGCATTTGAGGCTCCTATCTGAAGCCCCTTCCAAAGCCTCTAGCAGACCCTCTTGCAGAAATCACTAAGGGAGACTCAAGGTTGATCCCTAGGCGTTTGGAGTCAGGCATACTGATATAGTCTGTATGCTCCACCTGAAAAAGAGATACTGGCAGTAGAAGAAGAGGAAGGCATTACAGCGGAAGAAAGTGGCAAAAGAAGGGAAAGGAAGATGGAAGCAGTAGAAGACAATGAGAAGGGGATGAAGAACAGAGTGGAATAACGTAGCAGAAGAACATGTCAGAAGGTGGTATTGGAAGAATAGGAAAAAGGAGGAAGAACAAGGCTGTGGATGATGTACTGTAGAAGATGACAGAGGAAAGAACAGAAAGAGGCAGCAAAAGGAGACAGTGGAAGAAGAAAAAGAGGAGGCAACTGAAAAAGGTGGCAAAAGAATATGGCAGAAGAATAGAAGGTGGCAATGGAAAAGTTGACAGAGGATGTCAGCCAAAGAGCTCACAGTGGTGAAGAAAAGAAGCATAACTAGGGAAGTAAGAGACAGTAGAAAAGACAATGAAAGAAGGCAGCAGAATTTTAAAAAGAGGAGTCAATGGAAGAGGTAGTGGAAGAAGATGACAGAAGAAGAAAAGTATGATTAGATGACTTAAGGAGACAATAGCAAGTTGTGGCAGTAAATGGTAGTGGAAGAAGACAAGGAGCTCTCCTTGGGGAATGTTTCTAATCATCCCAAAGCTTTTCCCTTCCCTCTGACTCTGCCCTTCCCTCTCCTACTCTCCCAGTTCGTTCTCCACCAAAGCTGGACACTGTATCTTAGTTGCCACAGCCTTGCTCGGCCTCACTCTTCTCTAGATGCCTGGTTTCTCTGCCTCGGAAAAGGAAGCAAGAAGAGGGCAGGAAGAAATTACACCAAGGCAACTGAAGAATTTCCAGGACACAGGGAAATTTTGCTCAAAAGCTGGAGAGGAAAATGTGCATGAGCATTAGTTGCTCTCTGGATCAGATTTAAATAATAATGCAAGCAGTACAAGAACAAGCTTTAGGGGAAGGAAGACATAGGTATCCTTTCTGAGAGACAGAGAGAAGTTGTGTAGAGAGCAGTGTTCTAAGTAGTCTTTATGTTTCCCAGGAAAGACAGGTATTTTACTCCCTCAGCAAACGCTTTATAACAGAATCATTAGGGCAAGCGTTCCCATCATTTAAGCCCTATCTCCAGTTCCATATCTACCTGAACAAGAACAGCCCAGCAGCACTGACAGATAAATCCACATTCTAACACATATCTATGCCAGGTCAGACCTCAGCTGTGCTCTCCCATCCTGCACAAAAGGCACTGAGGTGCTCCCAGGAGACCTTCTATGCTGCAAATGAAGGCATGAATTTGGGTAACTGTCCAAATGTTTGCAGGATTTAAGCAACTCTGACTGTCCTTCTCTGTGTGACTGGTGACACATTGGCAAAATGGGGAGAGTCCACAGAGGCATGTAATAATTTTTGGTCTCTTGCTGGGCTGTAGTAGAAGGGAACATTCCAACACCAGGCCATTCCTGGGGACGAGGGAGATTGGATCAGGGTCTTTCAACCTCATAGGCCACCAAGGATTTTTCTTCCATGTGTCCTTTCTCTTTTTTGAGGCCATGTAAATGTTTTGCATCCATAAAAACCTGTGAAAAGGACTTCATAGCTTTCCTAAAATAGAGCAAATATCCTTTGTTTGCTCTGAACAAGCCATCCCCACCAAGTTTCAGATGCCTAAGAGGCAATAAGCAATCCATTGTTGCCCAGGCTCCCCAGGCCATTCATAATTTTATAAATCCTTGTCATGTCCTACATCCTCTTTCTCTCTAGGGCAGTAAGAATCCATGTCTTTGCAAGGACAGAAATAGAAGAGAAGCATTGTGGCCATAGGTGAAAGAGAAATACAGCCATAGAGAACAAGGCGACAGGCTCTGATGGCAGTTTTGTTCAGGTGTGGAGAGCTGGATGGTAAGAAGCTTTGGAGAATGCACAGCTTCGCCCAGAAAGGAGGCAGGTGGGAAGAGAGAATCAATACCACCTCCACCACCAAGTTCTGTGGAGGTATACAAGGACTACCTTCAGAAACTCCTCCTGATTTATGCTCCTAGGAAGCTTTATCTCTGTCAGCTCACCCTTTTAACAGGTTTCTTTTTCCCAGGATTTTGCATCAGCCTGGACAAATGTATTTCCTTTATCTGAGTCCAGTGTTGATACACTTGACTGAAATGTTTGAACTAGGAACATGAAGTTCTAGAAGTACAAGCTGCCATTGCTTGTCCCTTAATAATACCTAACACAGCTGCCCTTCACTCACCATCCCTCCCCCTTACTCTGTCCCTGGAGCCACCAGCTTTCTATTGCAGCATTGCTGTATGAAATGAGAAAATCGTTTGCAATAACAGACGTACACCGTTGAGAGCATTCTTTGAAAGACCCTGCAAAAAACATAACAATGGGTCTATGGAATGTTCAGCAGCAAATCTGATGACAGCCCTTGTCTATGGCAATGGCATATTTTGGAAAAAAAAATTAGAAATTTCAAACTAAACACTATTTTAAATGGGAACATTTTCTTGCTCCACTTAGTTATGGTGGGATTGGACAGCTTTGGTAATTTTTTACCCTCTTAGTCCTATTACGGACATTTTCCTTTCCCACAGGAAGCTTCTAATTCTTCTTTCATTCACAGGATAAAACATGCTTGTAATAAAGCTGTGCACTAATACTAGTTTAAAGGCCAACGGAATTCACACACCCCCTTGAAGGAGTCCCTGGCCTCAGACTTGCACTTCAACATGAACAAAAATTTGTCTGGACAGTGACACTGCGCTTATCACTCCTCCAGGACCAACATAAAATAAATCAGAAATGGAGTAGGAAGAGTGTTCCTATTTAGTCTCTCAAGCTATTCCAGCATCTCCAAACATATGGCTTCTCTTTCCTGTCTCTGGAGAGAATCCTGTGTCCTTCAGGCGCTAACATGATGAAGTTGGCAGCTGCTTGGAGAAGGAACATGATTATTCAGCAAAGCATTAGGCTTTAGTAAACTTTGCATCATGACAGAAATCCCCACTCCTGCAGAGACAGATTTCAGAAGATCTCACTATTTGTGTTCACAGGATTATTGCTCATCTACATTACACTCATAAAAATCAGCATTATACTGAAATTCTTGTGTGACAAAAATGAGTCTATGTAGAACATTCCAAAGATGAATAAATCCTGGTTTGGTACTTAGGCAGATATTTTAATACAGGTTAGGAAACAGAAATTAGAAAAGGGAGATGCTGGGCATTCCCACATTGGAATTATTAAACTTATGAAGAAATGATGAGGAGGTATAAGATAGCTTTACTATCCTCCCTTTTGAAATTACAATGGAGGAAAGCACTGATTTAGGAAAACACAGTGTTGCATATGATAAAAACACACATTATTCATGTAAAGGCATTTGCTAAAATAAACTTAACAAAGTTAACCACCCGGTTTGCTGGATTTTTTTTTCAAATAAATGCATTGTATCTTTCCATCCACTACCTAAAATATGCAACTTTGGGTAAAAATGTGGATTTTTAAGAAAGATACTGTCAGCACAGAGGTATACGAAAGAGGTTTGAGAGTTGTTCTCAACAGGTGCTGGGTATAAGAATGAGACAGACAAACAACTACACATCGTTGAAAGCCAAAATGTATTTTTAGATTGAAGGCTATCTGATGGAATAATTAAAATAGCTCTCTATCTTAGCAGAAGTTTATGATTAACAAGTATGTTTTTTGTACATTCTACCAATGCCTGTTAATGGCCACATTTGGATCTTCAAATTTTCCACTGTGTACTTTTTGTCTGGAGAAAACCTTGGACTAGAGATAAGGCCACTACCAAAACCATATTTCTAGCAGCTCCCACATCCAGTCATCCACTCTGGGCTTGAGGTTGAATCAAGACCATGAAGTGTCTGCTGCTTCTCGCCTTCATTGGGGTGGCTGGTGAGTATACTTTTTATTTCTCTTTCTATCATTTAATAGGAAGCTGATTTTCTGAGCAAAACTGCAAGGTAGCCTATTGGGGGAAAGCCAAGTCCAGTTTCAACTGGCAGAAGTTTGAAGGCAGAGCCCTGCACCTTCCATCTTCTGTCTGCTCATAATGCCTTGTGCCACAAGCTGGGAAATGAATGCTTTCATAGGGGTTCCTGACCCAGCTGTAGAGATGTGGCCATAGGTGCAGAAAAAGGCTGCCTCCTTCTTCAGGACTAAGGAATAGTTCTGGCCCAGGAAGTCCTAAAGCAACTGAAACATTTTGGACCCTGGCTAGGTGCTCCAAGAAAATACCACTGCATACTTGCTTTTACTTTTTCCCTCAGTCCACTCTTCATTGTTTCAGTAGACAGGATCCTGGGAAAGACATACCCGTGATGTGATCCAACAAGGCCATTTCTATGCCTTTATGTTCCCTCAGGGAGTAGCCAGCAGGGCTTTAGTTGCAGATATGTGAGGCACCAGTGTAAGTCTGATCCCCTTTGTTAAGGGTGCACCAAATGCATGTGCCTTAGTCCTGCCTAGCCTGAGTGTCCATAGCAGGGGAGCCTACAAGTGAGGGGCTTCAGGCAGGCAGTCACAGGGCAGATGACAGGCCACATTACCTTAGGCCAGCTGTTGACACATGGCACTTCTTGTCTCCTAGTTGCCTTCCCCACCTTTGCTGAAGATGATGATGACAAGATTGTGGGAGGCTACACCTGTGCAAAGAACTCTGTGCCCTATCAGGTGTCCCTGAATTCTGGATATCACTTCTGTGGGGGTTCCCTCATCAGCAGCCAGTGGGTCGTGTCAGCTGCTCACTGCTACAAATCGTGAGTGGAAAAATTACTTTCCTCTCTACCCTACTTCTGTCCTCCAGTTCACTTCTAGCAGAAGTTCTGAGCCATGAGATAGAAATATCTAAGTGCCTCCATTCTGACCGGAGACAGACAAGGGATGGGTGGATCACTCCGGATGCTGAGCCAAGGCATCCTGAGGGGTTTGCCACTTCTGAAAATGTTTCTGTGAAAGAAGAACACCTCTGAAATAACAATGGGATAATCAAGCAGAGAGTTCTGGGCTGTGATTTCTTATCAATTGCATGAATCTTGCTAAAGCATTGTCCCTGGAGAACAGGAAGAGGAACGAGGTCAGGCTAGAGCAGTTTGCCTTGTCCCAGAACATCTGAATAAAGTGCTGCTCTGTATTCAACTGCCGTCATCTATTTACAAACCTGCAGAAATTCACCAGCCATATTGGGAGTGGGTTAAGATCTCGGTGTGGATTCCCAGGGCTCCCTGCAGGACAAGAAAAATCCCCTGCCCCAGAAGGCTTCCGTGGCAGTGATGTTGGAGCGAGTGCACTCTGCGACAGGGAACTTTCTCTCAACCTGCCAGTAGCAGTAAAGTCCACGCTGTGCCTTCTCTTTTCCAGTCGCATCCAAGTGCAGCTCGGGAAACACAACCTGGAGCTCACCGAATCCACCCAGCAGTTCATCAACTCTGCTAAAGTCATCCGCCACTCTGGCTACAGCGCCTACACCCTGGACAATGACATCATGCTCATCAAGCTGGCCACCCCAGCCCAGCTCAACAATGCTGTCCAAACCATTGCTCTGCCTACCAGCTGCGCGGCCACCGGCACCACCTGCCTGATCTCCGGCTGGGGCAACACTCTCAGCAGTGGCTGTGAGTACTCTGGGGGAATGTGCAGACCCCTGGGGGACCAGGACAGTCTCTAAGTCCTTGCCATTAACCCCTAACACGACAGGACAAACAGGGAAGTGCTGTGGGACAGGTTTATGAGTGATGGGTCAGTGTAGGGACTGCACAGTGGCTTCAGCTAATGTCAACAGAGTTCTCAGTTCTCTGAGAATAAGGGTGAAGTCCAAGACTGTGGATCTACAATTCCTACTAGAGACCTCCATTCTCTCGCACCAAAGGTCAGAGATGTGCATGGTGAGTGGTGTCTATTCCACTGATGACATCTAAACCTGGACAAGAGGAGAGGATGGTTTTCCTGAGGCTCAGGTTTCTTCCAGTGTATGTATGACAAGAGTGGCCCCACTCTTGCCAATTGATGAACTTCCAGGTGCCAGAAAAGTTAAGGTGGCTGCAGCATAGAATGGTGGGTGGGCCCATGAGTAGAATTTGTTCTGTCTCTACAGAAGGAACCCGTGCCGTGCTTACTGTTGAGAGGAAGCAGGATGGCTGCTGGAACAGGGTGTCTGGCATTTGCTTTTCTGCCAAGATCTTCTGCAAGCTCTGAAAAGACCTCAGCAATGCCATCAACCATGTCTCCCTATTTCCTTGTAGCTAACTACCCAGACCAATTGCAGTGCCTGAAGGCTCCAATCCTCTCCAGTGCCGACTGCTCTTCTGCCTACCCTGGGCAAATTACCAAGAACATGATATGTGTAGGATTCCTGGAGGGAGGAAAAGACTCCTGCCAGGTAAATCATCTGCCCCTCCTTTCCCGGTCATTTCTCTCCTGCCTTTTCCCAGCTGAAGAGGCCTTCGCATTACAGAGTCAGCTATACTCACTGCACTGGTAAATCTGAGTTTCTGAATGACAGCAGAGGCTTCAGGCACACATATCCTGAATGTTTGCCAAGTTCCGTATCTGGCAAAAACAGGCAGCTGTTTTTGCTGTGGTGCCCTCAAGTCAGGCCTGGTAGCATCAGGTGGAGAGGGTGAGTCAGAAACAGCCTTGGTAGAACTTTTGTGCACTGTACACCTGACAGGGCTTCCTCCAAAGTCAGTGATCTCCGGGATCTCTGGCTCATTGCTTAGGCTGACACCATTTCCTGAATGTCCACATCCTTTGTGTGCACAGGGAGATTCCGGCGGTCCCGTGGTCTGCAATGGAGAGCTCCAGGGCATTGTTTCCTGGGGTATTGGATGTGCCAAGAAAGGCTATCCCGGAGTTTACACCAAGGTTTGCAACTACGTCTCCTGGATCCAGTCCACCATTGCCGCCAACTGAGACGCTCGTTTGGTGTGGCTTGTATTTTCTCATCATCATTTCTATTCTTTTGGATCTGGAAAGGCAAAAATTATGAAAAATTAATAAAGACTTTCAGGCACCCCTACTTTGTGCACTGTTTCTCTGGGAAGTTCCATAGGCTGTGATATGGAGCAGAGTGGCAGGGAACATCGGTCAAGAGAAAATATTTATTATTTTCAGTGCCTCTCGGTGACAGGGTCTGGGAACACTTTGCAGATTCAGTTTTAGCAGTCTTTCATTCGGTTATTTTCAGTTGTTTCTGAATCCTTTCATTTATGTCAGTTCCCCCACATTTCTCACTTTGAAAAGGCCGGTTCAGGATTATGCCTCCTCCTTGTGCAGCTAGCCAGTCCCTTTACTACGGAGGATAGCGCTTGCTGTAAGACAAAAGGGCTGCCCTAACTCACATATTCTTCATCATCCTCAGTGGAAATGACAGTGCAAGTGCCCATGGGAATCCAAGGCTTCATAAATTTTCATAAAACAAGAAGAGAAGCTGGAAATTCCTTACTGGAGTTTGAAGTGCACGCTTGGCAAGGGGCGCTGCAGCTCATGCCACAGCTGTGGGGACATGGAGATTCTGTCTGGTGCTCAGGTTGTTGTGGTTTAAGCCCAGTCAGCCACTGGGTGTTACAGCCACTGACTCACGACCCCCTGCCACTGCTAGGATGGGAAAAAGGATAAAACTTACAGGCTGAGATACAAACAGAGCCATACTAGGAGTAAATAAAAAGGAGAAGAGAGAGAAATACAACTCAAGTAAATGCAGGTCATGCACAATCCTGTCACTCACCACCCACTGACGTAGTGCCAGCTGGTCCCTGAACAGTGAGAGGCAGCACCTGGACAGCTCCCCTCAGCTTCCAAACTGAGCATGAGGTCGATTGTTCGGAAATATACCCTTAGTGAGTTTAGGTCAGCTGTCCTGGAAATGCTCCCTTCCAGCTGTCTTTGCACCTGCTCTCTGGCACAGCATGAGGCACTGTATAGTCCTGGATTTAGGATAAGCACTACTTAACTACAACTAAAACTCTGTTATCAACATTATTCTCATAGTGAATTCAGAGCACAGCACTGTGCCACAGTGTCCACCTGTTAATCCTGCCTCCTGCTTAGCACCTGCACGCAGTTTTCCTCAAGACTCCCTCTGAAATTTCCCCTTCAGAGAAAGACTGAGTGGAGTCACACCCCACAACCTTCTCCTCCGCAGTGTTATGAGGCAGAAATTCCACCAAGGATCCTAGCCCATTTCCACTTGTTTCTCCTTCCCTATTGTCAGGATGAACACTCTAGGCATAGCAAGGAGAAGGAGGAAGGAAATGTGCTGCCAGCAGTGCTCGGTAGAATGGCCTGTCACTCCTTCCCTGTGTTCCTTTCACCTCTGCCACTGGCCCAGGTGTTATCCCTGTGCTCATCGGGTTGCCCAGCTATGCCGAGCAGATTTTGTGCCATGCAGGAGAGCACACGGGGATGTTCTTGAGAGCAGAAACACCTGAGGCTGCAGTGGAGAGGCTGCAGTGGCCTGGGTCTCCTCAGCCCGTGAGCAGAGCAGCAGAGAGGTGTCAGTGGCAGAGCACGAGTGAATGCAATTGCACTGTACAGCTGCTTTCTAGAGCCCAGTGCTCTCACGGGCTGAATCCCAGCGGCAGCCTCCACAGCCCACTGGAGAACAAGCTCAGTGCAGCCAGGAAGGCAAATCTCCTTGTACAGGTCAATTTGCAGGGCAGAGAGGGCAATGGCACAGATGCCCTCTGTCACTGAGGAGTCCCTGAATTTGCCAAGTGCACTGTGTTCCTGAAGCCAAACCTCCAGAAGCCCTTGTGCCACAGGCAGCACCGGCCGGAGACACCCTGGGCTCCCCAGCCGGATCCCAAGGAGAAGCCATCTCTGGAGGTACTTAGCCTGTTTCCTGTCACCAAGGACAGGTCACCCTGACCCTCAACCTCAGCACCTTGTCACCCTCATGGCTCTCCCTGTGGGCCACACTCGAGTCCTTCTCTCTTCCCATGCGGGGCCATTGGCTGTCCCTCAGCTCTGCACAGGTATTTTCCTTCCTCTCCTATGGCAACGTCCATGAGAGCCCTCACAAGGCTGAGTGCTTGGGCTGCCGTGGTGTCTTTTGGGGTCCTGCCTCCCTCTCACTGATGATGTTTGCTGTGCTCACAGTGCTGCACAGAGAAAAGAGCCGTCACTCAGCTGGCTGGGACAAGGGGGGGCCAGCCAGTAACTGAACCAGCCATGTCTGGGGAAGACAGGGAAAGTGTATGGAAATATTCAAGTGACCTCTGTGTGGTCTTTATCCCTCCTTCCTCCATCGCCCAAGGACGTCAGAAGCAGAAGGGGAGCAGCCAGCATTCCTCTGCCATGCTCACACTCAGCCTCGTGTGCAACCTCAGCACACTTCTGTCCATACAACCCCATCCTTCCCTCCTCACCCACCCACACCCTGCCTTCCCTTGCACCTGCTGCATGTCTGCAGGGTTTCTGCTTTCCTGCCACAGTTTGTGTCATTGCCCAGGGTTCCCAGCCAGCCAATGCCTTCTCACATTTCTTGGCCGGCCCCACCCCAAAATGTCTCTCCTTCCCTCCCTGCTCCCTCTTCAAATATCTTCAGGCATCTCCAAGAGGCAGGTCGCTGAGGGTTGGGGCTTTTCTCCATGGTTCCCTGCTGTTTCTTTGTGGCCATGCTGGCCCCTCTGGGTAAGTGAACTCAGCCCTGAGCACCTCCATCAATTTCCTGGCTGCTCTCCCAGCTGTGTAGCCAGTTCCTGGCAGTGCTTCATTCTGCAGAGCTTCCTGTGTTGAGTAGAAGAAGCAAATGTGTTGGGGAGGAATCCCGGAATTTTCTGCAATGGCTGTCTATTTGTCATTCTTTGTGCAGCCTGGTGATGGTTCCTGGTTATGGACAGAAACAGCCCAGACTGTATCTTGCCTATTGAAGAGAGACTGGAAATTCACTTGCTGATCTGAAGAGCTGTCACATGCCTTGAACTGCTCCCTTGGCTACCCAATTTCTTTTCACTCTTTCCCTACAAACCCACAGTGTCTACTTCAAATTTTCTCATTTTTCCTTCTCCTCACTGCTCCTACTTTTCCTTTCCAGTGTTAGCCCTGGAACAGTCTCCAGACATGGTGATAAAAGAAGGCCAGCCTGTGAATCTGGAGTGTTTCAAGAAGAAATACTCCAGCACAGCTATGTACTGGTTCATGCTGCCTGCAGAGAAGAATTCCAATCTGACCCAACTGGTTTCTGCATTTGAAGGTGGTAACGCAGCCGTGGAGAAGGGTTTTGAGAGCCATTTCAAGAGCAGCAAGATAAAAGGAGACAGTATCACCCTCTCAATAGAACATGCCTTTCTCAATGACTCTGGCACATACTACTGTGCTGAGAGTGAGCACAGTGGTGAGCTTGCTGAGAGATCTGAGCACAAACTTCTCCCTGCACATACAGGAGCTGCTTTCCACCTCTTGGGTGCTGCACGAGGCAGGGTGATCACTTCTCACTCATTAGCTCCTCTGCTTCCTAGCCTTGCTTTCCTCCTGTTTTGAGATGCTGACAGTGTATTTGTTGATCTTTGTCTCCTTGCCACTCCAGGCCTCCCTCTGCATTTAACTCTTACTTGCACGACACTTCCTTCTGTCAGCCCTTCTCCTCTCTGGCTCCCTTGCCTTCCCCACCTTGTTCTTTCTGTCTTCAATCTGCACTCCTCTCACTTCCTCTTACTTAGCTCCAGTTAATACTGCTCATGATTCTCATTTTGAATCAAAACGAGTGCTTGTGTAGGAAGTTCTTGGAGCACCTGTAGATGAAGGCAATGCCAGGCAGGTGTTGAAGTAGCCAGTACCATGTGGGAGCTGCCCACAAGCTCCTCTGCTCCAAGGTCTTGGCTGTGGTTGTTTTGTGGCCAAGGAATATGTACAGCACAGCACAAGCCCGTGCTTGCTCTGATAAAGTGGTGTGTGGATCACTAATTCCTGGGGCAGGATCCACCTGCCTGCCACCCCTTGATCCAGATCCCCTTCAACTTCAGCAAACAGATTATAAAAATTACAGCATGTGTTAGCCAGCAGAAAATGGAAATAGAGACTTCCAAGAGGTTACAGTGTTCTGTTCATCGGTGACACAGATGAAAGGGCTAGAGAGTCTCCTCATCACATTCATTGATGACATCTAGTTGGGAAGAATTGCTGCTACCCCAGAGGGCTGTGCAGCTCTTCAGATGGGCCTTGACAATTTGCCGAGATGGGCAAAGAGGAGCCTTCTGGAATTCAGCAAAGGCAAATGCAGGGATGTGCACCTGGGGAGGACTAACCCCATGCAGCAGCATGGGCTGGGGACTGACCTGCTGGGAAGCAGCTCTTCAGAGAAGGACTTGGGGCTCCTGGTGGACAAGAAGTTTCCCATGAGCCAGCAGTGTGTCCTGGTGGCCAAGAAGGCCATGGTGTCCTGGGGTGAATTAGCAAGTGCAAGGCAAGGGATATGATCCTGCTGCTCCACTCAGCCCTGGTTAGGTGCTTCTGGAATGCAATGTCTAGTTCTGACCTCCTTAGTACAAAAGAGACATGGATCTCCTGGAGAATGTCCAGGAGATGCGTAATAAGATGATTAACAGATTGGAGGACATAGTTTGTCAACAAAGGCTGAGGGAGCTGGGCCTGTTTGGCCTTGAGAAGAAACAACTAAGTGGCCACCTCATCCATGTCTACAAGTGTCTGAAGGGAGCGTTCCAAGAAGTGGATCCAGGTTCTCCACTGTGATGCCAAGCACTAGGACAAGAGGGCAGAAGATGGTGCACAGCAAGTTCCACCTGAATCTGAGGTAAGAGCTGTGCAGTGTTGATGACCATGCACTGGAGTAGATGGCCCAAAGAATTTGTGGAATCTCTCTCTCTGGAGATCTTCCAGAACCACCTGGATAGAACTGTGTGCCATGTGCTCTGGGATGACTCTGCTTGATCAGGGAGTTTGCAGCAGTGACGTGCTGAGGTCCCTTTGTAGCTGACCCATTCTGTGATTCTGTCCTGTATAAAACACACCTGTGCACAGCACAGGCCTGCACAAGGCACTCCAGGTGATTCCCACCCTGCCAATTCCCATGCTAATGTACAAGCTTCTCAGGACATAAACACAGGGCCCACATAGCAGCCATGCCTGTTCAACATCAGTTACTGCTCAAATACCGTGTCTCCTGCAAGGCTCCCTGTGACCTGCCCTGCCCTCAGCACAGCCCAGGGAATTGGAGACACTTTCCAAGGACACATCAGACATAGCCTCTTCTCAGCTGAAATGCTAGTGGTGGTGTGAGGATTTGGGATTTGGACAACATAGCCCACTCTCTTTGCTTTTTTCTCCCACCTCTTTAGAGGAATTTAGAGCCTTGCTGAACCTTCTCTAGGCAGCTGGGGAAATTAATTCATTGGGACACACTCAGACATGAAGCAGAGGATTTGGGAGCTGGAGGCATTTGTGCTCTCCTCTGCTGCCAGGACACAGGGACACATCTTCACTGCAAAGCCCATGAGAGCCTTGAGCAGTTGGATCACTTGATGTCTTGTATGGGCCAGCCTTACACTGCCGAGCGTTGGTGGGCACAGAGCAGAGCACAGATGTGCAGAGTCTCAGTCAGACCTCTGTAGCCAGACTCGGTGCACACAAACCACGAGTGTCTCTTCCTGCCTACAGGGATTTTCCACTGCCTTGGGCAGCTGAACAAGGCTGTGTGAAGAGAAGAAGACAGGACTTTCCCCATCTTTGTTCATTTGTGTCCTGCTGCTCTATTGCAGAGTGCTGCAATAAAGAGTCAAGGAGGGTTTTTGTTCTTCTGTGACATGGAGAAGGTCAGTCTGTAGCAGCAAATCCTGTGGGACGCACCCTTCTCCTCAGAAATCTCTCCGATCTGCAGTGTCTCAAGGGGCATTTGCAGTGCAGAGCCAAAACCAGCCTTCTCTCTTCTTGAGATCCCCCTTTGGCGATAGAGAAGAACAAATACAGAACTATTCTCTTTCATGCACCAGGAGACACCAGGTGGGCAGGTCAGCAGCTTTTCCCATACCTGGGCAACACGTCAGGCCTGACTGGGATAAGCAGACATTCCACATTGAAACTTGCAAGGTTGGGAGTCTCTGAGCGTGAGGGTGGCTGGAGAGGAGACAAACAGTGGGACAGAGCATGAGCCTGCATTCCTGAGATCTCCTTCTCTTCCCATCATTTTCTGCTATCTTGTGCATTCCTGTGCACATGCTCATGCTGTCACACATGCCCCATCCTGCTCCATGACAGCACTGAACCATGTATGCCCCCTACTGAACTCTCAGGCAGTCATGCTCGCCCACGCTCACACACAGCAGGAAGCCAGAGGAGCAGAGTACAAGCACCTCATGAGTGCCTGCAGGTGTCATTCCCCACGCTTCTGGGACAGCCAACTGCCTTGTGACCTTTCACACTCCCTCTCACTCCCCTGCCCTCCCACAGAGAGACGTAGCTCTTCCTCTCCACCTCTCCTCTTTACACATCTCCGTGTCTGTGCTGTCCCCAGGGGCAGGCTGCTGGCAGGAGGGGGCCTTTCTCTATGGATTCCCACCGGTTCCTTGTGGCCATCCTGCTCCCTGTGGGTAAGTGGCCTTCCCTTCCTCTTGAGCAGCTGCACTGGAGCTGCTGCTGCTGCCTTCTCAGCTGTGCTTCCAAATGCTGGCAGTGCCCTTCCCCAAGGCTTCCAGAGGGAGGATGGGCAATGAACCAGGTGAGCTTTTCCACCATCTATTGAATCTGAAAACTCTGCAAAGCTGCAAATTCGGTTTTTTTCTGTCCCATTTTAATCATTCACTTGAGAGTATAAAATTAATTAGTTCGCAAAACAGATATACTGTTTCATTTGAAGTTGGTTTGTTTAGGGTTTTTTGATCCTATGTGTGTTTTTCAGATCAGCAGGGCACTTTCCCAAAGCTTTCTGATATCCTGGTGGCATTCCATCCCATGACATACTTCAAGGATGTCTATTTTTGTCCTCTTCAATGCATTTCACTTCCCACATTTCATCTCCTGTCTTTCCAGGCTGGGCATTTCAGCAATCACCAGACACAGTTGTCCGGGAGGGAGATTCCGTGACTCTCGATTGTTCTGGATCAGGGAATGCTTTCAGGTCCATGTACTGGTACAAGTTACCCGTGGAGAAGAATGCCAGTATGCAGTTGGTTGTATATTCAGCTGCAGGAAGAAAAGCAGATATTGAGAAGGAATTCCAAAATCGCTTCCAGAGTAATGGGACTAAGAACAACCAATTATCTGTGAAGATAGAGCATGCCCTACTCAATGACACAGGCACATATTTCTGTGCTGAGCAAGATCCACAGTGACTCAAAGGCTGCTGCAGCATAGCACAAACCTTTCCAGGAAACCGGGATCTGCCACCTGCACACACTGAGGCCGCTGTTTGATAGAACCTTTTTTCTTTCACCTGCCCTCCAGCTCCTCAAGATATACATGATATGACTGCCTGACTGTCCATCTGTCCATCCATCTTTCCATCTGTCTGTCCTCTGCAAGATTTGTAGCTGCTTTTCTATTATTTTCTATTTCTGAATCACTATTTGTCTCTTGTTTCTTCTTGTCCTCAGTCTCTCACCTAATTTCTCAGCCATTCACAGACTGCTTCTCACTTTCTTCCTTTCACATCTTTCTGTTTTCACCCTGGTTTTGCCTCTCTGTCCTTTCACACCTAGTCATTTCCTATTTCCTATTTCCTTCCTCATCCATCTCTCCTTCCTTTCAACCTGTTACATCAAATCATGGTGTGGGAAGCAGGATTTGGCACAGTTCACACAGCACTTTCTCTCACACCAGGGAGAGTGTCCTTGGCCCCACTGGTCTCCAGGGAAGGGGCGCACTGCTGTGCACCAGGGACCCCAAGTTACACCACTCCCCTGTGACCTAAACACTCTGATATTTCAGAACTGTCCCTGCACAGAACTGGAGACTGCCCAGGCTGGCCATGGAACGTCCCTGGTGAACAGGACAAGGAGCAGGAGGAAGAAGTCCGAGGGGAGTTTTGAGCAGGGCTTGTTGGTGTCTCCGAGTATTTTGTCTGGCCCATCCACTGCATCCCCTGCTGCTTGCTGCAAGACACAAGGGCAGCCTTGACTTACTTATTCCTCTTTATCTCCTTTAAAACAGAGTGCAGAGGTCCTGAGATTTCATGATTTTCAAAATCAAGAACAGAAGCTGGAAATTCCTTACTGGAACGTGAAGCGCAGGCTTGGCCAGGGGCGCTGCAGCTCATGCCTCAGCTGTGGGGACATGGAGATGCTGTCTGGTGCTCAGGTTGTTGTGGTTTATGCTCAGTCAGCCACTAGGTGTTACAACCACTCACTCACAACACCCTTCCACAGCTGGGATGGGAAAAAGGATAAAACTTACAGGCTGAGATACAAACAAAGCCATACTTGGAGTAAATAAAAAGGAGAAGAGAGAGAAATACAACTCAAGTAAATGCAGGTCATGCACAATCCTGTCACTCACCACCCACTGACATAGTGTCCAGCCAGTGCCTGAGCAGTGAGAGGCAGCACCTGGCCAGCTCCCCTCAGCTTCCAAAGTGAGCATGAGGTTAAACATTAGGAAATATACTCTTAGTGAGTTTAGGTCAGCTGTCCTGGAAATGCTCCCTTCCAGCTGCTTTTGCACCTGGTCTCTGGCACAGCATGAGGCACTGTATAGTTCTGGATTTGGGGAAAGCACTAATTAACTACAACTAAAACTCTGTTATCAACATTATTCTCATAGTGAATTCAGAGCACAGCACTGTGCCACAGTGTCCACCTGTTAATCCTGCCTCCTGCTTAGCACCTGCATGCAGTTTTCCTCAAGACTCCCACTGAAATTTCTCCTTCAGAGAAAGACTGAGTGGACTCACACCCCACAAGCCTTCTCCTCCCCATTGTTACGAGGCAGAAGTTCCACCAGGGATCCTAGCCCATTTCCACTTGTTTCTCCTTCCCTATTGTCAGGATGAACTCTCTAGGCACAGCAAGGAGAAGGATGAAGGAAATGTGCTGCCGGCAGTGCTCGGTAGAACGCCTGTCACTCCTTCCCTGTGTTCCTTTCACCTTTGCCTCTGATGCCCAGAGGTGTTATCCCTGTGCTCATCGGGATGCCCAGCTATGCCGAGCAGATTTTGTGCCATGCAGGAGAGCACACGGGGATGTTCTTGAGAGCAGAAACACCTGAGGCTGCAGTGGAGAGGCTGCAGTGGCCTGGGTCTCCTCAGCCCGTGAGCAGAGCAGCAGAGAGGTGTCAGTGGCAGAGCACGAGTGAATGCAATTGCACTGTACAGCTGCTTTCTAGAGCCCAGTGCTCTCACGGGCTGAATCCCAGCGGCAGCCTCCACAGCCCACTGGAGAACAAGCTCAGTGCAGCCAGGAAGGCAAATCTCCTTGTACAGGTCAATTTGCAGGGCAGAGGGGGCAATGGCACAGATGCCCTCTGTCACTGAGGAGTCCCTGAATTTGCCAAGTGCACTGTGTTCCTGAAGCCAAACCTCCAGAAGCCCTTGTGCCACAGGCAGCACCGGCCGGAGACACCCTGGGCTCCCCAGCCGGATCCCAAGGAGAAGCCATCTCTGGAGGTACTTAGCCTGTTTGCTGTCACCAAGGACAGGTCACCCTGACCCTCAACCTCAGCACCTTGCCACCCTCATGGCTCTCCCTGTGGGCCACACTCGAGCCCTTCTCTCTTCCCATGCCGGGCCATTGGCTGTCCCTCAGCTCTGCACAGGTATTTTCCTTCCTCTCCTATGGCAACGTCCATGAGAGCCCTCACAAGGCTGAGTGTTTGGGCTGCCGTGGTGTCTTTTGGGGTCCTGCCTCCCTCTCACTGATGTTATTTGCCGTGCTCACAGTGCTGCACAGAGAAAAGAGCCATCACTCAGCTGGCTGGGACAAGGGGGGGCCAGCCAGTAACTGAACCAGCCATGTCTGGGGAAGACAGGGAAAGTGTATGGAAATATTCAAGTGACCTCTGTGTGGTCTTTATCCCTCCTTCCTCCATCTCCCAAGGACGTCAGAAGCAGAAGGGGAGCAGCCAGCATTCCTCTGCCTTGCTCACACTCAGCCTCGTGTGCAACCTCAGCACACTTCTGTCCATACAACCCCATCCTTCCCTCCTCACCCACCCACACCCTGCCTTCCCTTGCACCTGCTGCATGTCTGCAGGGTTTCTGCTTTCCTGCCATAGTTTGTGTCATTGCCCAGGGTTCCCAGCCAGCCAATGCCTTCTCACATTTCTTGGCCGGCCCCACCCCAAGATGTCTCTCCCTCCCTCACTGCTCCCTCTTCACATATCTTGGGGCAGCTCCAAGAGGCAGGTCGCTGAGGGTTGGGGCTTTTCTCCATGGTTCCCTGCTGTTTCTTTGTGGCCATGCTGGCCCCTCTGGGTAAGTGAACTCAGCCCTGAGCACCTCCATCAATTCCCTGGCTGCTCTCCCAGCTGTGTAGCCAGTTCCTGGCAGTGCTTCATTCTGCAGAGCTTCCTGTGTTGAGGAGAAGAAGTGAATGTGGTGGGGAGGAGTCCCGGAATTTTCTGCAATGGCTGTCTATTTGTCATTCTTTGTGCAGCCTGTAGATGGTTCCTGGTTTTGGACACAAACTGCTCAGGATTGCATCTTGCCTATTGAAGAGAGACTGGAAATTCACTTGCTGATCTGAAGAGCTGTCCCATGCCTTGAACTGCTCCCTTGGCTGCCCAATTTCTTCTCACCCTTTCCCTACCAACCCACAGTGCCTACTTCAAGTCTTTCCCATTTTTCCTTCTCCTCACTGCTTGTACTTTTCCTTTCCAGTGTTAGCCCTGGAACAGTCTCCAGACATGGTGATAAAAGAAGGCCAGTCTGTGAATCTGGAGTGTTCCAAGAAGAAATCCTCCAGCACAGCTATGTACTGGTTCATGCTGCCTGCGGAGAAGAATTCCAATCTGACCCAACTGGTTTCTGCATTTGAAGGTGGTAACGCAGCCGTGGAGAAGGGTTTTGAGAGCCATTTCAAGAGCAGCAAGATAAAAGGAGACAGTATCACCCTCTCAATAGAACATGCCTTTCTCAATGACTCTGGCACATACTACTGTGCTGAGGGTGAGCACAGTGGTGAGCTTGCTGAGAGATCTGAGCACAAACTTCTCCCTGCACATACAGGAGCTGCTTTCCACCTCTTGGGTGCTGCACGAGGCAGGGTGATCACTTCTCACTCATTAGCTCCTCTGCTTCCTAGCCTTGCTTTCCTCCTGTTTTGAGATGCTGACAGTGTATTTGTTGATCTTTGTCTCCTTGCCACTCCAGGCCTCCCTCTGCATTTAACTCTTACTTGCACGACACTTCCTTCTGTCAGCCCTTCTTCTCCTCTCTGGCTCCCTTGCCTTCCCCACCTTGTTCTTTCTGTCTTCAATCTGCACTCCACTCACTTCCTCTTACTTAGCTCCAGTTAACACTGCTCATGATTCTCATTGTCAATCAAAACGAGTGCTTGTGTGAGAAGTTCTTGGAGCACCTGTAGATGAAGGCAAGGCCAGGCAGGTGTTGAAGTAGCCAGTACCATGTGGGAGCTGCCCACAAGCTCCTCTGCTCCAAGGACTTGGCTGTGGTTGTTGTGTGGCCAAGGAATATGTACAGCACAGCACAAGCCCGTGCTTGCTCTGATAAAGTGGTGTGTGGATCACTAATTCCTGGGGAGGATCCACCTGCATGTCCCCCCTTGATCCACACTCAGATCATCTTCAGCAAACATATTATAAAAATTACAGCATATGTTCGCCTGATAAAGCAGTTCATAGAGATTTCCAAGAGGTTACAGTGTTCTGTTCATCTGTGACTCAGATGAAAGGGCTAGAGAGTCTCCTCATCGCATTCACTGATGACATCTAGTTGGGAAGAATTGCTGCTACCCCAGAGGGCTGTGCAGCTCTTCAGATGGGCCTTGACAGGTTGGAGAGATGGGCAGAGAGGAGCTTTCTGGAATTCAGCAAAGGCAAATGCAGGGTTGTGCACCTTGGGAGGACTAACCCCATGCAGCAGCATGGGCTGGGCACTGACCTGCTGGGAAGCAGCTCTTCAGAGAAGGACTTGGGGCTCCTGGTGGACAAGAAGTTTCCCATGAGCCAGCAGTGTGTCCTGGTGGCCAAGAAGGCCATGGTGTCCTGGGGTGAATTAGCAAGAGCAAGGCAAGGGAGATGATCCTGCTGTTCCACTCAGCCACCCCCCCCCCCCCCCCCCCCCTCCCCCCCCCCCCCCCCCCCCCCCCCCCAAACCCCCCCCCCCCCGCCAATTTTTTTCCCCACTTCCCACCCCCCTCCCACTGGTGAGGTGCTTCTGGAATGCAGTGTCCAGTTCTGACCTCCTTAGTACAAAAGAGACATGGATCTCCTGGAGAATGTCAAGGAGACGAGTAATAAGATGATTAACACAGTGAAGGACATAGTTTGTCAACAAAGGCTGAGGGAGCTGGGCCTGGTTGGCCTTGAGAAGAAACAACTAAGTGGCCACCTCATCCATGTCTACAAGTATCTGAAGGGAGCGTTCCAAGAAGTGGATCCAGATTCTCCACTGTGATGCCAAGAACTAGGACAAGAGGGCAGAAGATGGTGCACAGCAAGTTCCACCTGAATCTGAGGTAAGAGCTGTGCAGTGTTGATGACCATGCACTGGAGTAGATGGCACAAAGAAGTTGTTGAGTCTCCCTCTCTGGAGATCTTCCAGAACCACCTGGATAGAATTGTGTGCCATGTGCTCTGGGATGACTCTGCTTGATCAGGGAGTTTGCAGCAGTGACGCGCTGAGGTCCCTTTGTAGCTGACCCATTCTGTGATTCTGTCCTGCATAAGACACACCTGTGCACAGCACAGGACTGCAGAGGGCACTCCAGGTGATTCCCACCCTGCTGATTCCCATGCTAATGTACAAGCTTCTCAGGACATAAACACAGGGCCCCACATAGCAGCCATGCCTTTTCAACATCACTAACTCCTCAAATACTGTGTCTCCTGCAGGGCTCCCTGTGACCTGCCCCACCCTCAGCACAGCCCAGGGAATTGGAGACACTTTCCAAGGACACATCAGACACAGCCTCTTCTCAGCTGAAATGCTAGTGGTGGTGTGAGGACAACACAGCCCACTCTCTTTGCTTTTTTCTCCCACCTCTTTAGAGGAATCTAGGGTCTTTGCTTAACCTTCTCTAGGCAGCTGGGGAAATTAATTCAATGAGACACACTCAGACATGCAGCAGAGCATTTGGGAGCTGGAGGCATTGGTGCTCTCCTCTGCTGCCAGGACACAGGGGCACATCTTCACTGCAAAGCCCATGAGAGCCTTGAGCAGTTGGATCACTTGATGTCTTGTATGGGCCAGCCTTACACTGCCGAGCGTTGGTGGGCACAGAGCAGAGCACAGATGTGCAGAGTCTCAGTCAGACCTCTGTAGCCAGACTCGGTGCACACAAACCACGAGTGTCTCTTCCTGCCTACAGGGATTTTCCACTGCCTTGGGCAGGTGAACGAGGCTGTGTGCAGAGAAGAAGACAGGACTTTCCCCATCTTTGTTCATTTGTGTCCTGCTGCTCTTTTGCCGAGTGCTGCAATAAAGAGGCAAGGAGAGTTTTTGTTCTTCTGTGACATGGAGAAGGTCAGTCTGTAGCAGCAAATTCTGTGGGATGCACCCTACTCCTCAGGAATCTCTCTGATCTGCAGCGTCCCAATGGGCATTTGCAGTGCAGAGCCAAAACCAGCCTGCTCTCTTCTTTAAATCCCCTTTTGGAGGTAGAGAAGAACAATTACAGAACTATTCTCTTTCAAGCTCCAAGAGACACCAGGTGGGCAGGTCAGCAGGTTTTCCCGTACCTGGACAACACGTCAGGCCTGACTGGGATAAGCAGACATTCCACATTGAAACTTGCAAGGTTGGGAGTCTCTGAGCGTGAGGGTGGCTGGAGAGGAGACAAACAGCGGGACACAGCACGAGCATGCATTCCTGAGATCTCCTTCTCTTCCCATCATTTTCTGCCATCTTGTGCATTCCTGTGCACATGCTCACGCTGTCACACAGCCCCATCCTGCTCCATGACAGCACTGAACCATGTATGCCCCCTACTGAACTCCCACGCAGTCATGCTCACCCACGCTCACACACAGCAGGAAGCCAGAGGAGCAGAGTACAAGCACCTCATGGGTGCCTGCAGGTGTCATTCCCCACGCTTCTGGGACAGCCAACTGCCTTGTGACCTTTCACACTCCCTCTCACTCCCCTGCCCTCCCACAGAGAGACGTAGCTCTTCCTCTCCACCTCTCCTCTTTACACATCTCCTGTGTCTGTGCTGTCCCCAGGGGCAGGCTGCTGGCAGGAGGGGGCCTTTCTCTATGGATTCCCACCGGTTCCTTGTGGCCATCCTGCTCCCTGTGGGTAAGTGGCCTTCCCTTCATCTTGAGCAGCTGCACTGGAGCTGCTGCTGCTGCCTTCTCAGCTGTGCTTCCAAATGCTGGCAGTGCCCTTCCCCAAGGCTTCCAGAGGGAGGATGGGCAATGAACCAGGTGAGCTTTTCCACCACCTATTGAATCTGAAAACTCTGCAAAGCTGCAAATTCGTTTTATTCCTGTCCCATTTAATACTTCATTTGAGAGTACAAAATTCATTACTTCTCAAAACAGATATACTGTTGCATTTGAAGTTGGTTTGTTCGGGTGTTTTGATCCTGTGTGTGTTTTTCAGATCAGGAGAGCTCTCTCCCAAAGTTTTCTGCTATCCTGATGGATATGGGATATTCCATCCCATGACATACTTCAAGGATGTGTATTTTTGTCCTTTTCAATACATTTCACTTCCCACATTTCATCTCCTGTCTTTCCAGGCTGGGCTCTTCAGCAATCATCAGACACAGTTGTCCGGGAGGGAGATTCCGTGACTCTCGATTGTTCTGGATCAGGGAATATTTTCTGGTCCATGTCCTGGTACAAGAAGAATGCCAGTATGCAGTTGGTTCTATATTCAGCGGCAGGAAGCAAAGCAGACATTGAGAAGGAATTCCAAAATCGCTTCCAGAGTAATGGGACTAAGAACAACCAATTATCTGTGAAGATAGAGCATGCCCTACTCAATGACACAGGCACATATTTCTGTGCTGAGCAAGATCCACAGTGACTCAAAGGCTGCTGCAGCATAGCACAAACCTTTCCAGGAAAACAGGGATCTGCCACCAGCACACACTGAGCTCTGAGTTTGACAGAACCCCATTTCCCTCACTCGCCTTTCAGCTCTTCAGAACATCAGTGTATATCTGATCTATCTATCTCCTTTTCTCTTCTTTTCCATCCCCGAAGCACCTTTTGACTCTTGTTTCTTCCCTTCCTCAGTCTCTCACCAAATTTCTCTGCCATTCACAGACTGCATCTCACTTTTCTCCTTTCATGTCTTCCTGTCTGTCCCCCTAAGTCTCTCTTTACTCTTATTCCTATTCCTTCTCTATTTTATATTCGAAGTGAGAAATGTGGAGAAACTGACATTAATGAACTGTTTCAGAACTAACTGAAAATAACTGACTGAAATACTTCTGAAACTGAGTGTGCAAAGTGTTCTGAGATCTTGTCAATGAGTGACACTAAAAATTATAAATATTTTTCTTTTAGTGGTGTTTCCTGCTGTTGTGCTCCATAGCACAGCCTATGGAACTTCCCAGAGAAACAGTGCACAAAGTAAGGGTGCCTGAAAGTCTTTATTAATTTTTCATATTTTTTGCCTTTCCAGATCCAAAAGAATAGAAATGATGATGAGAAAATACAAGCCACACCAAACGAGCGTCTCAGTTGGCGGCAATGGTGGACTGGATCCAGGAGACGTAGTTGCAAACCTTGGTGTAAACTCCGGGATAGCCTTTCTTGGCACATCCAATACCCCAGGAAACAATGCCCTGGAGCTCTCCATTGCAGACCACGGGACCGCCGGAATCTCCCTGTGCACACAAAGGATGTGGACATTCAGGAAATGGTATCAGCCTAAGCAATGAGCCAGAGATCCCGGAGATCACTGACTTTGGAGGAAGCCCTGTCAGGTGTACAGTGCACAAAAGTTCTACCAAGGCTGTTTCTGACTCACCCTCTCCACCTGATGCTACCAGGCCTGACTTGAGGGCACCACAGCAAAAACAGCTGCCTGTTTTTGCCAGATACGGAACTTGGCAAACATTCAGGATATGTGTGCCTGAAGCCTCTGCTGTCATTCAGAAACTCAGATTTACCAGTGCAGTGAGTATAGCTGACTCTGTAATGCGAAGGCCTCTTCAGCTGGGAAAAGGCAGGAGAGAAATGACCGGGAAAGGAGGGGCAGATGATTTACCTGGCAGGAGTCTTTTCCTCCCTCCAGGAATCCTACACATATCATGTTCTTGGTAATTTGCCCAGGGTAGGCAGAAGAGCAGTCGGCACTGGAGAGGATTGGAGCCTTCAGGCACTGCAATTGGTCTGGGTAGTTAGCTACAAGGAAATAGGGAGACATGGTTGATGGCATTGCTGAGGTCTTTTCAGAGCTTGCAGAAGATCTTGGCAGAAAAGCAAATGCCAGACACCCTGTTCCAGCAGCCATCCTGCTTCCTCTCAACAGTAAGCACGGCACGGGTTCCTTCTGTAGAGACAGAACAGATTCTACTCATGGGCCCACCCACCATTCTATGCTGCAGCCACCTTAACTTTTCTGGCACCTGGAAGTTCATCAATTGGCAAGAGTGGGGCCACTCTTGTCATACATACACTGGAAGAAACCTGAGCCTCAGGAAAACCATCCTCTCCTCTTGTCCAGGTTTAGATGTCATCAGTGGAATAGACACCACTCACCATGCACATCTCTGACCTTTGGTGCGAGAGAATGGAGGTCTCTAGTAGGAATTGTAGATCCACAGTCTTGGACTTCACCCTTATTCTCAGAGAACTGAGAACTCTGTTGACATTAGCTGAAGCCACTGTGCAGTCCCTACACTGACCCATCGTTCATAAACCTGTCCTACAGCACTTCCCTATGTTTTTTCCTGTCGTGTTGGGGGTTAATGGCAAGGACTTAGAGACTGTCCTGGTCCCCCAGGGGTCTGCACATTCCCCCAGAGTACTCACAGCCACTGCTGAGAGTGTTGCCCCAGCCGGAGATCAGGCAGGTGGTGCCGGTGGCCGCGCAGCTGGTAGGCAGAGCAATGGTTTGGACAGCATTGTTGAGCTGGGCTGGGGTGGCCAGCTTGATGAGCATGATGTCATTGTCCAGGGTGTAGGCGCTGTAGCCAGAGTGGCGGATGACTTTAGCAGAGTTGATGAACTGCTGGGTGGATTCGGTGAGCTCCAGGTTGTGTTTCCCGAGCTGCACTTGGATGCGACTGGAAAAGAGAAGGCACAGCGTGGACTTTACTGCTACTGGCAGGTTGAGAGAAAGTTCCCTGTCGCAGAGTGCACTCGCTCCAACATCACTGCCACGGAAGCCTTCTGGGGCAGGGGATTTTTCTTGTCCTGCAGGGAGCCCTGGGAATCCACACCGAGATCTTAACCCACTCCCAATATGGCTGGTGAATTTCTGCAGGTTTGTAAATAGATGACGGCAGTTGAATACAGAGCAGCACTTTATTCAGATGTTCTGGGACAAGGCAAACTGCTCTAGCCTGACCTCGTTCCTCTTCCTGTTCTCCAGGGACAATGCTTTAGCAAGATTCATGCAATTGATAAGAAATCACAGCCCAGAACTCTCTGCTTGATTATCCCATTGTTATTTCAGAGGTGTTCTGCTTTCACAGAAACATTTTCAGAAGTGGCAAACCCCTCAGGATGCCTTGGCTCAGCATCCGGAGTGATCCACCCATCCCTTGTCTGTCTCCGGTCAGAATGGAGGCACTTAGATATTTCTATCTCATGGCTCAGAACTTCTGCTAGAAGTGAACTGGAGGACAGAAGTAGGGTAGAGAGGAAAGTAATTTTTCCACTCACGATTTGTAGCAGTGAGCAGCTGACACGACCCACTGGCTGCTGATGAGGGAACCTCCACAGAAGTGATATCCAGAATTCAGGGACACCTGATAGGGCACAGAGTTCTTTGCACAGGTGTAGCCTCCCACAATCTTGTCATCATCATCTTCAGCAAAGGTGGGGAAGGCAACTAGGAGACAAGAAGTGCCATGTGTCAACAGCTGGCCTAAGGTAATGTGGCCTGTCATCTGCCCTGTGACTGCCTGTCTGAAGCCCCTCACTTGTAGGCTCCCCTGCTATGGACACTCAGGCTAGGCAGGACTAAGGCACATGCATTTGGTGCACCCTTAACAAAGGGGATCAGACTTACACTGGTGCCTCACATATCTGCAACTAAAGCCCTGCTGGCTACTCCCTGAGGGAACATAAAGGCATAGAAATGGCCTTGTTGGATCACATCACGGGTATGTCTTTCCCAGGATCCTGTCTACTGAAACAATGAAGAGTGGACTGAGGGAAAAAGTAAAAGCAAGTATGCAGTGGTATTTTCTTGGAGCACCTAGCCAGGGTCCAAAATGTTTCAGTTGCTTTAGGACTTCCTGGGCCAGAACTATTCCTTAGTCCTGAAGAAGGAGGCAGCCTTTTTCTGCACCTATGGCCACATCTCTACAGCTGGGTCAGGAACCCCTATGAAAGCATTCATTTCCCAGCTTGTGGCACAAGGCATTATGAGCAGACAGAAGATGGAAGGTGCAGGGCTCTGCCTTCAAACTTCTGCCAGTTGAAACTGGACTTGGCTTTCCCCCAATAGGCTACCTTGCAGTTTTGCTCAGAAAATCAGCTTCCTATTAAATGATAGAAAGAGAAATAAAAAGTATACTCACCAGCCACCCCAATGAAGGCGAGAAGCAGCAGACACTTCATGGTCTTGATTCAACCTCAAGCCCAGAGTGGATGACTGGATGTGGGAGCTGCTAGAAATATGGTTTTGGTAGTGGCCTTATCTCTAGTCCAAGGTTTTCTCCAGACAAAAAGTACACAGTGGAAAATTTGAAGATCCAAATGTGGCCATTAACAGGCATTGGTAGAATGTACAAAAAACATACTTGTTAATCATAAACTTCTGCTAAGATAGAGAGCTATTTTAATTATTCCATCAGATAGCCTTCAATCTAAAAATACATTTTGGCTTTCAACGATGTGTAGTTGTTTGTCTGTCTCATTCTTATACCCAGCACCTGTTGAGAACAACTCTCAAACCTCTTTCGTATACCTCTGTGCTGACAGTATCTTTCTTAAAAATCCACATTTTTACCCAAAGTTGCATATTTTAGGTAGTGGATGGAAAGATACAATGCATTTATTTGAAAAAAAAATCCAGCAAACCGGGTGGTTAACTTTGTTAAGTTTATTTTAGCAAATGCCTTTACATGAATAATGTGTGTTTTTATCATATGCAACACTGTGTTTTCCTAAATCAGTGCTTTCCTCCACTGTAATTTCAAAAGGGAGGATAGTAAAGCTATCTTATACCTCCTCATCATTTCTTCATAAGTTTAATAATTCCAATGTGGGAATGCCCAGCATCTCCCTTTTCTAATTTCTGTTTCCTAACCTGTATTAAAATATCTGCCTAAGTACCAAACCAGGATTTATTCATCTTTGGAATGTTCTACATAGACTCATTTTTGTCACACAAGAATTTCAGTATAATGCTGATGTTTATGAGTGTAATGTAGATGAGCAATAATCCTGTGAACACAAATAATGAGATCTTCTGAAATCTGTCTCTGCAGGAGTGGGGATTTCTGTCATGATGCAAAGTTTACTAAAGCCTAATGCTTTGCTGAATAATCATGTTCCTTCTCCAAGCAGCTGCCAACTTCATCATGTTAGCGCCTGAAGGACACAGGATTCTCTCCAGAGACAGGAAAGAGAAGCCATATGTTTGGAGATGCTGGAATAGCTTGAGAGACTAAATAGGAACACTCTTCCTACTCCATTTCTGATTTATTTTATGTTGGTCCTGGAGGAGTGATAAGCGCAGTGTCACTGTCCAGACAAATTTTTGTTCATGTTGAAGTGCAAGTCTGAGGCCAGGGACTCCTTCAAGGGGGTGTGTGAATTCCGTTGGCCTTTAAACTAGTATTAGTGCACAGCTTTATTACAAGCATGTTTTGTCCTGTGAACGAAAGAAGGATTAGAAGCTTCCTGTGGGAAAGGACTAAGAGGGTCAAAAATTACCAAAGCTGTCCAATCCCACCATAACTAAGTGGAGCGAGAAAAATTTCCAGTTTACCATAATGTTTAGTTTGATCTGTGGATTTTTAATTTGTTTTTCCAAAACATGCCATTGGCATAGAAGTAGATCAATGTCTTAGAACAATATTTTTCCTGATCTATAGCTCTCATATCCTGTAAGGTAACCCTTAGGCTACAGCTGCTTCCCTTTCCTTCCTTTCATTGGGTTTTACAATTCATATAATATCCACACAAATTTCATGTGAATATAGCAAGTGTGCATTTGAATCAGGAAGCTCGACCATACCTCCCTTTATCTTGATACTTTTTATTGTTTTTCTTTGTAACTTATTTAATCTACTCTGATCTTTAATTTATACATTATTCTTAATAGCAGGAATTGCATCATATAGGGCTGGCTGATAATCCCCAAGAAGAACATCATCTCTGAGGTTCCCTATGTTACTTGCTTAAATCAGCAAGAGCAAACTCCTGACCTCTTCCCAGGCTACTGCTAAAACTCACATCCAAAGATCTGGATCCTAGTTCCCATGGCTCGTGTGTTCCTAAGTCCTTGATGGTAGGTATCTAGTGGACATACCTCACCCAAGCCCCTCTCATTCTCCTAACAGCCTCTCGACACCTCTTCTAGAGGTTCCCATGAAGCCCAGATCTCCATGGTGTGTGCCCTGCTCATGGAGCAAATTGATGTCAAATGAAGGCATATGGTGTTTCTGATGCATGATTCAGAGGTCATCCAGCAAGAAGTCTCAGAGCAGCTCTTCAGGCCTTTCCATGAGAACTGTGGAGGATGAACAGACCCCTTTGAATTATAGCTGAGATCAGAACACCCTATGACAACTCTCTTTCTTTCTTTCTTTCTTTTTCTTTCATAGGAGAAATTCCTGTCTGAAACATAAAGAACTCCTTCTGCTCAATGCTGCTGAACATCCCACAGACTCATTGAAAGGTTTTTTTATAGTATCTTTCAAAGAATACACTCAAGGGTGTACATCCATTGCTGCAAACAAGTTTCTCATTTCATGAAGTGATGCTGCAATAGAAAGCTGGTGGCTCCATGGGCTCAGGAAGGGGGAGGACTGGTGACTGAAGGGCAGCTGTGTTAGGTATTATAAATGGACAACCAATGGCAGCTTGTTTTTCTGGAACTCCATGTTCCCAGTTCAAGTATTTTGGTCAGTTGTATCATCACAGGACTCAGATAAAGGAAATATATTTATCCAGGCTGATGCAAGATCCTGGGAAAAAGAAACCTGTTGAGACTATGGGCTGACAGCAGTATAGCTTCCCATGAGCATAAAACATGAGCTTAGTCCTTTTACACCTCAGTCATGGGTTTGATCCCTGTATGAGCCATTTACTTTTGATGATCCTTGTGGGTCCCTTCCAACTCAGAATATTCTGTGATTCTGTGATCTCACAGAGCTTTGTGCTAGAGGAACAATTGCTCCTCTCTGCCCAAGTGTCTTCTGCCAGTGAAGTGCTCCTGGACAGGTACACCTAGGACTGGAAACATCAACTCTTCAGTTGCTGGGGGATGAGGAGAGTGTTTGGTGAAGGTCTGTGCATCTTCTAGACTATGCATCTGTAATCCATATTCAGTGACATGCTGCTGACTTTTGATGCTCCGTGCAGGACTCTTCAAAGTGAGGTGCAAGACAATGCACTGAGGTGTGAGGTGGAAGCATTAGAATTTTAGTGTTACACATATCTAATTATTGGCTATTAAATGTACATATACTGGGCATATGTGTTTAAAAATATTTTATTTATAGGGGTGCATAGTGACGAATTTTTGGAGAACACTGTTCCAGTACTGTCAAAAATATTTCACATGGGGTTTCTTACATTTTGCTATAACATCCCGTGCCCAACAGTGTCCAATTCTGCAGAGTCTTCATGTCCTCTCTGATTTCTTCACTACCTTGCAGCCATTCTGGTTTTTGTTAATTTTTGGAGGGAGGGTGTGAAGAAGGAAAGTTATGACTTCTTTCAGAGTACCTGAGCTCAGGAACTGAAGTCTGGATGACTGTAGCCAGAGGCACTGAGGGAATAAAAATCAAGAAAAGAGCATGGTACTAGGAAGGTGGGTAGGAAAATCCTAAGAACAGGGGTCCTACATCAAGACAGATAAGGATATAAAGCCTTTGAGGTGGGAAACATTCTGTGTCCCAGTAATCTTCAGCAAATGACTGGACCAGAAGGGAAGGGCCTTGAAAGGACATAGCAAATAGGGGACATCAGATTTGAAAGTATTTATTTAATCCATCTCATCCAGTGCATGATCTGCAAGAGAGCAGCCTGAAGCACCTTCCCTGGAGGGTCTTTGTACCCTAAGCCTATACAAACTGAGCAATTTTAACATCTTCAAACCTAGAAGCTGACTCTTTACTATAAAAATATGGGATGGAAAGTTTGAGAAACAAAAAGGAAGACAAAGAAGGACTCGGGTAGTGATGTGGAAAGTCAGATGGTCTGAAAAACTTGGGAAGAAATTTAGAGGTGGCAGCCAGCAAGGCTGGCACAGTGAAATACAGTGGATGAGGAAGAGGAACTTTCACCAAACAAGCAGACAAGCTACTTCCATTAGAAATAGAATTCGACTAGAGTGGTTGGGGGTGAGAGTTGTAAAGGAGCAGCATGGGTCTGACTTGGCAAGGTATGGCAAGCCTGAGTAGGAAGGACTTCTCTAGGAATTATCTGCAAAGACTTGGCCCTGGAGAAACTTTCTGTACTAGTGTAGACTACTGAAAGGAACTGGCCTGAGATGCCTTAAATTCCCTAAAACTAAAGAGCCATCTGATACTCACAGTCATCACTGACTTGGATGCAGTCCTACTCCAGACCTTATGAACTAAGCCTACATGTAGGTCTGATAATGGGTTGTCAGTGTCTTCCTCACAGGTATTTTTCTCTATCATTTGGGACAGCGATGACCACCTTTGCCTGATGCTCTATTTCATGACATTAGTTTCCAAATCCAGCACAAACCCCTGCTAAGCCAGTACTGGGAACACCCAATTTATGTTAAACACTCTTTAGTAGGAATCTTTTCCTTATTCCCTTGGTTCTCTTCCATGTGGGCAGTGTACCTCAGGCCTTTTCTCAGTGTCATAATTCTTCTATTGTCTCTTTTACCCTTAGGGAGGAGATGTCACAGTCTTCCTCCAAGGCTCAGTGCTAGGCTGGGCTGACAGAGAGGAGGCTGCCACAGCCCCCTGGCCCAGCTGGCAAGAAGAATTAGAGTGTCACCCCAGTATTTATACAAACAAATACCAAGTGTTCATACATGTACACACAGCTGAAGACATGGATCAACACAGATGCACCCACAGAAACAGCACTGATGGCCTCATCTTTTGTCCCTCTCTGGCTGGGATTCACAGTGGGAAATCAAAGTTCTACACAAGAGTTCAATAGTGGGAAATATATGTATACACATATACAGTGTGAAAGCTTTCCACAGGTTTTCATGCTTAGACACTGAGTCCAGTGGCTGCCACTGGATCCCAGTCACCACGTGCTTGCCCTTGGACCTCTGAGCCCTCAAGTGCTGCAGCCCCACTCCAGTCACCATTATATCCACACACACACACCTCTCACACAGCTCCCTCTCCAAAAAACGCCTGGGACTAGCCTGCTCCCTCTGGTTGCCATCTCTCACTTTTCTTACCATTAGAGACACGCACCTGGAGCCCAGGTCACCTCACTTTACTTGCCAGGTAGTCTGGCTTCACATTCACTAGTGATGACACACTCACACACCCTCTCTCTCCCCGGCTGCCAGCATGGGGAATACATGGTCCCTCTTTCCTGTGGCCCTACTCCAGTGTCTGCTGCTTAAGTTCACCCACTCTGGTCTCTCCAGCTGCTGGTGCCTGTGGTCTGACTCCAGCTCCTCACCCTTAGATGTCCAGACACAAAACACATGCACATAGAATAGACAGTTCCTCCCTCAGGTAAATGCTTAGAAATGGAGCTTAGTAAAACAGGGATTACACTAAGCTAAACCAGTACAAAGCATATCCAGACAAGCATACTCACTAGCATCCTGTTTATCTGTGAGTCGCCCATTTTATAACTGTATTCCTCCACTCTTCTGCATCTGTTCTTCCCCAAGTACAGTAGTCCAGAGTCTTACCTGGGAAGATTGACCTTCACCTTGGTACATTTTTGTTTTGTCTTGTTTAATCTTTAATCTTAAAAGAAAATAGCCTGAAAGAAATCGACATTTTGAACTAAAAAATGAGAGTTGTCAATTTAGCTACTCTTCAAAAGGCAGTAACATATTAAGCAATTCCCCAGAGACACACTAGAGGTCCCGAGTTACATCTTCAAGATGCTTCCTTCCTTTGGAGAATCTGCAATCATCTTTTGTTTCTTGAGACAGAAAAGATAATCTGAATAAAAATCTTCATCCTGGAATGAGTAATAAATTCTAACATAAGTGATTAAAGAAGAAGGTGTAACACAGCTGCACTGAAATGATTTTGCTTTGTCTCAGAGTTTTTATGTAGAACAATCTTAGAATTAATTCCCACAGTCTCCACAATCCGTTATATTTCCCATCAAGTCTCTGAAACAGTTTCTCCCTCCAGGATTTAATGTCTGATTACTACTGGGAAAAAAAGGATTTTAACAGGTTTGGCATGACAGACAATAATCAAACTAAAAATCCTGTACAGTCTTAATGCAAAAGGCATGCATTTTGGGACATTGATCAAAGCAGCAGTGTCCCATAGAACTGTCTCAGCAGGGTCCATGGAAGTGTCTAAAAGTGTCCCATCCTAGCACTAAGGTGAAAGGGCAAAATGTCTTTCAAATCAAATTAAGAATAAGTAAAATAAAAATAAACCTTCCATAAAAAGAAGAAAAGCTTGTGAGGAACAAAAGCTAAAAATATACATCAAAGAATAATCAGTATTGAAACATAAAAGGATATGGAAGTATATTAAATTTATTCATGTTTATTTGCTAACTGATGTATTGACTTTGAAAACAGCATAAAAAATCAACAAAAAAATATAAAAGTTATGGAAGGTACTTAAAAAATCAAAGAGGTCCATATCATCTGCAATTCCTTGACAAGTCACTGAAACTGTAATATCTCCAGCACAGAGCTCAACCTCATGGCAGCACACGTAAGGAGTAATTTCTCCTGAGAAAACCCAAGAACTGGCCAAACCCCTATTTCTTAGATGCAAAGTGTCCATTACACTGGAGATCATACAAAACTTTTATACATCATATAAAATGCATTTTCATTCTTGACTAGGAAGAAGCTATAGCTTCTCAAGTAATTTCTGTTAAATCCCTTAAAAAGAAGAATGCAAAATGTGAGAGAGTGAACATTCACTACCAAATTTTTGAGATTTCCACTGCTCTGAATCCCGGAGGATTGAGGAACTAAGCCTCAGGCCCCAAGAAAGTAAAATATTCCCAAGCTCATAGACAGAACATGACATTTATATAAATGTCTAGAAAGCAAGGGAAGACATAAATCTCTCTAGAGCATGAGGCAAATATGGGAGAGGGGGATAACAAAAAAATGTGAAGAAAAATACAAAAACCTCAGAAGTAGCCCCAATTGTTTGCAAGATGCAATATCAGGATTATTGTAGGTCATTGGAATTGAATGTGTGTGTTCCATTGAAAGTACTAGGGAGAAAAGAAGCAGTTGCAATAATAATTTTGAATCTTACATATTCAGAAAAGAATGGAGAGTGGCATAGGTTCTATATGTAGAGCTGAATAGAGTAGAATAGAATAGAATAGAATATATTCTATATATAGAATAGGCTAACTAGGATGAATCTGTCAGGCCAGAAACAAACAAGAATGTTCATGAAGTTTATGTTTAACTACAGTTCTTGATTTGAGAAAAAATATCTGCAGAGATGTCTTGTTTTCTGTAAAAGTGAATTAGAGCTCCCAGGAAGATTAATGTGATAGGTTGACTTAGGAAGAAGAAACTCAGAAGAGGTTCTTCCTAAGGAAATTTACTCTGTGGGGGTTAGGATACCTCCAACAGCTAATTAGAGAAAGTTAGTTCGCTCCGTGCACACACATTTTGAAGGAGGTAATATGGAACTGACTCTTTTTGTCTTTCCGGCAGCTGAGCAGGTAACATCAACCCGAGCTTCCCCCCTATGCGGTTGAGGGAGGCTTGGGAGGCCGCTTGGACCCCGTTTGCAACTAGGGGACCCGATGGCCAGGGGGAGAAAAGGTTGTGTGATAAGACCTTCACGGCTTCCTCCTCCACGGGCCTGCAGCTCTGGGTGGGGGTCCCAGCTCCTGCTGTTGTCGGCCGGGCCGGGCCTGCCCGGGTGGCCATGGGCAGTGTGGGGCTGCAGCCCAGCCCCAGAAATGCTGATTGACACCTCAGCCGCCCCCCCAGCACGGCCTGAGCCTGGCCCAACTCTTGCAGTTGTGTTAAACTTTAACTCTTTAGTGCTCAAATAAGATATGCAAAGCCTCCAGGCTTTCCTTTGAATATGAAAGGGAATAAGAAGATTTCTGAAGTCAGTGATGTAAGAGCTAAGTTTTTAAGATGGAAGGAGAATAAGAAGATGCTGAAATGGCTGAAAATCTTTTTGTGAAATTGTAGGAATGAACTAATGTACTGAATATTCCTATAAACCATGGAAAGAGACATGGGGGGATAGAGATGTTCCATTTAATAGATGATTTGACTAAAAAGCACCTGTGTTAAGAATTTCTGCCCTGAGAAAAGAAGGGGATTTCGGTTTTCTGAGGATGAAGCCTGAGCAGAGAGAAAGGAGACAGAGAGAATCTTTGCTGTCAAACATTTCATTCTTAAAAGTAATACCCCATGAGACAGACATGGCCCACATCTACAGCTTTGGGAAGGCTGTGGACTTGGGAGGAGTGTCACGATTGCAGGTTCCCGGGCGGATGCAAATCGTGAAAGATAAAACCACAAGAGAACTGTCTTTTTCCTTCTTGTGGGAAAAATCCCTACAACTTCAACAAGAAGAGGCTTCTCTCTCCAGAAGTGAACTGAGAAAGACTAAATTTAAAAACTGACTGAAGTATTTGTTATATGTTTGTTCTGTTGTTATGAAGATTGAGAGAGGGAGGGAAAGAGTGATCTGAAAAATCTTATTCTGAATTTTTTTTCCTTTCTTTTTGTTTGTGTAGTTAATAAATTTTCTTTTATACTCTCTCAAGTTTTAGGCCTGCCTTGCTCTTTTGCTCCTGGTTCTGTCTCACAACAGAAAAAATAAGTTTATTTAAATTGGCAACTCAAACCAAAGACATTAATTTGGTATGTTGGCCGGGAAAGTCAAAATTAAACCAAGACAATTAACTAGCAGGGAATATGCATCCCTGGCTGGAAAAGTGAAGAAATTAAGATATGATTAAACACAATTTTTGTGCCTTTGTGATCTTGATCTATCATCTTTGCTTCTGACTAACAAGTTCTGGGTTGTGAGATACCATGCTCCAGATATTAAGAGCAACTCTTCAGAATGAAACAAGACAGGTGTACTTTTGCTAGAAATCCTTCTGCAAAGATGGCCCAAGTTATATCCACTGATGTAATGGGTCAAAAGATCATTTATGAATCCATTGATCCTAGATTCCTGTCTGCCCTCCAACACCCAGACCCTCTCAGTCTCTGAATGACAACTCAGCATTCAGCCAGCAAGGTACTGGTCTGCAAGAAATTCCATATTTGTGTCAGGAGCTCAGAACACTATCTTGTGGAAAAGTTAAAGCAGAGCTTGGAGCCACATGAATATTTAGCTTTGCTATTACTGGCTCACCAAAGAAAGTACCAAAGCTGGACAGTCCCTTCTCTCTTCTCTGCCCAAGCTTGACAGACAAATGTGGGCAAGGGGAGGGGCATCGATCTCTCTTAACTTCTACCTCACAGTGAGCAGGAGCACACTGTCCTGGGAGAGCTGGAGGGCCATGCTGGCTGTTGTGCTTGCTCTTTTACCTGGTGGGGGACAAGAGATTTGTCTGCAGCAGGGCTTTCATCCAGGCCATGCAGGGCTAATGTTAGGTAGAGGACTCCTTTGGTCATCATCTGTACTCCTATTCCTCACTCTCTCTTCTTATTTCTTATTAAATGCAAGTTTTGGGGTCGCACTCCACATTGAACAGTGGCCAGACAGAATCCTTCAGAGACCTGGAGACTCTTTGACCATCTCCTGCTACCAGAATTACAGTAATCTTGCCTATATGTTCTGGTACCAGCAGCCTCCAAGAAGTGGTTTGAAGTTAATAGTCAGCAGTACTTCATGGAATTATAGCTCTTATGAGGATGGTTTCAGTGAGGCCAAGTTTGAAGTAAGCAGGCAGAATACTGATTACTCTGTGATGACAATCAAGAATCTGACACCCAAGGATAAAGCCACATATTTCTGCGCTGCGAGCGATCACACGGTGTAGCGAGGGGGTTGAACAGTAAGATAAAATCCCCACCTCTCTGAGTGAGTGATGGAGTCTTTGAAAAACGTGAGACAGTCAGGAGAGGGGTAGAGAAGAAGAGGAAGAAGACTAGGTAGAAGCTGGGGCAATAGACCTGGGATATTTTGAAGGCGAGACAGACAGAGCAGTGCAGCAGCCTCTGTCTTCGAAAGCAAAGGCCTTCAGAAATACAAACCCATAAACAGCATAAAGAATCGAGGCATGGCTGGTATGGTTAGATAAGGCAGCAGATATTTCTGATGATTAGTACTACAGAAGCACAATCGTGTTCCAGGCCACTACTTCCCCACAGATACCCCTTCAGCACCAGGAAAAGAGTACAAAGCTAGAGAATTCAAAGTTCTTTCACATAGTCATGATCCACACAGAACCGAGATGCCCTGTGAAAATTGTGTGTGAAGACAGAGCTCACTGATTATCGACTTTGGAGGACAGGACCAATACCAGTGGAGGAAAACATACCCAGGGGACCACGCATAGCTCCTATTGTGGAAGGAACACGTTTGGCATCTTTACAAGAAACAGTGTGCACTGCAGCATTTTATTCACCTGCTTCACATACTGCTTAATCACAGGATGCCTTTCTTCCCTTCGATGGGAATGCATACCATTCTGAGCTGGACCCAGGTGTTCCTTCAGGGCAAAAGCTCATAGGCAGAGAAAATAAACCACAAAGAGCTGCTGTTACTTGTGAGGAATAGCTGAAGGCACGAATTTCCTCCCATTGTGCCTCTGTCTCCATTGCTTTCAGAGCTGAACTTTTGATGAACTGATTGCTCTTCTGTGATGGACATGGGAAAGCTGAGGCCAGGGTATTATTAGGGTTCCCCAACCTGTCATTGCCTGTCCATGCTCCTGTTTTTATTGCATAACCTAGGACTTACCTTTTCTCCAGAGGAAGGCAAACAGCACATAAAAAAGCAAAAGGTGTTTTTAAGACAGTGTGGCTATACACCTGTGTATTTTGGGTTCTGTTTTTAGACTGTGGCCCTGGCAGTCTGCTTACCTACCACTGAGCATGAGCCAACTCTCATGTGCTCATGTGCTCATGTGGAGAACATGGCACTTGGCTATCACAGGTAGCAAACGTACTGTGCTGCTCCATGATGTGGCAAAGCTGGATATGGAGATGCTGGTGACACACACTGTGTGATTGCAGCAAAAAAAGAAGTGGGAAGTGATAAGAATAGCTGGTGAGAGCAAGGAGCAGGAATCAGTTGGGAGCATGTCCTGTTAGAAGATCCTCACACTTCATGTCACCAGCATTGCTGGGAGACTCCTGCAGTGCCAAGATGGATAATGCAGTTTCCTGGTGGCATCTAAGTCTCCTGATCAGTCATGCTAAATAAACATACCTGTGCTCTGAAAGACAGTAAACTGTTCTGAGGCAGGGAAATCCAGACATGTGGCACCCTTGTAGCCAGTATTTTCCTGACTTCAGGAACTGCTCAGCAGCAGATGTAACACATCACTCCTTGCTCTCAAGGAGCACTCCTCTGCTCCTCAGAACATCCTCAGGCCCATGATCTCCTCCCTGTTCATGTCAGGCTACAGACAAACAGCAGGAAAGCACTGGGAAAGTGTTGTTTCTCATATAGCAGTGACATACTGAGTTCCTTTTTTTTCCAGCCTCTGATTTTTTTGGTAGAGATCATCTTCATAAAACACATTCATGCTGATGTTGTCTGGAAGTATTGAATTATTACTGCTGATCCAAATGCCCTGTGAAAGTTTCTGGAAAACTAGTTCATTGTGGAATCGTGAAGGAATATAAACAACATGGTGGTCACTTTGAGGGTGATTTTTAAATTTTATTTTCTTTTATTTTTAGTATTTTGTTTGGGTTGTTTTTTAAAATTCTGTTTCAGTAAGCTACCTGTTCCTGAAAACCATGTTACAGTCCTAGCTCAGACCTTTTTCATAAGCACAGCAAACCACCTTTTCAGCTCTGGTAATACAAGAGAGGAAGGATCCTTTCTATTTCTCGACTCCTGAGCACTTTTAGTTTTGAGTGGCAAAGGCAATTTTTAGGCCTTGTGATAATGAACTTATCAGTCACCTTCAACATACAGCAGTTTAATGAGATGCCTATTGAGTGCTCACAGCTGTACAATTTCCAAGTGGCAACAGCAAACCAGAGATCTCTAGGTTCATTGCCATTGTGAATTCTATGGTTACAGTTCCCTCTTCTATCTCTAAGGGACATTTTTCTCCTATGCAGTACTTCTTTGGCTAGCCTAAATTGTGTCTGCAAAAAAGGCCACTATTCCAAGGAGTTTCTCATGAAACAGCTACTCTCCTTCCTGTCTCATGGCTTGTCCTCAGATTTGCTCAGATCATTAACCAGATTCTTCCTTCCACTGTCTTATCTTTTCAGTGCACAGATAGACCCTTAAAAAGAAAAATGTGAGAAAAAGAGAAAAAAGGGACGAAGATAAAATCTCAGAAGTATCCCACAGTTTTTGGAGGCTGCAATGTCAGGATTATTGTAGGTCATTGGAATTAAATGTGTGTGTTCCATTGAAAGTACTAGGGAGAAAAGAAGCAGTTACAAAAATAATTTTGAATCCTACATATTCAGAAAAGAATGGAGAGTGGCATAGGTTCTATATATAGAGCCGAATAGAGCCGAATAAAATAGAATAGAATAGAATAGAATAGAATAGAATAGAATAGAATAGAATAGAATAGAATAGAATAGAATAGAATAGAATAGAATAGGATAGGATAGGATAGGATAGGATAGGATAGGATAGGATAGGATAGGATAGGATAGAATAGAATAGAATAGAATAGAATAGAATAGAATAGAATAGAATAGAATAGAATAGAATAGAATAGAATAGATTCTCTATATAGAATAGACTAACTAGGATGTATCTGTCAGGACAGAAACAAAAAAGAATGTTCATGAAGTTTATGTTTAACTACAGTTCTTGATTTGAGAAAAAATGTCTGCAGAGATGTCTTGTTTTCTGTAAAAGTGAATTAGAGCTCCCAGGAAGATTAACTAGCAGGGAATATGCATCCCTGGCTGGAAAACTGAAGAAATTAAGATATGATTAAACACAATTTTTGTGCCTTTGTGATCTTGATCTATCATCTTTGCTTCTGACTAACAAGTTCTGGGTTGTGAGATACCATGCTCCAGATATTAAGAGCAACTCTTCAGAATGAAACAAGACAGGTGTACTTTTGCTAGAAATCCTTCTGCAAAGATGGCCCAAGTTATATCCACTGATGTAATGGGTCAAAAGATCATTTATGAATCCATTGATCCTAGATTCCTGTCTGCCCTCCAACACCCAGACCCTCTCAGTCTCTGAATGACAACTCAGCATTCAGCCAGCAAGGTACTGGTCTGCAAGAAATTCCATATTTGTGTCAGGAGCTCAGAACACTATCTTGTGGAAAAGTTAAAGCAGAGCTTGGAGCCACATGAATATTTAGCTTTGCTATTACTGGCTCACCAAAGAAAGTACCAAAGCTGGACAGTCCCTTCTCTCTTCTCTGCCCAAGCTTGACAGACAAATGTGGGCAAGGGGAGGGGCATCGATCTCTCTTAACTTCTACCTCACAGTGAGCAGGAGCACACTGTCCTGGGAGAGCTGGAGGGCCATGCTGGCTGTTGTGCTTGCTCTTTTACCTGGTGGGGGACAAGAGATTTGTCTGCAGCAGGGCTTTCATCCAGGCCATGCAGGGCTAATGTTAGGTAGAGGACTCCTTTGGTCATCATCTGTACTCCTATTCCTCACTCTCTCCTGTTATCTCTCATTAATACAGGTGTTGGGATTGGAGCCTACATTGAACAGTGGCCAGACAGAATCCTTCAGAGACCTGGAGACTCTTTGACCATCTCCTGCTACCAGAATTACAGTAATCTTGCCTATATGTTCTGGTACCAGCAGCCTCCAAGAAGTGGTTTGAAGTTAATAGTCAGCAGTAGCACATGGAGTCAAAACGTTTATGAGGATGGTTTCAGTGAGGCCAAGTTTGAAGTAAGCAGACAGAATACTGATTACTCTGTGATGACAATCAAGAATCTGACACTCAAGGATAAAGCCACATATTTCTGTGCTGCAAGCGATCACACGGTGTAGCGAGGGGGTTGAACAGTAAGATAAAATCCCCACCTCTCTGAGTGAGCGATGGAGTCTTTGAAAAACGTGAGACAGTCAGGAGAGGGGTAGAGGAAGAGGAGGAAGAAGACTAGGTAGAAGTTGGGGCAATAGACCTGGGATATTTTGAAGGCGAGACAGACAGAGCAGTGCAGCAGCCTCTGTCTTCTAAGCCAAGTTATTAATCAGATCCCTCCTTCCACCATCATATATTTTCAGTGCACAGATATGTCCTGAGTAAGAGCTGTTTCTTTACTTTTTGAGGTTGTAGTCAAAAGTAGTGGATTATTGGGTTGTGGTCAAAAGCACTGGAAAGCTACCTAATGTCTCTAAAAAAAAACCTATAAATCTCAGGGTAGTAAATCTGTCTAGTATGGCCTACTTCTTTGTACCTGCTGCTTCTGTAAGCTCCAAAGAATGCAGGACAGATATAAATGATGCAATCTCTAGTTTCCTGTGAACTTCACCCACTAAAAGAATATAATTATTTGAAAATATACCCCTCAATCTTCCTTACATATTCTTGTTTTTCATTGTCTGAAGTCTTATGCAGCATAGCCTCCAAAACCCAAAAAGCCTCCTATGAAAGACTTGGAAATAAAAGTCAGGAATCTGTCTCCCCTTCTTCCTCTCACTCACATTTATTTGAATTCATGGCCTGCAAGTCCTTTTGAGAGGTTACAAAGGAACATTAAGGTGCGACAAGACTGGTCTCTGCTGGCACGTCTTGGAAATTGCCTTTTGAACATGACCTGAGGAGCTGATAGCACCACATAGTCCTTCAAAACTAGTAGAGAGGTGACTTCCGTGTTTTTAAATGAAAGACACCTCATGGAAGAGGTCTATAAGTGACAGTAAGGACACTAATGGAGCTCTACACTGGAGATGAGGACAGAATAATCTTAAATGAATTTTAGTCCAATGGGTAAGACCCTGAATAAATAGTGTTGAGATCACAGGCAGATTAAGACCAAGGCAGGAAAATAATATTCCATTATTAGTTTTATTATTTAGGCAGTGACAGCCAAAAAACCCCAACCTTAAATGTATTTTTTAAAAGAATTCAATATATACAAACAAATGTTCAGTATGAACAGACATAATTAGTGACTTAAGTACTCTGTTCAACTTTTGTTATAGAAGAGAGGACAACCTAGGGGCATTTCTGAGATGACCTGTCTGATACCTTGTGTTCTGTTGTTCAGTCTCTTGGTCCTACATCTTACACCTTAGTCTATGTTTCTCATTTCTCATTTCCTTCTCCAGGACACTAACAGCTCTTTCCAGCTAAACAGGCTGTATCAGAAATAATGGGTTCTTCTCTAATATCTGAAAAAAACCAGGAAAAATAAAAAGTGATTTTGCTAGTGGAATGACCTTGTTTTGAAGGATTTTGTCCTGTGCTTTACAGTCTATTTTTCATTACAAGAAAGATTCAAATGAAGCCATTAAAGAGCAATATAAAAAACACTTTTACTGCAGGTACTTGGTTAGGTTAGCAACAATGTGTTGACACTTTGTGAGACAAGACTGTGCCACTAATGTGTAAGGCAGGGAGATAAATGTAGCCTGTTACCTGTCCACATCAGTTCCCATCCCTTCAGACAATCTGCAAAATCAAGGCTTGCTCTTACTCCTAGATGAAACCTTTTCACAGGCAGAGTCACAAGCCCTGGAGGATGCTCTCAAGCAACACCAAGCTACAAAGACAAACACCAAGCCCGTAGTAAGCAAATTACAGTCATTGTAAACAAAAAATTGCAAACTGTGAGCTTGAAGTTTCTTTGACATCCTGGGGACAGAAGAGAGAAGGAGTAGAAGAAAAGCAGCATGAGCACTGCCATGATACTACCAAGTGAAAAATTACTGCATTTAAAGTCAACCAATAAAAGAAAAAAATAGTGTTACCTTTCTGAGAATAAAAAAAACCCCTTGAGATTATAAACTCTAATAATGGATACACTGAGTGGTAATTGGACTATCACATAGAAACAGCAATGGCAACGGAAGGATGTGGTCTGTGGTTCTGTCATGGTTTAGCCCCAGCTTGATCCCCATGCACAGCAGGACTGGGAAAAGCACACGTGAAAAACTCAGGGCTTGAGATAAAGACAGTTTAAGAGGTAAAGCAAAACCTGGGCACACAAGCAAAGCATGACAAGGAATTCATTCACTACTTCCCAAGGATAGGCAGGTGCTCAGCCATTCCCAGGATGGCAGGGCTCCATCACACATAACAGTGACTGGGGAAGACAAACACCATCACTACAAATATCTCTCTCTTCCTTCTTCTTCCCCCTTCTCGCCCCTTTCACATACTGAGCATGACACCACAGGATATGGAATATCCCTTGGATCAGTTGGAATCAGCTGTGCCTGCTGTCCCTCCTCCCAAGTTCCCATGCACCACCAGCCTCCCTGCCAGCATGGTGGTATGAGAAGCAGAAAAGTCCTTGAATGCTGGGTAAGCACTTCAGCAATAACAAAAACATTTCTATCTTGTCAACACTATTTCTATCTTCTCACAGTTGCCTCTGTGAAGGAAATCAGCTCTACCACAGTCCAAACCAACACAGGTACTCATGACAATGCTTCCTAATATATAAAAACAAGGGGGTGGAGTCATGTGTGGATTGTTTTTGTACGCGATTGTATCATTGTGGGGACAGGGGGATCCACGATGATACATTTGCCAGGAAGCCTTTACAAAAACCCATGGGTGCATGAGCCTTGTGGCAGAGCGTGTTAAGGCAGCTGCAGAGAATTCTGCAGCAGAGCAGTTGTGCTCTGCCTTGGTTTCTCTTAATTGTCCTTGCATGCTGGGACTTACTTTCAGCATCTGAGAACTGAGCCTGGCGTCTCTGCAAAGAAAGCTAGGAAATTCTGAGATGTTGAAACTAATTTTCAGCAAACCAAACTGACTGCAGATGCACCTAAAGCCTATTGAGCATGCAAAGCTGGAATTATTATTTTTTCCTGATGCACTAATGTCTGCAATAGGTGACAAAATGGTTCTTTCTTAATGTGATACAAGTGTAGGAAAAAGAATTCTGATATGTAGCAGGTATCTTTCAGAGGCACTGCATGAAATCTGTTGGGGTTTTCTCTCTTAAAAAGTAATCCTCCAATATCTGCTGACTGCCTCATGCCTGTGAGAACAAAGGTTGCCTCTAATCCTTCTCCCCATTGTCTTGCTGCAGTTCTTCCTAATGGCTATGAAGGGTTTCTTTGGGACCAGTCAACAGATACAGATTCTTCTGGGCTCTCCTTGTGTGGATTATTTTAACCTATCAGAAAACTGAATGGGATCCTGAAAGACTATTGAAGACAGCTGGCCTGCCATGGAAGTGAAAACAAAGGGATTCCTTCTAGTTCCCTGACAAAGGTGAATCACCTGCATTTGACTATGAAAACCCCAAAGCAGGTATCATTTGATTATTAACTTCACAAGTTACAGAAAAGAAGGCGTCACAATGCTTGGAATGCAAGACTTACAGTGAGGAAGTTCTAGTTATAGAGGAGTTATTTTCCTAGATAGTGATAGCCTTTGTGTGTGTCTGCTTGTTTTCAAGATGTGCAAAATAAGAATAGCAGATAAAATCAATGATGTAACATGGAGATTGGAGAAAGGTGGCAAAAACAACTTGGGGTGAAATGTAGACCAAGTATCAAAAAAATCTTGGAAATGCTTTTATGAATTCTACATTTTATACAACTGATTTCAAGCTGGTTTTCTGTCAAACACTTTTAGACAAAGATTGAGTGATGTTTGGAATTCCAAATGCAGAAATGATTTCTTAGGCTTCTGCTTATAGTAAGTCAGCTTCAGTGCATCCCTTCTCTTAGCTTATGATACATCACTTTGTCACTGTGTAAAACTCTGCTTTGTCTTTCGGCAGTGGCACAAAAGTTACAGTAATAGGTAAGAAATTTTTATTTCCTCTTTCAATGCACTTCTAATGGCATATCTTCTGTTTAGAGAATTTTATTATTATTCTCCCTTTCATTATTGAGCTGGTGTTCTACGGGTGTGCCAGTAACCCTCTCTACTTCAGAGAATAGACTAAGTTGGGTCCTCTAGGTAGGGGTGCACCTTTCATTTTGGAGAACTGAATGAATGCAGGAAAGAAAAAGCTGTCCCTAGAAAGAATTGGGATAAGAAATGAATTAAAAAATGTGTGCCTGACATAAAAAATCCTTGTCTTAATAAACCAACACATACAAAATCCTTATTCCCCAAAAGTATAGCTAGTCGCTATAATACTGATTCTGCTGGGGCTACAGATGATTAGGAACAAGTCAGTGAAAAGCTGTCTATCTGTCTGGAAAGAACTGACTTACTGTTACACTTTGAAGTGGTCTAGAAAACAAAATCAAGATGACACAAGCATAAATTACCTTGGATCTTCCCAGGGTAAATTAAAGAATGTGCTATCTCAGAAAACTGAGGAAAAAACAAGTGTGCTAGCATTTTTTGATTGATAAAACAGAAGGCAAAAATAATTGCTCAACTTTATGACAAGCAATACTAAAATCTCTCTGCAGCTTTTTAAGCCCCTGTTGTTATAGAAAGTAGCTCTCCACAGCACAGCCAGGTTTTTTCCACTGAACAGGCTCACCAGGATGGTGATACAAAGATCATTAGGGACAGCAGTCTTACTATTTCAGAATAGATGCTAAACAGCCACTGAAAATCACAGAAAAAATAAAATATTATTAATTTGAAAGAGAAGGAGCTCTCAGGGAATGTCCGCATATGGGAAATATTTTCTAATATTCTAATATGATACCTAGATAAATAGATATTTACCTAAAGAAATGATGGAAGCTCCAACAACTTATTGAGCCTGAAGCAAAAGGGCTCTGGGGAGAGTATTTCTGATGTTGATCTCAGCTGTTTAGACACAGATTAGGTGGTGTTCCCTTAGAGACCTATTTTCTAGGAGACCTGAGATAAATGTACTCCATGTTTATTCTTTTGTTTGCACCACATGAGGGGTGGTTTGGTTCAGAGGTGTGGGAGTAGAGGAGAGGTTTTTCTGCAGCTGCAAAACTATGTGAATACTGAGAAATTATTCTTTGGCAGTGGGACAAAACTTACGGTCATAAGTAAGTAATAAGTCATAACTCCGTGATCTATGTGATACTAGTTTAGGGGACAAGAACATTCTTAATTAAGAGCTTAATAATGATAATTTTTCATGCAGCCATGAGTACAGGATTAATGCTTTAGTGGTTGCTTATTAAAATGAGATGTGCCATTATGGAAGTGTTGGATGGTCCTTGTGGTCCTTGTGTCTACAGCCTTAGTCTTTCATTTCTGGGAACTTCATGAAGGCAGACAGGGATAAATAATTTTCTTTTCATCCGTTCTCTAACAAAATATTATAGTGGTCGGGAATGAAAATGACGCGAGTAAGAGACCAGAACCTATGGGCTAAACAGACATTTCTTCCAGTTCTTGCTTTTACCAGCCTCCTTATTCCATTTCTAACCTGCTTATTTTCTTTCCAGTAGTTTTATCATTCTTTCTGTCTCACTTTTAACCTTCCTTCCTGCCTTCCTGTTTTCTTTTTGTTTGTTTCTTTGTTGTGTTTCCTTGTTTGTTTGTTTTAATATTGGGTATTCTTTTTTGGGCCTGAATCTTTTCATTTGTGTTCTCTTATCTCTTTCCATCTCTTCATTCATTAGGCGTTAACGCTCTGAGCCAAGGAATTTGTCAGAGACTCTTCTAGGATAGGAGAAAAAATCATAAGGCCAAGTGCTAGAAGGGAGAAGTAGAAGCAATCAACCTCTCTTCATACCCATTGAAAAGAAAGCAGAACAGTGCTAAACCCTCTGGAGAGTTATCTCTGTTTAATATCCAGGTCATGTAAAGTCTGTACAAGCTCATACAGAATCAGCCCAGGGATCTTTGCAGAGCAAGCACTGGTGGTCACAATTAAGGCATCATTTGAATGCAAAGATGAGGACTGAGGAGACAAGACCTCTGCAAGATATTAATTTCTGCTAATTCTGCTACCTCTCCTCCTCTGCAAAGGAGAGAGTCATCAGGAAGAATATCTACAATTCATAGTGCCTTCATACAATAAAACCAACCCAAAGTAATAATTTCCTCTTTGGTTCTACAGGTTTCTCTGCCTTTCCTTTCCCAGTAGCAATCTACAGACCTCATGGGTTTCTCCTGCTGGATGAGTAAAAAAGGCACTCTAATACAGTATATGGAAAACCCCCTGTCTTTTAGGGTCAGTGCCTGGCTTCTGAGTAACTTCTCATGGCTGTCTTATACATCCCTTTGACTGAAGTCTGTTCTCATTAGTCTTACAAGTAGGTGTTAAACACGATAGGACAGGGAACAGTTTTTGATTTGCGAGTGTATAGAACCTTGCATCATTTTGGGAAAGTGTGTAGCCTAGGATCAGAGCTTCTCATACCTACAATGACCTAAAACTTAAATTACATAAAGACATGTTTAATGTTACTAACGTTATTAAAAATGGATGGCAAGTTAAGACCTAAGGCAAAAGCTGTCCCTGGCAGATTCATGTTTCCTGCCTCAAGTGTTTTTCACTTCAGACAGTGAGAAGGATCAGCTCCTTCCTTCCTGCCTGGTCATCTCTTAGATGGGGGGCCAAGTAGGGTATCCCATGACAGTATAATTGTGAATACTGCAATGACCACCATTGTCTTAACTCCATTTCCAGGAATGTAATTCAGTTTGTTGAAGATGTTTGTGCCTTGTAAGCAACTCCCTTATCTATTAACACAATATTACAAAGACAGGCCTTACAGCAAAACAGGGGACTTTTCTGCCTACCAGTTTGCTCAGCTTCTTTTTGACTTTCTATTCTTCTGTCAGAGGCAATACAAGAACTTCATGTGCTTGTGCATTTCTGTGGCCCGACCCTTTATGTTTCTGTGTAATAAGTGAAAAGACTTTCCTGATGTGTCATATCCAGTAGACATTAATTGTCCAATAGATAGCTGTTAAAAGGACAGGGTTTTTTTAGGAGTAACATGGCACAAAGGACCATTTTCAGGGGTTTCTGACTGAACAGAGGGATGGAGGCTCTGGAGCATGTTGCTTTGTGTTTCAGGGAAGAATGAGGAAATCGTGCCTCCAGCTGTGGCCATCTTTTCCCCATCAAAGCAGGAGATCCAGCAGAAGAGCAAGGCCACGCTGGTGTGCCTGGCCTCTGGTTTCTACCCTGACCATCTGACTCTGTTCTGGAAGGTGAATGGTGTGAAAAGGACCGAAGGGGTGGGGACAGACGAGTCCTCCACACGGAATGGGAGCACCTACTCACGGACCAGCCGACTGAGGATGCCAGCCTGGGAATGGTTCAACCCTTTGAATCGCTTCGAGTGTGTTGCCAATTTTTTTCAGAATGGAACAACGCAATCAATAAACAAATTTATCCATGGTGATGCTGGTGAGTAAAAAACATCTCTCACCATGCTGTATAAGATAGAAATCACAAATCAAGCGAGCATGTGTTATGATACAAACCACATCTACATGTAGCTTCCATTCAGGGTGTTCTTCTGGCACAAATCCATACCTAAATTTGTAGGTATTAGCACATGTCTCTTCCCATTCCTGGACCTTAGAACCTACATGACCATTATACATCTAGAAATTCTTCAGGCTTTCCACTGAGAAATCTCTGTAGTAGAGTAAATTGTATAGTCTCATAAAACACCTAGTGTAGTAAAAGGAATTGAGGCAGTGTTTTGTAAACTGAAACCTCTACAATCGATATTCTTTTTGCTTTGAAGAGAAACATGACTTTCAGTTCACTTTTGTCTTTCAGGTTGTGCGCTCACAGAAGGTACGTGTGGCTTCTCACGTAAAGAGAATTTTGCCTCATCTCTCAGGCAATTATCAGTGTGTATTTTAATTCCAGCTTTACTGACACTAAGTACAACGTGTGGGAGATATCTGCTGTATGAATAGCTTCTACTTTCTCATCTAAGTGATTTCTAGCTGACATTACAAAACAAAAAAAAAGGAAGAAATGTTTTTGGAGGGTTGTTTGTGCATACTGTATGTAAGTTCAGCTATGGGGTTTATCTCTACTATATGATTCTTTTTTGAAAATGGAAGAAATCATGGCACCTTCCTGTAGGCTGTAATTTACTCTTTATCATCTCCTTCAGTCCTAGAAACTGACTCCCATTGGGAATATTCTTGCTCGGCCAGGAAAGAGATGATCCATACTTATCCAAGTGATTCTGACCTCAAGATTCAGGATATGTTATTCTGAATATTTCTTAGTATCAAACTCAGAACACTTCTCATGACAAGTCACATTTCCTTCCCCACTGCTGTCATGTATGAAGGATAGCCATACCAAAAATTATATTTCTTTCCTCTTTGTATACGTATTTGCACACTCCTGTTTTTCAACAACTTCCTTAATGCTTCAGGAATCGTAAGGCTGAACCAAAACAGAACTAGTATCTCAATACTGTGGAAACTTCTTAAGTGTGAAAAATCTACAGGAACAAATCTTCAAGAAGCCATGTTATTCTGGGCTTTGTAAAACCTTCCTGATACATCAGCAGCACTCATAAGGCCACTGACAACAATGAGACAAAATAAAAAATTTCTGTCTTGTGATTCAGCTTATTTTGTGCTCCTACAAGCAGAATCAGATGAACAGCCCAGTTCACCAATAGGTGTGGCATCTCAGTACTTTCCTAGCATAAAGCTAATCTCTGTCTTTCCTGGACATGCTTTGTCTTTTGGTTCTTTGAGTTCCCATGAGTTCTGTCCCATTCCCATGAGTTCTGTCCCATTCCCATGAGTTCTGTCCCATTCCCCTGCTCTCTCGTTTCAACAGAGCGATTCATTTGGCTCTAGTTCCTTTATGTTGCTTAGCTAAAGATTTCAAGGGTTGTCATTTGGTGAAAGCTCCATTAGAACCAGCATCTTGTGATGATGACAATTGAATACACAAATGGTGTTTGACTTGCAGAGTCGTATTTGCGGTATGGAAATTCTCTGAAGCTCACTTACCTCATCCTGTGTGGCAAAGCCTTGGTCTACGCAGTTTTGGTGAGTGGTCTGGTGTGGACAGCCAAGGTAAGTCAGAGTGCCCCTGGAAGGCTGGGCTTACTCCCTTCTCAGTGATCAGTGGATGCAGGCTAAACCTGTCCTCAGAGACGTGGTTGTTCTGCAGGAGCTCTGCCAGGCTTTGTGCAGTCCAGCTTGCAAAATCACAAGTGATGGGGTTTTATTACTGTTTTTCCAGAACTCAAATAACATCAGTGCTATCTAGCCGAGAAATCCCTTCTCACAATCCTCTTTAACACATGAAAAAGATGAGAATTAAGGATAAGTTGCCTTAAGGACAAGTAAATAAGGGAAACCTCAGATATATTGTGCATTCATGTAGCCATTGTAAAGGGGCTTTCGCCTGCAGTGAAAATAATAAGCAGATGTTTTGAGGTGGTGCAGGGGATGAATCTGATCAAACATTTACTAAGATTGAGAAAGAACAGTGGGATCGATCTGAAGAAATGGGATAAATTGAACTAATTGCCAGGAAATGCTTTTTATTAGTACCTTTTCCCTATGGCTGAAGGATACACCCAGTGAGAGCAGCAGAAGCCTCAGCACCTGTCCTTTTAAAAGCAGAACAGAGAGATGTATTTGAAAAGTGACCTGGTAGAGTTGAGGGCAAGGATGAAGACAATTCAGTTTTTTTGTCCTTTTGCAAGGATATACTGGAGGGGTAGGTTTGTCCTTCCTAGGGTCATAATCATAGAATCACTGAATGTTTTAGGTTAGCAAGAACATTTAAAGATAATCTAGTTCCTTCCCCCCACTGAAATGGCCCGGGAGATCTTTCACTAGACCCGGTTGCTCCAAGCCCCATGGCAGCCGGCCTTAAACACTTCCAGGAGTGGGACATCCACAGCTTCTCTGGGAAACCTCTTCCACTGTCTCAGCACCCTCACCAGAACACATTTCTTCCTTTAATCTGAGGCTACCCTGTATCAGTTTAAAACCAGTTCCCTTTGTCCTGTCACTGCAGGCCTTGGTGAAACATCTCTGTTTTTCTTAGAAGTCCCCCACTGCCGTGTATTGAAAGGCCTCAGGCAAAGCTGTCCAGAGCTTCTCTTCTCCAGTGTGAGGATGGGCTGCTCTCTAAGCCCATCTTCATGCCCTGAAGCCCTGTGTCTCTTTCTTTGTGGGCCTTCTCTTGAGGTGCTCTCACACACCCATGAGTTTCCTGTGCTGGCATCCAGAGCTGGACACAGACCTGCGGGTGGGATTGGTGGGGGTCCCATGGGGCCACCCTGGAAGTCTGTCCAGGTCCCTCTGGATGCCATCCCTTCCCTCAAACGCATCAATGGCCACACAGCTTCATGTCACCTGGGAACTTGCTGAGGCTCCCCTTGATCCCAGTGTCAATGACACACCAATGAAAGCTGAAAAATGCTTTTGGTCCCAGTACAGACCCTTGAGGGAAACCATTTGTTGGTAGTTACCACTTGAACATTGAACCATTGATGGTAACTCTTTGGGCATGGTCATCCTGCCAATTCCTGTATTTGTTTCTGTCCTTTGCTGGTTGTTGTTGTTGTTGTCATTGTTGTTGTCATTATCATTATTTTATAGTTCTTATTATTTTATTCCATTTTGTTTTCAATTAGACCGGTGTCAAGTTATCTAGAGAATAAATGAAGAGCTGTTGTCATCACATCGGCAGGAACACGACAAGTTCTCTATCTTCCCATAGAAAAGTATCTGTGCTTTTAAGAACTTCTGAATTTAATTGTTTTTATAATTGTCCGTTGCCATCCTGTTCTTCACTTTGATGTAATCACTGCTGAGTTTTCCCTGTGCTTCCATATCAAAATGTATCATATTTTATTGTAACATGTCTTGAAAACTAGCACCTTCTTACTGCTCAGAGGCTGAGTGCTCATCTCCTTGATTTAGGAATAAAGTTTTCACTTCTTTTCCCCTGAAAAAGCATGATATGTTGTTTTTAAATTTGGTCTTCTGTAGTAATAATATCCTACCACACAATTTTCAGTGATGAATAGTGCCATATGAAACTCTCATTGAAGATCATTCACTGACAATCCCTCTAGGAATAACTTATCTCTTATGGGAAGAGTAGAGACTCATCCAGTAGTCACACTGTGTACCAACAAGTGGAGCAAGGCTGCAGGTTTTTTAGGCTTGCCCTCACCATGGGCTGATCTTGAGCCAAAATAGATGCATCATTCAAAGGTGGTAGAGAAGGAAACAGCACTCCAGGCAGATGAGAAGTGACAGCATCTGGGGAGAGGCCTGGGAGATGCTTTTTCTTTCCCTCTGTTCTTTCATGGCATTATCTTGGTGATGACACTAGACTCACTGTGGTAGTGATGAAAAATTTGGTGAATAGATTAAAAGTCACGTGACACTCAATGTGTTTGTTTCAAAAGGATCTAATACATCTTTTAATGTCATTAAAGAAAAAAGCTGTATCCTAGTGCTAGAGGACAGATGGGTATAATGCTGTAAAATGGAGTTATTGTTCCTGCTTTGTGCTTGTCACTTCTTTAATCTCCTCAAAACACTTCAGAACAGGAGAAAATATCCTACTGAACCAAGAAATTTATTTGGTGTTCTGAGTACTGAAATTACTTAAGTAGTCTTGTGACTGCTTCAAACAAGTGGAGAACTGTTTACTGAAAAATACTCTTTGCAATAGAGCTTCATGGGGGTCTGTCCTGGTTTAGGACAAATTTGGGAGGAAACCTCTGAATGAGGACCCTCTAGGAAAAGGAAAAAAAATTGGAGAGAAGTGGGAAAAAAAAGAAAACTGTTTATTCAACAGGCAACACACCTCCCAGCAGAACAATGAACAATATCAAACAGCAAAACCTCTCGCCATTCTGAGGAGATGGCAGATTTAGAAGAGTTCTCTCCGTGGCTGCCCGGCTCACTCAGTCTGCTCTCAGTCCCTCCTGTGCTGGGGAATGCCGCGGCCCAGGCCCAGGCCTGGTGGGCCACAGGTGTGAGCTCCTGGTGCTCTTCTGGGTTTTCAGTCCACAGCAGGTTCAAACAGTTCCAGGAAAACAGAAAAAGGGGAAAAAACCAATCCGGGGGCTTCTCTGCCTCAGCTAGCCAGAAAACCAACCAAGAGCAAAGGAGAGCTCTCTCTCCCTGTCCACCGCAGACAACACAGTCCGAGAGCAGGAATGCGGGGGAGCCCGTGCAGTCTGTGATAACAAACTCTGCACTTCTTCTTCCCCCCCCCACCATTCACTCCTGGAATCAGTCTTAAAGTTGCAGAATTTAATATTCAACACCAACAGAACAGACGATTTGGGGATATAGGCATCATAGAGTCACCCCAAGATAGACTCTTACATTCATAAGATAGGAACAACCTGGTCGAGGGAAAGGTGTCCCCTTCCTCTGGAGAAAAAACAAAAGGAACAGTTCTTGCCAGGTAGGAATCATGAGAAGGTTTTACAACAGGGCACATTTCAGGGAGTATGACAAAGATATACAAAGAGGGAAGGATTTGCCTTCTGATGATGGGCTCTTTCCCCAAGATGCCTCATTATTCATGCTCTATGAAGGTAGAATAGACTGGAGCACAGCAGAATGGAATATTAAGAAATAATTTTAGCTCAGTCTGAAATACATTAGGATGAATATAATTTATTAGGACATTTGGTGAAAATGGCTGCTTTTATCAAGGCTGTCAGAAAAACCCCCACATCAATCTTGTCCTCACACACAGAGACTTTCTAAGTGGTCATGGCAGAACTTGGTTAAAGTGAACAGAGGACAAACTTGGGCATAGGCATTTTGGAGCAGGCAAGCTACGTAAGAAAAGAATTTGGCAAATGATAGACACTTCTCTTTAGACACTGGAATATAAAGAATGTTCCCACACTGAATTCATATTTCCCAGTCACTGGAAATTGAGACCAAGCACAGCAATCCAATCCAATTCTTTCCAAGCTTGCTACATCATGTAATTCTCATGCACACGCACTCCCTGTATTACACAGGTGATTATGCAAAGAGAGCACTTTAAAAGAGAGACAGATATATATCTAGGCTTATATAATATCTGCATTTTTTTATTTTTGTTTTCCCCCTTTGTACTGAAGTGTGTTTAAAGGAAAGTTTTTGTCCATCAAGCTCTTTTTCAAGAGTGTTTTGGACAGAGAATGTTGGTGATGAGCTGATGCTTAGGAGATAAGCAGAATTCTGCTCTGCACACATTTGTTGTCACTCATTTTAGCTGTATAGGAGACCACATTGAACAAAGTGATGTCTTCAGGGTGATATTTATGCAAGTTCACTTTTTTACAATTACATTGTGTCTCATAATATTCAAGAGAACCAGCTAGTGAGAATGAAGGGGAAAGTTTTAGATAAAAATAAGTGAAAATTCCAGGGAAATACTGCATAGGACACTCAATGAAGAATGATTAAATTGTGTTGACCTTTTAAAGAAAAGAGTGAAAAGAGTAAAAAGGAGTAAATAGGAAGAGTACAAAATAAGAAAATAGAGACCAAGAAAAGCAAACCAATAATGAAAACAAAGACACAACCGAGAGATAGGGTAAAAAGGATACAAGGAAAAACACCAAGCCCGTAGTAAGCAAATAACTGTCATTGCAAACCAGTTACTGTGGGCTTGAAGTTTTTAACATCCTGGAGGCAGAAGAGAGAAAGAGTAGAAGAAAAGCAGCACGAGCACTGCCATAACACTACCAAGTGAAAAATTACTGCATTTAAAGTCAACCAATAAAAGAAAAAAAAGTGTTACCTTTCTGAGAATAAGAAAAAAATCTTGAGATTATAAATTGAGGGATACACTGAGAGGTAATTGGACTATCACATAGAAACAGCAATGGCAACGGAAGGATGTGGTCTGTGGTTCTGTCATGGTTTAGCCCCAGCTTGATCCCCGCACAGCTGCATGCTCACTCCCCAGCAGGAGGATTGGGGAGAAAATCGGAAAAGCACACGTGAAAAACTCAGGGCTTGAGATAAAGACAGTTTAAGAGGTAAAGCAAAACCTGGGCACACAAGCAAAGCATGACAAGGAATTCATTCACTACTTCCCAAGGATAGGCAGGTGCTCAGCCATTCCCAGGATGGCAGGGCTCCATCACACATAACAGTGACTGGGGAAGACAAACACCATCACTACAAATATCTCTCTCTTCCTTCTTCTTCCCCCTTCTCGCCCCTTTCACATACTGAGCATGACACCACAGGATATGGAATATCCCTTGGATCAGTTGGAATCAGCTGTGCCTGCTGTCCCTCCTCCCAAGTTCCCATGCACCACCAGCCTCCCTGCCAGCATGGTGGTATGAGAAGCAGAAAAGTCCTTGAATGCTGGGTAAGCACTTCAGCAATAACAAAAACATTTCTATCTTGTCAACACTATTTCTATCTTCTCACAGTTGCCTCTGTGAAGGAAATCAGCTCTACCACAGTCCAAACCAACACAGGTACTCATGACAATGCTTCCTGGTTGACCAAAACAAGGAGTGGAATCATGTGTGGATTGTTTTTGTACCAGACTGTATCATCGTGGCTCAACAGCGGGGGGGGGGCCACGATGATACATTTGCCAGGAAGCCTTTACAAAAACCCATGGGTGCATGAGCCTTGTGGCAGAGCGTGTTAAGGCAGCTGCAGAGAATTCTGCAGCAGAGCAGTTGTGCTCTGCCTTGGTTTCTCTTAATTGTCCTTGCATGCTGGGACTTACTTTCAGCATCTGAGAACTGAGCCTAGCCTCTTTGGAAAGAAAGCTAGGAAATTCTGAGATGTTGAAACTAATTTTCAGCAAACCAAACTGACTGCAGATGCACCTAAAGCCTATTGAGCATGCAAAGCTGGAATTATTATTTTTTCCTGATGCACTAATGTCTGCAATAGGTGACAAAATGGTTCTTTCTTAATGTGATACAAGTGTAGGAAAAAGAATTCTGATATGTAGCAGGTATCTTTCAGAGGCACTGCATGAAATCTGTTGGGGTTTTCTCTCTTAAAAAGTAATCCTCCAGTATCTGCTGACTGCCTCATGCCTGTGAGAACAAAGGTTGCCTCTAATCCTTCTCCCCACTGTCTTGCTGCAGTTCTTCCTAATGGCTATGAAGGGTTTCTTTGGGACCAGTCAACAGATACAGATTCTTCTGGGCTCTCCTTGTGTGGATTACTTTAACCTATCAGAAAATTGAACGGAATCCTGAAAGACTATTGAAGACAGCTGGCCTGACATGGAAGTGAAAACAAAGGGATTCGCTTTAGTTCCCTAACAAAGGTGAATCACCTCAGATAGAGAATGAGTGATGTTTTGGATTTCAAAACCAGTAAGAGTTTCTAAAGCTTCTGCTTATAGTAAGGCAGCTTCAGTGCATCCCTTCTCTTAGCTTATGATACATCACTTTGTCAGTGTGAACAGTGCTGATATGCTTTTCGGCAGTGGCACAAAAGTTACAGTAATGGGTAAGAAATTTTTGTATCCTCTTTTAATTCACTTCTCATGGCATGTCTTCTCTTTAGAGAGTTTCATTATTATTCGCTCTTTCATTATTAAGCTGGTGTTCTCTTGGTGTGCTAGTAACCCTCTCTACTTCAGAGAATAGACTAAGTTGGGTCCTCTAGGTAGGGGTGCACCTTTCATTTTGGAGAGCTGAATGAATGCATGCTCAGGAAAGAAAAAGCTCTCCCTAGAAAGAATTGGGATAAGAAATGAATTAAAAAATGTGTGCATGACTTAAAAAAACCCTTGTCGTAATGAACCAACATATGCAAAAATTCCCCAAAGTATAGCTAGTGTCTATAATGCTGTTTCTGCTGGGACTACAGATAATTAAGGACAAGTCAGTGAAAAAAAAATCTGTCTATCTGTCTGGAAAGAACTGACTTACTGTTACACTTTGAAGTGATCTAGAAAACAAAATCAAGATGACACAAGCATAAATTACCTTGGATCTTCCCAGGGTAAATTAAAGAATGTGCTATCTCAGAAAACTGAGGAAAAAACAAGTGTGCTAGCATTTTTTGATTGATAAAACAGAAGGCAAAAATAATTGCTCAACTTTATGACAAGCAATACTAAAATCTCTCTGCAGCTTTTTAAGCCCCTGTTGTTATAGAAAGTAGCTCTCCACAGCACAGCCAGGTTTTTTCCACTGAACAGGCTCACCAGGATGGTGATACAAAGATCATTAGGGACAGCAGTCTTACTATTTCAGAATAGATGCTGTGGTGTTCCCTTAGAGACCTGTTTTCTAGGAGACCTGAGATAAATGTGCTCCATGTTTCTTCTTTTGCTGTACCACTTGAGGGGAGGGCTAGTCCACAGCCTTAATTCAGAGGTGTGGGAGTAGAGGAGAGGTTTTTCTGCAGCTGCAAATCAGTGTGAATAATAATAGACTGAACTTTGGCAGTGGGACAAAACTTACGGTCATAGGTAAGTAATAAGTCATAACTCTGTGATCTATGTGATACTAGTTTAGGGGACAAGAACATTCTTAATTAAGAGCTTAATAATGATAATTTTTCATGCAGCCATGAGTACAGGATTAATGCTTTATTGGTTGCTTATTAAAATGAGATGTGCCATTATGGAAGTGTTGGATTTACAAGCACTATGTTGAGGTCCTTGTGTCCTTTTTCTTTCATTTCTGGGAGCTTCATGAAGGGAGAGGGAATAAATAATTTTATTTTCATCCATTCTTTAAGAAAATATTATAATGGTTGGGAATGGAAACTGCTTCTCCGGTCTGCAGGTTTTTGCAGTTCATCTATGTAACGATCCAAAGCAGTATTTTGGAGGTAGAGTCTGGATTCTCCTGCATGCTGAATCACGGAAAAATAGTAATCTTGCTGGCATTTGGCTTGCCTCTCCATCGATGGTTGAAAGGCTGTCTAAAGTTGCTTTAGAATGCTGGCTTCAGCTAACAGTCCTTCTCCCAGCTTCTACTGCTCAGCTAGGAATGTATTATTTTTCTGTCAGCATACTTTTTTCCTCTATTCTTTTTCTTTTTCCCCATTTTCTTTCTTGGTTTTCTTCCATCCCAGAAAAGGTTTAATATCATTTATATCAGGGCATATTGGAATCACCAGACAAAGTAACTTTTTCCATCTGCTACTGCCCCATCTGATAGGAAACTGTAGAAATACTCACTGGTGCCTGCTCCTTTAAACAGAACTATTTTAAGGATCCCTGTGGCTGGCAGGAAGAGCATAATGACAATGGGGGTTACTGCCTGACTTTGTACAGATGTGCAAACCAGCAGCTTAACTTTGGAGCCGGCACTGTGCTCAGAGTTATAGGTAAGGAGCTGTTGATAATCCAAGTGCTCAGTGTAGAGGACTTGCGTTAATGATTTGTGGCATATATAAAGATGATTTAAAGCTGAGAGTAGGCGTTAAAGAGAACAAGAAATTATGAAACTGACCTTGCCATGATGGGAAAGGAGGAACTGTTGTAAGTTTCTTTCAGGTGGGTGAAGTCTATGTGACAGGGAAGTGAGCAAACTTAGTGGTCGTGTCTACCCCAGGCAGCATGGAAGACCAGAACACAATGGGCTACTGATCAGACTTTTTTTTCTAGTTCTTTCTTTTACCAATATCTTTATTCCATTTCAAGAATGCTAATTTTCTGGTTTTCTCTAACTTTCCAGTAGTTTCAGTAGTTCTACCATTCTTTATTTCTGTCTCTATTTTTCACCTATCTTCCTATTTTTTTGCTATTTCTTTCTTTATTTCTTTATTAAATCTCTCCTTTTTCTTTTGTCTTCCTATCTGTTTCCATCTTTTCACTCATTAGGCGTTAAGGCTCTGAGCCAAGGAATTTGTCAGAGACTCTTCTAGGATAAGAGAAAAAATCATAAGGCCAAGTGCTAGAATGGTAAATAGAAGCAATCAACCTCTCTTCATACCCATTGAAAAGAAAGCAGAACAGTGCTAAACCCTCTGGAGAGTTATCTCTGTTTAATATCCAGGTCATGTAAAGTCTGTACAAGCTCATACAGAATCAGCCCAGGGATCTTTGCAGAGCAAGCACTGGTGGTCACAATTAAGGCATCATTTGAATGCAAAGATGAGGACTGAGGAGACAAGACCTCTGCAAGATATTAATTTCTGCTAATTCTGCTACCTCTCCTCCTCTGCAAAGGAGAGAGTCATCAGGAAGAATATCTACAATTCATAGTGCCTTCATACAATAAAACCAACCCAAAGTAATAATTTCCTCTTTGGTTCTACAGGTTTCTCTGCCTTTCCTTTCCCAGTAGCAATCTACAGACCTCATGGGTTTCTCCTGCTGGATGAGTAAAAAAGGCACTCTAATACAGTATATGGAAAACCCCCTGTCTTTTAGGGTCAGTGCCTGGCTTCTGAGTAACTTCTCATGGCTGTCTTATACATCCCTTTGACTGAAGTCTGTTCTCATTAGTCTTACAAGTAGGTGTTAAACACGATAGGACAGGGAACAGTTTTTGATTTGCGAGTGTATAGAACCTTGCATCATTTTGGGAAAGTGTGTAGCCTAGGATCAGAGCTTCTCATACCTACAATGACCTAAAACTTAAATTACATAAAGACATGTTTAATGTTACTAATGTTATTAAAAATGGATAGCAAGTTAAGACCTAAGGCAAAAGCTGTCCCTGGCAGATTCATATTTCCTGCCTCAAGTGTTTTTCACTTCAGACAGTGAGAAGGATCAGCTCCTTCCTTCCTGCCTGGTCATCTCTTAGATGGGGGGCCAAGTAGGGTATCCCATGACAGTATAATTGTGAATACTGCAATGACCACCATTGTCTTAACTCCATTTCCAGGAATGTAATTCAGTTTGTTGAAGATGTTTGTGCCTTGTAAGCAACTCCCTTATCTATTAACACAATATTACAAAGATAGGCCTTACAGCAAAACAGGGGACTTTTCTGCCTACCAGTTTGCTCAGCTTCTTTTTGACTTTCTATTCTTCTGTCAGAGGCAATACAAGAACTTCATGTGCTTGTGCATTTCTGTGGCCCGACCCTTTATGTTTCTGTGTAACAAGTGAAAAGACTTTCCTGGTGTGTCATATCCAGTAGACATTAATTGTCCAATAGATAGCTGTTAAAAGGACAGGGTTTTTTTAGGAGTAACATGGCACAAAGTCAGGACCATTTTCAGGGGTTTCTGACTGAACAGAGGGATGGAGGCTCTGGAGCATGTTGCTTTGTGTTTCAGGGAAGAATGAGGAAATCGTGCCTCCAGCTGTGGCCATCTTTTCCCCATCAAAGCAGGAGATCCAGCAGAAGAGCAAGGCCACGCTGGTGTGCCTGGCCTCTGGTTTCTACCCTGACCATCTGACTCTGTTCTGGAAGGTGAATGGTGTGAAAAGGACCGAAGGGGTGGGGACAGACGAGTCCTCCACACGGAATGGGAGCACCTACTCACGGACCAGCCGACTGAGGATGCCAGCCTGGGAATGGTTCAACCCTTTGAATCGCTTCGAGTGTGTTGCCAATTTTTTTCAGAATGGAACAACGCAATCAATAAACAAATTTATCCATGGTGATGCTGGTGAGTAAAAAACATCTCTCACCATGCTGTATAAGATAGAAATCACAAATCAAGCGAGCATGTGTTATGATACAAACCACATCTACATGTAGCTTCCATTCAGGGTGTTCTTCTGGCACAAATCCATACCTAAATTTGTAGGTATTAGCACATGTCTCTTCCCATTCCTGGACCTTAGAACCTACATGACCATTATACATCTAGAAATTCTTCAGGCTTTCCACTGAGAAATCTCTGTAGTAGAGTAAATTGTATAGTCTCATAAAACACCTAGTGTAGTAAAAGGAATTGAGGCAGTGTTTTGTAAACTGAAACCTCTACAATCGATATTCTCTTTGCTTTGAAGAGAAACATGACTTTCAGTTCACTTTTGTCTTTCAGGTTGTGCGCTCACAGAAGGTACGTGTGGCTTCTCACGTAAAGAGAATTTTGCCTCATCTCTCAGGCAATTATCAGTGTGTATTTTAATTCCAGCTTTACTGACACTAAGTACAACGTGTGGGAGATATCTGCTGTATGAATAGCTTCTACTTTCTCATCTAAGTGATTTCTAGCTGACATTAAAAAACAAAAAAAAAGGAAGAAATGTTTTTGGAGGGTTGTTTGTGCATACTGTATGTAAGTTCAGCTATGGGGTTTATCTCTACTATATGATTCTTTTTTGAAAATGGAAGAAATCATGGCACCTTCCTGTAGGCTGTAATTTACTCTTTATCATCTCCTTCAGTCCTAGAAACTGACTCCCATTGGGAATATTCTTGCTCGGCCAGGAAAGAGATGATCCATACTTATCCAAGTGATTCTGACCTCAAGATTCAGGATATGTTATTCTGAATATTTCTTAGTATCAAACTCAGAACACTTCTCATGACAAGTCACATTTCCTTCCCCACTGCTGTCATGTATGAAGGATAGCCATACCAAAAATTATATTTCTTTCCTCTTTGTATACATATTTGCACACTCCTGTTTTTCAACAACTTCCTTAATGCTTCAGGAATCGTAAGGCTGAACCAAAACAGAACTAGTATCTCAATACTGTGGAAACTTCTTAAGTGTGAAAAATCTACAGGAACAAATCTTCAAGAAGCCATGTTATTCTGGGCTTTGTAAAACTTTCCTGATACATCAGCAGCACTCATAAGGCCACTGACAACAATGAGACAAAATAAAAAATTTCTGTCTTGTGATTCAGCTTATTTTGTGCTCCTACAAGCAGAATCAGATGAACAGCCCAGTTCACCAATAGGTGTGGCATCTCAGTACTTTCCTAGCATAAAGCTAATCTCTGTCTTTCCTGGACTTGCTTTGTCTTTTGGTTCTTTGAGTTCCCATGAGTTCTGTCCCATTCCCATGAGTTCTGTCCCATTCCCATGAGTTCTGTCCCATTCCCCTGCTCTCTCGTTTCAACAGAGCGATTCATTTGGCTCTAGTTCCTTTATGTTGCTTAGCTAAAGATTTCAAGGGTTGTCATTTGGTGAAAGCTCCATTAGAACCAGCATCTTGTGATGATGACAATTGAATACACAAATGGTGTTTGACTTGCAGAGTCGTATTTGCGGTATGGAAATTCTCTGAAGCTCACTTACCTCATCCTGTGTGGCAAAGCCTTGGTCTACGCAGTTTTGGTGAGTGGTCTGGTGTGGACAGCCAAGGTAAGTCAGAGTGCCCCTGGAAGGCTGGGCTTACTCCCTTCTCAGTGATCAGTGGATGCAGGCTAAACCTGTCCTCAGAGACGTGGTTGTTCTGCAGGAGCTCTGCCAGGCTTTGTGCAGTCCAGCTTGCAAAATCACAAGTGATGGGGTTTTATTACTGTTTTTCCAGAACTCAAATAACATCAGTGCTATCTAGCCGAGAAATCCCTTCTCACAATCCTCTTTAACACATGAAAAAGATGAGAATTAAGGATAAGTTGCCTTAAGGACAAGTAAATAAGGGAAACCTCAGATATATTGTGCATTCATGTAGCCATTGTAAAGGGGCTTTCGCCTGCAGTGAAAATAATAAGCAGATGTTTTGAGGTGGTGCAGGGGATGAATCTGATCAAACATTTACTAAGATTGAGAAAGAACAGTGGGATCGATCTGAAGAAATGGGATAAATTGAACTAATTGCCAGGAAATGCTTTTTATTAGTACCTTTTCCCTATGGCTGAAGGATACACCCAGTGAGAGCAGCAGAAGCCTCAGCACCTGTCCTTTTAAAAGCAGAACAGAGAGATGTATTTGAAAAGTGACCTGTAGAGTTGAGGGCAAGGATGAAGACAATTCAGTTTTTTTGTCCTTTTGCAAGGATATACTGGAGGGGTAGGTTTGTCCTTCCTAGGGTCATAATCATAGAATCACTGAATGTTTTAGGTTAGCAAGAACATTTAAAGATAATCTAGTTCCTTCCCCCCACTGAAATGGCCCGGGAGATCTTTCACTAGACCCGGTTGCTCCAAGCCCCATGGCAGCCGGCCTTAAACACTTCCAGGAGTGGGACATCCACAGCTTCTCTGGGAAACCTCTTCCACTGTCTCAGCACCCTCACCAGAACACATTTCTTCCTTTAATCTGAGGCTACCCTGTATCAGTTTAAAACCAGTTCCCTTTGTCCTGTCACTGCAGGCATTGGTGAAACATCTCTGTTTTTCTTAGAAGTCCCCCACTGCCGTGTATTGAAAGGCCTCAGGCAAAGCTGTCCAGAGCTTCTCTTCTCCAGTGTGAGGATGGGCTGCTCTCTAAGCCCATCTTCATGCCCTGAAGCCCTGTGTCTCTTTCTTTGTGGGCCTTCTCTTGAGGTGCTCTCACACACCCATGAGTTTCCTGTGCTGGCATCCAGAGCTGGACACAGACCTGCGGGTGGGATTGGTGGGGGTCCCATGGGGCCACCCTGGAAGTCTGTCCAGGTCCCTCTGGATGCCATCCCTTCCCTCAAACGCATCAATGGCCACACAGCTTCATGTCACCTGGGAACTTGCTGAGGCTCCCCTTGATCCCAGTGTCAATGACACACCAATGAAAGCTGAAAAATGCTTTTGGTCCCAGTACAGACCCTTGAGGGAAACCATTTGTTGGTAGTTACCACTTGAACATTGAACCATTGATGGTAACTCTTTGGGCATGGTCATCCTGCCAATTCCTGTATTTGTTTCTGTCCTTTGCTGGTTGTTGTTGTTGTCATCATTATCATTATTATTATTTTATAGTTCTTATTATTTTATTCCATTTTGTTTTCAATTAGACCGGTGTCAAGTTATCTAGAGAATAAATGAAGAGCTGTTGTCATCACATCGGCAGGAACACGACAAGTTCTCTACCTTTCCATAGAAAAGTATCTGTGCTTTTAAGAACTTCTGAATTTAATTGTTTTTATAATTGTCCGTTGCCATCCTGTTCTTCACTTTGATGTAATCACCGCTGAGTTTTCCCTGTGCTTCCATATCAAAATGTATCATATTTTATTGTAACATGTCTTGAAAACTAGCACCTTCTTACTGCTCAGAGGCTGAGTGCTCATCTCCTTGATTTAGGAATAAAGTTTTCACTTCTTTTCCCCTGAAAAAGCATGATATGTTGTTTTTAAATTTGGTCTTCTGTAGTAATAATATCCTACCACACAATTTTCAGTGATGAATAGTGCCATATGAAACTCTCATTGAAGATCATTCACTGACAATCCCTCTAGGAATAACTTATCTCTTATGGGAAGAGTAGAGACTCATCCAGTAGTCACACTGTGTACCAACAAGTGGAGCAAGGCTGCAGGTTTTGGAGGCTTGCCCTCACCAGGGGCTGATCTTGAGCCAAAATAGATGCATCATTCAAAGGTGGTAGAGAAGGAAACAGCACTCCAGGCAGATGAGAAGTGACAGCATCTGGGGAGAGGCCTGGGAGATGCCTTTTCTTTCCCTCTGTTCTTTCATGGCATTATCTTGGTGATGACACTAGACTCACTGTGGTAGTGATGAAAAATTTGGTGAATAGATTAAAAGTAACATGACACTCAATGTGTTTGTTTCAAAAGGATCTAATACATCTTTTAATGCATCTTTTTCATTAAAGAAAAAAGCTGTATCCTAGTGCTAGAGGACAGATGGGTATAATGCTGTAAAATGGAGTTATTGTTCCTGCTTTGTGCTTGTCACTTCTTTAATCTCCTCAAAAAATGAGAAAGTGATGTGTTCAGAGTGATATCTATGTCAGTCCTTCTCTACAATTACACTGTTTCTCTTATTATTTTCAAGAGAATCCGTTAGTGAGAATGAAGGGGAGGGTTTTAGGCAAAAAAGAAGGAAAGATTTCCAGGTGCACTAGACAATGTATGATAAAATTTTGACCTTTCAAAGAAAAGAGCAAAAAGGTAAATTAGGAAGAATTAGAGAACAAGAAAATAAAGATCATGAAAAGCAAACTAAGAATGAAAATAAAGACACAACTTAGAGATAGGGAAGAATGTGCACAATCAAAAAAGAAAATCTAATCTGTGGAGGAGAAGCAACAGGAACCAGGGTGTCTTTCTGTAAAACTGTGTTTGTTGGGACCTTTTCTGTGCACCATGAACTATAAATCCAAGGGATGAGTAAATGTGGAAAGTTTTTCTAGAGATCTTTCATCCACTTTGCATCTCATTATTCCCTCATGCCACAAATTAAACCATTGGTAGTTCAGTGGAAGCTCACACAGGATTAAATGAATAATGGAATCATACATTTTTATGTATAAATGTTTCTTCTGTAGATGTAGGAAAAACGCAGACCAAGGTAGGGGAGCACTTTTGGAGCTTTGGATGCAGAAAATCTGAGGATGTACTAGCCAGGCAGAAGGAGTAGGTGGCTTAGAGTGGAGGCCCTAAAGGGAGTTTTTGTCTAACACAGAGTCCATAGCAGAGGAAAATGTCTTTGAAGGCCTCAGCAGAAAATGGTACCTCAGAATGAGAGCAGGTGATGTGCCAAAATGCGCTGGAAAATATCTCTTTAAGGGAACAGCAGTTAAATTTTAGCAAAACAGGATGTGGTTTGACACTTACTCAACAAACCATTTTGATAAGGCATCAGCCTCTCTTACCACAACACCACCCCAAGCTTCTCAGGACGAGGCAGGATGTGGCTTTCTGTTCACCATTTTACAGCTGGGCAGAAAAAGTGACACATAAACGGTTTCATGAAAGCTGTTGGGTTTTTTGCCTCAAGTTATCACACAATCTTCATGTTACTTAGGTCTGCAGATGGGTCCTGCATGTGCAGCTGCTCTTTCTGTTGTGCAACATACAAAAAAAAGAAAAGATTTGTGGTTTTGGGGGAGTTGCTGAGCTGCTTGTACGAATTTTAAAAGCCCTAATACTTTTTCAAGGCATCTCAAATCAGCAAAGCAAGATAATAAAAATCATAGTCTTATAGAAAAATTGATGGGGGGGACTTCTGGAGGTGTCTCAATACAAATTCCTGTTCAAAAGAGGCCTAACTCCAATGCTCCAACTCATGTTGCTCAGAGCTTTGTCCAGGTGATTTCTGAATATCTTAAAGGACAAAGATTTGACAAGATCTCCAAGAAACATGTTCCAGTGCAGAAGCATCATCAAGACAAAGTACTTTTTGTTATGTCTAATCAGAGTTTATCTTGCTGCAGCTTGTTCCCACTTGATTTCACTGTGCCCTTCTAAGACTACAGCTCTGGTTAGGCATTTGGAGTCATGCAATTACTAATCTTTTAGCCTTCTTCTCTCCATGATGAACAAAATCAATTCCTTCAACCTCTCTTATGTTTCTGCTCCAGTCCCTTGATCATCTTAGTGACTGACCCTCTGCTGCACTCTACAATTTTGATGTGTCTGTTGTACTGGGGCTGGGGCAGGGCAGGAATGTGTGTGGACTAGAGAGGTGGTATTCCAGATGTAGTCTCAAGAGTGCTTCAACATGCAGTTGCACCCTTGCTAATGCAACCAAAAATGCAACTAGCCTTCACTGCTGAAAGAGCTTGCTGTCTATTAATGTTGAATTACTCCTCTGCAAAGTTGTTCTCCTAGCCAGTCAGCTGATATTTAAAGGATTCACATAAGAGTTCTTATACCTTTTCTCCAGAGATGTGCCTGTAGTCCAGTTACTCCCATCCTAATGAAGAAACACTGCACAATAATCACAAATTGAAAATTTCCTTTGAAGATCAGCATGGTTATCCTGCATGTGTGGTGATACTCCTTTGCCCTACAACATTTACAATGTAATCTGACATAATTCAGACTGGGATAAGAATAATATCACAGTGTGGATGCTATGTCTAATTATGGAATGTTCCCATTCTACATCCTTTATTTAAAACTTTCCAAAACTGGAAACACATTATAATTATTATTCTTTATTTCAGATCTAGCAAATTATGCAGGTGACTTTTTTACAAAACAAGAACCTTGCTTAGTGCTTTTTTGGTTTAGAACAATTTAAGACAATTATCATCACAAAAGGCTTGCACCAAGGAGTATCTCAGGCTATGACTACTCCCACTGCATCAATTACACTGTCTGGGAGAATGGTGGTGATGGAAAGACACTGGTAAGTATTTTTGTGTGACATGAAAGAGTCTTCATGACAAACCAGAAATATCCTGTCAAGGAGAGGTTATGCAGTATATAAATTTACATTCACATCCTGTTTGTTCATCCCTCTATATTTTTGTCTTCAAAATACAGATGCTCTCTGAAGGAATGTTCATATCACGACTTAGCTCACAGTCAGAAAGATCTACAAGGCCTTGAGAAACATTGGAAAGTTGCCTTGAATAAAAAAAGCCCTCAGAACTCAGCCACCGAGAGAAGGAATCAACCAGATTAATACCAAATATTGCTGCTTATTGAGTTGTGAGAGAGACAGATAAAGAGGTAGATGTGACACACATAACGGTATGGGATTCACTATGCAGACAGAAGTAAACTCCACAGTCAGAACAATTTCTGAACAAACGAAAATCTACATGTTCTTTTTTCTTGAGTGTGAATTCATTCCAAGTTGAATACTACTTTGACTACCTGCCTTTCCACTTTATATCCTCCATATACATACAGCTTTTCAAGATTTTTTTCTATGCACTTGCAGGCCATGGTAATGACTCCTCTTTTGCAATTTTAATCCAGTCTGCTGCATATAGTTCTCTTTAGGTTCTATTCCTGCATCATCTTTTGTTCAGACTCCTTTTCATCATCGTTGAAAATGATAATTCCACAGTTTTCCTGTGATTAGGGTAACCTTTCCAAGCACAATGAAAAACATCGTGGCTAAGGAAGGAATGAGAGTGCACACAGAAGTCACTATCTCTAAAGTATTTTAGACTTATGTCAACCAGCTGTTCTGTGTCAGGTGAGAAAATGTCTTAGGGGACAATAACTTGTGGCTATGTCGACTACAATTTACATTTCCTTTATTGTATATCTACATTTGGTTAACCATCTTTATTGATTGTTCTGATGAGATGGAGGATAAATGGCTGATCAGGAAAGAGGAGTTCAACAATTAGCTTGCACTTCAAATACCTATTTTTCCTAGGTCTTATTGCTACCTATTTTTGTTCCACCTTCTCAGTAATATCTGGTTTGTGAGTAGGTGATTGCCCTACACAACTTTTTCCTGTGCTGAGAGCAGCTCCCTTTGGAGGGAACGTGCTGAAAGGGGAGAGGTTTATGTAAAGAAAGCAAGTGACTTTGAAGTGTTGTGTCCAAACTACTGGCACAGAAATAGATGGCTGAGTGGTTCAACTTCACAGACAAAATATCCAAATAGAATTCTGCAAGGTTTAGCCGATTAGCTTGGAATCCAGCTGGAATGTCACCCAATTGTTTTTGATTTACACCATAGGAAGAATAAATCAATTGCATCGCCTTCCCTGGCTGCTGCAGATACCAGTACATAGAATTGTGATTATCATTTTGACTGCATTTCAGAGTAGCATTCTCATCTTCTCTCACCACAAGACCTGGGGTTTGGGTGATTTTAGCTCCTGCAAAAAAGAACAAAATGAAAACACAGTAAAACAAGTAAGCCACATTCTCCCAGCAGCAGACCAGATATTATGGCAATACTGATTCCTTACTTGTTCCAATGAAGAACATTGCCACACACAGAACCGTCCACATCCTCATTTCTGCCTTGGGAGTCAGTGAACCTACCCTATACAGGACTTATATAGATCCGTTTCACCTGCTTCCCCTAAACCAATAGCAGATATCTCTGTAACAGCTACACCTACACTGAAAAACAAGCCCCTTCCTGCAAGATTTCAAGTAAACATTTTGTTTGAAGTGCATGTGTTGAAAACACACAGAAAATTTCAAACTGACTCATCTGGAAGCTTTTCATACTCTAACAAGGACAATTGCGGTTTTATTTATCCTTGCATGTCTTTTTTTACCTTTTGATATTTTGTTTCCAGAATAAACCAGAAAATGTTTAGTGCAACCAAATAATGTGGTTTCATTTTGTATTGGTAACTGATGGATCTTTTCTTTCGGGAAAAATACAATAATTATGCTTAGACTTTAATGTTTTTTCTTCCTTCTCCACCTGTTAGAACAAGCCTGCATGATATTATTTTGGGAAGAGCTTTATATGGGAGCCTGTTGCAGCCTTATCACAGAGCAAAAATGAAGAAACACTGGGTTATTCCTGAAGCAAATATCTAACAATCTAATACCTAATATCTAATATTCTTGGCCAGCAGTACCTGTACTAATTATACGTGCATCTTGCAGGATCCAGAGTGATGCCACTGATTCTGGCACAATCTTTTAACCTGTGTTAAGAAGCCTGGTTGCTGTCCCACATGGTATTTTGGAAGCACAATGGGAACTATCACAGTACTCATAATTTGCCATTTATAGCTTTGAAGTGTGGCCCCAGAGGCCAATGCTTATATCAAGCAACGCAAGATCTGTGCTACTGAAAATATTCTTTCTTATTTAAGTGAAAGGGTACCATCTGGTGGAATGAGGGGGTGTTTACAGTGATCCTTAGAAGATTTTTTTTCACAGATCTTTATTTTTGCTTTGGCAGATATTCATGGAAAAGAAGCTGGAACTAATGTACCAGAGATATATATGTCTGTCTTTAAATGCTGCATTGAAAGTGTTGACTCACAAGTACACAGGTTCTTTAACCAGACAAGAAAAATCTCAGAGGTGATACTGAGAATGAGATTTCAAAAACATAATGCAGATGAGGAGGGGAACTAGTGTGCGTAGTAGCTGATGAAGTTCTTAACTAGATATGCTGTAAAAATTGTCCTAAGATCCAGGTAAACGGGCTGGAAAGAGAAACCTCTTTTCACTCAGAACACAGTTTTCCTCTGAGTCTTACATGGTTAAAAGGGGGGCAGAGAAGGGGTCTACAGCAATGTTATAGGTAACACCTTTCAGAACAATATCTACATTCAAATCCCATGTTGTTGTTTTGAAACAGGATCTGAATCCAGACAACCCAGTTCTCTAGTGCACTGTGCTGCAGGGTATCTATCACATTAATGACTAATGTTTTTCTACTGAATAAAAAAATACAAATTTATAGCTTAGACTTCAGATTCTGTGTTCGGTCAATAAATATTTAAGTATTTAATACAAAGTGAAAGAACTTCAGGAGGAAAATCTGACTCACAACATGCTGTTGCACACCAGAGGCTAAGTGTAAGTGGTTAATGTGGGCAGCTGGAGGGAGAGACCTCACCATCTAATCCTGGCAGTAAGATTGTTGGGAGGCTGAAGTTGTAAATATAAAGGCATCAAAATATCCTGCTGGCACTCTGAGCATCAGCTCAGTGCTGTGATAGGCTTACTTTCTTCTTAATGGGAATGAACACATGTAACATGGGCTTCACTCTCAACAAATGTCATGATTAATCTTTTAGCCATGTTTTTTTAATTTTTGTATAACACTGAAATTACAAGATGTGGGAAAAAAGTTATTACTAGCAATACTAATAGAACTGATCCAGTAAATAGAAATACATCTTTCAGGAAAAATATTACATTCTTAACTTTTTAAAAAATTAAAATTTTGAAAAACTACTGCACTTTCTCTTTTTTTTCCCTTTTCTTTCTTTTTTTTTTTTTTTTTTTTTTTAGGCGGGGGGTGGTTGTTTTAGTTTTAGTTTTGGTTGGTTTTTTTTTTTGGTGGGGAAAAAATTATTTGTTCAAATGCCCTGACTATTATCCTGTCAGGAGAAGAGACAAGATGAAATGTGGAAAACATGCCCTTTTTTCTTTTCTCAATTTGCCAAATTTATTTTAAAATTAGTTACATTTGTCACCCTCCAGTCATGAGTATCATGAACGTTTTACATGAGAGAATACTCCCTCCTGTCTGTAAGCCAGCTGTTGTGTTGTCACATTATTTTTGTTTGAAAAAGATATGATAATAGTATTTAGTACAATTTACATGTTCCATAATCTCTTCTCTGTTCAGTTCAATTTCACACAGCACTTATGGTGAGTGTGAGTTACATAGAGAAGGATTTCAGTGTGGATTTCAGAGTGGATTTCATAACACCCAGAGATGTTGCAAAAGTATTTATCTCAAAAATCAGAGGTCTCTTAGCTCTCTTCATTGTCAGAAATTTGAATGTTACTATTATTCAGGGCTGAATGACAGGTTTGCTTTCAGAAGATCCCAAACTCCTTGATGGTGTCTCTGTTTCAGAACCCTGTGTGTTGCTCAGTGAGGGTCATGGAAGTTTCAGCACAGCACAAGATTGTTGTCATTGCAGTTAAGCCACTGGCCATGTAGGTTTGCAACTCTAGCCCCCCTACTCAGGCCTAGAAATTTCAATCTGCTTTTTTTAGGAGGGCTTCTTTGTTTTTTAAAATTTGAATCAGTACTAAATTCTTATTGCAAATATAATAGAATTAAGGAAAGGACTCTTTATCACAGGAACATCCATTGGTGAGGGTGAAGGGAAAGAAACTGGCCTACTGATTAAAACTTAGTCTGTTCAGCTACTTACAGTGAGAGTAAAGGAGATTATTTTTTTTGTTTTTGCAGGACCTGTATGTGCTTGGTCATACTGAAGGCTCCTGGCACTGAAATGCACCCAAATGTTTTGGGATTTCCTTTTTTTCTGATAAAGTGTTTTTATGCTCAGTCTAAACTTCTTCTTTTGCTGCCTGCACTAAAACATGCTGTCTCAACTCCCTGAACTGGTTGTTGGAAGCAGTAAATGCAAGATTGTCTCTGTGCCCCTCCTGGTGGAGAATCAGAGAATCCACCTGAAAAAGAAAGAAAGAAGGAAGGAAGGAGTAAAACAAACAAACAAACAAAACCAGAGAAAGGAGAAAGTCTTCTCATGCACAGCAGATTATTTCTGTTCATGTATTTAATGAATGTTGTGATAAAAAGAAGAATCAATGGCTAGCCAGGTATCTTTCTTTCCTTAAACATCACTGATCTCAGATAATTTTCCTTCCTCCAGGCAGGTAAAAGCTACAGACCACTTGAATCACATACCATTTCAGACTTTCTATCTTCCACTGCCATTTGTCTCAACCTTAAGCTTATCCCTAATTTGCCCCAGAATTCGCATACAACACTCTTACAGATTACTTCCATTCTCCCGTTCCCATCTTGCTTTTTCTCTTCCTCAATTAAAACTCGTCATTTCTAAACATGTTTGCTATGCCTGTGCCAAGTACATGGCCCTTTTGCATCAAGTCCTGCCAAAACCTCCCAGCTGTGATCAGACTGTACTTTTGTTAGTCTCTAGATAACAAACAACCTTTTAAAATTTCCCTTACCAGACCTTCAGATGACTACTTTTTGTCATCTTGTAAGTGTTTAAGAACACAAGAAACTCTCAGGCTTCCCCCACCCACTCATTTGGTCTGCACAACCTCAGTGTGCAAATTCTATCCTCTGTTCTTTCAAACACACAGAGTGAGAGGAATTATACTGAAAGTCTTCTTCTGTTTGGCAATCAACATCAGAATAAAGCACATTCTCACATCTCAGAAGCCATTAATATCCTGTCCTGCAGGACTGATGACTCCTTGGGCAGCTGATCACAACTCTCATTAGTCTGCCTCCTATTTAAGCTGCCAGCATCAAGCATGTTGCAGCCCTACGGATCTTTTGCTTCTCACTAGTAAACCAGCTCGTGAGTGCTTCAGGAAGGAGAGCCAGTGGGAGAATAGTCAGCATTGGGAGTTGAATAGTAAAAAAGAAAGGTTGGCATAAAGCTAAGTCCTCTTGTCTATTAACAATGCAATTACTTTGGTGAGAGGGAAGATAGAACTGGAAATAGCAGACAGGAGACCAACAGATGTATTACCTCAGCCAGAAGAGAGAGATAGGATGAAATACAGAGTATAGAAAGTCAAGGAAAGAATGTTTAGTCTACTTGCAATGCTGAGGACCGAGATGCACCAATTATAGCTGCTTGTCCTTCACCTAAGCAATGCCTAACATTCAAGGTATTGATTTTGAGTATATTTGCTGTCAATGCAGTCAATAAAATACTTGGCAGAGAAAGCAAAAGCTATAGACCTCTAAATTCTCATGTAAGTAAAGAAGCATGCTTTACAGCACAGCTGCAAATAAAACCTAGAGTATGCTAGCTGCCACACATTTTTGAGTAGAAGATATTGCTCATTAACTATTCAACAGTTTACTGAAAAACCAAGGAAAGAAGACAAGTCAGCAAAACCTTAAAACCAGCCTGAAACTGTATCTTATCACATGGTGATAAAAGTATTTAATTGCAGTGTTTTCTTTCTGGCACATCTGTGGAAATCTCACATATAACCACCAAATGAAATTAATTTCTTTGCTGCCAATCTTATCCAAATGATTTAAAAAAAAAAAAAAAAAGAAAACCAAAGCCAAACCAAAACAAAAAAATCCCACAAAATCAAAAAATCCCAAAGCATTTGACTTTGCAAACAACATAAAAATAACATAGCAGGCGGTGAATAAAGTGAGAGTCACATACTGGCAGGACCAAGAAATACAGCTTGCATTTTATGATGCTAACTGGACTGTATGGGAGAAGGAAGAAATCTCTCTGGCTGATGATATTATAACACAGAGGTAAAACCCTACAGTATTTAAGGGAGTTTTAATTAATGATATAACTATATATTTGGTAATCGGATGTGTTTCAGAAAGAGTACTATTATTTCTATATCTGTCACAACTATCCATTTTTTCACTATTCAGATTATTCAAAAAATGTTGTTACATACTGGCTAAAATTGACTAGAAGCTGATTCCGTGGACAATTAAACATGGAGGGGAAGGGGGGCTGAATCTGAGTGACATTAATAACTTTTTGTAGTTTGATGAGTATGATCTGTCAGGCCATTTTCACTGTGCAATTATGTGCACAAATCCTGTTATGTTTAATAATTTTTATCACATCCTGAGAACTCATGCAGTTATTTATACTTGCTTGAACACACTTCTCTGGGAAATAAGATGGGAACCATAGATAACAGGTCCATAAACACCCTTATTTGTGGTGATATTTGATGTTGTGTTGGTAATCAAGTATTTCTTCCAAGAAAAAAATCTCACAACACTCTGGTTGGATCTGCCCTTATGTCAACCCTTCATGCCCCACTTTGGCAAAAAAGACTCTCATGGATTTAAGCTCAGCTGGAGATGAAACAGCACATGGCCACTAACCCCCTCCTTTTCTCCCCACACCTCCCCCGTGGAATCAAAGAATCAAAGTAAAAGTTGTGTGTTGAGATAAGAACAGTTTAATATTTGAAAATAAAGTAAAATAATTGAAAATAAAGTAAAATATAATAATAATGAGTATTAACAATAATAATAATGAAACAAACAAGTGATGCACAATGCAATTGCTCACCATCATCTGACCAATGCTAGACCTCACTTCCCAGACTGGCAATTCCAGACTGGGTGTGGTTCCATGAACTCCCCCCAGTTTAAATACCGGGCATGACTGGTTCTATGGTGTGGAATATCCCTCTGGTCAGTTTGGGTCCACTGTCCCAGCTGTGCTCCCTCCCGGCTTCTTCTGTGTTACTTCCTCACTGGCAGAGCATGAGACACGGAAAAAGAAAGAAGTTCTTGACTCAGGATAAACACAACTTATTAAAAAACCAAAACATGAGTGTGTTACCAACACCATTCTCTTTCCAAATCCAAAATGCAGCAATGCAAAAGCTAGGAAGGAAATTAACTCTATCCCAGCTGAAACTGGGAAAATAAAGAAAAAATAAACTTTACTATTCCATTTGAAAACTTGAGTATCTAGACTTTGTCATAGAGAAAGATAAATAGGCATTGATAAACTTGCATAATTAAGATATATGTGAACTTCTCCATTGCTTTAACACTATTGACTTAAACAAATATATTTGAATCCACTGAAAAAACCTTATTACATTTTCTTTACAAGCTTTTGAAGCTATTTAATGAAGCTGGAAAAGAGTTTGGGGAGCAATGTGATTATAGGAATGAACTTATGTTGAAGTACATGCAAAATGCAATAACACAATTTCTCTCAAACTATGATATAAAGTTGGCATCAAATATATGATAAAAAATTAGTATATGCAGACAAATAGGAATATAAAAGACTAAAAATCAATTAATCTCTTACTTCTGCAGTTACATAAGATGATTTAAGAAGAACTATGCTGAATTTCTACCAGCAGTAGGGCTAAAGGATGTTTTCCTATTCATATTATTCATTATAGCTAAATTTGTATTAAGATACTCTAAAAGAAAGCAGAAGACAACGTTTATTTATGTTTAAAAACTGTTATAATTTTCAGGAAAATCCACAAACACCAGAGGTTTATGTCCAAAAAAAGAGACAGAGGAGTTCTTCAGCTTTATTTGAAATGAGAGAGAGAGAGTCCCCTGAGGCACACAGGGTTTTCTCTCTCGAGGTTTTGGAAGTCGCAGCCTCCTTTTATCCTAAACTCCCAGCCTTATATTGCCTCGTCCTTTTCCCGTTGCTGAGGCACTGGCAAGGTACAGCGTTCCCGATCCACCTGCCACATATTCCCCCCTTGAACCTACTGTTTTATCCCAAAGCTCTGAAGTTCAGGCTGTGCAGACCCTTGGCTGTTTCAGGAGCCAGGCTGTCAGGGCTCTGCCACAAACCTGCTGCCCAGAGTCAGTAGAGACATGAAGAGCCATTTCGAGGACACCCATACCTTCACCCATCAAATTGTTTGTAAAGACTTTAGCTTTCCTCTCATAATGCAGACCAGGGAAGATGTTATTTATAGACTTGTTTTTCCTACTTGAAAATTCTCAACATTCTTCTGTCCCTTAAACAAGTTCTTATGCATCATTTACCCCTTTGTTTTCCTCAACCTGAGGGAAAATGTAAAGTATCTCTAGAAAAGACTGCAGATGGAACAGCATTAGGATATACTCAGTGTTTTCAGATGCTGTCAAATTAAATGCTTGGCCATAGTCCATTGGGATATCTCAAATTTACAGGATAAAATACCTGTGATCTAAACTTTATTTCATGACCTCATAAAGAAATGCAGCCAGTCTGACAAACAGCGGCCCAATCCCCTGTAGGACACATATTGAGAAAGTAAGAAAATTACAGCCTGAAAAATATTCCAGGCTGGAGCTTCTCAGCTCTGTTCCCAGCCGATAAGCTGGCCCAGCTCAAGGCTAGGGAGAATTTCTCCCAGGGTGGTAATTTGGTCAAAATAAAAAGGAATTAATAACAAGATAGAACACCTGTTGTGGTGTGTGACCAGGCCCTGGGAATGGGGTGCCTTCTCTCTGAACCAATCACCTTTTCTCTACTCTTGGAATTGCGAGTCATGCTATAAAACCAAGTGTGTTTCTGAATAAACTTGTCTCTTTCTTTCTATCATGAAAGATGACCATGTAGCTGTGCATCTTATTTCTGCTGCACTTAAAGGGTTAAAACCCCTTTCCACGGCTACAACCCCCTTTTGCCTAGACTAGTCTATCACAGGAATTCACTTATTCAGCACTCAAATCACACGGTTTCCAATCTTAGAACCCAAAATTGTTAATTCATGCCCTTACAAGGAAATAAAAAAATCAATTAGTTGTCTAGCCGATAGTGAGAACGTTCATCCTTCCTCTTCCATCACGCTTTGGGCGTCCCCTGTGAAACACCGAGAAGCAGGGAAGTCTCAGCAATCCAGCTGCTATTGTGTCTGCTCCAAATGCATTCCAGTAAGCTGATGGCTTTATATCTTCCAGCCTGCAGGTTTGGTCTAAATCATTTTCATAAATTAGCAGATTGTGAAGACAGTGGCAGACAGAGAGGATGGCTGCAGGTGGCAGCGATCTGCGGGTGACAATGGCTGCATCATGGCCCTTTGCCCCTTTCTGGGCACCTGTCCTGCCTACTGGTGCTCTCTCTGACCCAGTGTCTGCCTCCAGCATTCATCAGGCCTTAGCACAAGCTGTGCCAGCCAGCTCCTGAGCAGGATTTTAGTGAACAGGCACAATGCCTAAACAAGATTTAAGAACAACCGGTTACCTATTCATTAATAAAACCTCAGCGCAGGGTGAGTCAAAAGAAACAGTACCTCGCATACATAATTAAACTGATTGAGAGCTGATCCTATTTCCCCTTCCCCTAGGGCATGAACACACTTGAGGGCTCACTTTTCTGTGGACTTCTCACTGATGAACATTCCTTAGACCGAGGTGGATGAACCACATTCCATACCCCCTGAAAAATGCAGATTTTAAGAACACTCTCAAGGAGAAGACAGTTTTATATTTCCCAGTGAATCTTTACATTTTTTATATGTAATAGCAATGAAAAAATCTACAAAACTTATCAGAGATACTGAAAAAAATCAATAAAAATCCTTTTGATTAACCCAGAATTTTCTTTGGAACTTGGGAGTAATTGTACCTGTGATCTGAAATAAAACCTCTGAAAATACTTTACTAATGAGGAGTTCCATTTTCATTCGGCTTCCAGGATTAAGCAAAGGTAAACAGCCTGTGTTTATCGGGAAGCAGTCCGGGGCACCTCCCTCCAGAGAGGGTGGGAAGTGCCAGCTGAAACCAGCACAGGTTGCGTGGCTGCAGGCACCTCTAACACACCTCTTGTGTCACTGCTGATAAAACTCCTTGTGCTCTCTGGGAGCTGCCTCTTCTGCCGACCAGCCGTGACATGTTTGTGCAGGATGCTCGCACTATCCGGAGCAGCACACGCCACCCGCGCTGGGAAAGATTCCTCACGGGATGGCTGCTGGCTCGCAGCAACATTGCCACTGCAGCTTCCCAAGAAGTTGGATTGAAGATCCCTGGAGCTGAAAAACTAAACAGGGAGGCTACCAAAAGATCTGTCTGAGAGCACTCATCTGAAAGAAGGAGGAAAAAAAGAGAAGACACAACTCTTGGTCCTGACAACTCCAGTGTGTTCTTACATTCAGCAGCTGTAAAGAGAAACAACAACAACAACAACAACCATGTCAGCATTTTCCTGTCCTGCAACTGCACTGATGTCAGCAAGAGATATCAGGCACTTCGAAGCCAGATGTTCTATCTGTTGCCTGGATTTTATTTTTCCCTACAAAACCATCCTTTTTCCAGTCTCCATTAATTCCTTTGTCTGGATTTGTTACTTGGTTATGCTGTGGATCTTCCTTTACCTCCTTTTGCTAGACTCTCCCTTTATTCCCAGTTTCCCCTCTTTAATTATTTTTTCAATTTCCTGAAAAATCTGAAGTTAATACTTTTCCTACAGTGCTTTATTCAACATTCCACTTCCACGGAATCATTTTACCAGATAATTACTGAAAAACTGGCTATGAAATCAGTCCCATTTTCCTTGAGTTTTCCTTTTAATGAGTTATGTTCCATCTTTGAAAGAAAAGACAAATGCACCTTAAACATGAATTTTTCAAGTTAATTTCTGTTCTTTACATATGAGCTTCAGTATAGGATGCTGAACCCTGAACTGACTGTGTGAACCTCTTTGCATGTGGCAACTTCCTCTCCTCTTAAATGATTGGCTCAAAACATTTGTTGGTTTAGTCTTGCTCGGGCAGTAGCTCAGTTCAGGAAAATGAAAAATTTAAGCAATTCATCAAAAAGCACTTCATATCAAGGGAATGACAAAAAGTCAGTAGGTAGAAATATCAGACTGCCTGATTAGACTATCACAGACTCATTGTAAGGCAGAATGGCACAGGCTTATGTTTTAGGAATGTGAATGACAAAGAAAAATGGACTTGTAGAAAGCAAAAGACAGGTAATTTGGGATTAAGGTCTGTCCCTAGGATGCTGAGGTAGAAGCAAGGCATTAGGCTAGTATATTTATGGAGAAAAAAGCAAACACACCTTACTGTGGACAAAATAGCTTTACTTTATTTACAGGCCAGAGTCTAAGAACTGACCCTCAAAAACAGACTTGCATTTATCTGAAGCCACAGCATTTTCTTGAAGCTATTTTTTTCTCTGAGCTAGAGAATTCTTAGTCAAGGATGCAAAGTTGCAGTTACAGACAGAAATCTTTCAACCACATCCTTTTTCATCTTGTTGAATGTAAAACCAGAAAGCACCTCACTGCAAGCAGCCTACACTAGCTGCTTTGGGAGCGATGTCCTCTTCCTCACCTGCATTTTGTGCCCAGTAAGCTGTTTGCTATGTTCTCTCTGAGCAGACACATAATCAACTGTAACGAAACAACAACTGTACCACACATTTTGCATACACACATCAGATTTTATTTATTTATTTATTTATTTATTTATTTATTTGGATGACCTGTCCCATCTTGCTGCAAAGTACAGCAGCAAGTTCCCCATTTTTTCTTTTTTGTTTTCCTCCTGCAGGTCTTTATTGTTCACTTGGTTATGCAGCAAGCAAGTTGCAGTACAGGTGAGATCTAACTGCATATGGGTCCTCACAAGCCTGACTCGAATTGGTAGACCTTGCAGAAGTAGTTCCATGATACTTTCCATAAAACCTACAGGTTTTTTTTTAAGATGACACTCCCTTGCTCTTGCCTGTACAAGGACCGATTTATTGTCTCAGTAATGCTAATGAGATCTGAAAAAAAGGTCTGTATTTTGACAAAGTAACATAACCACTTTTGTCAGTGGCAAAAACCTTAAGTCGGCATTTCCTGAATGACGCTCTGCCTTTAAAATGCTCCCAAGCATTTATGCATCAGTCCAGTAGTCACTAAGTAGGAGAGAAAGCCTTTAGACAAGCCAGCGGAAGACTGCCTACATGAGAACAGGCAATTTGTAAATATGGTCCATAAAAGATCTCTGGAGCTTTTTCTGACAACAAATGCAAGGCAGGATCTGCAGGTCAAAGGTGCGTTTCTTACCCATCCTACCAACAACACAGGCGAAGGCCTGCTCACAACATCGATTAGACAAGGAATGTGTGCTGACATTTGAGTTTAAATACAGCTTTTGGGGCAAGGGACAGAAACTGCATTGTTGGAGAGTGCAGGTGAGCTTGTCTAGAACAATTAAAGCTTGTTGGTGCACTCAGGACCCCGACTGTCTTGGCTGAAGGAGTACAGCTTCAACAAGCATCACAGACTCAGGAAAAAAAGCCTTACTTAAACCACACGTAGCATCACACTGTGTCAGTAGGATAATGATTAAACAGCGAGCACCCATTGCTTCAAGATACTTTCTGCAGAAGAGAAAAACCCATCAGGGTAGTAGTTAATGATTAGTGATCACTTAGAATTCCTGAGTATCCCTGAAATGCTAAAGATTAGGTAGTAGTTTCAAATTACTTTCCCTACCGAGTTCAGTACCCTGAACTGTGCAGTACCAGTAAGGACCCAGAAAAGGAGAGGGCTATTGCTTTCCCACTTTTTTTGGTCTGTTGGTTTGGTTTTTTGTTTTGTTTTTTTTTTTTTTTTTTTTTTTTGTTTTGTTTTTCTGGTTTTTTGTGCCCCTGTTTCTGGTACGCGGGAGGGGCGAGCCGGGGGCAGGCCGGCGGGGCCGAGCCGCTGCCCGGGCAGTACCGGCTCTGGCCGCTGGGCGGCAGCGTTCAGCCGCAGAGCCGCGCCGGGGGCGCCCCGGGTGACGTCACAGCCACGGGCAGCCCGCGCCCCACGCTCTCCGGAAAGGGAGGGCGGAATGCTGGGCCCTGCACCGAGTGTCTTCAGCCTGGCTTCAGACTTGAGCGCCAGGAAAAATTTATTACTTCTTCTCAAACACGTTCGCCGACTCTCTGTTCTCCTGAGCTCCAGTTCAAAATTACACTCCCAATGTCCTGGTTTTCTTCAGTCCTTTTTCGTATCTTTTTCACAAAGCTTAGTCCTCTCTGTTCACAGCTTGGACTCTAAGACATGCACGCTGTGAGATGAGAGGCCGGAGAGCCCGGTGAAAGGGCTATGGGGGTTTGGCTTGACGGCAAGTGGAACATGAGTCAGCAGTGCCCTGGCAGCTGAAAGGGCTCACTGAGTCCAGGGGGGGCATCAGGCACAGCATCACCCGCCAGGCAAGGGAGGGGATTGTCCTGCTCTGCTCTGCATTGATGCCACCTCACCTCATGTTCTGCGTGCAGTTTTGGGCACCACAATATAACAGAACATCAGATTATTAGAGTGTGTCCAGAGAAAGGTGACCAAGATGATGGAAGGTCTCCAGAACAAGAGGTCACTTGGCTTGTTCAGCCTAAAGAAGGCTGAGGAGTGACCTACAGCTTCCTCATGAGGTATATAGAGAGGGAGGTGCTGATCTTCTCTCTCTGGTGACCAAAGATAGGACACAAGGAAATCTAGAATCATTAAGGTTGAAAAAGATCATCAAATCCAACCATAAACCCAACACTGCCAAGTCTGTCTCTAAGACATGTCCCTAATTGCCACATTTGCACATCTTTTAAATACCTCCAGGGATGGTGACTCATCCACTTTCCTGGACAGCCTGTTCCAGTATTTGATAAACCTTTTGGTGTACAAATCTTCCTTAATTTCCAATCTAAACCTGCCCTGGCACAACTCAAGGTTGTTTCCTCTTGCCCTGTTGCTTGTTACATGGAAATACAGACTCACCCCCACCTGGCTACACCCTGCTTTCAGGCAGCTGTGGAGCATGATAAGGTACCCCCGAGCCTCTTTTTTTTCAGGCCAAACACCCCCAGCTGCCTCAGCAGCTCCTCACAGGACTTGTGCTGCAGACCCTTCTCCAGCTCTGTTGCCCTTCTCTGGACTCGCTCCAGCACCTCAATGTTTTTCTTGTAGTGAGGGACGCAGAAATGAGCACAGGATTTGAGGTGTGGCTTCACCAGTGCCAAGGACATAGGAGATGATCACTGCCTTGGCCCTGCTGGCCACAGTATTGATCATACAAGCCAGGTGTTCAGTCATTGTTCAGTCTTGTTCAGCCAGGTGTCATTCTTGTTTGATCACACCCCCAGGTCCTTTTACATTGGGCCACATTCCTTTCACTCTGTTCCAAGCCTGTAACTCTGCATGTTGTGACCCAAGGGCAGGACCCAGCATTTTACCTTATTGAACCTCACGCTACTGGCCTCAGCCCATGGATCTAACCTGTCCAGATCCCTCTGCAGAGCCCTCCTGCCCTCCAGCAGATCAACACTCCCACCCAGCCTGGTGTCATTTGCAAAGTGACTGAGGGTGCCCTTGATCCCCTTGTCCAGATCATCAGTAAAGATATTAAATAGGACTGTCCCCAGTACCGAGCTCTGGGGAATGCCACTAGTGACTGACTGCCAATTGGACACAACTCCATTCACCACCACTTCCTGGGCCCAGCCACCCAGCCAGTTTCCAACCCAGTGAAAAGTACACCTGTCCTAGTGATAAGCAGCCAGTTTCTCCCCCCCAAAAAAATGTTGTGGGAAATGGTGTCAAAGGCTTTACTGAAGTCTGGGTAGAAGATAACATCCACAGCTTTTCCCTCATCCACTAAGCAGGTCACCCTATCATGGAAGGAGATCAGGTTGGTCAAGCAGGACCTGCCTTTCCTAAATCCATCCTGGCTGGGCTTGAATCCCTGGTTGCCCTGCACATGCTGTGTGATGGCATAGAGGATGAGCTGTTCCATGACCTTTCTAGGCACTGAGCTCAGCTTGACAGGTTTGTAGTTCCCTGGGATCTTCTTTCTGGCCCTTCTTTTGGATGGGTGTCACATTTGTCAACATCCAGTCAACTGGGCCCTCCCTGGTGATCCAGGTCCCTGAGGTGGATCCCATCTGGATCCCTGTGTGTGTCTGAATGGTGCAGCAGGTCACTGAGCATTTCCACTGGATTATGGGGAGTGCATTCTGCTCCCTGTCCCTGTCTTCCATCTCAGAGAGCTGGGTACCTGAGGAACAACTGGTCTGGCTATTAAGGACTGAGGCAAGGAAGGTGTATTATGTATCTTTTCCTCATCCTTTGTCACTATTTGCCCCTGCAGCATCCAGTAAAGGAAGGAGATTCTCCTTAGCCCTCCGTTTTTTGCTGATGTGTTTATAAAGACATTTTTATTGTCTTTTCATTCCACTGAAATGATATGAAGCTGTGTTAGGGGAAGTTTACATTGGACATTAGGAACATTGGTCACTGGAACATGCTCCCCAGGGATGTGGTTTTGGCCCCAGGCTTGTTGGAGTTCAAGGAGCACTTAAGTCATATGGTTTAGATTTAGGCAGTCCCAAGGAGTAGGGGATTGGACTCAAGGATCCTTATTGGTCCCTTCCATAGAACAGAATCAAGATATCCTGTGATTCTATAATTCTATGATTCAGGGTGATAAGCAGGTGACCTGATGTGATTGTAATAGATTACTCCCAGCAAGATGAAAAGAAGTAGTTGTTCACTGTTTTTGTTACCTTCAAGGTGCTTACTCACCTTCTGCAGCTGTGCTGCCTAATTCATAGGGGGTTTATTCTTTGCATGTTACCCTGTGACTAAACCTGTGTGACTTCACACCTCCACACCCTCAGTGTTTTCCAGATTTACTCAATAAGGGCATTTCAACAATTTCTGGAGGCAGTTTCAGGTTTAGCTTTATTTTCTTGCATAGTTTCTTAGGGATTTTCTTTCTTTCTTTTTGCCACTTTATTTTTGGTGGGAAGAGAACAGTTTCATACTCAGACCGCAACAGCAAGGGGTACTGAAAACACATCCCTGTTATGGGACACTCAGTTTCAAAGACCTCATACTCTGGGGACTGGCATATGTCCACTTAAAACAAACATTAACTCTCTTGACTGTCCCTCCCCAACCTGCACACCCTTTGCCTTCCCATCCATCTTCTAACTGTAGCATTTTATTCAATTCCATAAAGTCTCCTACATGTACACCAAAACTGTGCATTTAATTTTTGATGAATTAGTTTTCAGAGTGATCAGGTCCTTGATCCAGATCACTGCACAAATCTTTGCTGATAGCACTGGGAAGGTGATGAGGAAAGGTCAGAGAAAAAAGAGAGTTTAAGGTTACCTGTCTCAGTAGAGGTTCATATTCTTGTGGAGCTGAAATATCTGTGGGACTACAGCCTTAGAAGTGAATTCCCATTTTGCACTATAGTGCTTTTAAACTGTTTTCCATAAATATGTTGCCACCTCTGGGTTCCTGAATATGCCAGTCTGTGCATGGGAGATCGAATGAGAAATTAATTTTTCTGTTGAGATGTTTCCATACCTTGCAAGTAATTAAGCATTCCTTGGGAAAGAAACTGGCACCCAGGCAACAGACTGAGACCCAGGAACTGCCAGGATACAGACCAGTTCTGTTCATGAAACACTTTTTCTGCCAGGAGATGTATCCAGCCATTCATTCCCTTCTCTGAAAAACTCCTGAAATAATTACATTAAGTGGACTTTCATGCTAAACAAAATTGTTTTAACACTTCCCACGTTCTTTTTCTCTCTGAAAGAAAATAAATAATTTTATTCCCAACTAAATTTGTAGTTCTCCTTTCCTACTCAGTTTTCAGCCAAGAGCTAAATGAAAAAGGCAGTCATTTATGTAACCCCTTGCTGCAAGTTTGAGCACGTTCACAGACATTTACTGATGGATCTGGACATAGGGTGGCACCAGTCACCCTCTTTGTCAGCCAAAAAGAAAAATCCTGTGGGTACCTTACGTTCTCTCACAGAAGCTCAGCTCCATCCCTTTCAGCTTCCTGAGGGTGTAAAGCTTTCACCTTTCTGCCTTTCAATGCCAGTAACTTAATGTCCTTATTTTTCTACTGGGCTTCCAAGAATAAGTTGTATGTTATGTGATTTTTATAGCAGCATGATTTTGCTTAAATCCCAGTGCAACTTCCCTTTCAATCTATGTAACTGTTGGTCCATTATTTTCCACTAGAGCACAAGTATGCAACTGAAAACAGAGCTTTTTGGAATCTTCTCCATCTTTCTGGAGTCATTTTTCAGATAAGCAACAGTCACCCAAATCTAGCACAAACCTCCTTAAAGTATGGAATTTTTCCAAACACTCTTATGGAAGCAACAGAACAGTAGGATAATTACAATTTACTTGAGTCCCTCATCAAAGAGACAATACTGAAAAAAATTCAGTGGTACTTCATCTGTGCTATTCCAAAAGGAGTCTGGAGTTTCTGGTTTTCACAAGGAGAAAGTAGAAATTTCATGCTTGGTCAAGAACTGCGGTTACAGCACACATCCAAAGGAATTGAGTGAAGCTTGGATCAACACGAACCAGCAGATAGACAGGGCTTGTCTTAGGTGCTTTATAAAATATAGAGGAGATTGTAAAACATGCAAGTTCACAACTTCAACACCTTTATAAAAGATATACCTATATATTTGTACTTTCTAGAGAATTCATATACAAGAAAAATATACATCTCTCTAACTTCACATTTCTGTTCCTGGGCCATGGCTGCAGAGCTCATGAATTTTACTTTTTATTCCTTTGGCAGCTTCAGAAACCCTGTAGTGTCTCATGTTCCAGTAAGCAAAAAATTAATTTACAAGGTCTGGGCATTCAGGTAAAACCTAGTAGCAGTATTGAACTTACACAGCTGGATTGCAGATCTGCACAGAATTGACTAAATAGTGTCCAGTCCCAGCAAGGAGCAAGGCTTAGTGTCAAACCAGTCATGGATTCCCAGGCAGCCAGTTCTCTTTTTAAAGTTCCCCAAATCCTGGTCCACAGCATAAATGACTTTTTTCCCTCTGGGTGTTAGCATGATGAACACTGGCACTCAGTCAGTGTGATGAGTGTGTTAGAACACTCAGGTTGCATAGCTAGGATGCTGGAAAATGGATGGATGAACAGACATTTAGACTGTAGCTCTAGTGAACTGGCACAAGTCTAGTTGTTTCTTTGCCTTTGAGACTGTCATGAAAATTTGCAACTGGCCCGTGCCAACTGAGGAGAGAGGTTAGGATACAAAGCATAGAATTACAATGGGCAAATGCACCACGTGCACGAGGTGTCCCAGCCAAATTGGGGCAACCTGAATGTGGTTTTACACACAATTCTTATACCTTTTAAACATTCAGGTGATACATGATTTGACTAATCACTTACACCCACACTACTGATTATTAATAACAGTAAATCTCTGCAAAGCACCTGCATTTTTGCAGAATTCTTACTGCTTATCTGTTGATCCAGACATCCCTGGAGTCAGTCTTGCTATAATTACTTGTTCTGATGCCAGAAGATGCTGGAAGATGTGGTCTAGGATGCTGCTGTTATCTTGGTTGTCAAAGTCCTTATTTCCAGGACTAGGTTACCTTTAGGTTTCTTTTACTTAAGATAACTTCAGTAAAATTTCACAACTTTGTGACATTACAGTGCCTAACGTGAACAAATATGTGTTAACAAAACTAATACACTGTTATATTTTAGAGATTGGTTGATATAATAGTCAAGGAAGATATTTTTTGTAACAACTGATACACATATTTAATGAAAATAATAATTAAAAATACAGGTGGGTGAATAGTCAGCTAATGTAGATTGGAGGTTTTCTCCTCTCTGGCATTTATTTCCATTAAAGATCATAAGCAAAACCCTAAGCAGAAATGAATGATGGCTAAGAAGGAACAAGGCAGAGCCTTGTCCTGGTCTGCAAGCAGAAGAACAATGCTTGTGTCAAGGGAAAGCTGACACTCAGAAGCCTTCTTGCTGGTAAAAAATCTCATTATTTGTGATAAACATGAAAAAAAACCAAAAACAAACATTAAAAAGCATGACGGTATACTGGTGGTTGCCAGGAGCCAGTATGAAGACTGTAAAGTTGCAGGGTCTGGTTTTTCACATTCCATCTTGAGCTGCTTCTCAGTCCTTTGCACTTCTGTGCTTCCCCAAATTATCTTCAGTTATCTCTTACGAATTTTCTGTAAGCTTCTCCTCTTTCTGTGGCAGGCTTTCTGAAGAAGAAAATACCTTTGTACTTCACCAAACACAGCAACAAGCAAAACAACAAGGCTTTGGATAAAGGGTATCCAGAAGGATATCATAAGGTTTTAGTTTACTGATCTGTATGATTATTTTTCAGAAATCTGTGAAGGAAAATGTGCTATTTCAGACAGTTGCAGTGATAAATCTGCCCTTGACAAAAATCTTCTTGAAGATTTTATCCGCTAAATAGTTCTGCTTCAAAACTGCTTGTCAAACATGTCCTCTCATGTATAAATAGTACCCTTATTCTTTCCTCTGCCTGCTATTCTATTTGCTGTTCCCAGCTCCTCCCTTTCTTCTTCACATCCCTTTCTTTCCTTGTCTGTCTTTTATAGTTGCTCTGTGTGTATCTTGCTTTCTCTACCTCTGTCTCCCACCTCTCTCACTCTTACCCTCCTTCTTCTCTCCTTTTTCTTTGAAACTCTATTCCCCTTGTCTTAGCCTCACCCCTCCCTTTTATCCTCCTCAGCTATTCTCTCATGGGTGGTTTTCTTCTCTTTGGTTTGTGTGGTCTGCCCTGCACATTCCAGTTCTTTTCTCTTCAAGACCTAACACGTTTCACACAGTGAGGAGAGTATTTGATAAATGAATTATGCTTTGCTGCTCTGACCATTGTTTTAATAACTGAAACTTTAAATATTAAGAGATCTGTTTGTGTGTCTGGACATTTGAAGCTCACTATTGTGTGGAATTGTGTCTATAAAACGAATCTCTGTCTGTGTAACTTGAAGTACGTGGTTGTCTTTATCAGCGTCTCCAAACTTTCTTGATCACACATCCCTCTTGGTAAAATGCTTTAGCATACACCCCTGTTATACATATATTTACTTATTTATAAGTTATGTACCACTGAAGTTCTATTGCTTTCCTCCTGCACACCAATGCGTTGCCTTGAAAACCCCTTTGGGGTGCATGCATCCCTCTTTGGAGATCACAGCTCTGTATCATTCAAGCCACACTGTTGCGTGAGATATGCTGATTTTGTCACATTTAAGATTCTGCCGAGAATCCAATCCATGTGTGGTAGGTTGGGATTGAGGGCTTTTTCTTCCCTGTTTCTGTCATGTCGGCTGTGGTTGTTTATATATTGAGAGGGCTGAGTTTTTCTGGTAGGTGTGATAATTTGCCTAGCAGAGGGAGATTTCAGAAACTAGATTTTTTTTTAAGATATAAATTCTGCAGCATTGCAAAATGCTGCAACATCGGAGAAAAAACATTTAAACACTGATGTAAAAATTAATCCCTCATAAAAGATTGACTGTCAGCTCGCCTTTCACCAGGTGAGGTTTTAAAGAGGGTTTGGATTTTACATGTGCACGCGTGCACAGGAACTTTTCTCAGACTTCCCCATTCAGTGTAGCAGTTCGCTCATGCTTGGCTTTCATTCCACAAGAAGGAGGAGGAGGAGGTTTTGGGGGGAATATTCCGTTACCATAAAGGGGAGGAAGTGTTTCTGCAGCTATTGAACAAAGCAGCTAGTTAACCTCTTTCCCGACCCCGGTGCAATGGTACAGTCCCACAGCCCCTTTCTAGGGGCCAGATGCTCCTCATAGTAGTAAAATGAGGAAGAAAGGAAAACATATGTGCAAAAATTTACCACCCAGCTGAGTAAGGACCAGATTCCAGGAGGAGCTGAATACCTGCAATTTCTCCTAAAGTAAATTTCTTTTAGAAACAGATGGGGGGAGGGAGAGGGAGGGAAGTTGGAAGGAAAGAGGTCTGTTGTAATTGGTGTCTAGAAACCCCCACAGAGAGGATTAAGAAAGAAACTATGCTGTCTGGGAAGAAGTAGGTATTTGTGTTACTCTGCATATATACAGAACTGCTAGAAAAGACTGTGCTCTGTGGAAACTAGCTCTAGCTTTTTGAACACTGAGATGTGTCACTGTCTGCTGATGGTAATTCTTTAAAGCAGAACTTTATTCAATGTGCTTTTGCTTTTTGTATGTGTACCAATGTCTTACATGGAAGGGAATCACATTCACTTTCCATTGTGAATCATATTCACTTTCTATTGTGTGTATTGTGAAGCTCATACTTCAAACCAAAGGAAGTTACTTTGGGAACAGAAGCCCAAAATTCTGCTCTGTGTTACCACAGAAGTATTTATGAATTGTAAGGCACTGAGTTTTAATATCTTTTCCATTCAGTCCTAATGCATGCTGTGTTTAGCTCATGGCACCCTCCCTCACTTTCTGTCGCTCAGCTGTGTAACTCACTGAATGGCAGGAACGAGCTGAGGGGAATGCTGTATGCCTCATCCACTAGCATTTCTCTGTATTCAGCCCAGTGACATTTGCAGAATGAGGAGATAGACTCTTGCTCTTGCACTGGCAGGAAATAGGAGACACCCAGAAAGATTCTTCAAGAAAGATGCTTTGATTTCTTTGTTTCCACATTGGAAGGTGAGGTTCTCCTTTGGAAGAACTGAGAAACCCTGTTTGATTCACTCACACAGTTGAGGTTTGTCAGTACCTAGAATCAAGGAAACACCTCACCTCTGTGACATTTAACAGAATCAGAGCATGGGTCAGCTTGGAAGGGATCATGGGAGGGGTCATCTGCTCCAACCTTCCTGCTCAAGCAGGGTCATCTCAGAGCACATGGCACAGGATTGTGTCCAGATGGTTCTGGAATATGTCCAGTGAGGGAGACTCCACAAGCCCTCTGGGCAATCCTAGTGATCAGTCACCCACATAGTAAAGAAATTCTTCCTCATGCTCAGGTGGAACTTCCTGTACATGAGTTTCTGCCCATTGCCCTGTGTCCTAACGCTTGGCACCACTGGGAAGAGCCTGGATCCACCCTTGACACCCTCCCTGCAGATACTTAAAGACAATGGTGAGCCCCCTCTCAGACATCTCTTCTAAAGACTCAACAGGCCCACCTCCCTCAGCCTTTCCTCATAAGAGAGATGCTCCAGTCTGTTAATAATCTTTGTGGCCCTCCACTGGACCCACTTCTGGAGCTCCATGTCTCTCTTGGACTGAGGAGCCCAGAACTGGACACAGTGCTGCAGAGGCTCCTCACCAGGGCTGAGTAGAGAGGAAGCATAGAAGATGGAGTACAAGTATGCACAGATGCACAAACTTTGGGCTGCATTATGCAGACCAACAGGAGATGGCACACAGTAACATGGATTTCAACAATGTCAAGAGAGACGGACCACGGATCAGTCTTGTGCAGCCACACTGTCCTTCCTGACCTGAACCTGGCAGGGGTAGGGGCTTGGGCAGAGGCTGGGGCAGGCACAGCTGCGGCCACACGCGGCATCCCCGGAGAGCAGGCGGTGAAGGAATACCCTTTTGGAAAATCCCCCTCTGGAAGAGGCTGGATGGGGGAAGCGGGAGGGGCTCGGCAGCACAGCCTGGGATCGCGGAGGGAAGCCGGTGCCGCCCAGCGACCCGCCCAGCGGAGCGGTTCCGACCGGGAGGCTGCCGGGGGAGCCGCGGGGCGTGCGGCACAGAGGATGGCGATGGCCGCGGAAGTGACAGAAGTGGCTGCAGCCGCCTCCGAGTGCGGGATCTCGCAGCGCCCCCACCCCCTTTTGCCGTCGCTGGGCTTCTGCGAAGGAAAGCAGGTCGGGGGGGCGGAGAGAATGGAGGAGGGGCACGGCGAGGAAGGGAGGGAGGGAGAGGGGAGAGAAAGCGAGAGAGAGAGAGAGAGAGAGAGAGAGAGGGAGAGAGAGAGAGCAGCCTGGAGAAAGGGACAAGGCAGATCCTGGGAAGCGAGAGGAAGAGAGACTCCTGCAGGAGGGGAAACCTGGGCGGGGAGACGACGTTGCCAGTGAAGGGCCTGGAGGGGAGCACAAGGATCGGGACTGCTCACAAGCATCCGACTTGTTGAAAGACGTCGAGCGAGGCCAGAGGCTGTGCCCGGGGCCGGGGGACAAAGCGGCGTTGGGCGCGGAGCGAGAGGGAGCTGGCGCTGGCCCGCCGGGATGGTGCAACTCGAGCGGTGAAAATGGTCTTTGTCCAACTTTTCTGATGCCGGGCGGCACGGCTCTAGCGGGAAGGGCTCCTGCGAACGCTGCTCGAGTAATGCTGGGAAGTGGAGGGGGTGTTGCTGGAGTCCTGCACAAGGTACCGTGGCGGGCGGGCGAGGACGGGCATTGTGAGTCCGGCCGGAGCGCTCGCAGCGAGCGGGACGCGGTCGCGGGTACCCGCGGGTCTCTGCCAGCCGGGGGAGGGGGCACAGAACAAGCGAGGACTACTTCGAAAAGGGGTTAAAACTCCTCAGGTGATGTTTTTTTCCTCCGTTCCCTGTGTGTGCTGCTCAAAGGCTGCGTTAGCGGGACCCTTCTCCGAGCGCACCTCTGCTGTCAGGTGCCGGCTGTGGGCACGGAGGGGACAGATGTGGGGAGTCGGGTCACGGAGATTACCATCACACCCAGAGCCCTTCCACACGGCCGTGGTGCAGCTGGTCTGCACCCGCGAGCGGTGTTTCCCCTCTCTCTAGCCCCCAGAAGAGCCAGAGGGAAACGCTGCCTTTGAAGTCTCTGAAGTAGGGCTTGATGGATGCTGGTGTGAGTTCCCGATCCTCGTGGAACGACACAAGGAAGGTTGTGTGGTCTTGTCTGTGGGTAGGGTTGCTCAGCGCTCTTGTGGGGGACAGATGGCTGTATGAGAGCTTGTGGCAGAGAAAAGCCATGTTAGGCTATTTTTCAAGGAGATGATGCAAGTTACTACTACTCAAGCTAAATAAATCTGTGAATGTGGGAGGGGCTGTTGTGGTGGGTAATTTTAATTTTGCCTTTTGTGGGATCCACTGAGATGATTTCACTTACTCTGAAGTTTCTCATGCTGTTACCACACTCATTTGGCTGAAGAGGAGAGTGAGTATCACCTGCCTTTCCTACAAATTCCAGAAATCAGAGAGTAAAGATGAGGAAAGCAGATCTCCCAAGGGGCATCCTTCACTAGCGCTGATACCAAGTCATGCAGATTCATGATGGAGTGAGAAGGCAAATGGAAACAACAAAGTCAAGGAGAGTTAGCTGCCACCAGACACGTCTGTTACAGAGACAAATCTGTAGCCTCAGCTGCAATGAAGGAGGAGGCTTCCTTTTTTTTATATAGGTTCTAATCCGAAGTATGGAACTGGATGTGGGTGCACTCTTGTTTAGTCACAGCTGATCCACCTGCTCTGAGCCATTAGTACAAGATTTATTGGCTATTTTTAGGTATTTCTTCATTCCCTGTTTGAAATAATTCCAATGCTGATGTTCCTTTGGGAGAAGGAAAGGAAAAGATAGCCCACAATCTAATAATCCTTCTCTTTTGATGCCACCCCATCTCATTGCAGAAAAAAAATACTGTTTTTCTTTAGAAGTTCATTCTCTAAATTCAGCATCTTGCACTACTTCAGTTTGCTTTGCTAATGTGTTGGCAAGCTTCTGATAAGTGCACATAATTGCATTCTTTCCTTTACTGCCTTTTGCATGTATGCTCTCTTAGCCAAATTACGCATGTGCAGTTTTTAATTCCTTGACCTGTGTGCCCCTCTAGCCACTGAACATTTTTTCTTGTCTTCTGGGTTCTCTCCTGTTCGACATTCTTGCACTTGCACTGATCTGCTCAGAATTGCTTGTGTGGCCATGCATTTTGATTCTTGGAAATAGCATCACTTTGGGGCACTGGATATTTTATGAAGTAGGATTGAATATCTTTCTAATTTAATCACTGAAACTGCACAGAAAGTAATGTTTTCTTGCATTGTTCTGAAGTTCTCAGCTCTTCCAAGCTGTTATCTGTGGCAAGAACAGGCTAGGTTGTGGAGACTTTTTGGAGGGGGCTGGGGAGGAGATGTCTGTTCTCTTTTCTTTTGCCCAAGGCTGCTACTGTCTTTGCCTTCTGTATTTTACTTAGAGGCTGACCAATGGCACAGTGTAGACCTTTTTTGGGGGGAAGGCAGCTGGTGGCTCCAAGGAGACAGCAGCTTATTCTCCAGCTTGCTCCCATAGGCTGCCAGCAGATGTGTCTGACAAGGGAGCTGATCCCTCAGCCCATTGAGAATTGTCTTCTCTATGCCTGTACAGATTCACTGTGTACATCCCTCTTTGTGCCCAGGTGCAGATGGCTTCCTCTTCTCCCCTCTGATACTGCATGTGCCATATGCAGAGAGTCATGTAAGAGATGAGTGTATTTTCTCCCTCCTTTATCTTGTGTGCCTCCAATTAAGACAGTTTTGGTTTTTGGCCAACTTTCCTTCCCCGGATTGTCATAATTATGCATGCTTTTCCTCTGGTTCAGGAATGCTTCTCTTTCCAGGTCTGCTCTCCCTAAAACCTTAGTTTCCTTGTATTTCATTATCCATCAGCAGTCCCTGTGGAGAGATTAACCTGAAGTCCCTACAGATTAGTGCAGAGTACTTTTGGAGCACTCTTATAGGTTGCACAATATATTTTTGTTTTTCATTTCTGTGGCCATATTGCATATCTTTACTGCACACATAAACAATAGAAGGTGGAAGAAGTACTAATTGGCGTGTGTGGTCAAGCTAGAGCTTTATAATGTCATTTAGCCACCAAACAAGAGGGCAGTATCTTCTAAAAAGGGTGCTGTCATGAAAAAGCATTTATGAAGAATATTCCAGATTGGCTGATTTTGGTCATAAACATGTGCTGATTTTTTTTTCAAAAAGCTCAAAGACTTATTTCTGTGAAAACTTGATTAAAGGTTTAGGGAGAAACTGATGAGCCCCTATAATATTGTCATTATTTATTCTTGTTTGCTGTTGGGTTTTTTTCCTTAAACCTGATTTAATATTTTATTAATGTTATATCTTGCTGTTGATTTTGATTTTATTAGTAAGTTTTGTACCACCTTACAGAAATACAGGTAAGGTGTTTCTTCCAGCTACAGACCCCACACATTCAGCAGTTTTCCAAATCATTATGACCTTATACTTTAGCTTCTACCTGATGCTGGATATCACTGTTCTCTCCATATTTGCTCTTTGGCAGCCATGAACTGTCAGGGAGTACACAAGTGTAACACAGGTGTATTTTGTAAATAATTCTGTAGATGTTGTACTACAGCAAACTAGTTCTTTTTCTCCAGTGCTGCCAACTGTGCTACGTAAACAGACCCCCAAAAGGATGAAAGCTCCTTAATTGCTCGTGTCAGCCATAAGAGTCAAACATGTGAGCAGCAAGCCTGAGTAAGAAAAAGCCATTTCATGTTGTCACTCTTCTCACACTTGATTTATACAAGGAGTTTTAAACTTAACAAAGAACTACACTAGTACTTCCTTCTCAGAGGCATGTGTTGCGCTTTCAAGAAATACTCCTCTGCCACCAGAAATAGGATTTTATCAGAGGTGTACTGTTTATATATGTTGCGTTTTAAAAAATGCAATTAAAATGTGTATACTTTTTGCGGGACCTGCCACATTATTTTATACTGAAGGTGCTGTCTTGCCTCTTAAAAAGTCACCATGGAGCAGCTGATGCTTCTGTCACAGAGGTCCTGCTTGAAGATTGTTCTTGAGACCGCTTCTGAGAAAAGCTCTTCTGGTCACCGGTTTCAATTTTCCATGCCTCCAGAGGCCCCTATGCATTCTGCCACTCAGGCCTGCTTGTCAAGAAGATTTTTGTTCAGACATTTCACGTGGACGCCCCCACTCCTGTGTGCACGTGTGTGTGCATGCTGGTGTGTGCACACAGCTGCGGGCAAGGAGCAGAAAAAAGGGCTCTTCTGGCAGTAGGGAAGATGCTGGGTACTGTAAGAACACAGCCTATCCAGCCTGAAAACTACAGTCTTACATACGAAAGCTGAATCCTTAAGGTCTTGATTCACCTTAAGATGTAAATTCTCGCCAGCCCAGACCTGCACATTGAAACATACATGACTTCATTTTCAGACAGGCTTTTTTTTTTTTTCCCAGTCTCCTTAAGCTTGCCAAGTAAATGATTCCTCTGCTGATTCTGCAGTTTCCAAGTACAGTTTTTTGCTCTGTGCCATGTCTCTGGAAAATATCCAACGTGTCTAAATCATGTAATTAAACCCTAGAAGCTAAAGACTGAGAACTACTGACTCTTTGTAAGATATTTCTGTTTTAGCATACTGATGTTTCTCCAAGTTACTGTAAAGCTTTCAAAGCTCCCTAAATGACCTGATCTCTCTCCCACTTACTGCAAAACACTCACATGATATGAATCTGTTTGGCCCAGCTGACCACTTCAGAGGCAGTGTGTAGGATACAGACGCCTGTGTGGAAGCCTTTAGCATCAGGCTTACCACAGGTTCTCTCAGAAGCATGGTTCCTTGGCAGAACTCTCTTATCTTCCTGACTATTCTCTAAGAACAGAGTGGGATGTCACAATAGGGACAAAATTTCTGGGTAGGTTTTGAATAATTTCAAATTGGAAATTCAAACTGGACTTTTTATGAGACCGTTTGAATTTCGAAATGTTAGGTTTCACTTGCAGCTAGGATCAATTTCATTCCAGTACACAGAATCTGGAATGCTTTCTGCACCAGGAAGATGTTTGAAATTACTCCTTTTTGGGGTTGAGCCAGGAAGAAGCTGCTGGAAGCACAGCTGGATTGGGATGCATGCCTGCAGTTGTCTCCCAGATGGTCTCTTCCCTTCCTAATGTCAGTAGGCTTTCAGCTGGTGCCAGCAGCAATGGGGATGCAAATATGTACTGACATTTTCACTTTTCAGTGATTTTGCTAATCCTGTTTGGTGCATGTGTTGTCCATAAAGGGGCTACCATATCAGCAGTTACCATTGCCATCACTATGGTATCAGGAATGGAATAGTTCTGTTTAGGAATGTTTGTTTCAGTGCTAGTGCAGAGACGATCTTAGCGGTTTTCCCTTCCAGTATCTAACCATGTTAGAAATACATAAAGATGCAGTACCATGTGATGTGAGAACAAATTCTGGTGACTTGAGTATAAATCAGCAGTCTGTTAAAATCTAGGGGATGGATAGAGGCTTGAGTGAGGGAATTTTCTTAGTTTGCACGTGCCTTGTTCTGCTGGGACATGTATGTGGAGTCAGATGCTGAAGAGTAATTAGTCTTCATTTTGAGCCTTACTGGATCTACCTTTTTGCTTGGGGCCCCAGGCTGAGCACCAGAAAGACATTTGGTGAAATAACGTAATGGGAATGATGCATGACTTATGCTCCTTGTTTCAGTCAGAAATCATCTTAACTCAGACTGCAAGAATGGTGTTGACAGTTGTGTGTTTCTCATGGATAATTTTACCAGTCTTGAATTAGAAGTGGCTCTGGATGGTCTCAGAGAGCTGCAGGTTCTTGGAAGAACTAAGCACATCTTGGGATAGAAGATGGAGGGCCATGAAGGGAGGGCCAGAGAAGGCCAGGAAGAGGGCTGAAGCACCTCTCCTGAAGACAAGCTTAGGGAGCTGGGATTGTTCAGACTGGAGAAGAACACTCCATTTTAAAGACTCTAGGGTGACATCATTGTGGCCTTCCAGTACCTAAAGGGAATATAAGAGATCTGGAGAGGGACTTTTGTCAAGGACATGTAAGCAATACAACATCTGGGAAAGACTTCAGTTTTGAAGAGTTGGTGTAGAGGAAGGAATTCTTTACTTGGTGAGTGGTGCAGCACTGGAACAGATTGCCAGGGGAAGCTGTGGATGCCCCATCCCTGGAAATGTTGAAGGCCAGGCTGGATGGGACTTGAAGCAACCTGGTCTAGTGGCAGGTGTCCCTGGCCATGGCAGGGGAATCAGAATTGAATGGTCTTTAAGGTCCCCTCCAACCCAAACCATTCTGTGATTCCGTGAAATAAAATTAATGACTAGATCCTGTTACTTGAAAAGAATAGCTTAAAAAATTGTCTCCTAAATAGATTCTTTTGATTATGTCTGGTGGGTTACCCCTCAAAAAGAGTGCGTGATGACAGAGCGTAAAGAAAACAAATCAGTCTTTGGAAACAGAGTAAAAATAAAAATGTTAAATTCTTTAAAAGAATTAAGCTAAAACAGATCTTATTCTGTTCAATGAATCAACACCTACTGGACAGTCCTAATTGAAAGGATCAGAATAGGCTCCTTTGAATAGTTGTACATTTCCTGCTTCTCTTAGCTGATAGTCTGTACCAGGCCACTGTGTCTAATAGTGTTGAAAAGAGTTGTGTGTATGGAAATCAGAGTGGGAAGGGGGAACTTGTCCTAAACTCTCAGAAAGTTCTTTTAAAATTAGTTTTTAGATTATTTTTTTAAAAGGCTTAGCTTTCCCCTACTCCACCCAGATCATAGCAGATCAGCCTGACATTTTCTACTTTTTTTCTTTTGTGCCTCTGAACCTGTGGTGTTGAAATTGAACACTCCCTGACTTTATGGCACTGATGCAGATGTACAGAGACTATTTGTGTTTGACTGCGTGAACTTCTCTGCCACAGCACTGATGAACTGGGAGCTCAGTGAAGAGCAACAGAAGTGATTAGGTGACTATAGGGAATTTTTAAAATGCTATTAAAAAGCACTAGCTTACTGATGAGTGAAAAGGGTTTGCTCTGAAGTAACTAGAGTATCTAAAAGAATATTGACAGGATCCCAGACAATGTGCTGGCCAAAGTAAAAGGGCTGGCTCAAATTACCCAAGGTAGATGGGTTTGGATTTAGTATTATGGTGTGGTTTCTTCCAGCCAAAGTCCACATAGATTGTAGAAAGCCATGGAAGACCTATTGCTAATGATATTTAAAAATATGACTAGGGAAGCTTAAAGAAATACACTGACAAAAAGCTTGCAATTGACCATGGTCTGTAGGCCAGATGTTGTCTAACTAAAGGTGCCCATCCCCCTCCTTTTGTTTCCATTGTTATAGTCTTATCAACAGCTGGGAGAGGGACTACCTTCCTGACAGAAAATGTATCTTGGATCTGCTCTGTTAGGACCAAGACTGGTTGATACCTAAGGAAAGGAAGTGGTGTATTGTACTCACTCCATTTTAAATGTAATCCTTTGGCTTCGAGGCTGGACGTGGATGTTAGAAGAGCACTGAGCCCCAGCATCCACACTGAAATATAAATAAGCCTTTGAGACACTGAGGAGGCAGGATGAACTCTGAGATTTATGTGTTGTTGCTTTCATCTCTGGCACGAAAAATAATACAAACATGAATTAGAAAGAGATGGTATGAGCCTGAAATATCTTTCTACCGTAACCTGCTTGGCCTTCCCTTTTCCTCTTAAGACTATTTCTGTTCTGCTGAAGTATTAGTGGCACATAATGTTCCCATTTCCTGAGGGTGGAAACATCGAACTGGAAATGCAGGATGGAGGAGGAGGGAAGGACCTGAGAACAAAATTGGCTGCTCTTCAGGCTCTGCCAGTGGCAAGTTCAAATTTTTGGTGGAGCTCTCTAACCCACTTTTGCTACACATGAGCTCCTTGTGATGCTTCACTGAACTCAGGTAATTGTTCCAAGCAGTCATTGCCATTCAGATCGTCTCTTCTTTGCAGCCTTCATCTGACTTCTTTTCTTCAAGCTACCATTTCTGCTTCATTTCCCTCTCAATTGTCTCGTAAATGAGAGCCAGTTTTGGGCAATCTGATTCCCAAAGTCAAAGTGAAAACCTGGTGGAAGCCTTGAATAAGCATGAATCATTAGTGTTGTCCTCTAAATAAATACCTAGATGTTGACAAAAGTTAAAAGAAAGTGAGTGTTAAAGACCAAGTGAGATGTTTCTGAAGTCCAGTGGGACTTGTGTAGTGTCTGTTCTTGTTGCTCAGTTCAGCCATTTTAACAGTGAGACCAAGGCACTAAGAGGAAGGACAACTGAGTGAATGTTAGGGATTTCAAGACTGGAACTGAAGACAGCAAAACTGAAGAAACCATCTATTTTCTCAAAGTCTTTCCAGAATAAGTTCTAGGTCTCATAGTTCTTTTCTCTGTGTTCTGAAGAGATTGCTGTCAAGGTAGCTCCCTAATTGCCTCTTAGTGCACGGTGAAGTAACACCTCCTGCAGAAATGGTTGTAGACAGGCTGTTGTAAGTGCTGGTATGCACTTCTCAGAGTATGACCAGAGCAGTGCAGGGTTGTTTTGTGATGTTTTAGTACCTAATGTGAACGTGAGACTCAAACTAAAGGTAGAACAGACAGAATTCCCATCTAGGCAAGCAGTGGTCATAAAAGAATGAAGGCTGTGTGGTAGAGCTCTTCTCTGAGCCATTTTCTCCCTCCCTCATAGCTTCCTAGTTTTGTGCATATATTTCCACATCAAACACTCTAATTTACGTGCTGGAGCTAAAGCTTGTATATTGTACAGCCTGTTGGTGCAGTCTGCAAAACATAAGGGAATCAGCTTGACTGAATATAAATTTTTATTCTCACTACCATTCGGGGAATACATTATGTTACAGCCCTCTGTTGGGGCAAACTTATGAACTCAAAAACTGGTATTTGCAATTTTGTGGGGTTATAACTAGATGGAAGGCACCTGGTAATCATCTGCTTTGAGTGAAGGTAGGTTTGGACAGCAAGGTCAAGGCAGTGAAAAAGTCAGTGAAGTGATCGTGCTTGAGTGCTTTTCTGCCTTGTTGTTTTACAAAGAGGCATTATTTCTTCTCTTAACAGGAATAAAAACAGTGATGATAAATAATGCTAGTAATTAAATAGTTTTAAAAGTATCCTCTATCTGCAAATGCATGAAGCCAACAATTTGTGAACCAAGCTCTATGACAGCCCAAGGCTGTGAAACTGATTAAAATGGAAAAAAGTAGTTTTAATTAACCCTTAGATTATGAAGTGCATTCTCTGAAAACCCAAGCTGCCTCATTGAAGCCAGAAAGGAGGTTAATAAAAAGAGCTGCACTTAAATAAAGGTGCTTTAATATTATTATTCCTTTCTGTAATCTGTTTTGAAATGACAGTTTCTTTCATGGAATGAAAGGCAATTTCAAAATGATGGGAATTCCCATAGAAGAGGAACATTATCTTTTAACTGGTTGTCAGTGCTGCCACTATATCCCAATAGAAACAACCTTGGATACTGTGAATACGAATAACATGCATTTTCTGCTTATGCTAAATATTTCTCACTGTAAAACCCTCATGAAGTCAAAAGCAAAATTAGAGATGAAGACAGTAAGCACATTTTTGCAAAAAATGAAGTTCTTTACTGCAGCTGAAGAAAATATTAATCCTTACTAAAGGATTTTGCAAACTGGTCCACAATGAATAGTTTAAGAAAAGTATTTTCAGCTTGTTCTTTTTTCCCCCTCTATTGTATCTTTTGAGTGTTTGTGTGTTGGATCTTGGTTTCACATATTTCTAGACGAGCCATGTAAGGCTACATTCTTAAGTTACAATAGGAATGAGCATTAGTATAGAACATCTCTTTTCTTCTTAGTTTTGCAAGCCACTCTCACTTTTGCTCCTGCTCAACCCTTCAGGCCCTTGATTTCTTTTTGAGTGTCCTGAGAGTGCCTTTAAGGCTGTTTTGCAGCTTTGTGTTTGGGTTGTCTGTGCAGATTTGCAGTTGCATTTGCAGACTTGGTCAGCAAATGCCAAGGTTATTTTTCTGATTTGTGACATTGCTTGTCTGGCCATTGCAAACACTGTGCTTGTCTTCTTTACCACTTTCCATCCATTAGCAATCAGAAATTGGTCCATAATAACTTTAATTTCACTTGAAGAAAAAAGCTTGATCAGCATTGCTGAGTGGATGAGAACGTGATTTTAGGGACATTCTCCTTACGTCACTGTCATGGTTTAACCCCAGCTGGCAGCTAAGCAGCACACAGCTGCTTGCTTAGCCCCTACCCTCCCACTTCTCAGTGGGATGGGAAGGAAAAGTGAAAAAAGGTAAAAGACGTGGGTTGAGATAGCAACAATAAGAACAGTTTAATCATTGGAATAAAACAATAACAATAATAATGGTGATGATGATAATGATGGAAAGGAAAGAAGGAGAGAGGCGTAAACCCAAAGAAACACAAGTGATGCATGGTACAGCTGCTCACCCCGCACTGATGCATGCCCAGCCTATCCCTGACCAGTGATCAACATATCCTGGCCACCTCCCCTCTGTTTATGTACTGAGCATGACATTCCATAATGTGGAATACCTCTTCAGCCTGTTGGGGTCAGCAGTCCCTGGCCATGCTCCCTCCCAGTTTCTTGTCCATCTCCTCACTGGCAGACCATGGGAAATTGAAAAGTTCTTGATTTAGAGTAAGCTCTACTTAGCAGCAGCTAAAACATCTGTGTTACTAAGAGTATTCTCAATCCAAAACACAGCACTGTGCCAGATCCTAAGGGGAAATTTAACTCTATCCCAGCCTAAGCCAGGACACTAACACATCGTTTGTTTAATAGCCATTTGTGAAAGTGTGTTATTTCCCTTCCTCTTTTAAATGCCAAAACAGGATGCATATTTTTTCTTGTTTTCAGATGTCTTCTATCATAAAATTTCAGTGAATTTTGGGGTGTTAAGTTGTATCAGAGAAGGAAAAGGAAGGGTCAATTTTTGAAGAATTTTTAGTACCACAGATTATTTTTACCTAGAAGTTAATAATGTGGTGATCTTCAGGGATACTTGAGTCTAGTATTATAAACTTAAAATTCTGTGCTTGGAATTTTGGAAACAACATTTTACACAGTGCTTGACAAACGTTTGCTGCTGTGCCCTAGAGTTTGTGAATTGCTTATTTTTTTCTTTACTGAAGCCTTATGTCTTCTTTTTGTACAGATGAAAGTATAATTGTCAAAGATAAATTATAATTGAAGTTGATAACATCATGTTTATTTCCACATAGATACAAGTGCAGGGATCTGTGCACAGTTGTACTCAGAGAAGTATCCAGATAAATCAAAGTAAAATCAATAGCAGAACAGTGAAACCATACCCACTGGGTACAGTTGTCATCTTCTCTTTCAATCAAAGAAGATAAATGTGATGGACAGCTATTAATTCATTTCTCCCTGTTTGCACAGTCTGCTTTATTTACTGTATGAAAATTCAAAGGGAGTAATTTCTGTATCACTTCAATTCCTGTTATATTTTAGAAGAGTTTATATTAGGCAAGTAATGGATAACATAAATAACAATTAATTTCTGCACATTTTTCATTCTGTAATGATGTTAATATTCTAGAGCTGGGATTTTGCTTCCAGGTGTTAATGTTAGAAACTTGAGTATAATTGCCAATGTTTCTTTGAAAACTACACAAATCACTATAAAAATTGTCAGTGAAGTCAAATCTTGTGAGGTGGGAAGAGATTTTTTTCAGGAACTTAATTGTGTTCAATATGTATATAATTCAAGTACATAATAGATGGAAGAAAAAATCTGTATCTTTACTTAGAATATTTTTTAAAATTGCTCTAGCTTCAAGAGATCAGTGTCCATCTTTGTTAGGCATAGCAAAATATGATGTGGAGGGATTGAGAAAGTGTCCAGAAACACAGGGCAACTGTGAATGAATTTTGCTTAGGAAGAAAGACTAGATTTACAAGCTAAGCTGTAAAGCTGCTCTAGCCAAGTATGTGTCATGGCACAGAAGAGAGAAGATTTAAGGGAAAGCACTGTTGTTATCTAGAGAGATGCTAACCTGGCCTCCTGTGTGGGTTGGGAGATGGCACAGAGGCTCAGAATCTCCCCAGAGACCTTCGGGCTGCGCCTGGGGAGTCATGGGGAGGGAGCTGTTCAGCTGTCCATAGCTCCCTTTTTTAATTAGTGCTGATCTTAGTTACCTGGTGAACATGATTCAGCTCAGTCCACTGACTGTAGAGGTTATTTGAGTGATTATGCTTTTAAGTTGGGCACTCTATTCAGGCCTCAGGGGTTTAATAAGAATTCATGAAAATAAGCGTCTCTTTCTTCCCTGTAAGAGCTATGGAAGTTCTTAATTTGGATCCCACTAGGAAATATATAATCAGAGCATGGAAGACCAGCTTCAAGACTCCTAGTGTTTCCATGGTAAACAAGGAAATAAATGCCTTTCTTTGGAGAACATTCACAATCAGCTTTTGGAGTGTCATTGTAAATTTAAGGGATCCCAAGAGACACAGACACAACTCTATCTAGATAATCTCTAAGAAGCAAATGATCAAGCCAGCAAGAAGAAATACTTCTTGATGTATGCTCTTGAGGAGGTATTCCTTGAAACTTAGTTTTACATTTCATCTAGAGCGTTTCTCTCAAAATTAAATGAATCAACTGAACAGACTGTAAAAAATCCACAGGGCTTTTTTTTGATAAATTCTGCTCTCCTCTCGGATATTTTCAAAGTAGTTTGGAGTTATTAAAAATAATCTCGATTATTATAGTTATTAAAAATAATCTCAATTTCATCAGAGGATAAAAGGATATACAGCAGCTATTGAAATGATCTATTTATTTAATCAATCATATTTCTGTGGTGCTTTATGTGCTCCAGTAATAGAATTTTTGAAGAAAATACATTAACTTCATTATATTAAAACCCTGAGCGATAAATTATGTGTTGCTCCCTCCCCATTCACTTCCTGTTTGGGGCGTAGAAAGATTTCTATGAATAGCAGTTATTGTAATTATTGTCGAAGAAAGAAGGTAGGCAGTATTATGTCATGCTCAGAGTGCTGGACAGGCACTGAGTGACAGCTTTTCACAACAGCATTGTGAGATTTATCCCAGTGAGATGCGTGACCACTGCTGCAAGGGCATCCCAGTGGCAAAGGAGCAATTATAGTAGGATAGAACTGGGGGCAACAAAGGAGGGGGGCAGGCCTTTTGCTTGATGTGTAACACTGTCATGATTCCCTATTTATAATGAATGAGAGGTATTAATTCCACTTTTTGTACTCTGACTAAATGTGATGAATCAGTATGCAGCACAAATTAATTGGAATAGTAGTTTATTGACTCTCCCAGATGTTGTGCTCATTTATCTTTTTAATGGTTCTTGCTGAGAGATAATATTAAGCTGATATGAGTCACAGTGCAGAATGTGCAGGAGGAGGAAAGACTGTGTTTGCAAAGGTACAGCATTTTCTCTACCCTGGAGAATTTCTGAGGTGCATTTATTTTGCATATAGATCCTTTGTGTGAGGAAGAAGTATGACAAATATGGGGAAAATTTGTGGAATCAAGTGTCGCAGAGGGAAGTTAGACCCATATAATGATTTCTACTGTGAAATAAGCCTAGAGGAGTCAAGTTAACAATGAACGAGGAAGAAGCATTGTTCCAGTGGGAGGAAACAAGATGATTTGGAAAAGTTCTTGGAACAGATAAGAAGAATTGAAAACATTAAAAAATTGGCACTGTTATGATTTCAGCTTCTATTAGTAGAACAATTTAAAATACGTAAAATTACTTTGTTGCACGAGGATAGATATCTTTCCAAATCTGTTAGAAGTTCAAAACAGAGATTGGACGAATTCCTAAAGAGATACTAAAGGGAATGAATTGGGGGATATTCCGTAGTAATCTTTGTCTTATATTTGTGGATACTGGAGGGAGAGTAAGGAAGTGGGTCACACAGAGGCCAGGCTTGCAAGCCATCTGCACACAGCACCTCTTCCTGGCACTGGAGACACGGAGAAAACTTGGCTTAGTTTTCATCTGCTTCTGGATTTTCCTGTGTTTTGACGTATAGAACTCAAAGAAACAGCTTTATTCAGGCCCTCATCTTTTCTCCAGAAAGCTTGTGCAGTACCTGAACATTCCTAGCTTTTTTCTTAATCCTAAATGCATGCCTGAATTCCTCCCATGGAAGCCAGACAGATGCATGGTTCAGATGAATGTTTAATGCTATTTGATGTCAGGTTCTGCAGGTGGTATCTGTCAGAGGGAAATAGGGTTACTGTACTTTGCTTTCTGATCTGTGACTACATATTGTCTGTGTAGTAAGCTGGAACATGGTTCAGTGAAGGTCTGTCTAAAGTTTTATGGCTGGAGTAAAAAGGTTGAGAAAAGAAGGGATTTTGCTCAAAGCTTAAGTCCAGAAGAACCTGAGGCCAGCACAGAATTAACACAGTTTATCTAGCTGTCACTGCTTTTGATTGGTCTTGGAGTGCCATGCAAACCCCAGAAGACTAAAAAAGCAGTCCATTCTAAGGAGACCCCTCTTAGGTTTGTCACATGCATGACCACCTCCATCAAGACTCCAGACCTATACCACTGAGGTACTCTAAAATAATGACTGCACAAACCTTGGAGCAAACCTGCTTCCTTTCTAGCACATGCACTGTTGGAAGGGAATTTTCAATTCATGCTGACCTGTTTAGCAGCACTGGTGCCCTATGGCTCTTCAAGTGTCATCACTGACAGTGCTTGAACTTTGAGAGAATCCTTTATTTCCATAAAGAAGCTGCTGCAAAGGTACTGGCTGCATGAAATGCTTTGCCACAGCTTGGGTATAGCATGGGCAGACAGCAGCCCTCTGTGACAGAAATCTCACAAGCACAGAACTGTACTACTGTCAGTTGTTTTACCACATGTGAAAGCACTATCACTATTTCTTCTGTAGCACTGAGCATCGTTGCCTGGAGATGGTATTGAAGTGTTCCCACTTCAAGACTGAGTTCAGAAAAAGTGAGAAATTACAGCACTGGCCCTGTCTGGTGAGAATAAACAGGACTTAAACAGTGACAGTCAAGCCAGGCATGCTGTTTCACATTCAAGGCTTTCCAGCTGAAATGGCTTGTGTTTTCAGTCTTGGGTAGAAGAAGCTTTGAGGTGCTTGGCAAGAGCTGACTCTCTTCTGTTGAGATAGAAAAGAGAGCAAAGGAGATTCTGACTACATATAAGGAAGAAAAAAACCCAGTAAAAAGAAATTTTAAAATTACCCAGTTCAGCACAGCTACAGAAACCCAAAAAAGCTGAGGAATCTCCATCCTTGGTGATGTTCAAAACTCACCTTGACAAGCTTCTTAAAGAACTCTTCTCCCTTGCTGGTTGTCCCGCTAAGAAACCAGGATTCTTGAAAATAGTGGTGGTAATTGTGTTTATCTCTCTAACTGGGATTTTGAATGTAAATTTTGGTAATCTGGGTGCCACAGTGATGGTGGCAAAGTAAACAGTCTTGATAGCTTTGGTGAATAATGTAAGGAAACAACCCAGAAACGTCTGTCTCCCGTCTCTTGGAGCTTGGTATTACAATAAAAGTAATGTGTGACTGGTCTTTTCTGACTGCTTGGAATCTTCACAGTTTTATAGGGTTGAATCATTAAAAGACATTTTGATCCTCGGGAAATATCACTTCTCAGATGCTTTAAAATTTTCAGGACTTCAGGAGATGGAGATCATTCCACGAGCTAAGGAACTATATGTCTAAAAATATGTTAGCATAAGAGGATTGACAGCTGGTACATGAGTGGCAAGTTCATGTACTTGGTGGAGAGAGAGGATGAGAAGGAGTATTTAAGGAAATTTATTGAAGGATCCTGTGCACAGAAGATGTATTGCTTTGCAGTTGGATTTGGAGGAGAGTGGGGAATAGTGGATTCCATGGCAAAGAGAAGTAATCTTGCTGAAAGCAGTTTTGGAAGAAGTAACTAGCTGAGAAGGCCGTGGAAAGGTGCTTGTGTGGACAAGAGATGAGGGTGGTTTGAAAGTTGGGATGGTTTGAGGTTTCTGTTTACGTAGTTTGGTGTAGGGTAGAAGTAGTAGGAGAACTGAAGAATGAAAGATGAGCGTCTTTGGGTTTAGTCAGATTCTGTACACATCAGGTGCTAGGGGGAAGGGCAGGGCAGTGGTTAGCAATTTAGGGGCTTGGTACTCTTTAATTCACAGAGGCTAGTGCTTCCCTCCTACTCTCCCTTAAATGCTTCCATAATGTTCTCTCTATCCTTCATTGTGGAGTAAGCATTTTTCATTGAGGTGTGGAAGAGGCAGAGTAAAAATTTTTTTAAAAATACTAAAAAAAAAAATTACCTTTTCTATCTACTAAATCACAATCAGCATTTTGATTTAGCCACAGTTTATTTCAGGGAAAATAATTGCCTGTCTAATCCAAACAAAGACTGCATGATTCCTCTTGAAGAGCAGTTTAAGCTTGGTGGGATATAGGGTCGGCCAGGATAAGGCAAACAGATGTAAGACAGATGTGCAGGTGAGGAGAGCAGCAGAAGAGCAGTTGGTTTCCTTGGAGCCAGAAATTGTTTTGTGTCTGGTTTTGTGTATGAGGGGGTTTTAGTTATATCTGTTTTGTGGTAATTTCAATGCTTTGGCCTGAGATCCAGCAGCCAAAGTATATTTGGGTTCTGTTTTCTGCTCTGTGGCTCAGAGGTTATGTAACATGAGAAAATCTGGATTGTGAGCTGTTTTCAAGCCTTCTGCAGATAAATGACTGAAATTAAAGTATTCTTTGGTTTGTTTGACCTCTGTTTCTGCATTTGTTTGCCTTCATTATGAATGCTTAAAAGACCTCATTTCTTAGGATTTTACTGGCCTAATAAAAAACTTTTCAACATTATAAAATTATAGACTGACTGGCAGTACAAATGGTGAGTATTTATGTCTCCATGTAGAGGTGTCTTGCCGGCTTGATTTTGGTGTACTCAGTCTTAGTTTTGGTGGCTCAGGCAGCAGTCGTCACTCCTGTTCCAGGAGAATACTGCTGTGTGCTTTGATACTTCTTTCTGTAAAGAAATTGTTTCTGGTCTTTCACCCTGAAATTTTCTCCTTTTTGCAGTTGCATTTAGTGGTGTTTTTATTCTGAGATGTGTCATACACTAATAAGTAGTACCTGTCTTATATCCATCCTCACATTTAATCTTAATTTTTCCTCAGTTATGCTTAACGGGCTATTTTTCTCTTTCCTCGGTAGTCATAAATCAAAGTTTTTGCCTCTTGCTGAGATCCTTTTAGTTTCCATACATTTTAGTGATGCCCAGAGTGTCTTTGGTTCATCTGTCTTGGGTGCTCTAGGTTCTCAGTGGGAGCAGCAGAAGAGAGAACTGTTCCATCCTGCCCAGAATTTCTCTCCCTCTCCAGTAAAGCAAATCTAATTGCACTCCACTGCCTTTTCGCATACTCCTCAGGCTGCTTTTTCCTCTGCTATGCCCAACTCGCTCAAATTCCCTATTGCAAGGTTTTCAGATAATTGCACTGAGGCTGCCCCTTTTAATTACAACTCTTCCCTCTCCTCTTTCAGCCAAGTTATTGAGCCATTTCTGTATATTGCCTGAGATATTTTTCTTTCTCCTTAGCTACGCTTCACTGTCTCACTGAAGATATTGGAGCATTTTCAATGCTCTGCTCAAAGAGCACCTGAAGAAACAAAACATACTGGCTTTTTGCATGCAACCTACATATTACCATGATATTTCTCTGGTGGAATGAGAAGTGGACAGATGGAGCTAGAATTACCTTGCTTAGCAAGATTGTTATGCTGTATTGATCTAGTGCAATGCTGGATTAGGCTACATGCTGCTCCCTTACTGTAAGATAAGCTTTTGTGTCAGGTTCTTAATAGTGGTGGTAGAGTTTTGTTTGGATTTTTTCCCACTTAAGATAATAAACTTACACTTGTGTGCTTTTTCTAGCTGGAATGCAGGCTCCCTATTTGACCTTAAATATCACAACATTTGCTTCCTCACATGCAACATATCAATGGGAAAAGTACTGTCCAACTTAGTAGCGATGTGCAGTCATATGCTTAAAGGAACAAATTCCTGTATCTGAAACGCAGTTACAAGTGTGTCAGCTGTGCAGATTTGTGTTGGCAAAAACTCTCCTGTCATGGCTACTGCCCTGCAGAATCCTTAAAAGGCAAAGTGTAAATTACAGGAGACAGAATTTGAAAAGCATACAAGGGAAATAGAATGGACACCTTCCAAGAAACATTGCCAAAGATACAGAAAGGATCAGGACTTAAGTAAGAGTACAGCCTATACTGTGGTAGAGATTAACGTTGATTTGGGAACCATGCTGTCACTGATGCTGTGAAAAGTCTCAAAATCTGTGTGTACTGGCAGTGCACAAAACACCTGTGACTGACTGAAGTCTTGAGGGGTAGGTATATTGCAAATACTGGGCCTGTGCTACTCCTTTTCATCCGTATCTTGGAAGTAGTAGATGATGGAATGGGTGTATAAAAACTGGCATTTTTGTGTTAGTGACCTGATTTCTGTTTCTATCTTCTGCTTTTTCTTAAACAGTATTTCTCTCTGAAAACCTCTGTGCTTTAATTTGGGAAGATATTAAAACACTCCAAGAAATCTCAGACCTTTTCAAGAGAGTGGTGTGTGCTTGTTGAAGATGGTGGTATTTACAGAGAATCTTCATGGATTCTAATGCTGGCATCAGTGCAAGAAGAGTGTCGGGAATGGGTTGGCTCTGGATGGTCTTCTTCTTTCATCTAGTCACCTCATTAGAAGGTAAGAACAGATGTTTTGCAACAACTTTAAAGAGTTTTCTGTAGAGGTTAAAAAAAAAAAAGAAAAGTGTGCTCTCCAGTATGCTTATATCCTAGTCCAGATGAGCACTGAGCACATGTCTTTCTGTTTGATGGTTGATCATTATCTTTTGGGATTTAAAAAGTTATTAGTATTGTTTCTGGTGGGAGAGGCAAACCCTCTTATGAAGGATCATTAGTGAACATTGCTACTAACTATCTCAGAATTGAGTCCTCAAAGAATAGATTTTTTTCTCCAGGAATAAGCTTCTTGCTTATACTTTGCATGTATTTGGTTCTTGTGTTCCTGTCTTGCACCATGTTTGCTTTGTGAAACGATCTCTGGACATTTATACTGTTCAAGAAGACAGCACCCAGTGGGCTGAAATCAGGAGTTTTTGTCTCACCTCTGAAAAACTTGCCTCAAATAACAGATATGGAGAGAATGTTTTGCATTAACAAGAAGAGGCAGTTCACATTCAGCCAGCAGAGAGAGGAGGAAGAAAGCACTGGAGGCAGGGTAGGGAAAAGGCAGGCAGGGGAAAAGAGGTGCCAAGAAAATGGTAGTAGAAAGAATAGATGATAGAAGGGAGGGTGATGAGAGCAGGAGATAAGATGAGAGCTGTGGAAGAGAGTTAGAGAAGGGCAGAGGTAGTGTAAACAGTCCCCTTGTTTGTTCCAAGAATATCCTTGCAGCTACATGTGCTCAGTGAACTGTACTGCTTTGTGATGAATGTTCATCTCTTGCATTTCTGAAAGCCACTGAAAGAGGAGAGGAGGGAGAGATGGAATCAAAGGGAAGCAAGGAAAGACCTAGAGGAAAGGAAAGGAGAGTAGTGTGGGATCTAATAAAAAGAGGAAAGCTTGTTAAAGCATCCCTTCTCTTAATAGGAGGGGAATGCAGTGTGTGTCGGAAGTTGAGACTAAATAATTGATGTAAGATTTTAATACAAATTCTTAAATTTCTAAAATTACGTGAATTACTCATTTTAAAACTCTATTACAAATTACTATGTAATTCTTTGTGTAACTGGTAGAGAAACTGAGATAGAAAAAGGGGGGAAATGTAAATTCTCTTTGCAAATATGAAGTTACTGTGATGCCTGTACAAATGAGTATTTTTCAAATTCAGTGCTTACTCCTGAAAGTTTGTAGTGAGAAAAGAGTTTTGAAAGTACTGTGTGATACAGCTTCACAGATCACATAGTTGACCTGCCTGGATTAAAATAGGACAGTAAAATTCTGCCTATGGAGAGGAAACAGTTAAGGTGTCCATGAGGCGGACTTCAACTTTGAATTCAGGGTCAGGGGAGTCAGCATCTTCATTGTGACTGTACTGCACGGTCCTAAGTTTGCACTCCAAAGCTGATTTGCATCTCAGAGGTAAGTATTTTTGTTGTGGTCAAAAGTCAAAGAAAAATTACATGGTAAGGGAAGAAAGTCTGATGATAACTATGTAGAAAGCTTTGCTTTAGTGCAGAGTTGCCCATAAGGAAGAAAAAAGGCCCATGGCTTGTTTGTTGACTCATTATTATATTTAGCAGAAACTTGAAATTCAGGTTTCAGATTTAAGTTGAAAAATATAGCGAATATCCAGTATGGTCTTTAGTTTTTGTAGAGCTTCTTAGAAGTTTTAGATGGTGTTTAAAATACATTTCACCTCCAACTAAAGAGAATTGACTGAGTGGGAAAATCAATCAGTCAATCAATTCTTCCTAGTGTTTCTCAAGCATTTGAGTTAGATTTAAAGTCTGGATGTAAATCACATTTTGTCTCAAACTAAATGTTGAAATTTTCTAAACTTTAATGTTATTTGTTATGAAAAGAGGGAGAAGCTGTAGAGAGTGGAAGGGAAGTAGTCAAAATATTCAGACCATCTTTATATGCATTATGAAGAGAGCAAATACTTCTTAGGCAGAATGCCTCTCAGGTGGAAAGAAGGCAGCATCCTTTTACAGGACCTAATGGAACTTTAAACTCCCTCATGACTCAGAAGTAAAGAAGTTCTTGTAAGCAATTGAAATTACTTTGTTGGTATTTGGTTTAATGCATTAAAAGGAGACATTAGGCGGAATTTATTCAATACAACTCTAGTATTTGGACATACCGATTTCACTAGGCATGAGCATGTCTGTGCAAAGTTTTCCAGACATGATTTTTACACCAAAAATAAGCCTGAATGGAAACCTGAGGGAAGATTGCTTTGCAAACAGAACACATTTGTATACTTGTTATTTTCGTTTTATAAAAGGAAACACAATTCCAAAAAAGTTTTCATTAAAATCAGATTTCTCAATGTTTATGGCTTTGCAAGAGTTTTTGAGGATTTAGTTTTGAGAGCATTACTTTTGAGCTACATGCTGGGTGAAGTAATGGATTTTTCCTTTTTCTCAAAGCTACATAAAGAAATACAGTAATTTTATATCTTTGAAAATCTATACATGTATGTAATTGCAGTTTATCACTGAATATTTAAGTTAACATTTTAGTTTAACATTTCTGGTTATAAAAGTTTGTGAAGCATGGAATTTAAGAATGCTTGATGGGCTGCAGTCAAGACAGGTGAGAGCAAGTGATAACTTGTTAATGAAATAGCTCTTGCTAGGGCACTGAGATCAATTTTATGTGGAATATTGGTTTTGCTTTGATGGAGTTATAAATGTCTACAGCTGTAAACACAAGCAGAGTTCATTTTGCAGAACTCATTAAATATGTTCCAAAGGAATGATGTGTTCTGTATGTAAGTGACTGCATTTATTTTGCAACAAGCTCTCAAGCCTGCAGAATAGCTGGACAATCTTTATAAGTATCTTCCTGAAATTCAGCATATAGAGAGAGTAATTTTTCTGCTTTGATAAAACCTCTTTGCATTAAGAGTGTCTCTTTGGCAAAAAGGAATATGGAAGAAAAAAGGTAGTGAAGTCAGACATTCTTATTTGATTTTTCCTCTGTTTTTTCTACTAACTGGTTGTTGTCTTGGGCTGTTGAAAATAATGTATTGATTGCTCAAATTGGCTTGCCTTTGAAGTGGAGGAAAATATACCTTCCTCAGAGGAAATCTTCTGAGTGAAAAATACTACTATCTTTTGGTTTATTATACCCAGTTTAGTATATACAAAGAAAGATTTAAATTAGTGTCATTTTACTTCAGGGAAAAAAAAAAAAAGCGAAATTAACTTTTTCGTTTGGTTGCTTGTGATTCACATGAGTTATTAAAATCCTAGCAAACATTTTCTTCACAGTTCTTTCCTGACACCCACCTGCGTGGCAAAAACTTTGCCACACTCTTGGTAAGCCCAGGGCAGAGGAATATGCTGTTGTGGGCATGCAGAAGGTGGATGAGACTGGGCTGGATGTGCAGCCTGTTTGTAAAGGGGGAATAGACAGGGGTTTATTCTTTTGGTCAGTTTCAGCAGCTTAATTTGATTAGTTTTCTTCTATAATAGATTCCTGTGTAGTTCCTGTGCTAGGGGCATCCCTGATCCCAGGTTTGTATCATGGCCTGTGTTGAATCTGTTCCCAAACTGCTGCCTGGAGGCCAGTAGGGCAGGAGAGACTATTCATGGTGCAGCTAACACTGTATTCAAAACTAATTAAAGCTTCAAAGAAAAGGAATGGCATTCTTGTAATGTAGGGTCTCTGGGACTTCAAGTGTATGCTTTGGTAAAACTTTGGAAGACATAAGCTCATTTTTTAATGTCTATGAAAAAAAGGCAAGCGAGAAAACATAGATAAGCATTGAAAGTCACACACGCTGTGCTGTCATTGAAAGTAGCTGGTTTGATGGCAGTGGCAGTTGGACCCAAGTTCTAGATTTAATAGTGGGTGTTGGGAGAATGAACTTCTTAAGCTGTAGAAGAGTAGGTATTATATTGTATCACTAGGAAAGTTGTAGATAGTAATTTAACTTGATTTCATATGCAAAGTTGGAACTTTTTTATTTTAATTTCTTGATGTCTGCATTTTCTGACATCAGTAGTAGTGCATCATGCTAATCCTGGCAGTTTCCTTAGAGCTTTAACAAAAGAAAGGGGCTGGGAAAGAGAAAAATACACAATCATTCATAAAGCTTATAAACTGTGTTACCTTGCAAAAAGCTGTGTATTTCCATATCCTACACCATTTGGCTGTCATTTCTCTCTTTCACAGATGGTGCATAACTCCTGGTTGGAGTGTGAGAATTCCTCCTTGCAGATGACAACTTTGATGTTCTGATAGTGTCAGCATTTTGCTCTGACATAGCAAGCAGTTAAATTACATTATACTTCATGGAACTTACTAAACACATATCCCATTGATTCCAAATAGCTTTTCTAAAATTAATTGTATTTGAGAGATAGCATTGCTGAAGTAATACAGGATCATTCATTGCAGAATTGACAATATAGCTTTATACAAGAAAAAAATTGAACTGATTTGTCTCATATAGATTGACTTCGTATATATTCTCTTCTATTAGGAGGCATATTCTATAACTCTGTAGCTTGTTTTTTCATGTTAAGTTACAGCTAAACTTTAAGACATTTTCTTTTAGAAAATAACAGCAACATTTGTGTTGGATAATTATGAACAAGTAGAATTTTTTTGCTATTTTTGTTTGGTTTTTAACTTGTTTAATCAACTTATTTTTGAAAAACAGAATACTTATTACAGTTGCTTATGTCATTAGCACTTGATATATTTACTTCACTACAATTGCTGTTTTGTTTTGGAAGAAGTTCTAGTGTATTTAAGGCTTCCCAAAGGTTTCACTGTATTTTGTCTCCTGATTATATAGACCCCATGCATAAATATATTTGTTTATATGAGTGATAAAAGGTTCCTGATGAAAGTGTCCTCTCCCCATGCTCAAAGGAGCACAGACAAACAGTGAAAGGCAGTGGAATCTCAATAACCTAACAGAGAAATAAATGCCCTGGCCCAGCTTCTCTGAGAGCTATCACAGGAGTGTGATCAGTCCATGGGGTGGGAATGGAACCCATTAAGTTAAATCAATGGAAGTGATCTCTAGACTGCTTTTCAGATTGAAGGAGATTATTGCCAGCAGGGGCATGGGATTTATTATGTGATGTAGGGAAGATAATATGCCAAATTTACTGCGGGTTGTTTAGGGGAGTAACCATAGGTGTGGAAAGGGAGAGGATTAAGTGTGAGAAAGTAGAGAGATAAGGGGCCAGTCACACACACCAGCTGTAGGTCAGTATGGCTGTCAGGCATCTGATCACTACAGTCTATCCTATCTTCTTATTAAATTCAATTTTTCACCAGTTACTTGGGTGAGGGGCCTTTGTTTTATGTGTGTGTGTGTGCATGTGTGTGTGTGCATGCACATTTATATACCAGCAGCTGGAGATCATGGAATGGATGAAAATCAAGTGCTGGGAACTCAAGGTGGACCACAGGTCATAGGATCTGTGCATCTGTGATGCAAGCAGCTGAAGTGAGTGAGCTTGTATTAGTGAGTCTGTGATCTTTATATCAAGCTAGACTAGCTTGATGTTGAGGTTAGTGGGTTGGAAGCCAAGGAAAGAGCAGAGTCTGGAGGAGGAACGAGACACCAGTTTGAATGTGTGTGTCTCTGTGAGTGACACAAGTGGAGGGGTTTATCTAGTGAGGGAAGGTCAACTATCAGGAGGTCCAGATCAGCTATTCTGGTCACCATAAGTTCTGGGGGTTCTTTGAGAGTACTGTCTATGTGTTGTGTATCTCAGTGCACCCAGAGACAAGATCATCCCAGGGCCAACTCCTGGATAGGCTAAATGTCAAAGACCACTTCATGGAGGGATTCACAGAATAGCAAACCCAGGAGAGCAAGCACCCAGGGCTAGCTGCTGGGTAGGCTGCACCCTTAAAGCCTTAAAGTAGAGGATCCATAGCATGCCTCGTGTGTCTGTGTGAAGGGATGCATCAGTGAGTGAGGCTGCCTGACTACTCACACCAGGAGTGGGGCTGTAAGTTTCAAGTGTCAGCATATGGAGAGACCACAGTGCCAGAGGTCAGGAGACCAAATCTTTAAGGACAATTATTGCAGAGATCCGCATTGTATATAAATGCATATATATTTCCCACTAACAGACCTTAATCCTGACCAGCCAGAAAGGGGAGCAGGATGAGGCTGTTGGTGGTGCTGTTTCTGTTTGCATGCCTGGTGAGTGCTTCTGTCTGTGCTTATCTTTGTGGCTGGCCATTCATAGATGTGCAGTGCCTGCATGTGTTTGTGTGTGTGCCTGTTGGGAATACCCACTTAACCCTGCTATTGGTTGTACCTGGGGCCACAGAGTTGCAGCAGCCTGGCTTGTGTGAGGTTACTGGATTTGACAACTCCTAACACTTTTTTTGCACGAGCCCAGGGAAAGCTTTTTCTTCCCAGCCTTCTTAGAGAGCATTCACTCTTCCTGCTTGTTCAGGGCATGATCATAGAAGGAGAATAAGCTCAGAAATGTTTCAGTTCTTTTCAAGTCTGTTAAGTGAGCAAGTTTTGCTGCTTGGGGCATTCAGCTGCATAGCAAAGCAAACTCTCTGAATGTTGCCTTTTACCATAGTGCCCATTACCTTCTACCAGTGTACATTTGGATATATTCAGAATTCAACTAGACAAGGTTCAGAACAACCTATTGTAATTTAGCCTGGCCTTGAGTGGGATGTTGATCAAGATGACCTCTGTACCTCCCTTCCAGCTTGTTTCATTCTGTGATTCTACAGTTTTAGTACCAGATTCTCAACACACAGGTAAAGGAGTTCTTTTACTCTCTTCTGAGGATTGGCTCTCTTGTCCGTGGCTGTAGTTTGCAAGGCTTTGGTTGTATAATTCCCTCTTACACCACTGCACTGTTAAGACACTGAGGGCAAATGTTCTTCAATCCAGAAAGCTGTTGGGCCATCTCTGTCTCCATGAAGGTTGTCTAAGGGTCAGTCATCCTTGGGTGAATTGTCATCCTCTTGCATCAGGGGATCATTTTCTCTGTAACACAAACGCTTAATAGTCTTGCTTGAAAGTACAGGCACATCAAATTCTGAAAATTATTAACGTGCCTATTCTGAACAGCCTGATCTGTAATAGCAGCTTCCAGCCTCTGCCCAGTTTTTCTGGATGTTGACATTATAGCATAATGTAGCCCAAGAGACTGGTTTGTGATGTAAATATAGAATAGTACTAGCTGAAGTATTTGGGATTTTTATTTCACCCTTTCTGACCTGCAAGAACTGAGGATACTCAAATAAGAGTTTAGATTTTGCAGAGTGTAGTGAACCCATTTGACTCTACTATAAAAAGTGATGTTTTTTTCTTTTTACTTTAGGGAAGAGAAATACTGGAGAATCTTTCATAAATTATTTTTATCTTCCTTGAACTAAAATAACGCTTGTAATATGAAATTGGAATACCATTCTTCAAAACTGAGATTGAACCAGGAGCGAAAGAAAAACTGTAGAATTGTCATAATTTCACATGTCTGAAAACCTCTAGATTGCTCAGATATCTTGCCTATTGCTCGTTTTTAATGCAGAGTGGAATATTGCTCCAATGATATCCCCTGAGATACCTCAATCAGTGTTGCCTCTAGCAGCATCATGGGCTGGACTGAGCCTGGGTCTAACTCTATCTTGCAAGATTCTTGATTCTCAGATATGTTGAAAGGGTGTAAGCCGTTTTCTTCCAGGGTGGTAAATTCAACTGAACAGATAATTTCTATCTGCACTGAACAGCAGCAGAATACTGGTCTGGCCCAATACAGTGAGGATGTGGAATGCTACATCAGTCATCAGTGCTAATAAAGTGTCAGAGTGAGCGTTTATACCTGTACATATGGAGTCATTCATACTGTTAAATTAGGAGCACAGCCTTGGGTTTGTTTGGCCCATGCCAAATAGTCTTATCACATACAATGCCTACACGTAGGTCAGAGGTTAGGATGAACTGAGGACCATTCCTGGGAGGTGTTTGGGATGCAGCCGTGCGCTTTTGTGGGGTTGGAGTTTTTAGCCATGGGAACATGAACCATACTGTGCCTGTTGTCCTCAGAGCTAGAGAGCAGTTTAACAGCTTGTTAGATTTATGAGTGTGCATGCATCTAGTGTGACTGGAGATGTGATTCAAGGCATACAGCCAGTAGGAGAGGGAGGAAGAAGAAAAATAGTGAGGGACTTTTGGCTCTAGATTGCAAAACAAGATTTATGCACACAAAATTCTTGTGTACTTTTCTTATTTTTCTAGTGGTTTCTGATTTAAAGTATTTACTGTGAAAGGAACAGTTCCGTCTGCTTCAGGCTGCCTATTTCTGTTTGCTTGTAAAATACTCATGTGCTTGGTAAATACTACCTTGCTCACTGGTGAGAAGTTGTCTGGAGAATATGCTTGACATGGCAGAGCACAGGCTACTGAGCAAGTCTTCTCTATTTTCTTTCTTCTCCATTCCTTTCTCACTTTCTGCATGGCTTTCCATGCCCTGATTAACTTTTCTCTATTTTATTTTCTTCTAGAGTTTCCATGGGGTGGAAGCATTGTACTTTGGTAAACAGGAGACTCAGATCTGATTAGAAAAAAGTTCTTTCTATGTTGAAAAATGGCCTTGTGTATTATTTCAGCATATCAAGACCATGTCTGGGATCCCAGTGGCAAAGTAATGACTTGACACCGTGCAATCCCTGTGCCAGACTGTGTAATTGAGAAGGTAATGGGCATGGGGGAATGCCAAGTTCCTCTGCTGCCAGGACAGCCTAGGGAATATTGTGCCTCAGGGAGGCATAGGCCTTTTGCAGATGTTCTGCTGCTCAGAGGAGCTGTCTGAGCTGAGCCATCCTTGAGAACTGAGCAGCTCAGCATTTCCTGAGGTCTGTTACATAATTTTAGTGGGGTTGTACTTTAGCTGTAACCATTAGTTCTTTCCAGTTTTGGCAAGGCAGCCCAGGTATTTTTCACTGCTTTTGAATCAAGGAGATGCATCCTCAGGGAGGTCTAAAAAAGTATAAAATGTCCTGTAGGAATGTAGGGAATGTAGTTCAGGGACATTGATGAAGGCTGAGGTCTGTATAAACTTGCTCTCTTGATCATGACTGCTTTAGGATGAGCCTAGTCTTTCCTTTCCAGTGATTAATGTGGAGTGAATCCCCAGATGTGTTGGTAGGGATAGTGACATAAGCAATCCATAAACTGGAAATAAAAAACATTGAAGATCTCTCTCCTGCATAAAGCATGGAACAATCATATTATTAAACCTTTGCAAGGTTTAATAATGGATCTTGAATCTTATTTGTAAGTAAGCTGGCTGTTGCTGTTAGGTTTTTGGGTTAGCTTTTTTTAATCTGTTTTTTGAGGGGTTTTTTTAAAGCAGTAAGAGAAAAATATGAAAATCAAAATAAGCAAATAAAGCTCCCCGGAATTTAGGAAAAGCCAGTTGATTTATACAGTATATATCAACATATGTAAACACATATTCAACTGATTCATTTTCTTATTCTCTGTCCTAAATATACAGAGTGAAGAGCACATTTGCATACTGCAGTGGTCTCGGACCCTGACATTCTCTTTTGAAGAATACTATGTTTATACTTTGTACTGCCAAAGTCTCTTCTGTATTTCCTTGTACCCAAGCAGAGAATTACGTGTCCAAGAGCAGTTGAGGCAAGCATCTATCTCCAGTGTAGATTCAGTAACAATGGAAATGCAGACTACCTGTGGGAATAAACTAGACCTGTGAAGTTCTGCATGTACCCTACTCTTGAGCAGTGTAATGCAGCAGATTATCTAATACTGGAATTCCTACACAGGCCTGCAATGTAATGCCCAGCTCCAGAACAAAGTGAATCCCTTACAGGATCAGCTGGGTCACAGTTTTAAACTCCCAAAGAAATTTGGTTCCAGATCTGCAAACATACATGTCTTGGCCTCATGTCCACACTTACATGTGCAAATAAAATGGGCAGCCATAGTTCTAAAGAGACTGGCATGCATTCGTGTAGCTCATCTTGTGTCCCACCTTTCCTTTCCAAAAAGAGAGTGGCCTCATCTGAATTGCTCAGTGTGATAACTCTGCTCCATTCTGTCAGTGTGCTTATACTTTGCTTGGGAAAGTCTGGTGAAAATATTGACAAGCAACTTGAGAATCATGAGTTAGTTTGATAATGTTCCCATTGCCTCTGCCCTTGTCTTGGCCTTTCTCAATTTCTTAGTATGAACATAACCTGTCATATTTAATCTCAAAACATGAATGTTTATTTTTGGTGTATGGAAGCCCTCTACAAGAAAATCTTGTGAGGAACAGGTAAGATTTTAGTCTGAGGTGGAATAGCACAAAATATTTTTTTAATTTATTTTTTTTAAATACAAACAGAAATACTTCTGGATACAACTCGAGAGACCTCAGAGATTGGCTGGACTGCACACCCTTCTGATGGGGTAAATATTTCCCTTGTCCTCTTCTTGACTCTACCTCTGCTGGGAAGACGTTCATGCAGCTGATGAAGAAAGGGAGACTGGAAGCAGTGAGACTTGATTTATAGATTTTGTACATATGAACAGTTTGAACACAGTATGTGGTGCAAAGCCAGATTGTTAAGAGAGAAGGATGCTGACTGGAATGCTATTGCCACCTCTTTACCCTCTTCCTTTCACTCATTTCCAGAGATACTAAAGAGTTCTCTGGCCACCCCTCCATTAGAATAGAATGGAATGGAATGGAATGGAATGGAATGGAATGGAATGGAATGGAATGGAATGGAATGGAATGGAATAGAATAGAATAGAATAGAATAGAATAGAATAGAATAGAATAGAATAGAATAGAATAGAATAGAATAGAATAGAATAGAATAGAATAGAATAGAATAGAATATTTCAGTTGGAGGGTACCTACAACAATCACCTAGTTCAGCTGCCTAACCATTTCAAGGCTGACCAAGAGTTGAAGCATGTTATAAAGGGCACTGTCAAATGTCTCTTACACACTGACAGGCTTGGGGTATTGACCACCTTTCTAGGAAGCCTGTTCCAGTGTCTGACCACCCTCTAGGCAAAGAAATGTTTCCTGATGTCAATTCTGAGCTTCCCCTGAGGCAGATTTGAACCATTCCCCTGCATCCTATCATTAATCTGAGGGAGAAGGGATCAGCACCTCCTTCTCCATTTCCCCTCCTCAAGGAGCTACGGAGAGCAAGGGGATCACCTCTCAGCCTCTCTTTTCTCCAAACTGGACAAACCCTCAGCCACGCCTCTCAGGACACACCTTCCAGCCCTTCCACCAGTTTTGTTTCCCTCCTCTGCACACATTCTAAGACTTTCCCACCCCTCTGAAGTGGTGGTGCTCAGAGGTGCTCCCAGCACTCTGGGTGAGGCTGCACCAGCGCTGAGCACAGTGGATGATCTCCCCTCTGCCCCACTGTGCTGCCGTGTTTGATTCCCCCAGGACATGGTTTGTGCCCTCTGGGCTGCCCGGGCACACCCTGCTGACCCACGGAGCTGCTGCCCACCAGCACCCCCAGGGCCCTCACTGCAGGACACTCTCCAGACTCCTCTCCCAGTTTGTACTCCTGCCTGCAGTTACTCCATCCCACGTGCAGGATCTGGCATTTTTCTGGCATTGTTACTGTTAAGTTCTGTGCCATGAATGATTGCCCAATGCTCCCATGGTATACAAACATTTCAGTTGGGCTCCTGAGCCCTCCATGCTCCCAGGAGCAGTGTACATGATCCCAACTAGCACTGGCATCCTAAGTCTATGCTATACTGACCCTTGGTTTACCTTCAGGTCTCCTGCTGGTGTGCCCTTCCTCCATCAATTAAAGGTTAAATCCCTCAATCGGTCCTTCCAGTTTGTGAGCAAAAATAGATTTCTTCTATCAGAACAGGGGATTCTGTCATGTCCCAGCACACCCTATGTCTGAGATTCTTATATGGTTACAAACCCAAGCATTTTGGCAGAGGCACCAGTCCTGAAGCCAGTATTGATGTCTTGACATCATTTGTTTCTTTCAAAGCACCTTACTGCTAACTGAAAACATTGAGAAAAACACTGCCCATGCTCCTGAATTTTTTAACATTCTTCCCAGGGCCCTGAAAACTCTCTTGATCAACTTTGCAGTTTTTGCTGGGACATTTTTTGTAGCCATGTGAAAAAGCAGGCGTGGATAGTAGTCTGAAGGCTGTACTAAGCTCTTCCATCCTCTGGTGACGTAGCTAAACTGAGGCCCAGGGAGGCTGCAGACTTGCCTAGAGATGGGTGCTTCTGTTTCACACTGGAGAAAGTTGCAGATCACCATAACTTGCTGTTGTTTCTTCTTGGCAAATGGTCTTAATGCAGATGAGAATGCTTGAGCAGGTTCCTTCTTTTCTGTCTCACTTTGCACGTCCTCTGTCATACCCAGGGCCTTGTACTTATTCTGTAAAGCTTGTTGAGAGGGTAAGGAGGGTTTTGTCTTACAGCTTTGTACAGGATCCTGCTTCCACCCCTCCTTATCCCTCCCTTGTGCCTTCCTCCAGGCACAAACCACTTCTGGACCTGCCCCTGTAGTGGCCATGCTGAGTAGTTTATGTGCATAAGAGATGTCAGAGCACAGCTCCCATTGTGGTAAAGTTGGGTAGAAGGGACTTCTGCTTTAATGTGTTTTCCAGAGAACAGTGTCTTGTTTCTCATCTCAGTTGTTTGTGTCCTTTGTTTTGTCTCTGGAAATAAGAGATAAGAAAATAGGAACAAAGAAAGTGTGATTCTCACATTTAAAGATTCTCTATAACTTGCAACCAAGTTGGCGTGATTTATGTTTTCTGTTACAGCAGTTCTTACTTCAGAGCTTTGACTTCTCTTCTTTACTGGGTCATACTCTGTCTAGAATGCTCTGCTGCACATGGCATCAATAAATTCAAATTTTGTCACGGACACGACAAGGAGAAGGGGAAGACAAAGACCTGTCCTGTATTTTTGGTGCAGTTGAATACTGAATCCTTTTTTTTTTTTTAACTGTTTCTTTTTTCTCCTCTATATCCATCATAGTGGGATGAGGTAAGTGTCCTGGATGACAAGAAGCGCCTGATCCGAACCTTTCAAGTGTGCAACGTGGCAGAACCAGGTCAGAATAACTGGCTGCGCACTCACTTCATAGAGCGGCGCGGAGCCCACCGAGTGCACGTCCGCCTCCGTTTCTCAGTGCGGGACTGTGCCAGCATGCGCACCGTGGCCTCGTCCTGCAAGGAGACTTTCACACTCTACTACCACCAGTCGGAGGCTGACATAGCCTCTCAGGACATGCCAGAGTGGCGTGAGGGCCCCTGGACCAAAGTGGATACGATTGCAGCCGATGAAAGCTTCTCCCAGGTGGACAGCACTGGGAAGGAGGTCAAGATGAATGTTAAAGTGCGTAGCTTCGGGCCGCTCACCAAGCATGGCTTCTACCTGGCCTTCCAGGATTCAGGAGCCTGCATGTCCTTGGTGGCAGTCCAAGTCTTTTTCTACAAGTGCCCAGCTGTGGTGAAAGGATTTGCCTCCTTTCCTGAAACGTTTGCTGGCGGGGAGAGGACCTCTCTGGTGGAGTCTCCGGGGACGTGCGTACCCAACGCTGAAGAGACGAGCACGACGGGGTCGTCGAGCGTTCGCCTGCACTGCAATGGAGAAGGGGAGTGGATGGTGGCCATCGGACGATGTACCTGCAAGGCTGGCTACCAGCCTGTGGGTGATGAACGAGCCTGCCAAGGTGAGAGAACTTTTTTTCCCCTTCCCCTTAGGCAGCCATTCTTTCATTGGTTCTCTGTGTCAGCAATATTTGGCCCTAGCCGACATTTCACAGAGCTGGGAGAGTAAATAATTTCTCACAGAGGTGGTCTCGTAGCAGCCTCTTCTCACACATTTAGCTTCTCAGACTGGAGTGGGAGTGACCACTTGTCATGATTTAGGAATGGTGTTCTCTAGTTTGGTATTGCCACTAAAACCACGATGCTGCTACTCGCTCCCCCTCCAATTGGAACCACAAAAGGCAAAGATCATCAGTTAAGATAAGAACAACTTACTGAAAACAGCAGTGAGATAATAAAATGAACAGTAACAGCAACAATATTAACAGCAAAAGGTGTGAGGCGGATGATTTACATGGGAAATGACAATAAACAAATACCAATCTAATTGGCTGTTTCTGATACGTTTTCTCCCAACAGAAAGGAATGCCCTTTTCCTTGGAGTGTGAGTGCCTTCCCCCCCACTCCTGTCAATGATAAGAGGTGGTATAGAGGAACATCTGGTCCTGGTTACACCCCCACAGCCACACCCACTCCCAGCTAATGCAAAAAATTGTCCTTTTCCTGGCCGAAACCAGGACCCTGGTGCTTGCTGCTAAGAACGTGGCTGGAAACTCCACTCAGGCCTTAGTTACAGCTGCCCCCAGAAACAGCCTCTCAGCCTCTCAGGATACTTAAAGCAGCAGCTGTCACTAGCCAGCTCTGCCATAATTCCACTTCTTCACCAAGAGGCAGCAGCATTAGGAGAAAGATGCCACATGGAGGAGAGCTGAGCCCAGAACTAATACACTCTCTGTCCTAGTTATTTCTGGCCCTTTTGCTAGTGTATAGTAGTAAAATTAAAAAAAAAAAAGGGGGAAACAGCAGCAGCCTGGTCATGGGACAGAGAAAATGTGGCTCTGTGAGCCTGTCCTGACTAGAAAAAGCAGTCATAATAGTATCATCATTACCAATAATGTACTCTCTGCCCCAGGGCCAATGGTATTTCTGTGAAATGTTTGTAGGAAGAAGTAGAGTACATTACTATCACCCAGAAGTGGTATTAGGCTAAAATCTGCCAAGCCTGAATACCCACTCTAATGTCATGACTGTGTTCCTATCTCAGGCTTAGAACAGTCCATTAGAGCAAACTGCTTTTGTTGGTTATATAATTTGTGTATGATATTCTTCTGGTGCTTCCTTTGTTTTAATACGCATCTACTGAGAATCTCTCTCAGTGTAAAATGTTGCTGCACTAAACTTAGTAGTCTAAAAAATAAAAGTCATGTGGAACTCAGTTTTGGCTGCAGACACAATTTAAAAGTTGGATTTACTCAAGCAAGAGTTCAACTCGGACATGAAATGTACAAATACTCTGGTTAACACCGAGTGCAAATGCAACAAATAATTAATGGTTGTCGATATGTTACCTTAAATTCCTGCTTCATGAAGTGATTTGAATCATGCAAAATAGCTTTATTAAAATACAGGTCATTGTGCTGGAGACTCAGAAAGCAATTAAAATTGTTAAGTGCTTTTCATTTGTTTAAACTTTGAGAATAATTAAAATATGTGTGCCTTTTATCCTGCTCATTCTGAGAGAAATGTAACTACATTCATTTAGTGCTGCTCCAGAGACAGTAAGCTCTGATGCAGAGCAGCTCTGTATGGCACTAAACTTGTCTGCATCAGTAGCATGACTAGTTCGCAGTCTAAATAAACTGCCAGTCAATAATTTAGTTTCAGATAGTAGTCTTAAGCAGCCAAAAAAAAGAAAAAAGAAAGAAATTTGACTTGCCAAATAAAAATAAGGATTTTTTTTTAAATTTATCTTCCATTTTTCATAGTATTCAGTGAAAGCTGATACTTCCTTGCAGCCTCATTGTCATAGAAGCTGGAGATAGATGATCATGGTTAATAATACAAGGGATAACTTTAAATAATGACAGTCTATCAAGCTACAAAAGTCGGTTCCTGTAATTTACTTCCTGAGATTCCATGAGCAGCCTAGAGCAGCCAATGACAACCAAATATGAATCATAATGTTAAAGGGTATTCTTTTCTCCTCATGTTCCTTGTAAACTCTGGCTTGATCATTTTTCGTGTCTCTTCTGCTGCTAACAACATGTTGCTGTCCTGTCTGAAGCTGAATGAAGCCACATTCAGCTCTTGTGCCCTTGCTTGGTGTTTCTGCCTGGAGTCCTCTCCAGCCCTTCTCCTCTGTACATGTTCTCCCTTCCTAAGAACAGACGCACACCATGGCACAGGGCTGCCACCGTGTTCTAGATGAAACACAGAACAAAAGCAATAGCTCAAGGGCAGATTCCTACTGATGATAACGCAGAGAGGTGTTCTTAGTAAGACTGAAGAATCAACCGAGGATAAGAAGGAGAAGCAAGTTTCCTTCTTACACTTTGGAGTGTGTGGGCATTGCCTTCCCCCTCACCATATGCAAGCCTGTGGAGTCCTTCCTGGACCAGCTGTTATCACTTTATTTAGAACAACAAATCTGCCAAGAGCCATTCTGGGCAGATAGATAAGGAAGCCCTTTTTTTTCCCCCCTGCCCCCATCATGATTTAAGGTACTTTCTTTCCTTTACTTTTATAAGACTGCCTGCTTTATGTTACTATATGGCAGATTTCTCCAGCTAAATAGAAGAGTGAAACAGCAACCTTTAGCAAGCCCTTTGGCTCATGTGGGGTGCAGTCTGTGTGGGATTCACTTTTGATTTTATCTGAATAGACTTGTCATGCTGAACAGTCAGAAAAAGAGAATGGCAGTTTACAGAGGAGAAAAGAAGGCGGGGACCTTAGTTCCTTTTCTTTCTGTAGATGTGTACACACAGGTTGCCTTACAAAATCATATAGAATTTAAATTACCAGGTGCTTTTGAAAATAATATTTAGAATTTATGAGTGGGACATTTTAAAAAATATTTCAAAAATGACAGTGTAAACCAAAACAAGAACAGGAATGACTGCCTGATAAAGTGCTAAGCTGACTTCCAAATAAAGAGGGACAGAGCTCAGAACAGAGCTGAGCTGATTAGCCATGTGTGTGGCACCTCTGTACAAACATACTTAACCAGAGGCAGAAAACACCAGCCAGAAAGAGGAGGAAGGAACAAGTTTGGAGTGAAAAGCGTTAAGCTGAACTTGGGAGAGGGAGGAGGAAAGGTGTTTGGTTTAATGTTTGTTTTTGTTTTCTCATTACCCAAATCTATGTTAATCAGCAATAAATTACATTTCCCCAAGCCAAGTCTGTTTTGCCTGCGATAGTAATTGGTAAACAAGCTCCCTGTTCTTTATAACTTTTTTACCTCTGCCCACGAGCTTTCTCATCCAGTTTTTTCCCTATGTCTTGCTGAGGAGGGAGAGTAAGAGGGTGGCTGGGTAGACATTTGGGTGTTTACCAAGGTTAGCCATCCACATGGCTGCCTCTCCTCTCTTCTTTCTCTGGATGTTTGTTTCTAAGAGTATTTAGCAAGCAAAAGGTCTGCCTATCATCTGTAGTAACTGTAAGGATTCCATAAAATTGCCCATATCCTTTGGCTATAAACAGTCTCTTCTGATTGCAGAACGAATCACATGTGTGTTACTGGTAACTACAGGATCAAGCTACTGTGCACAGATCTGTTGGAGGTCTCATTTGGGAAGAATATTGCATGGTTATTTTTGTGTTATTAAAAAATGCCCTTTCTCACCAGCTTGGATAAACATTTTTCAGTGTGTGAGGCTAAAAGAACGTTAAGATTTATATTGAAGTAAAAGATTCAATAGTCTGCGAAAAATACGCACATCCTAGTAGCAAAGTTTAAAAAGTGCACAATAAGCTCTTCTTAAATTTTAATCACTTAAAGAATGCTTCCTTTAAAACTACAGGATAATTTACATTGCAAGGACTTGTGAAAGTCATCTGCTCCAGCCCCATGCTCAAAGCAGGACCAAATTGGGTTAGGTCACTCAAGGCCTGTTCTAGTCTAGTTTTAGTTATTACTGAAGATGAAGATTACACAATGTCCCTGGGCAACTGTTCCAATATTTGACAACACCCATGGTGAAATTACTTTTTCCTATGTAGAAGAAGAGTTTAGTAAGATGTAGTAAGAGGTTATTACAACTTGTGTCTGTTATCTCATGTTCTGCCACCTCACTCCTACACCTGCTTCATATCCTCCCATTAGGTGGCTGATGACAGCCATAAGCTCCCGCCCCACAGCCTGCTCTGCTTCAAAATGAACAAACCCAGAGTCTTAGGCTCTCCTGGTTAAGAGGTTTAATTTCAAGGTAAACTCACAGTTGACAATAATGTTTGGTGCCTTGATGTAGATTACCGTTTTCCGTTTTTTTCTTCCATATTGCTCCTTTCATTAGCTTTCCAGCCTTATTCTGCTTCTTGCACAAACATTTTGATGCTTTTCAAGTAGTTTGCTTCTTTTCCTATATCAAGTGCTTGCTGTCTACTCATGCTGTCCTACCCTGCCCAAATCTTTCCTCTTGTATTTTTGCTTTTTTTTTCCTCACACAACCCATTCCCTGGCAGTTCTCCCATATATATAATTAGCCAGTAATTGCTTCAGCTCCACCTCTTTTACCTAAAAAATCCCTTACTCAACTGATCTCCTATCAACAGTTAGGCAGGAAAGAGTTCTTAGTCACTTAATTTATTTTATCTCAGTTGATTTGATGCTCTTCTGTAAGACTCAAAAGACACACTTTTCTCTCCTTATGTTTCTTTCATTTTCCACTCTCTCCTCCCCACCCAAACAGTTGTAGTAACTGTGAAACTCTAGATCAAGCCAGGGCCCTATTGCATCACTGTGCCTTGCTTCTATCCCTGGCTGATCCCACCTTATTCAGAACAAGATGCAAGATGCATAGTAGCAGTCACTGTGGAATAGCTTGGCCCAGTAGGAATTTACTGCCACCATAACATAGCCACAGATATATTCATGGGGGGCAGGCAGGGGGGAGAAGTGCTTTATTTAAAATACACTACAGTTTTTATTTTCTAGTGTGTTTTCTGCATGCTAATTATGCTGTCTTTCTAGCAGTTTGAGAAATGTCTAAATGTCTACATATTTCTACGATATTACCAGTTGCTAATTCATTTCCATCATCCTGCCCTCTAAGTGCCAAACTCCATCCCTTTGCCTAGACTCATTCTTATTTGAGGACCTCTGTAGCTCTGCACATCCAGTTTTCCATAGGCCTCAAAATCGTCTGTGTCCATTCATCCTTCCCTGTTTGACTCTAGTGCCAGCTTTGACACTGTTCATTTTCAATACTCTCACATCTAGTATTTATTCTTGCTGCCCCACAGTACACCTGGGAGCAGAACTCCCATATAAGAAACAGATCAGTTGTCTCAATCAAGAAGAGAGCAACTTTATACTCTTCCAAATGTCTTCTAGTGTCCCAGTTCAGTTCCAAGTCATATCTGCATACAAAAAGTCAATGTCACCTGTATCACATTCCCTGAAGTCACTGCTGGGTGTGCCTAAAGCTCTGTTGAAGTTCCCAACTGCCTTTCTTGGTCCTTTTTCCCTTGCTGCATTTTGTTTAGTTCTCCAAATATTAAGTCTCTGGCCTTACTGTCTGAGTGAGTATTTAATGCCTCTTTCTCTACCTCTTCAGTTCTTGGTCTGTTGTCTCTTCATTTTTATTTTATTTACCACTCTCCCCACTGCCCCTTCATGATTCCAGCACTTTGCTCTGCTGGCTTTGCTGTTTGTTATTGCTAGAAGTCTATCAGAAGCTGCTCCTCTGGACTCCCGGGTGGAACTTGTCTCCACTGAGCAGTCAGGCAAACACAGGCTGAGTGTTGTAGGGGGAGCTGAGGAAATCTGGGTCAGTGTCTGAGATGAGCTGTGCCCAGCTGAACTGTTGTGGCATTCTGACACTGTGCCAAGATATGAAAAATGACTGAGACAAGCTGAGGGAAAAGCGCTTGCGCACTCCAAACTCTGCCTTCTCCTTTCACAGTGGGCTTGACTTGATGGGAAGTGGCAGCTTGCTCTGCCCCTGAGGTGCTAGCTCTGCATCCCTCTGTCCTTGCATTGGATATTGTGAATCAATCAGAGCTGGATCTGTGTTTTCTTGGAAAGTCCTGGTGCTGGGGGATGGTAAGCTGTGCTATCATCAGTGACAAGGCCTGTGGCTTGGCTGGTGTTTATGTTTTGTGTGAAGTTGTTCTGCAGGAACACAGTGGAGGTGTTTCAGGAGAAGCTGCTCTTGTTCAGGCTTTCTCTGGGATAAAAGTGGTAGTATTCACTGAAGGAAAACATACTAGTCCTGGTGACAGTGGGCCCTCTTTCAGTCTGAGTGTTTGTTATGACTGTCTCCAGTGAGCACAGTCATCTGCAGAGGCTGTAGGACCACAGCACGTGGACCTGATGCCATGAGCTGCAGTAAGAAGGGAATGCAAGGTAAGATCATTCAGAAAAAAATGAGAGATGGATTCTGTCTGTGTGTGCAAAGGCAGCCCTAGGCTCACTGTAACTGCTTGAATAAAAGGAAGTGGCTTTCGCCTATTTAGATTGCCAGGGAATTTTTTTCTCTTTCCTCCTGACTCGACTTTCGGTATACTATTTATAGTGATTGAACTGAGGCAATGCCAGGAAAAGCTCCATGTCCTGGGAACAATTATTATTGCTATCTGTGGGCTAAAGTCCTGAGTGCTGTGGGCAGCCTATCTTAGGCAATTTTGGAAAGGGATAAAGGTGCTTATGAATGTAAGCAGCTCTCTGACTGGATGCAGAGGCAGATTTCAGATGGAAGCAGAAAGTTTGGGATGGTGGAAGTGAAAGTTTGTGAAGCAGAAAGCTGCAGTGCCTGCCTTTGGAGGCTGTTTTTCAGCTTCTTGTAGCTGGAGGCCGGTTAGTGTCTATTTTATTCAGTCCAGCTGTTTTGGCCAAAATTACAGATGTAAAATATAAGCAACAACAAAATTTAGGCTGTAGTATTCTTTTTCCAACTATATTTTATTAAGAAGGTGAGAGAGATGTGAATCATGTTTAATCACTGTAGATCTGCTTTGCTTGCAGTATGCTATATGATTTCATTTTGCTGTTTTTCTTCTGGAAATAGAAATACCCAGAGGCAGAATGAGAGTTTCAAAGCACGATTGTTTCTCTGTATCTGCCATCCCTTCTGGAAATAACAACGTGAGATTATAGATCTATGTAGTAATTATTTTTTTCACTAGACAATAAAAAATAATCACTGTGGAGAGATCTTCCCTCCTAAGTTGCTCAGTATTCCACTCCATAGTTCTTCAGGTGCAATTTCTGTGATGTGAGTGGAACCACGCAGATGAATCTCTTCCTTATTGCTTTTCTTTACACTTTTCTGTCTTGTTTAAAGTCTTTTCTCAGGCCTCTCCCTCAGAGGGAACCTGACAGCCCTATTCTCATTTCACATTTGAACATCTGAAATGAGATACAGTTTAGTGTCAAGAACTTGCCATTCATTGTTCCCTGTCCACCCACCCACAATCATCTATGTGATGAATGATCTGACAGTGAGGCAACCAAGACCACAAGGTTCTATCCACACATTTTAATTGGCTTATGTTTAAGGGAAAACACAGAATAGTTGAACTTGGAAGAGATCTCTCAAGTACACCTTAACCCCCACCCTGCACAAGCAGGGTCATCTCTAGGAAGTATCCCAGCACTAGAGCCAGACTATTTTTAAATTTTTCTGGGGAAGGAGATTCTACAGCCCCTCTGGATAACCTGCTTCAGGGCTCAGTCACCCTCATAGTAAAAAATTGTTTTCTTGTGTTGAGTGGGAACCTCTTATGTTTCAGTTTGTGCTATTCACCTCTTGGCCTGTCACTGAGAAACACTGAAAACAACCTGGCTCTGTCTTCTTTGCTTCCTCCCTTCAGCTATTTCTGTTCATTCATGAGATTGCTGGAAGCCTTCTCCTCTCCAGGCTGAGCAGTCCCATCTCTATCAGCCTCTCCTCCTGTGGGAAATACTCCATACCCTTCACCATCTTTATGGCCCTCTGCTGGATTCTCTCCAATATGCTAATGGCTCTAGTGTACTGGGAAGCCCAGAACTCGACACAGAACTCCAAGTGTACCCTCACCAAAGCTGAGTAGAAGGCAAAGAACATCTTCCTTGCTGCAGAATTCCTCAAGGTCTCCAGGACCTAGAGTTCCTAAAGATTGGTCTTGCTAGTAATGACTGATGTGAAGAACTTATCCTGTGTTACCCAACAGTTGACCCACATTTTCTCTAGCCTTCCTTGGGACACTTCTGTTTTTCCCTTCTCACTTTTGACATCCTGTACCAGGTGTGATTCCAGGTAGGCTCTGGCTTTCCTAGCCATGTGTCTACGTGTTTGGACAATGCCTCTGTGTTCCTCTCAGGCTACTTGTCCATGCTTCTGCCTCCATGTACTTCCTTTCTGTGTCTGAGTTTAGGTAGGAGCTCCTTGTTCAAACATGCAGGCCTGTTGGCATTTTTTGCCTGAATTTGTGCTTGTTGGGATGGACTGCTTTTGTACTTGGAAGAGGTAATCCTTGCACATGAATTATCTTTTTTGAATCACTCTTCCCTCCAGGACGTTATCCCACAGCAGTCCTCCAGGTCACCCAGGTGGTCACATCTGCTCTCCCAGAGTTCAGTGTTGTGAGCTTGTTTTTTGCTCTGGTCGCTGCACTCTGGATCTTGAACTCCACCATGTCATGATCACTGTAGCCAAGGCTGCCTTCAGCCTTCACATCACCCGTGAGCCCTTCCTTGTTTGTGAGCATCAGGTCCAGGGGGCACCTCCCCTCATTGCCTCCTCTGTTGCTTGGGTCAGGAATAGTTCCCAGTCCTTTTCAGGAACTTCCTGGAATGTTTATGCCCTGCTATGTTCCTCCTCCAGTACAGTAGGGTGGTTGTAGTCCCCCTTGAAGATCAGTGCCTCTGAATGGGAGGCTAGTTCCAGCTGTCAGCTCTGAGCTCCATCTAGTTTTTCACAGGTAAGCCTCAAAAGCCATACGAGACATTGCTTTTAAGAAAATAAAGACATTCACATTAAGTTCAGTATTCTCAAACTTGAAACAAATAAAGAAAGAAAGATTCCTGAAATTTTGTTTGAATGACTATGCAGTGTGTTGGATGAGAACTTCCTGTTCATACTACTCATAATTTCAGTACAGGTGCATTTGCCAAGAAGTGTAAATATTATATTCTACATCTGTGGCTGTTAAGAAGGCCTAAAATTGAGAGAAAGGCGAATAATTTATAAGGTAGATAAAATCTTACATACTCATTTTTGTCCGTGCAAACATATGGACATATCTCTCCGTATGGGAGTAATTTGATTTTCTGCTGGATAAAGGCCTGAAGGCAAAGGCAGTTGCACTTTTCTTAACATCATCCATCACATGAAAAATTACAGTCTCTTCTTCCCCTTTCCTTTCCAAATGACAATGTATCACACACTGAATGTTGTCATTTTTTGAGTGCTCAAAAGAAACAGTGTTCCCCTTTCTAATAGCTATCATTCAGAGTTATTGAAGTCTCTTTATGGTCTGAATTTTTCCAGGACTTACCACTCTTTTCTGTGTACATGTGGAGGTTGCTCTGCATCCAAGAATTTTGACAGAGAAGATGAAGTAATATAAGAGGCATAAACCTGATGGGACTCCACAGATGTTGTTGGCTGTTATTTCTGGACTGTGCCTGTAGCCACAAAGAGAATTGGACACATATGATCCTAATTTCATATAATGCCTCTATACAATATTCTTCTCTTACTTGTTTTGCTTTTTTTAGGTAACTTTTTGCTATCCTCAATCCTTTGGAATATTCTGCTTATGGTAACAGTTAGAACAGTTGTCCCTTGTGTCTTTTGACATCAAATGCTTATCTGAAACTTTCCCATTCCTTGTAAATGCTCTTTATTGTGAAGTTAATAAACCAAATGTCAGCTGCAAATGAACTTTCACCTGAGCTTGTTAGTCCATACAATCTAGAAGAGCTGCATCTATTTATATAGGAAATCAAATATAGAAAACATACATAAAAGCAGTAAAAGCTGTATCCTAGCACTTCAATATAAGGTCCAAGCTTCTCCAATTAGGCATCTTTGCCAAACCTAGAATGTACCATACTCCCATATGGTTAATAAATTATTTTTTTGTTTTCTTTCCCTGTAGGATGGATTTCCATCCTTGTTTCAGCTTGTTGCATATACATGTTCCTATGCATTTGCAGATTAAATTTGACTAATTAACATGCTTTTATCCATTACTGGGAAGTTTTCAGACCTACAGGAAAAAAAATAGGAGTGCCAGTCGTAGTGTCTGCTCTTAGTTTTAATGCAAAATCAGCAATGGTAGTGTATATTACTTTAAGCAATGAAACTGTTGCAGGCAGCATAAAAAATCCAATTTTGTGGCTGTGTTGGGTGAGGGGAAGGAGGTGTGGGTCACTGTTTGATATTTCATGACAAATTACTTGGCTGGGCTCCTTGGTTTCTCCAATTTAAAAGCTCTTTGAGTGAATAATGAGAAGAGAATTATTCGAGGTGGCCAAAGCTGTCTAAGGACTGGTTCTCTTTCATCTGCCAGTGAATCAATTTAAGCACTTACATATAGAATAAAATCAACTGTTTTGAAATGGCAAGTTGAACAAAATATGCTCCATAAAGAGACAAAACCAGTAGTAGCTCTATGCAATAACTTTTCCCAGCAGTAGCAGCACAAGTTAAATGTAAATAAGATTACAGTGTTTCTGAAATCTGAATTAATGATTTTCCTCCTTTTGCCTCTCTTATTTTCCCCCTCTTAGCTTGTGCCCCTGGTTTCTTTAAAGTATCTGTGGGAGATGACCCCTGCCATCCGTGCCCTGCCCACAGCCACGCTCCACTGCCAGGATCCCAGGAATGTGTGTGTCAGAACCGGTACTATCGATCTGCTTCAGACAATTCTGATGCTCCCTGCACTGGTAAGCGTTTGGATGAAGTGTTTGAAAGTGAGAAGGGCAGTTAATGAGAGAGAATGTGCCCAAATGATTTGAGGGGAGTTCAGTTCCCCTCTTCTCAAGACCTTTGAAATAACCCAAAACTTCCCTTTGCTCCTGCACCTGACTGCAGAGCAATAGTGAGAATGAGGATTCTTGGGTTTCATTACATCCTTCAGAGGGAAATGTTCTGTAAATAATGCTCTGTAAATAATTTCCCTTACCCCTCTCTGTTACTGAGCTCAGTCTCTCTGTCCCTCCCCTTCACGTCTTGCTTTGTGTCTGTGCCCAGGTTTTGCAGTACAATTCTGCTGCCTGCTTCTACCTTTCTGAACTTTTCTCTTCTTGGCTACAGTGTCTTGTCCCATTCTCATTCCCATCCCTTCTTCTCACCCTCTGCATTTTCCTCCTCCTCTTCACTGTCTCTGTGCCATCAAAGGAAGTGTTGGATGCACAGAATGGGCAGTTTTTCAGCAGTCAGAGTTTACCTCTGGTGCCATTGAGGAATCTGGCTGGCACCACGAATAATTGCAGGCAAAACTGGTGTCCAGTTCCTGGAGCAGACACAACAGGTTAACTGAAGTCTGAGAAAGTTCAGAGATATTAGATGCCAAAGGAGAGAATTACAGGTCTCAGTAGAGAGAAGTCTTTACTAAGCTTGTGTAAAGTTTAAAATTTCAAGGGATTGGCACTTCTCTAAACAATGGCTGTTCTTTTAGGGAAATGAAAAAGTCACACCTTGAAACAAAAACTCTTCTTTGTAATTTTGTTTGTCTAAAATGTGCTGATACAGTTGTTCCTTTGTTAATGTGTGTGCTTGGTGTAGCAAAGAGTAAGATTTTCTTAGCCTCGCTCAAAGAAACAACTAAAGAGTAAGAAGGAGAAGAAAAAGATACTTGTTTTTCCATTCTTTTCCCTTTGCTTTGCCTCCTGCCTCTGCTCGTGTGTCTCCCGTTCTTTCATGGGATTTTAATCCTTTGTTCTGTTTCCTAGGCATCCCCTCTGCTCCCCGTGACCTCAGCTACGAAATCGTCGGCTCCAACGTGCTGCTGACCTGGCGGCTCCCGAAGGACCTGGGCGGCCGCAAGGATGTTTTCTTCAACGTGATCTGCAAGGTGTGCCCGGCGGGCTCGGCGGGGCCGTGCGTGCGCTGCGGGGACAGCGTGCAGTTCGAGCCGCGCCAGGTGGGGCTCACCGAGAGCCGCGTCCAGGTGTCCAACCTGCTGGCCCGCGTGCACTACACCTTCGAGATCCAGGCCGTCAACTTGGTCACCGAGCTGAGTTCAGAAGCGCCCCACTTTGCCACCATCAATGTTAGCACCAGCCAGTCAGGTGAGGAGACCCCTGCAAACGAGTCCCGAGGTTTCTACTTCTCTCTCTCATTTGATTTGCTTTTATCTTTTGAGTCCTGGAGTTTTGTCTTTTTACTCATGTGTCGTGCCTTTTTTTATCCTGCCCTGCTAGTTCCACAGTTTCACTTTTGCCCTTCTCATTCCTGCCTTACCTAAATGGGCTTTCCATTCCTCCCTCTTGGCAGAAAGACTCACATTGAGCAGCTGATGTGATTGTTGGGGAGGGAGCTGCCCTGGAGAAGATTCCAGTGGGAGATGTAGCGCTGTGGGTCAGACAAAGCACATTGTTTCATTGTGCAAGACAGGGGACACTATCAGGGTTTGACAAGGGTTTTGTGAGCATCGATTTGCCAGAGAAGCTATTCATTTTCTCTATCCGCTCTTCTCCATTTCGTCTTCTTATTTTCTTGTTATTAGGAAACTTTTTTTTTTTTTACTCTTTACATGGTAGAAATATTAAAATGTGTTATGCAGTTATATTCAAAGATGTTGTGATCCTTGTAACTAGAAACTAAACCATGGGGATGACTGAACTAAGATACTAATGGGTTGTGTAGGCAGTCAGAGGAGTTCCATTTCCTGTAAATACCATTTACAAGGACTGGAGCTGGAAAGAGACACATACATCCAGGCATAGAGTTCTGCTAAATGTCAGCATTAAGAGACTGGGCATATGTTGTTCTTCATAAGCATATATAAGCTAATAGGGAGAGGAATTATACACAGCTTAAGAGGACATAATGGGGAGTAGTGTGATGAAGAGGAGGAAGAAGGGGAACATTTTGAACTGAGTGACAGAAAATGTCTGCAAACATTTAGAGTTGTGTAAATGTTAAACTGAAACAAATCCCATATGAGATTCCAGAACGTAGTGTAGAAACCCCTGCAAAACAAGGTTTTGGTAAAGCTCCAGAGAAGTGCTGTGAAACCAGATGTGTCATCAAGGGCTTGTTAAATCACATCTTATCATTTCTGCTTCTACCATATGGAAAGAAAGGGAATATATATATACCCCCACAACTAATTTCCTACTGTTAACAGATGCCAGAGCGTTGATCTGTTTGTTCCCTTTGAAATGTTACCTGACAGACAACAAGTAGCAAAGCATCTCTAGGATCGCTGGTCCCCTTAAGAGACTGGCTGCAAGTGGGTGATCAGCTTTTGTTTACAGTAAAATGTGGCTGGGTAATTTGTATGGTAATTCCAGGCGGTTCCTTTGGCTTCTCCTAGAGAAAGGTGGGTGTTCTATTAACATCCTACAGAATTCTCTTTCTTCATGCTTCTCATCTCAACATTCTTTATCTATCAGAGATAACTTAATTGAGCAGCTGCTTCCTCCTCCTTCCCAGAATCATCAAATGTGCCCTCTTCTTCTGTTTCTGTTTGAATTTCCTGACCACTCCTCTTCCAGGTGTCTCCTAGTGTTTCTGGGTGTCTTGGGTATATTGGGTGTTTCTCTGTAAGGTGCCTCTCTTGTTCAGTAAAGCTGTTTCAGGGGAAGACAGCTTTCTTAAATATCAGTGTGTACTGAGTGGCTTCTTTTTTATTTGGTCGCAGTTTTTATTTTCTTGCTCTTTCTTGGGATTGTTAGGAGTGAGCTTGAGATGAGCTGCCCTCGATTTGTACTGACAGCTCATACTAACAAGGCCCTGCTTCCTCCATCACGTGGCCTGTCTCATCCATATCCCCTCCTTTTGATCACTTCAGCAGCTTTTCACTTTAGCATTGCTTGTTGATGTTGTGCTATTGTAACAATTATTATTATTTCTGTTATTATTATTATTATAATACAAGCAGATACAGAACTTTCAGGATTTTACATGCTGAGAGAAGAAGGCTAAAAAAAAAAAAACCAAAACAAAAAAGCAAACCAGAAAAAGGTTTTAGTGTCAGGATAAAGGGCCATAGCAAGAATTTTCTCTCCATTGAATTAAAGATGACCTGAAAAAAGACCCTCCAGTCCTGGCAGTTTCTGAAGATTCTACTTACTCATCAGTTGAGTTCTCTCTCTTCTAATTGCTGGTCTGAAAAATACTCATACCCCTTTGTTAGAGGTATTTTAAGCAATGTTCCATGTGGAAACAGTTCTACTTTTTCTTCTTCCCGTGATACCTATTCACTCTTCATCTTTTTCTCCATAACACTGTTCCTCTAAGAGTTTGTTTACCCCTCACAGTCCTGTGGCCCTTCTTCAGAGCATGATAGGATCCTTTGGTTGCACAATCACATTTTTCTGTGGCAGACTGATTATGATATTCCTGCTCTTCAGTGACCATGTGCCTGAAATCAGAATTAGAAGGGCTGTCATGGACAAACTTCCTTTACTGTAAGACTTAACTTGAAACATGAGACCTGTTTGGATAGCAGTAATAAAACCTGTTTGGATAGTAATAGTGTGAAATGCAAATATGATATGCTAATCACTGGAAGAACTGTACAGAGATGAGACAAGAGAAGTGAATTGCTTTCAGCTCAGGTTTGAAGTGCTGAGGGTAAATACCTAAATAAATGTCAGGATGTATAGAGAGATGTTGAAAGGCGGTTCCAGATAGCAGGAACCACATGATGAAAGGCAATTATGTAATTCTAATGAAGTTATACTTCTTCACAGGTGTGAACCTGACACACAAAAATGCAAGGAACTTAAACTCCTACCATATTATTACAAAAAATAAAACTGACTGAATTTTTATACATTATTTTAACATCTTCAAGTGTACTTATCAGGGTAAACAAATGTCTCTTCTCATGTCTTGGGACAGAAGTCAGGTTTTCATTTAAAGGACTGTGAATAAACCTTTTCTATGCACAGCTGTAACTACCTGTAACTACCATTTTTTCCCTGCAGCTTTCACTGAAGCATGTAGTAATGTTTGTTGCCAGAGAAATGCTACTGAACTTATTAGTTCAGGCAGTTGTTACATTCCTAGAAAGAAGAAGAAAAAAGAAAGGCAGCAGAGATTTAAATGTTGGAACAAATCAATGCAGACTTTTAAAAGCAAATGTGTTGGGGTTTTTTTAGCTGAGTCCAGATGTTCTGAGTGCTAATAGAGTTATGTGAAGATAAAGGTTATTTGACCAGGTTGCCTTGTACCTGTGAAAATATATGTAGCAGCCTTCTGCATCAGTGGGAATCAGAGCAGTGGGACCTGGCAATACCAAAAATCTGTAGTGCTGCAGAAATGAGTGCTAGACAGTCTGAAGGCTTGTGTAAGAGGCTGAATGGGGACAAGGACACTTCTGGGTAGTGCCAGGAAGTTTAAGAGGACCTGACAGAAGATTTTCACGTGAAATGGTGTGAGAAGAGGAAAGGAATTAAATGCCAAGTATGATTATGAGATTGTGAAGGGAAATGACAAATTGCTTGAAGATGTTTGCTTTTCCAAAGAGGGCCAAAAGAGTACAGTAGACTTAGTTGGCAAAAGCAGGGACAAAGGATTTTTTTAGATCAAAACAAGAAAGAAATAAGAAGAGAGCTGTCAAAAGCTACATGCTGTTGTGTTTTGCCCGGCTAAAGCCTGCAGATACTGTAAGTGTTCATTGTCCTCTGAATGAAATACATTGTTTTTCAAAGTCATTAGCTGTTTGCTTATTTGTGATCTAATTGCCAGCCCTGAGAACTCACCAAAGTTCCCTAACAATTCAGCTTTTTTGTTTTCTATTCACATAGGAACAACAAAAATACTCTTTTAAGTTTTAAATTTTTCTTCAGTGGCATTAATGACATTTGTCAACTTAGCCATCTTTAATGGATTTGCCCAGCTATGACTGGGAATTAATAACAATTTCTATGGCCACTCCACAAAAAGGAACTATTCCAGTTTCTCTCTTTACTGTGCCCAAGCTCTGCAGCATGAGCAGAGAACGACTGTGCTTGTTTTCAAAATTCAAGTCTCGCTAACTGTTTAAATGAAGCCAGACACCTTTTGAGGAAGTATAAGTATAAAATACCAAGTAAAACATGGCACGTTGTGTCATAAAGGCTATTTTCCTTTTTATTAAGCATGAATGGAATGCATACACAAAAACTAATAATAAGAGAGGGAAGGGAAGTTAAAATAACTGACTAATTTGCCCTTTTAAAGCACTCTTCATCCACAGGGAGCAAAAGTACAAGGTTATGACAGAAGACAATCCAAGATACTTTTAAAGGATTTTTGGATATTTAGAGAAAGGGCCAGAGCTAAATTGAAATGTGTGGAAAAATGTAGGACATTTTCAAAATAATGATAAGATAATAAACACATCAAAAAGGATATTTCCATGCTTCATTCAGACTGATCTTCCAAGAAGATGATATTTGGGAAGCTGGAACAAAGCTAGGGTCTTCATTTTATCTGCTTGGAATATGAGGAGAATAGAATACGTGAAGAGGTAACAGAAGTGAATAACTGTGAGAGAATGTAGAGGCATGTTAGTGAACATTAGAGGCCTAGCTGAGGTTGATCAAACTGTATAACTTCAGAAGATTGTGGGGCAAGATGGAAGAGAAAACACATATATAAGTAGATATAACACACAGGCCTTGGCAGGGTTTAGTTTGGATCCTGGACGAGTGATGACCCACGAGCCAGTTGTCTGAACTCCTGTTGTACTCCGTGGATATTTAGTCAGTACTGCTGAACGAGGGTCTCCTCAAAACCAGAAAAGGTCTAAGCTTGGAAGATACCTCTGGAGAACATATTCTCCAACCCATCTGCTCATCAGGGTCACCTCAAGCAAATTACCCCTGACCACACCCAGCACACCTTTGAATATCACCAAGGCTGGAGACTCAACAACCTCTTTGGATGAAGGTGAGGCTTAGCTGTCTGCATATCCTCTTTCTTTCCCTAACTGAGGAAAGGAGTGACATTTGTTTTCCACTAGTCCTCAGGCACTTGTCACAGTTACAAAGATGATTCTAAGATTATCAAGAGTGCCCTCAAAATGACATCAGCCCGAAGGATGCATCCCGTCGGGGTCCATGGAATGATGCAGTTTGCCTAAATATTCAGTCACTTGATCTGGCATGAGGAAGATTTTCCCGGCTGCAGAATTCTGAAGGTCTGCAGGACCTGGTGTTCCTAAAGGCAAAACTTGCTGGTAAAGACTGATGGGAAGATCCCTGTGTCAGCAGGACCCCTGCACCACCCAGCAGTTGGGCCACATTTTCCCTCTTCTTTGAGCCACCTCTGTACTCAGAGAAACTCTTCTTGCTTTTGACATGCGGTGCCAGTGGGATTCCAGGTAGGCTCTGGCTTTCCTAGCCATGAGTCTGCATGTTTAGACAGTTCCTCTGTGTTCCTCTCAGGCTGCCTGTCCATGCTTCTGCCTCCATGTACTTCCTTTCTGTGTCTGAGTTTAGGTAGGAGCTCCTTGTTCTAACATGCAGGCCTGTTGGCATTTTTTGCCTGAATTTGTGCTTGTTGGGATGAACTGCTTTTGCACCTGGAAGAGGTAATCCTTGCACATGAACTAGCTTTTTGGAGTCACTCTTCCCTCCAGGGAATTATCCCACGGGAGTGCTCCAGGCAGAACCACAAAGGGGTCACACTGAAGTGACTCTCCTGAAATATCTTCATGGAATGGAATATGGACTGAATGTCACATGCCAGAAATGCTCACGGTCTGCTGAGAATGGCACTTGGCTGTGCTCTGCGTAAGTGGGGATTGCCATGTATTGTTACACGAGTCCTCACTTCCTTACTTTCCTGGTCTCTTGACTGAGACAGATTTTTAGTCTTGCAGGCATGTGTCTGCTGCCAGGGAAGAATTTGTCCTGCAATGTAGAAGAGTTGCAACTGACAACCCACAAAAAAAATATAGAAAAAAATATAGAATCTGGGAGTTGTATTTAACTAGTGTTTGGACTTCTTTATAGCTTTAACTGGTTTTATGTGGGCAAGAATTTTCCATACATTTGCTATTATTTAAATTCCATACAAAGAGAACTGTTTTTTCAGTCTTAATTAAAGATCTGATCTCACAGCATGTTTTTTGCTCTCAGTAAATTAGAATAGAATAGAATAGAATAGAATAGAACAGAACAGAATAGAATAGAATAGAATAGAATAGAATAGAATAGAATAGAATAGAATAGAATAGAATAGAATAGAATAGAATAGAATAGAATAGAATAGAATAGAATAGAATAGAATAGAATAGAATAGGAAATGAACCTACAGTGATCATCTAGTCCAACTGCCCAGGTTGGATTGAATCAGGCACTGTCATTTCAGCTGCCATTAGACAGGGATCTAACATGTCTATGTCTATAACCTCGTGTAAAAATAAAATAATAAAACTGACAAATCAAGAGAGAACTGGACACATTTGTGTATACAAAAGAAAGCTTTGAAAGCAAAGTTCTGTTATAGACATTTTTAATTGTTGACATGCAAACAAGAGGAAATACTCATCTAGCACTTCTGTGGCAGCAGAGGTATGGTACTTTGAATGTCCATAGACATAAAATCTTGAACTTTATATTTCCTAATGTATTGACACTGAGAGAATGACCTTATAATACACTTCTGACAGAAAATATGTACCTACTCCACCAACAATTACGTTTGCATTGCACATCACCTTAGTATTAGTATTCATACCATGTAAAGGAGAAATCTTGATATATCTTTTACTTCAAGTGATGGCAGAGCTCCATGGCCAGTGTTTCATAATTTTTTAGGTCCTTGAAAGGGAGGCAAATAGGTATCAAAATCTAAACTCTGTCTTAGAGAGGCAAATTAAAGACAACCTGCCTTACTGTTCATAGCTGGTTTTATTTCTGAGAGTTTTTAATGGCTTTTGCTCTAAATAATGTCTGTTTATTAGGAGCAAATCACTGAAATTACTATTTTTAATACAATAGACTTGTCGTCTCCCCTCCACCACCATCTGATTACCCTGAGTGATGGACATACCTGGATAATAGGAACATTCTAGAATGCTGTGGCATGTGATCAAGAGATACACTTGAGTGATGTATTTGCTATTCCTTTGTTTGATTAATTCTTCCAGGTAGGGGGAAAATGGGGGATTTGAAAGAAATGAGAAGCAAGAGAAGAATAACTGTTAGAGGTGGGAAGAAGAGGAATTGAGGGAAGTTTTAGCTCTGATCATTCTGTAAAATCTTAGAAGGAAGTGGGCTGTTCCCTGGTAGTGTAGCTGTGCATTTACGTTTGCACCTCTCCTGTGTGTTTGCTTGGTGTCTGGGTGGAGGAGAGTTAAACTTTTTGGAACATTAAATGTAGCAGAATCTGTCTTGGTCAAATGTTAACTGACAAGTTACCGCCTGACATTTTAATACAGTGTTATTCGTTTGCATCTTAAATGCTACATATGGTCTTGGTTAATTGTTGCTCTTCCATTCTTGTCACAACATTCTCATTGGCAGGTGAAGTAGTTGTGTAATCTTGTTTGAAGGACGAGCAATGGTAAAAATAAAAGGAGTAACGAGGAGAGAAAGCATTTTATTGCTTTGACTCTTACTTTGTTTCATTTGCATTTTTAAATTAGTTCCCACTTGCCTGAGCTGTTTGAAGCCCATCTGAAATATGTTTTTCAGAATAATTTTATCTTGTTATTAAAAACAATCCTTTTATCTTTTTCACGATTAATGAGGGAAGAAAATGGTATTCTGCAGGTTTTGATCATTTGCCAAATGTCTCTGCTTCATTCTTCACATCAAGGAAGTTTACGTCTGTTTTCTAAAACCGGTGGAGTTTGGTGGCAGCTTTTTATTGGCATGCTTTTTCTGGAAAATTTAAATGTTGCTGAAAATGTTGCATCCATTAGGAAGATGAGGATACCCTAGCTGCTTACCTGTAGGTTTCTTGGCCACGTGACATTTTCTTTGCAGAAAGAAAGCAAAACTTGAGAAGAGCTTTGTGGAAAGACAGCCGGCAGGCTGAAAGAGCCTCTTAAAATTGTCCTGAAATTTTTGCTTGGAAATCTCTTCCCAAGATGAAACTCATACACTCTTAGCTTTTACGCAAACCTGGAGTGTATGTGTGTGTGTGTGTGTGTGTGTGTGTGTGTGTGCGTGCACATGGGTTCATGAATGGTTTTGGTAGAAGTGAATTTCCATTCTCCATAATGCTTCATATGCTAGGCCTCCATTACTCTGGTAGCCCATACTTGATTTTTTCCCCCAGGAAAAGAATTACAGTCTAGGGCAGAAGCAGAAGAGAATTGACATGCTCTGCCTTTCTTCTGACCACTACCAGTATTCTTTGTCCAAGTGTGGTCTTAAAACAAGATGCATGGAGCACCTTCTCATCTTGCATGTAAAAATTGCACTTTTGAAGATCAGGATTATATTCCAGCTATAATATAGATAATTTCTTGACTCCAATGCATAATCATTTGGATATGGAATTCTTCCGTTTCTTTCAGTCTGAGTTGTCAATGACTGCATCTCCAGCAGAGTAGTATTGTGCCTGGATTTCTTCTGGTTATTTTATGAAGTATTTCATAATGCAAATTAAGGAAAATTAAAGGAAGAGGTGGCCTAACTTACTAACTCATCATAAGGAATATTCAATTATAGTTCATTTTTATGCTTATCCCTTTGCAATTTCTCCTTTCTGTCTTTTATTCCAGTCCCCTCTGCTGTGCCTATGATGCATCAGGTGAGTCGTACTACCAATAGCATCACACTGTCGTGGCCTCAGCCAGACCAACCCAATGGGATCATCCTGGATTACCAGCTACGCTACTTTGACAAGGTGAGCAGAAGGTGATACTGAGCACTTTCTGTCTGGGAGATGGATCAGGATGAGCAAGGTGGAAAAAAATGCTTCAGTTATGAGGAAGGAGCAAACTTTAGCAATATCAGAAGTTTGTGATATACATGTCATCTGACATCAGTCCATCTGCATTTCCCAACTTGGAAGTATCTAAGGACAAGGCAGATTTTAAGAAAAGAGGAGGCACTTGTTTAAGCTTTAAAAGCTGTGGCTAACAATAAGTTTAGTATCAGCTGACACAGGTGACAGTGGAAGGAGATGAAGTTTCTAAATATGTTCACTGGAACTGGATTCACTGCAGGTCTGTAATTTGTTTATGAGGAGTCTCGTGTCCCCATTTATGCCTGGACAGACATCTCTAAGAAATTTTATGAGGAGGAATGCACTCTTCCATTCACTAAGTGGCAAATACCTCTTTGTGTGCTGGAAATACAGTGTGGCAAATACAAATTTGTCCTCCATTCACGTCTTGTGACATTCGTGTCTTCTGACTGTTAATCCATCTGACTTGAGGGGAAGAGACGTGTAGGGCTGTTCAGACGAATTCCTATTCCATATTACTGGTCTTTCACATAAGTACTTTTGCAGGATTTTGCAGGGCTACTATTTTTTAGTGGTAAAAAGGACTGCTATTTGTGATAACTTGTGTATCAGCTTCCTGGATACAGCTTTGCATGTGTTCTTGCTCTGAATTCTCCTAGGAGATACACGAGTTTGGAGTTTATAGAAAGCGACCCACAGGACAAAGTTTTGTCTTTCATTTTTGTTAAAATTGAGTCTTTAGCAGAGCTTTGTGGGAAGCCCAGCCTGAGGGAATGAAAAGCAGCAGTGAGGAATGAGGAGAGTGCGAGGAAGTAAGGTCTGGAATAGCAGCTGTTGTTGGGAGGCTCTGTAAAGGTTCAAAGAATATTGGGTTGACATGGAAACTGTCATGCCTTGACGAGGAGAGTGAGCAGTGTAGGCGGAAGTTTCACATTCCCTTTTGGTCATTGACATTCACAGGCAGAAGATGAGGATAATTCATTGACCTTAACTAGTGAGACCAACATGGCCACGATACCAAGTCTGAGCCCAGGCAAGATCTATGCCTTCCAAGTGCGTGCGAGGACAGCAGTTGGCTACGGCCCTTACAGTGGGAAGATGTATTTCCAGACTTTAACGGGAGGTAAGTGCTGCCATTGTGTGCCAAGGTCTGCACATGATCACCTTCCACTTGCCTGTGTCCCTGAGTGCATTGGCTTATCCTCTGGAAGAATGCTACCAGACACTCCTACTCAACTTACATTTCTGTTTATAACTTGCAAATGCAGATTTGTTCACTCAGAGAAGCTTCATACTGTCAGAGGGTACTCTTTGTGCTACTGCCATACTCCCCAGCCCTGCTCCTTGTTGCCTCTGTGCCTCTGACCTGCAGGTGCAGAGTGTGCCAGTAAAAAGCTCTTTATGAGGGTGTGGCAGTACATAGCACTATACACTGCCGTAGTTTGGGCCCCAGCTGTCATGGGACATCCTACAGCTGAAAGCTCTGCTAATGTCCAAAAGACAGCTGGGACACAGGACAGAAAGGTAGGTGGGACACAGGCATATGTGCAGAAGCTTGCCTTCCAGCAGGAGCCCCATCCTTTTGGTATGGATCAAAAGTACTCAAGTATGTCACTGGCAAGCTACATTAATAGGGGATAGTGGGATTACAGCCCAGGTGTAGAGCTACCTTCTGCTTAAGTGGCTTGTCAGCTGTCAGCGGAGCAGGGGAAGAGAAAGTGGATTCAGAGAGAGCACTGGCTTTTCAATGCAGGGAAAAAGGCACTGGAGAAACACAGTGACTGGGGAGCGAAGGGCTGGTAGGGATGGCATTACAGGTGAGATCTTGGTGAGCAGAAAGGAATCTCTGCGCAGTTCCAGTCCCCTGCATCCATGTGCATGTGTGTGTGTGTCTTCCTTGCCAGGGGAGCGCTCAGAGATGGTGCAGGACCGACTGCCACTGATCGTGGGCTCAGCGCTCGGGGGTCTGGCCTTCTTGGTAATTGCTGCCATTGCCATCCTTGCCATCATCTTCAAGAGGTGAATTCCTTGACCTGCTCATGTGCACTTCAGACAGTGGAACTTCCTTATCCCCGCAACATTACCCCATCCCAAGGGAAACAGCCTGATCTGCATTTATCCAGATGTCCTTGAGATACCATTCTCTAATTAAGGAAAGATCCTGCCCCATTACTCCTATCTGAGGAGCCTCTCCTTTGGTAAACCACTCATGTACTTAACTGATATTTGACTAGTTAGCAATATGAACACAAGGAAAGCATTTCAAAGCTGGTGCTCAAAAGGTATTTAAATGCATTGCTGTGAATGAGGAACTGTAAATTGCATTTTAGGCAAGCAAATGGAGAATGAAACAATGTAGTGGAGAAGGACTGGTGGAATAAGTATGCATATCCAGTTATTTAGAAGGTGATAAATACCCTTTCACCAAGGACCAAGAGACAAGGGCTCATTTGCTGAAGAATAAAATCTATACAACCCCAAGGGTTCCATGGAACACTAGCTCGTAAAATACAGGTTAAAGAAAGCAATTACCACTTTCCATTTTGGAAAGAATAAAGAGCATGTAAAAGATTGTAGAGATAATCTGTTACAGAAAATAAAAAGGACAGAAATTTTAAAGAGAAAAAAGTAAGGGTTGCTATTTTTGTAGAGGTACAAAAGTAAACAATGGGGGTTTTGTTATTTGAAGAAAAGAAACAGTCATTACCGCTCCTTGAATTTACTGAGGTTTGAACTTAATCCCCTAGATTGTCAGTAATGGATTTCTGTATCTTTGCTCTACTGTGCCTTTGCACAAGAGGGACTTTTTAGCTTTTTCTGCTGACCTAAAAAAATGTATAAACTACTTAACTTTAGAAAGTGACATCTAGTTTTAATGATTTCTTTTTTGCTCTCTTCCCTTTTCTACGTTTGTTTTCTCCTCTTGTGTATATTCTCTTTTAATATTTTTCTTTCTGGAAAGAAAAGAATTTTCAAATATTGTTATATTTGAAATGTTGCCTCCTTTTGTTGCTTTGAACTGTTAAAAATACAATTTCTTGTTACATTTGGAAATGTGATATTATGTGCACAACTCAATAAAGCATATATTTTTCTAAAAAAAATAAACCAAACCCAGAATAAGTTGATATTACCAAAACTGTGTTGGGGAAGGACATTAATGGCATCTGTAAATATACATAGGAGGAAATACCATAAAAAATACATTCATTTATACTTAAAGAATTATGTACAGTTAATAGACAATTTTTAAGAAAAAGGGTAGATACCAAATTTCTATTTTAAATCTGTCTTTGATAAGAAAAGTAAGTTTGAAGATGCAGAAAATGAGGAACACCAGATGAAATGAGTAGTTCTTTAAAAGGTTGAGCATATGTAGAGTCAAATGCTATGACTTTAACTTGTTTTTATAAATTGTTGGTACACAGTTTTCAGGCAATATGCACTGTGAAACACCTATTTTAGCTAATTGTTTTGTTGAATTTTTATATGGAAAACAATTAATATGTTAGATAACATATAAAAAACATTATTGTAGACCCGACTTCCAGGTTCAACAGCAGAATTAGAAGTCTTAGGTATAGGCCCCCATCCAAGCCAATTTCTTTGCACAAGAGAAAAAATTTTCAAGGTAAAACTGGTTTTGAAAGCAGAATTTAAAGAGATAAGACTGACAAGTAAGAATAATACAGTTAGCTGTTAGAATGTCAGAATTACTTATGTTCGTAAAGAAAAATAACATAATGTTTCATGATACTTTGCCTTCAAATGCTAATTGAATCAGCAGCTAAAAGATCTCATGCTGAAACGGCAAAACATGAGTTGACACAAATCCATGCAGACAGCAGGGATAGTGCAGGATACTGTAGGGTTTGATGTACAATCTGGTCTAATTAATAGGATGATTGGAAGCTAGCATGAAGCATACTTTTTTTTTTTTTAATGATCATTGCTTGGAACAAAGGAAGTAGCTTGAAAATGGCAAATAGCTTTAGTGCAAACAAAAAATAGAATAAAACTTCTAAAATAATTAGATTGTGTGGAAAATAAATGATTGAATCATACACATTTAGAAGGAGAATGAAATATGAGAAATGCCTATGCTGAGGAGGACCTATGCTTACTGGAAGTTAGATGCATATATGCAATAAACCTTACAATAGTAAAGACCATACCTGTTTTGATCTGCACTTGCAAAAATCACATCAAGGAACAGATTTCCATCTGTTTGGACCTGTGTGGTTTGGTTTGGGTACCATACTTAAAAATAGAATGGCCGAAGTAAATGCTGTTAAACAAAGCCAGGAGGAAAAATAACTGGGGGAGATCTATACATATTAAGCATTAGAGTAAATGGCTCTTAGAATGTTTTTGAAGAACTCAAAAGGCATCACAGAAGAAAGCATACATTATAATTGAAAAGAATAATTTGTTGTAATTAAATTAAATTAAAATGCAAATTTAGCCTGAATAGCAAGAAAACTTCCAAGGCAGTAATGCTAAACTGTAATATTCTTTTTCAGGATAGTCTTGGAAGCCCTATCATTTGTCATTTCTAAAGTGGGAACGCCAACAGTGGTATAAAAACCACCACTAGAAAACAAGCTTGCACTGGTTACCAGGAGATGGGCAGGGTCTTAACATCCATTTTCTACCCCTAATTTCAAGGATTCTCTGAGCCTTGCACTGAGAAGCCTACCCTAGCATCTGATGAGAGACTCTTGTGTGTGTTTTGACTTTCCTTTCCTTTGTGTCCTGCAGTAAAAGGCGAGAGACTCCATACACAGACCGCCTGCAGCAGTATATCGGTGCACGAGGTAAGTGTGTTTGAGCAACAGATGGCAAGGGCCTGTCTCTTTTCAGGACTCATTAACACCTGTGTGTCTCAGGGTTTGATTCTGGTGATGTTTTGGGCTGTTTTCCCCACTGCAGGACTCGGAGTGAAGTATTACATTGATCCCTCAACCTATGAAGATCCCAATGAAGCCATTCGAGAATTTGCCAAGGAGATTGATGTGTCTCTCATCAAGATTGAAGAGGTCATTGGATCAGGTAGTGTGAGAATGTGCAGATTATTTAGAGTGCCTTCTTGTTCACCTTGAGACCTGGCGCACTACTGGCCTGAAATGGACCCATGGATCCATGGTACATCGAGTGTCCCAGGATATGTAAACCTTCATTTTTGCTAAAATTAATCTTAACCTACTAACCCTTAGATACTGGTTCTAAACCAAGTTTAAAACACTCTTTGAAGACTCAGAACTCCTCGTTTGAGCCCTGAAGATGTTGTAGTCTCCAGCCTTCACCAAAAACTTTGCCTTAATCTGAACAGTCCCATAGCCCTATTTCCAAGTATCTCCCGAACTCATCCACAGTGTAATTCTTTAGTACATCTGACTAAAATCCATTGCTGTTTCCTTACTTGAGGTGTGTTTCTTCTCTCCCTGACAGGAGAGTTTGGAGAGGTGTGTTTTGGGCGCCTGAAACACCCGGGAAAGCGTGAATACATGGTAGCTATTAAGACCTTGAAGTCAGGTTACACAGAGGAGCAGCGGCGGGAGTTCCTGAGCGAGGCCAGCATCATGGGACAATTTGAGCATCCCAATGTCATCCACCTGGAGGGCGTGGTCACCAAGAGCCGACCAGTCATGATTGTCACAGAGTTCATGGAGAATGGATCGCTGGATTCCTTCCTCAGGGTACCAGAGCCTCTCCCACAGCCATTAACCTCTTCATCTCACTGTGTGCCAGTCTCAGACCTGATAATTTTGTCTGTTCTTCCTCTTCACTCCTGTCTCTCTAGGTCTTCCAGTGCAATAGAAATGATAGCAAATAGCCACAGTAAGTGGTTTCAGGCCAGTATGATGAGAATACTCCAAGGGCTCAACAACCATATGAAATTTCAGTATTTTAGACTTCTTCAACTCCCATAATTAATGTAAACAGTACCAAATCTTTGCACATACCCTTTCAGTTGCTTTATGTGCATGTTCCAAATTTTTCCTTTCTAATAATGTTTTTCAGAATTTATTTCACAGAATATTTTCAAGTTTCAACATTGTAATGAAGTAATGAAACTTGCAGTTATTTTTGGATTTTGAGTTTTCTAGTAATGAAACACAAATATGGACAATCTGTGTAGTACAGCTGCTTCACTTCTCCTTTCTTACTGATTCATGTGCTCATTCAACCACAAATGCTCTGGCAGGTATAATTTGAAGAGGACATGAACCCATTGAGTAGAACTGCATAGATGCCGTTGTAAAGATCTCAGTAAAAGCAGATTTGTCTGCTCACATTTATTTGAACATCTTAGTAGTTATTGAGGTTAGGTGTAGGATGCTAAAAGGGGATGTGGCCACAGGAGGAGAAAAAGATCACCAATGTCGAATTTTATTTGAGGTTCATTGCTTTAAGCCCACCCTCCTTTGTTATTTGTTGTCCTCGAACCTTCAGATTTGAGCTGCAATTAAGATGTGTGTTCTCTAACTTCATAAATCCTCCTTGTTACCTTGCTCTTTGTTAGTCTCCCCTGTTGGCTCCATGTTCTGTGGCCATGAGAGCCTGTGTTTGCCTCCCCCCCTGCAGCAGAAGGAAGGGCAGTTCAGTGTGCTGCAGCTGGTGGGAATGCTGCGGGGGATCGCAGCCGGCATGCGCTACCTGTCAGACATGAACTATGTGCATCGTGACCTGGCAGCACGAAACATCCTGGTCAACAGTAACCTGGTGTGCAAGGTGTCAGACTTCGGCTTGTCCCGCTTCCTGGAGGATGATGCTTCCAATCCCACCTACACTGGGGGTCTGGTGAGTCACTGCTGTGGTGGAAGTTACTGTAGTGTTGACAGATACAATTTTTTCCTATGTTCCTCCTTGGTTTGGTGTACCCTCTTTAATCCATCTTGAGACCATAGAGAAGCCTTCTCTGTGTGGAGTGGAGTAGAGCCTTCTATATTGTGGGCTATTTGTTCCAAAGCAGTAAAAATTTAAAATAACTGAGTGTCTGAGTCTCTCTGCCATCTGAAGTCTCAGTGCTGTTCTTTGTGGCATGAATAGGTCAAACCTGTGTGGTGAATAGGTCAAACCTCACAGCCTGATGTAGCTATTATCTTCCCCATTTCATTAGCTTTTTATAGGAAGGATAAAGGACTGAAGGAGAGATTACATTCCTGTACTACCACTCTTTGAAGAAAGAGTTGGGTTTTTTACCTAAAGAAAAGATAAATGGCCTAAGTGTATTTATGGGCTTACAACCAACCATCAAATGATCTTACTGCCTATGAAGTTGTGACACCTGTCACACATACTACAAAAGGGGTGGGAGTATAACAGATGGATTGAAAAAGAAGGGGATGAAAAATTCAGTCACTGAAAAGTGGAGCAATTTTTAGATCTTTGCATTTTGAAGAACCTTACATTTCATCTTACAGGTCATACCTGCGGTTAGAGAGGTTAAGATGGAAAGAGAAGGGAATTAATGCTAGGTACTCAGTGTATCTGTCCCTAGTGCTGCAATTTGGCATTATTTAAATGACTCTAGATTTCCAAATGATTGTGACTCAGGAGGATTTTGCTATATGCCACTTTCAAATGTTGTAAAGTAAAGCTGTGAAAGTATTAAATCATGGGATTTGTAGGAGCAAGGAGGCATGAGTCTCTCTTTTCTTAAATACTTGTCAGTAAAACAAGGTGGAGACCTTGAACATAGTATGAATTTTAACCAGCAATATTTCCAAGACAGAATCAATGGGACTGTCACCCCGTGCTCCAGGTCGTGTTGTGCTGCTAACATCTGGTTGTTTCAATGATGTTGTTTTCACAAGCAGTCCTTATCTCACTACATTCTGATTGCTTTCTGTCTGCTTCCCAGGGCTGCAAAATCCCCATCCGCTGGACTGCCCCTGAAGCCATCCAGTACCGCAAGTTCACCTCCTCCAGTGACGTCTGGAGCTACGGCATTGTCATGTGGGAGGTGATGTCCTACGGTGAGAGGCCTTACTGGGACATGTCCAATCAGGATGTAAGTTTTAGAAGTGGTGAGGATGTACATCTGCCTCTCTGTCCTGTATCAGTTCAAGCAGAGGAAAGCCACACACACTGAGTGAGTGAAGCTCTTTTGTATTTTATTTTCCCAGTTGTTATAAAGTTTTGTTCTTCTTTTCCTGCAGGTAATTAATGCCATTGACCAAGACTATCGTCTGCCACCACCCCCAGACTGCCCTACTGTTTTGCACCTGCTCATGCTTGACTGCTGGCAGAAGGAGAGGGTCCAGAGACCCAGATTTGAGCAAATAGTCAGTGCCCTGGATAAAATGATTCGCAAGCCATCAGCCCTCAAAGCCATTGGCACTGGGACCAGCAGGTGAGATGGGGATTTAATGCAAAATAATAGGACTTGTCTCTCAGAATGCATCATGAGGAAAAGAAAGCCATAAACCAGACTATAATATATATAGCTATATATATATAATATATAATCAGGCCTCTAATTTGAGACTGGGAACAAACAGGAAGCAGAAAAAAAGAGAGGAAGCAAGTTGGAAGAACTGTATATTCTGATTGAGTTAATGGGGAGCTCTGAGTGCCAGATGTGATAGGAGATAAATCTTGATGAGTTGCACTGAGGATGAATGACTGCGGGGTCATAGGGAATGAAGGGAGGTACACATCTGGGTGCAGCAGCACAAGGTATGCTGTGATCACACCATATTGTGTGACCACAAGAGGTGATGAAGAAAAAGACCTTATCTTATGTAGGAAAGGAAGTCTCTGCGTATGAATAATTAGAGCTGCAGTTTACATTGCATATTTTCCCAACTGCACTTTGCAGTCTGATGGAACAAGAGGCAGGAGGTCAGCAAAGAAGAAGTCTCTGGAGGGATAAACAGTGCCAAGGTCAGTTGGCTGCTGGGCTGATGACGAAATTACATCCTGCTGGCCTGGAGAGTTTTTCCCTGTGGTTATAAATCTTGTCTCAGTGGAATGTAGTCCACAGCTGGGGGAGGGGAAAAGTATCTAGTGATGCCCAGTTTACTAAAAGCAGCACATGAAGAGTGTTATAACTTTGGGACAGACTCAGATGATGAGGAAAACAGCAAATGTCATATCTAAGCAGTCGTCTCATATGCCTTTTACTGCAATTCTTTTATCTGGTGGGTGTTGAAGCTGAAACAATGTACTCATTGTCTCATAGGTCACTATCTGACCAAAAGAGAACATTTAGGAGAGGGAGACCTAGTCACAAAGATAAAAAGGTGTATAAGGTCTCATGTCTCTTTCAGAAACCTCCTCACTGCAGGTCTTTGCCCAGCTAATAGATCTAGACCAGGGAAATGTGGAAGGATCTTGGGCAACAGAGAATGTGCCTGAGAAAGTATGGGCAGTGGGAAGGGAAAATCAATTTCTTGGGTTGGTTGATTGTTTTCAGACAGAAGGAGGGACACTGGAAGCCTAGAAACAGCAGATCAAGGTGGGACTTTAGGAGTGAGGGCATGTTCTTCATCGTTCTTCATTCTGTCCACTTCAGAGACTGCATTCTCTCCCTCTCATAATTCTTACCTTACTAGTGTGCCCAGCTGATGCTGATAACTTGTGTTTTAAAACCTGCCTCTTTTGCAGACCAGCTCAGCCTCTCCTGAGCAACTGTCCTCTGGATTTCCCTTCCCTCAGCAATGCCCATGAGTGGTTGGATGCTATCAAGATGGGCCGCTACAAGGAGAATTTTGACCAGGCCGGACTGGCTACATTTGATGTCATATCACGCATGACTCTTGAGTAAGTAGCAGGGCAGACAGCAGCAGATATCAGACACTGAGTTTTCCATGCAGAATATGAAAGCAGTCTGAGAAATTGGCTATGTGGAAAATACATACACATGAAAAAGGAGAGGGAAGCCAAAGCAAAGTAGCTACTCTTCTTTGCATCTTACTAGGACCTCTGGACACCATACATTCTGTAATACACTTGTATTCTGTATCTATAAGCACTAATTCTGATCCAGTGTGCATCAGGAAATGTATTGTCAGTGCTGCAGAGAGCCTGTGAGATCAGAATGTTCATGACAGCTAGCACAGACAATAACAACCACTTTCAAGCAGATGTTTAGAACCAGCCACACCATATACTGGGTGTGTTATGTAAATGACAGGATCCAGAAAAACAAACATTCTCAGTATCATAGAATGGTTTGGATTGGAAGGGACCTTTAAAGATCTTCTAGTCCAACACCCCTGCCATAAGCAGAGACACCTTTCACTAGATGATGTAGCTCACAGCACTGTCCAACCTGACCTTGAATGCTTACAGGAATGGGACATCCACACCTTCTCCTGGCAACCTGTTTCTGTGTCCCACCACCCTTCCTTATGTCCAGTCTAATCCTACCGTATTTCTGTTTAAAACCACAGCCCCTTGTCCTGTCACTACAAGGCCTGGTAAAAAATCATTCTCCATCTTTCTTGTAAGCCCTCTTTATATATTGAGAAAGATCTTTCTGAAGCCTTCTCTCCTGGCTGAACAACTCCAACTCCTTTTTTTCTGTAGATCAGCCCTCTGATCCTTTTTGTGGCCCAATTCCACTGCTTCTTTTTGTGCCTTCCAAGTTCTGCCAACACCCCCTCCACCCACACGCATTTATCAAACAAAAGCAGAAGCCTTGTCAGCTGTTCCTCAGACACAGATCAGCACACACACATATCCATACACACCGATTTGCATCTACAGCAAAATGGACTGAGATTGTTCAGAGCAGGCAGTTAATTTTAACAATCTCTGTGTCCTCTGTTCTTTTGCAGAGATATCCAGCGTATTGGAATCACCCTGGTTGGTCATCAGAAGAAGATTCTAAACAGCATCCAGCTCATGCGAGTCCATTTGAATCAACTTGAACCAGTTGAAGTGTGATGTTTACATCATCCTCATTCCACTAGTCTCAAACTCTGGAAAGGTTCTGGGGGAATTCAGAGGGATTTTCAATGTAAGAAAAAGATGTCAGTGTGCTACTTGAAGACTTAATGCACCCAGAGAGTGCACATTACGTGTCCTGTTCCATGAACAAAAACAAAGCCTTGCCGTGATTTGAAAGCAGAACTAAACGACTGGTGACAATTACATGTGGCTGATGTCATACATTGGGAATGGGTTTGGGAGGGAAGGTTATAACACGGGGCAGAGATGGAATAATGGCTTGGACAGATCACAACCACCTGTTGCCTATTGTCTGCCAACAAAAGGTATCTGACAACTTTACAAAGTCATCAGCAGGCTTTATTTATGGCTAAGAGCCCAGCAAAGCTGCAAAGACGTAATAAAGGCAACAAAAAATTAGCTTTTTTTTTCAGAAGAATGCCATCGTGGTGTGAGAAATTATTCCTCAGATGGAGATGAGCATCAAGCTATCACTTGGTGTGCCAGCTCAGTTCGGAACTGAAGTTCCAGCTAGTGCACAGTATGTGGTAAGCAAAAACAGATGTCACCTGGTAAACAGGTTCAGAGTAAAGGGTTCGAAATTCAATGCTATTTCGTGTGCAGTTCTTGGGTCTGCTCCATGATGAGAATTGCTAATCTTTTGTGCTGATGTGAGAAACAGTCCATCTCTCTTTATGGGACTGCAACAGAATAAATAAATAATAATTCCTAGAATCCATCCTGCAAGATTTGCAAATGAAGGGGGGAACAAATAGGTTCTGGTTCTCACAAGCCCATTCTTGTGAGGAAAGGCATAACCTGTGATACTCCTAAATCCTGAGTACCCAGATCATGGGTTTTGTTTTCTTCTGAACCCCTTACAATGAAATGTAGAATGGAAAAAATCTGAAACGTTTTGCTGCTGAAAAATACTTCCTCTTTTTCTCACCCTAGCCATTAGGCACAGTTGTTTGAATATTGTTTCTGAAGAAAATACAGACATGCAATAGTCAACTTCAGACAGTTGGAAAGAGTGAGGTGAAAGTTTTTGTCAAGAGTGCTCAAGGAATGGTACCAGTCCCATAAGTCACTTCAGTCCTTAAAAAAGGGCTAACGATGTTCTTGAGATCACCAGTGTTGTTTGGTACAGGCACATGAGAGTGACCAGAATGGCAGAGCTTATGTATCCCTTCAGACAGACTAGTACCTGCCTACAGGAAAATCTGCTTCGAGTAGGAGCAGAGCTTTGGGACTGTATCTCTGTATCTATTGCTAGGAAGTTGAGCTTGAGAGGAGAACTCATAGACTCTACACTTGTCTACCTCATCAACATGTAGGAAGGGAAATGGGAATGGCCTTGGTAAACAAGACCCCAGTTAGGATACCCCATGTGCGTCTAGAGAGGAAATAATCCCAGCTGTTCTGATCTGTGCTCATCTGTTTGCTCACTGTGAACTAGACATGAACCTTGCGTATTTCTCCAGCTGTGAAGGTTGGAACATCACAATTTCTTCACATACTATTCCTGTATGGATTTAAAGATTCCCCCGGTCAACCTAACAAAGACCAAGAAGCGACGTTTAAGAGTGATTGAAGAGTCCAATAATATGATGGGAGGTGCTTCAGAATAGTTGTACTGGAATAGCCAGTGCAGTTCAGACTCTTTGTTACAGCATTAGAGTAACGTTATTTTTAATTTTTTTTAGCTGAAGAGGGAACAGCAGTGCATTTTTTAAAATATTAAAGAGTCAATATAAAAATAATAAAAGGAAACACGAGTAAAGCATTCATAACAGTACAAAGACAGTGTGAAGATTAAAAAAAAACCCCAAATCACGTCCGACTAGAGTCCAACCTAGAAAATCTCAGTCTGTGCTTTTTAAGGGGTTTCTGGAAGCCTGTACTACTCACACATCCAGTCACATGTATGCTGACTGACTGTCAGCTCCACCCACGGCATCTGAGACAGAACAAGTGTTGTCCTCTTCAGAAAGCATATTGAGCACAAGATGTTGAGGGGAATCTGTGGTCTCTAGCACCTTCCATATATATTCACCAGAGGACAACAGTGCATGTATGCATCTTCATATGAGTGTAATCTAGAAGTTCTGTGTGCCATTTGGGGAAACAAGGCAGACTTTATTTTCCATACCTTGAATGGTCAGGATTATTGGAGAGATTAGCAATCTAGATCAAATTCTATGGCCTCTTTTCAGCCTAGTAGAAACTTACACGCTGAAAAAAAATTTCAATAACTTAAATGGAGCCTGAATTCTGTTTTGTTGACAATGAGACTTAGAACTGCACAAGGAACAGGCTTGGTATCACATTTGAATGCAAATGGATAATTTTTTTCTGTAAGAAGTGTCTCCATTCTCTTTATTTTCAATGTGTTCCCAAATTTCAGGTGATTATTCACTTACATAGTTTGGGATGCAAAAGTTCTCAATTTGCAATGCAGCTTGTGTCATTTGCCATCATGTCACTCCTTAACTGTTCAAGCATGGAGGAAGGGCATTGATTGCAAAAGTATTAGAAATACCCTGATTTTACTTTTCTCAATAATCTGAATCCAGAAATTCTACATTCTGTTTCCATAGTCATCTGGGATGTCTTGCAGTATATGAGCACCCCCAACAGGTAGGCATGAGAATGAGGAGGGAAAGGAGTAGGCTCACCTAGGCACCTGGTGTCTGCCCATCACCAGAGGAGTGAGAAACAATGCCAAAAAGGTCTTACAGAGCTATGTTCTTTGCCAGAGAAGCAATGGGAGACTAACAAGTTACTGCCCACCTTTACTCCATATGATTTCTGTAACAGGCAGTGTACAAGAGTGATGAATAAACTAAATGTACAGGGATCAGTGGACAAACCTTCTTAAGGGTTTTAGGCATTTGTATGAAAGCTCAGAAGAATCATACCTATAGCTAGAAAGAATATATTTCAATGATTAATGTATTTTATGCTTGAACACCAACTTTTCAATGTCTGGAAACAGGAAGAAACTTCACCTTAAGGCAAGCTGTTTTGTAATTATTCCTGATGAGGTTCCTTGAACCTGTCTTTTTGGTGTCTGTTGCTGGACAGCCTCCCAGACAGATAATTGGATCTGCACCAGGATGTCAGTTAATGTTCTGAGCTGCCAGAGAGCACGTCGGGCAAGCAAGTTCCCACCTATGCTGCTTTGGCAGCCAAGTGAAATTCTCAGCCAGGAGCTCCATGCCTGTGCACTCCTGCCTCACTAAGCCGTGGCATGTTTCTGACAGAAGCAGGCTCTGCTCACCAGAGCGTTCAAAGACAAGCACGTAAGCTAAGATTTTTCTTCCTTGCCTGAAATGATTTTAAGGAAAGGCTTAATGACAATATGACTTACACAATGTTTTTTGTGCTTTGCACCCCAGTAGCTTCAATGAATGTACAGTGAAATGGCTGAAGTCCCTGGTTTCTTGTTTGTTTGTTTGTTTGTTTGTTTTAAAATTGAAGGGTGTAATCTTAGTGCATGCTTTGACAACGCCATATTAGGGCTAATTGAGGGAGCACAAGCTGCTTGGTGGAGAGAAATGCTGAAAGAGTCTGTTCAGCACAAATATATTCAGCACCTAGGGCAATCTAGAAAGAAAGAAGCTGCTGTAGCTAGTCCCAGACAATTCATATGTTATGAAGCTGAATGAAACCTGTGGGTGTGGTGGGAAATGATGAACACCAAGGAGCTTGGCTTTACTAAACAAGGGTAGAGCTGTCCCTACCACTGGATCTTCCTTGGTCATGATTCCAGACAGCAAGTCTACCTGAGGGCTATTCAAAGTGTAGGCAACCAGCTTGAATCCTTCCTGCTTTTGGCACATTTTCTCACCAGTTAGCTACACAATTCTTCATGAAGAATTCGTGTCTTCCACATGAAGTTCGTGACTTCTACACCTAGAGATGCAGCTAGGCAGTAGACTTGGGTTCAAGACAAAAGTGATAAATTCTCTTGCTGAAGTCAGGTAGTGCTAAAGGGGCAATGCAATCAGCTGATCACTTGTGTTGTGTGCTAGCAACTAGTCATGAGTCCCGGGCTTCCTGAGGATTGCAGATCACACGTAAATTCAAATCTTTGGATATTATGAAAAGACAGCATGAAAGAGCAAACCTCATTGCTCTACCTAAAAGCTAATCTAATCCTTCACTCTTCAAATCTGTATGGAAAAAATGGCATCTCTCTCAGAATTTACATTTTGTTGTGGCATTCAAGGCATGCTCTTTGTGTAAAGCTGTTCCACTTCAATGTTGCTGAGCTAATGAAAAGCCACTCTGTCTTCTAGACTTTGAGGAGCTGTAACTAGGACCTGTTCAAAGAGGAATCGCTCTCCCTGATGTGCTGAAATACAGAATTGAAGTGTCTCGGTGTGCTGAAGTACTGAACTGCCCTCAAAAAGCCGTAGAGTTTAGCTATTTCATTTCCCTTTCCCGGGTGATGAGAAAATTCTCTTCCTGAAATATTCTCAGTTGAAACATGCAGATTCATGAAAACATACTGAAATTTCCTTCTGGTTTCTTCTGTGACCTCTGTTCCTTGAACAGAGTAATGTGATCTTTTACTCAAGTGCTGCAAGTCACAAGTATGAGTGCAGTGGGTTGACATCTATGCCCCAAATTGTTAATAGTTTGGCTTGTTATTTATGTCTCTTATACAAGACCAGGTGTGCTTAGCTGACAGTGATAAAGCTGTTTGCTTCTGAAAACTAATTCCTTAAATTCAGGCTGTGCTAAGTAAGGACGGAATTTTTCCAGTTTACAGTGACACTAGGAACTATACAGGCTGCCTGCTGCAACTGAAATTTGAATTACATCTATGCAACTCTCATCACATTTTGGACACTTAGCCAAACCTACTATTGCCCGTGCATTTGGACAGCTGAAACAGATTGATCAATTATAAACAGTTCTGTTGCTGAGATCAGATTCTTGCCCTCTTCGAACCATACTAACTCTGCAAGTTAACAGGAGATTAAAAATAAGATCAGATTTATTCAGAGAAGTCAGCTAGATGGACAGATATGAATGACAAGGCACTATCTGAAATAAGCTATTTAAAAATAGATCTATTCCTGTTGCTGTGTTAGAAAAGACAGTAATTAAAATGTGCCTTACTGTCTCTACTATTAGGATAGAAGAGGGAACACTGATCTTTACCCTCCAGGAGAGTACACTTCACCTCTTGACCTACTGTTGAGTTTAACCTAGGTTTGACTGAAGAATTTTTACTAGAAAGGTATCTAATCTTAGTTAATTCAGGAACAATGAATCTGCGAGATACCTTGGACTGTTTTTTCCCATGACTGTGATAATTTTTAATTGCAGTTTGCCTACCACTTTTTGTATACTACTTAATTTGCATAAAGAGCTGTTTGTAATCTGATACTTCTGCATTTTCTACCATCATTGGGCCACATAGTTGCTTCTTTATATTCTAGAAAACCAAAATATTTACATGTCTCCCTGTCTCACATCTTGTTTGGTCCTCCCATCCTTGTTATGGCTCTCTTCTTCATCACATTTTCTGCCTTCCTTTCTAAGAAGAGAATCTGAAGAACAGACAGAACAGTCTTACCAGTACTCTATATGGACAGGAAACCAGCCTCTCACACTGACTGTTCACTGCTTATTCACTCTTTATTTTCTTTCCCCACCTGTCAAGCACTACCCTTAGAGGAGAGTTTTCAAAAAATGCATCTTTGTATTGGCATTTTACAGTGCTAAGTAGTTTTTAAATCTGCGTTTTCAATCTAACAGATCATAAATCAATCTAACAGTCCATAAATCAAGTCTGGACTATACAAGATCAATTTTATGAGAACTTTGCTATCCAAATCTCAAAATAAGTATTTGCAAGAACTGCCTGAATTAAGGAAAATATATCAGTGTCTGCTACTTCCTCCCTAGACACAGTTTTCCCTTGCTTGTTCAGCACCTCGTCAGAAGAATCCAGCATCGAGCTGTTCCTGGGTTGTAAGCCCTTCTTAAATACAATAAGGAGTGAAGCTGTGACTTCAGTTTGGTGAAACTCCAAGGGCAGAGGACTTATAAATCCTGGTCCATATTGCTATAGCATTTTTTAATTACAATCAGGAATTTACAAATATAAAATGTCTAAAAATGAAAGCGATCCAGAACTTCTGAATCCCTAATGGCGAGAGAATACTTATCAGACAGGTCCCTTGCAAGGTACAGCCAGAGCAAAGCTAGATGAGATAAACTCTAAGTCACATATGTGTGGTCTGATGGGTAAGCATAGCAGCAGTATCCTAAGGTCTAAAATAACTCAGTCAAGAAATTCTTAAACTACATCCTCTCTGAAACTGAAATAGATCAGCTGGAGCAACTATGGATCACAGGCTCAGGCATTTAGGTGTTCAAGTCTTTTAGTGGATCTGGATGGCCATGCTCGAAAATTATCCTGTCATTTGTTATAAAACTGACTGTGCTTTTAGATTGCACAGGGCTGTGATGTCTGTGCTTCATCATAGCAACTCGATGGTTGTCCATACATCATTTGGGATCTGTGATCCCATTCCTATGGGAATACACCATGTGCATTACTGAGTCTTTTAAGCTGATGATAGATATAAAAAATAGCATGCACCCCTTCCAGTCCTCTCTTCAAATTGATCCATTGTAGTCAAGATCCCACAATACTGAACTACTCTTAAGTTCTTAAGCAGTTGTATCCATGATGTCCTAATCATCAATCTCCTCTGCTTTTTCATATTTTGGCATACCAAGTCAGGTCAAGGATCCATTCTTGGATCTCCTCTGTCTTGTTTAATCATCTATTTACGTGGTGGCATAGATAAAAAAGAAGTGTATATTTATCCTTAATCTATTAATGTAAACTGGAGAACTAATTCAATTTTTTCAAGTTTGTAGTCTACCAGTCTACCTAGGACTGAGTATTTTTCACCATGAGGTTGAAAAGTACCATTCGAATGATCCAGAGGGAGAACTCTGTGTCAACAAATGTCTCCATTTACACACCACCACTTCATTTGAAATTCCCACAACAACATTCCAGAATTATTTGCTGAAGGCAAAAGCAGTAAAGGAATCTAGGGGGGGTTGCCTAAAAGAGAGAGAAAATTATTTTGACAAGAATCAAGTCATAGCAGAGAGTAAAGACAGAGCAAATGAAAGATGTTATTCAGAGGAGAAGGAATTAAGAACTTACAGACGGAGCAAATACATAAGACACAAACAAGCAAACCCATGAAGAATTTTAAAGTAGGAAACTGATGTGGACTTAGAGCCTCAGAATGACTGAAAATGCAGCAAATCTAGATTTTACATCTCTAGGCAACCTACTCCCATGCTTTATCACCCTCCCAATAAAATACATTTCCTGATGTTCAGATGGAACATGCTGTTGTTTAGTTCATGCTAGTTGCTTTTTTTTCTGTCACTGGACACCACTGAAATAGGCTGTCCAGATCTACCTTCTTTAAAAACTCCCTTCAGACTTCTGTACATGTTGGACAGTCCCAGGTCTCCCAGCCTCACCTCATAGGAAAGAAACTCCACTCCTTAAATTGTCTTAGTGGCCTTTTGTTGGACTCTGTGTGGCAGCTACATGTCTCTCTTAACTTGGAAGCCCAGATCTGGATGCAGGACTCCAGGTGGTGCCTCACCAGAGCTGAGCAGAGGGGAAGGATCACCTCTCTCGATCTGCTGGCAGCATTCTGACTAATGCAGCCCGGGATTAGCTTTCTTGGTGTCAAGGACCCATTGCTGACTCATGTTCAATTTGTGATCCATCTGTATCCACAGACTCTTTTCTGCAAAGCCATAGAGCCAGAGGCATAATTTATAACAGGGGGTTTTTTTTCAGCATTTCATTTTAGTGCAGGAGTTAAAAGAGAAGTATCTCCTTGATTTTGGGGGATGGAGAGAAAGAACCATTCATATAATGAAATACAGGCGGAGGCATAACAAAGAAAATAATTATTTACAAACATTAGAAAGGGCAAACAAAAGGGGAAAGGAATTGTTTATATTAATCATAACTCCTGTTTATAATCTTAGCTCTTACTCATGGTCTCTATTAGCAGGGCAATACAGAACCTGAGTGGATGCACCTACTTAGCATTCATCATGTAAGAGAAGTTCATCATGCACAGTGCAAGGCTTACGTCCCACTTCAATCTTATTTTATAGTGTGAGTAGGATGTAAAGGAGTTCATCAGCCTCATAATGGCTCTATTTGCACGGATTTTTTTTTTCCTCATAAAAGTAGTTCACTTAAAATGCCTTTACTTCAATGAAATGTCACTATATTTACAGTGAAGTAATCAAGAGTAAGATTAGACCACCATCTGTAGCAGATTTGATTAGAAAAATGTCTAACTCTCTGAAAAGTTGTTTTTATTAAGTATCTACATGGAGAGATAAGTGACCAGCTTGGAAATTTTCATGCTTTCTCAATGGGAATTTAGACGGTGGGCCAGTAACAGTTTTAAAGGAGAATACTGAAAATTCAATGTAATTGGAAGATCTACAATGTCAGTTTCAGGAGCAGAAGATTTTGATGTTCCCAGGAAAGAAATGGAAGCAAAAATGTAATGTACACATAGTAAAGTCATATATGAACACGAAGTACACGTTTCTATACACACCACAGGTATATACATATATACACCACACAGATATCTGGCTTAAAAATGAAGCGTCATTATAAAAGTAATAGTAAATTTATCTTCTTATTTCCTTACACTTACAGTTTGTGGCATTGACAATTCCTAAATACAATGGCCAGCTGATTGACTAACATAAATACAATACCAGCATTTATTGAATTATTCCAGTTTTTATCAAATGACAATTCAGCCCAGTAATATCTTAAAGGAAAAACCTGGCATTATAGGAAGAAGCAATACAAAAAGCAAGCTACAGAATTTGGAGAAATGAAAACAGAAATGAAATATGAAAACCAAAAAAATTGGTTTGGATTTGCATTCTTTTCTACCTGTCCTGCAGAGATTTTCTGCTCTTCAGGGGTAATTCAGATTAACAGTATAATGAAAAGATTATTCTCTCCTACAACAAGGCACTATGCTGATCTTCCATCTCTGCCTTGCCAAATTCTGGCAGCAGAGGTGTTCCAGCATTTAAAAAAGAGAGGTTTTTTTTATCACAGACAGATGTTTTGTGTCAAGAGAGAGACTTACTGAGTGTTAGCATATTAATAATACTTCTTTACTTTATCTACTCTAATTTAAAGTGAGCAGGGATCTGTCTGCTAAGTGCCTAATGCTTTATACCCCCAGTTCCATACTATCACAAATATTTCCTGATACTCAGCCCACACTTTTGCTTACCAAATTTCAACCCCTTTTTCGTTGTTGTATTTTTGAGGCCTTTTTGAATATCTGCTTTTTGAAGCATATGATTAGGTGAGAAGAGATGATGCGGTGTGCTGTGATATGACATGGCACTATAGGAGAGAATGGAAGAAGGAAATGCATCCACATGAGAAAGAAATTGGAAAGACAGCCTTGGAAAGAAAATCAGAAGTCTGTGCACTCTGAATCAATGCTTTTCAATTTCAGAAGGGTAGACAAGAGATTATATGAATATTTCATATATACATATGTTCAGACATCTAAATTTTAAATTAGTAGTATCACTGTCACAAAGCCATCTGTATTAATTGAAGGGACAAACCATGAAGCTATGTCTGATGTCAAATGTTACCTTATAATACACCTGGACCCACAGAACAACAGTTCCATTTGAAAAGAAAACATTATTAATAATGTGAATGCATCTGCACAATCTGCCCTTTTGGGTTCTTTAGATAATTTTTTATGCTGACGTTGATTTAGGATCACTTTCCACAGGCATCAGAACTTCATATTGCATATTTCTATTCACAGTTGAGGTTGCAGAATATTTTCATAGTTGCATATGAAGAGCTGATGGTTTTGGGCACAGTATGAGAGAGAAAGCATGGTATGAAGTTTCAGATTAGTTGTATTAGTGTTGTAATTGGTTACAGGGAAGTCATTAACAGCTCTTGTCAGTACCACTGTCCTACAGGGTTAAAGTTTGCTGCTTTTTTTCACTGTGTCAGGCTGCCTGCAGGCTCAGATAGGCATTTCCCCACAGGTCACAGTTCCATAAGGGTACAGACACAAAAAACAGCTTCTTTTCTAAGACCAAGCTTATGCGGAAAAGTTCTCTTACAAGATTTGTCTTCCTTGGCAATTCTGAAGTTAGGTTTCATGGAAGAGACACAGACGTGCTACTGATTAGACAGGTTGATAGAGGAAGAAAAGGTGGGCAGTTGCAGAGACACCCCTGTGAGAAATAAAGAAAACACAGCAGTTTAACCCACAGGTGAATACCAAAGTAGACGAGATTGTAACAGTTGTGACTGAAAATATATTTAGTGGCCCAAGGATTCTTGACATCATCTCCCTTCTCCATTATCGCCTTCACCAAACTGATGGTTTTTTTCACCACAGCACTGTGAAGAGCAGTCTCTCCTGCAACACATAATTTCCTTATTGTCTCTCACACGGTATCAAATGTGACAGAAAAACTTCAACAACCAGAAATCCACAGTCAGAGATATTCTTTTTTAGTGGAAAACTGAGAGATAATAGGAAACCACAGGATTTTCAAAAATTTCCATCACAATGAGTGATGACTATCCATGAAACAAAGGAGATGAAGCACAAGATTTCTTTCAAATCTCAGGAAATTGTCGGTTGAAGACTCATCTCATTTTCATGTTAGGAGTGACTTTGTAGAAGACAGTCTGGGTTTTGTCGTATGAGAAGGACCATAAGATCTGATCTAGTTTCTCATCCACGCAGGATTCAATTTGTTTGGACCCAAAGGCAGATACTAGATCTGTGAAATGAATTGCCACTCAGAGTGAACAAATTCACTGTCAGCATTTCTTATTAAAGTGTTTTAGCACTTTGTTTATTCCACTTCTGTTCCAAATCATATTTTTATACTCTGTAATCTCTTCTGTGTGAGTATCTCAAGCACTTGGAAATGTTGCTCCACCAGATTTTGGTGAAGTAGCTTTTGTTTATGGCTCTGAAATAATTAATGATCTTTTACAGATAGAGAAGCTGAGGCACAGAGACTTGTTCATAGATAGGAAATTGACCATAACTAGGTTTCACACATAAATCACTATTCTCTACATTTTTTTAGACTTTTTCTGAGATAGATGATGCAATTCTCGCACAATGCAGAGTTGCTATGAAAGCATTTTAAAAACTAACATACCCTTCCAAAAATTCACAGGGTAAAATGTAGTGTTCACCCTGAAATTTAGGCAAAACTACAAATAAATGCTGCTGCTCCTAGGGGCTACATAATCTTACAAGAACTTCAGATGTATTCTCCTCTCATGAATCGTGTTTTTTCAGGGAGAAGGCTCCTCCCCATGTCTGTTTACATTGCTTTCTCTGGCAGGTCTATGCAGCAACATCTGTGAGAATGAACTTCAGATAGGAAGTGGATCCACGCTGCTTCTGTCAGCACTGAAACATGTCTGCAGAGGTGATCACAATGTGATCTTTCTCAATTATCAATCCAGACAAATCAAATAGGAAAAAAGAAACAGAGAAAAAAAGCTGAGAATGGGATACATTCCATGGAAAAAATTGATTTATGGGCTTTTTAGGTCGTCGTAAATACACAGTTTAGGGACATGGGTGTTTTAGATGGTGTAGGTACACAGTTCACCTCTAGGAGCGAAGGCAAGGTATCCAGAGGTATCAAGAAACTGAGTCATGGATAAATAAAATAGAACATCTTTGAAAAGGTAATTTTCACTAGCTCTTTTGGATCCTGAGTGAATCTTTGACATGGTTCTGGGCCATTACTGGACCATTTTTGATCATTTGGATATCCTGATACTGTCCTTTCATGTATTTATACCTGCTTATAGCTCAGATGTCATTGTTCCACTGACAAGCTCTGTGTCCCTCACAGCTGAGCAGCACCCACACTGTCCTACAAGGCAGTCACATGAAGGGCTGCCTCCCCCACTGCACCTAGAGAGATTTCAATAAATTAACCATCCCAGTGCTGAGTCCCCTCCGTTCAGCCATCTCCCCTTCATGCTGGCAAGTTTATTTTCTGCTACAGCTACAGTCTGGTACCCATTGTTCAAATACGTAGGCCCAGTATGTTTCTTCTAAAAAACTATTGCAGCCTAGACAAGTACAAGAAGGGGCATTACCTGTCTCATAAGTACAACAGATTTTACAAGCAAGAAGTTTCTGAATAGCTCATTATCCTCCAAGTCCTGGAGCATGGGAGACTCCCAAGGCCTGGAACAATAAAAATTGCCATTCATAGTCTTAAAATAAATACATTTGTTACAGGAGATGAGTTTTGCTGTATCAGCAAACCAGACTTGGTTAGAGGTTTTTGTTCTCAAGGTGGTGGACACTGAGAAGTCTCAAGACATGCATATAAATAATCCACCTTTTATAGATCAGACATTTTTGCATAACCAGAAGATCTATAATTCAGCTTTTACATGACTAGGGAGCTGATGAAGATGTCACAAAGGAAATATAATTCTGACTAAGGTGGTAATTCAGCATTCCAGGGTTATTGCACATTTACTGCACTTGACTAGACTTTGCACAAGGTGTCAAATTACCTTCTAGTCTTGCACGGCCAGGCCTCAGCATTTCCCAGCATGAGACATCTGAGATCCATGCAGAAATTGCACATATTCTTGGCAATATTTCTGGATTTCTGTTCCCATTTCAAGTTCATCAACCAGTCTCAAGTAGACTGGATCACTGATTCTTGCCATAATAAAAAATTCAGTAACCAAATCCTTTCTTTCTGACAGATGGAAATACACAGTCAGAACACACAGCTGTCTCTTTGATTCTCATTGTTCTGCTCTAATCAGGAAATTTGGATAAAAAAGAATCCTAATTAAAGATTCAGACCTTTCATCTTGCTCCATCCCAGCATGGGAGCTTCAGTTCAATAAAATACATAATGACCCCTCTGGAAAGTTTGAAAATAAAGATGTCATTGTTAAGAGAAATAAATAATTTTTAAGTAACATAAAGGTTGGCTGCATGCCCATTGTAATTATCTCTGATACTGAGAGCCACAGGGGTTCTGCTTGTAAGGACCCAGCCAGCTTAATCTGCCAAAATGGAAAAAAAAAATCAAAATAAAAAGAGAAGCTTCTTCTTCATCTCTTTATTAACTTAAGTAAAATGAGGTGATACCCTAAGAAAATGTACTAACAACATGCAGCATCATGCTTCTCATAAGGAGGGAATGAAAACCCTTCTGCCTGCTTTTAATGAGCTGGGCTGTGCTTAGGAAATTGAGAAGTCAAGCCTGCAGTTACTGACACACATGCTGAAAGGGCAAGATTGGGGTAACAGCAGATCTTGCCAGCAGGCAAGGTATCACACCATGGATATACAAGGCTGGAGAACAAAATTAGGAAAAGACCTGTGTCTCTCTGACCTGCATCTCCAAAATGTGATGCAGAAACCAAAGAAGAAAGAGCTGAAAAGGATGAAGGGACAGGAGTATACTTGAATATAGAGTCAGCATTTATTCAGCATTCACTGGCTCTGCACAGCTGCTCTTCTTTACCAGCATTGCAATGCCTCATATATTAAAAAGATAGATAAGATAAATGGTTGTCATAGTTCCTCATGGTTCAGTGGGTAATACAAACATCTTAAATCACAGCCCAGGACCTCTGTTTTGCTGTCTTTCTGCTCAAAGGTATCATGCACGTGTATTTGGATGTTAGTCTCAATGAAACATTGAAAGAAGATATAGGGCTCATCATTTACCCTAAACTCATTATGGAAAGTGGGTCCTGATCCTCCATTAGTTTCCCACAAAAAGATGGGAGAAACCCTTCTACCAAGTATTGTAAATTTCCTTTGTGTGTTTCTGCAGGGTTTCTGAGCACTTCATAGAAAAGGGGGCTGTTCTGAAGTCTTTGCAGCTTATCTCTATCCATGCAGACTATGGCGTTCTCAGTGTTAGAAACAAGCCAAAATGCACATGGCAGCAAGGTAGATGTCCCTCAGTTTTTCAGGTTCCTCAGGAAAATGGATCAGGTCTTCCTGTCAATTTTTACTCCTAGAGAGAGTCAAGAATTTATCAGATTAAAGTCTGAATTATTTATAAGATAAGTTAAAAAAAACCATGGCAGCTGATTACAGAATAATTAAAATTTTGAACATGAAGTTGCAGAAAATTTAAAATATGGAACAGTCAAGATTAAGGTGATATTTTTTCTCAGAAGAAAATATACTTGAAAGTCTGGAATGTCATTTCATCGTGATCTACTGTGGGTAGTGAAAAAAAATCACATTTTTTGCCACTGCTGAAGTCTCAATCTTTTAGATTACAAATGTTTGGGCTTCTGTGCTTGAGAGGACTGTTTTGCAGGTTTACAGAGCTGTATTTGTGCTAAAGGATCTCTTATAATTCTACCTGAATCTTCTAGGTTTGCCTAATTATTTTCTTTAGTTCCCTCTGCTCTTTAGAGCCTCTCTTACCAATTTTATTGCTTTATCTTTAAGGATAAGATCAATGTCTGTATAATTCTATCTTTGCCTTAAAATTGTTTGCATCTGTGCCTAATGTGTTCTCTGTCTTTATTCTCAGCAGGATGTTCATTATGCTAAAATGCCTGAAGTGAATTTATAAATTCTACTATTAAAATTTTGTGAAGACACAGTAAATGCAATACCCCCTTAATTAAAATTTTAGTCAAACTTCTGTAAAATATATTCTATATTATTTGGAATTATTTTTTATGTAGGTGCTCATTACCCGATTGGATATGTGTATCCACGTAAGACTGGATAGTTGTACAGATCTCATGAACTTTTCTTACAGGGCTGTGGAAGAGCATGTGTGTACTACTTGTAAAGTGTTCAGGAATCAAGAAACTGAATTCTTTTATTACAGAATTTTTTTTTTCCCCAGGTAGCCAAAGTTGAATTTTGAGAATGGTTAAGGCACGATGATTTTAGTAAGGAATTTTAAATATATTTTGATAAAAATTATATTGAAGAGTACCAAAATGCCACTTGACTGGTAGTTCCATGCTCTGAAATGTTATTGCTGGTTTGCAACGAAGTCCCACTCAACAAAGGAAGAGAAGAAGGAGAAGCTCCTTGCCTTTTTGTTCTTCTTACCTTTCAATAGAGGAATTAATCTCTACTCATGCCTCACTAGACTTATTCTTCCCAGACATGTTTGATTGTGTTACTCACTGGTTATTCAGATTAAGAGGTTTCAAGTAGTTAGATTCTGTCACTTTTCTTGGAAGTTCATACAATTATGAAATCTTTTTATTGTTTAATTATTAATCCTTAAAGCAATCCTTAAAGCCTGATGGTGGGTCACTAATTATGATTTCAGTTTGTCAGATAGCCTTTCCAGACTTTGAGGCTGTCATTTCATTTATACTTGTTTAAATACTGTAAGAGTGCCACAGTATTTAACCAAGGACAGAACTTTACTAGCTTTTATTTGAACAAACAGAGCATCTGCTCCCTTTAGTTGCTGCCTTGTGATATCCAGCTAGGATTGGCTTGGCTGATAGTTTAGGTAACAACAGTTCTGACAGGTGTGTTAGTGGCCTGCAAAAGATAAACATATAATTTTGTCCAGAGCACAGAGCTGAGCAACATGGATTTTTCAAGGAGAGCAGCAGGATACATATATTGACCAGTTTATTTTTGCAGTGCTTTAGTTCAGAGAGATTCCTCTCCTCTCCTCTCCTCTCCTCTCCTCTCCTCTCCTCTCCTCTCCTCTCCTCTCCTCTCCTCTCCTCTCCTCTCCTCTCCTCTCCTCTCCTCTCCTCTCCTCTCCTCTCCTCTCCTCTCCTCTCCTCTCCTCTCCTTTTAGTGATATTGTCCTTGAGAAAGCAAGCCCATCATTGAAATGGCAGCAAATCTGATGGCACATGGTGGTGATTTATGTTTTTGAAAGTGAATTTGGTCTGAGACAGGAACAACAGTTTATTTTATTTTTCTAACACAAAAAAAAAAAATTGCTGAGCTGAGAGGCGCCTTGCCAACTCTGCACAAAAAAGCCTACCTCAAATGACTATCTCAAATGTTTATTTAAACATGAAACTCTCATTCTTGCTGGTCTCTCTAGGACCACAGGCAGGCCGTGGTGAGGATGTAGCCATTCTGCTGCAGTGAGAATAAATGAACACAAGGCAGCAGCAGAGACTTGAGTGGTGAACAGGGAGGGCTTGAGGAAATTCATCTCTTCCTGAACTTGACATATAAAGACTTGCTCAGCTTATCTCTGTTTAAAGAAGGCATGTATTTGCCAACTCAAATTAAATACAAGCCATTTGAAGTAGGCTTTAGTTCAAGCGGCTACAAACATCTACCTAACCCCCCTAAACTCTATTCTTTGGCTAAACCATTGACACCTGGGGGTATATCAGACCCCGTATATAAAAAAGTGCACGGGCTTTATGAGGCCAGATTTACAACCTTGGAATGCAGCTGCTACCTCTAAATGTCAGGGAGTTTGTCCATAAAACTATACACCTGGTTCTCATTCCCAGGTTTGACTGCACCCTGGCTCAGACAATGAGTCTCACTTGGTTCATTTGAAAATGCTATATCAACTAACAGAGCTCTTATAATACAAATAATTGATTTTTTTTTAGAAAAAAAAAAAAGGTAGCATTCTTTGTCTGCCTGATTTAATTTTCTTGAGCTGTGCCACATTTCTGGCTCCTGATCCCCTCAGTACAAACTCCTGTGTGCTGCTCAGAGTGAAGCCGTTTGCATGGAAGGAGGGCTGGTAGTTATAGAACAAGATTTGCACGAAAGATCTTTTAGAAGAAAAGAATATCTTGCTGTACATGATGATTTGCATTCTGAGACACTGAAGACCCCTTGAAAAGAGTTTTCAGTGAAGTTCCTCTCTCCCCACAAAAATCCTACCATCTTTGAATAAAACATATTACATTCTTTAGTAGCTAAAAAAAATCACCTACATAAATGAGCAGATGATTTGGGCTTGTTCTCAAGATTCCAAAGGCACAATAGAACTTTCCAGGCAGCAGGAGAAGGGAATGATAGAGGTGATTCAGTCTGATCATGATAAGCATCAGCTGCTGCATAATTTCTCTCCACTGACTCACAATACCATGAGTGAGGTTAGCAGACATGCACCCCTTGTAAATAGCAAGATGTTTTCTATAGGGGTGATATCTACTGCTCAATGGCTAAGCCCTCCATCAGAATTCATAGGAGTTTAGCTTTTCTGAAAACCAGATCATCTGAATGTGAAGATAATCATTGCTGAAAATTGTCAGTCAAACAGAAGTTTGTTTTATCTCTACTTGGACATAAAAAAGTTCTGATATCTGTGTCCTACATACCTGCTGAAATGACATTTTCCCTTGAAGCAGTTATGCTTCAGAAGCTATAACAGCAAAACATAAACTGTTTTTTATTTTCTTAACCCAAGTTGGCTCCATGTTAGCAAATATAAAGCTTTGCTGCTTTATTAGACACTTTCTTTAATAATTGTGTGGCAATTTATTCTGAATAATGACAATTAGAAAAACTTCAGCAATTCTGAAATTAAAACTACTCAAATCAGATATCTGAGACTCCCTTAAGAGAGTTTGCATTTACTTAATCAGAGTTGTGTTTCTGATACAGAGTTAAGTTGGATTCTACACAAAAGGAAACTCATCTAGGCCAATCCCTCAGAGACTAGTTACACTAATTTGTGCCAGAATTCTTCTTCCCTTATTATAGGTGCTGAATAGATACTTTTTTGCAATCAGCTGTGATCCAGGTGATTGCAGGCTTTTGCATTCCCTTAGTGAAAGGGAATGTAGACTTGTCCAATATGCCAAAGGCCAGGAATGAATAGGTTTAGCAATTTTTTAAGGGAGCTGATGCATGAGCCCTCTTTCTTACATATCACAGAAGTATTTAAACCAATGCCAGAAACTTGACAGCCACTGCAGTCTGCCTCCCAGTGGAGATACAAACGGAATATTTTTCAAAATGCATCATGGCTCTGAATACAGGCTGCAAAATCCTAAAACTTCCACATTTCTGCTCTGCGTGTGCTGCACTTCCAAACAGGTGAACTCTTAAGCTGAGAGCAAATACAGCTGTTCTTCTCTCTGAGTAGCTGAAAATGTTGTCCTACCTGAAGATTTTAAACTGATGTCACAACTGTGTCTTCCAACTTATTTACCCAAGCAAGCTTTAAATGCAACTAAGGCAGCACAGACATCACTACAGGTGAGAAAACCTGCTCAAAAACTGAGTAAATCCCAGGCACCTAAACTACCGCAAACATTCCTACATAAAATATTTCCCACTGGGAATTCCTTCACACTTCCTTGTTCTATTGTCTTCCTAAGTTTTGATCTGCTGCACTTAAGGCTGTAGCATTTAGTCCTTTGCTTAAAAAAAGACCCTGAATCAGATAACCACTCAGAAAGTCAGCACATATACCTTGAAACACAGGAAGGGAAAGGTTTTTACCTTTGCAAATGTGAAAACAGTTTGAAGGGTTTTAAAATACTGAGAAGTATAAGCTGATTTAGAAATTCTACAGCAACACAAAAGAATATTGGTCTGTCTTTAGTCTGTTTTTCACTCACACCAGTGCTGTTACTCATATATTTGCACAGAATTTCTGTTAGAAAAGAGTGACTGACTAGTGACCAGCTCAGTGCAGGGTCTATGGGCTCCTGCACAAAAGACACCAAAGGGCTCTGGCATTGGAGCCTTCTTTTGGTTTGAACCCCAACCCCAGCCACAGCACAGATCAAAATAGCATTGCTAGAAAAGGGAAGATCATCAAATATTATGTATCAGAAATCAGAAATCTTATGTAAAATTAGCTTTCACTTTCTCCTAAGAGTTATTTCATGCATGGGTATTGCTGTACTCGGTCCACTCTCCCATAAAATATAGGATAGGCTCTGTCACACAGAGTTGTGCCCGGAATCCTAAATCGTAACTTTCAAGGCAAGTACCTTTAACATGTGAGGTAAAGGAGCATGTAAGAGTTATGAGACGGCAGCCACTAATTGCCTTGACTCCAATCACTAAAACTCAAGATTGGATTATAATAGTAGCCAATATCCAGAAACAGGAGAGAAGCCAGTGATGATGTGTATTTCATCTGGTTATGCACTGTGCAACCACTTCTCACACAATATACTATCTAAACAGAGACTGAAAATTCTTCACTAGATTTATTATCTCTTAAATATGCAGGTTATCACTACTGATGCAATCTTATAAGAAGTAACTTCACATGCAATGATTAACCCAGCAAGATGCACACAAGTATTTCAAAGAGTCAAAGTATAGGCAAAATCCCTCATGTGACTGAAAACCTCTGGTCATAGCAAAGGTTAGGTATTAGGAAGAAACTTTTTATTGTGAAGGTGATGAGGCACTGGAACAGGTTGCCCAGAGAAGTTCTTGATGTCTCAACCTGGCTGTGTTCAAAGCCAGGCTGGATGGGGCTTTGAGAAACCTGGTCTGGTGGGAGATGGCCCTGCCAATGGCAGGGGAGGTTGGGACTAGATGACCTTTGAGGTCCCTTCCAACCCCATAATTTTCCGTGATTCTACCAATTCTGCTCCATTTTATAAAACAGGAGAGGACACAGAATGCAATGGTAGCACAAAGAGCAAAACAATTTCAACTGCAACATACAAGAAACAGCTTAATGAGGCACAGGCATTCTTCCTACTGACTAAATAGTTCTGCAGCTGACTAGCACAGCATTGACAGCCTCCTCAGAATACAGGGTGTTCTCCGCCTCTGGCCTTAGCCAGCGTAGAAGGACAAGTACAAGGTCAAAGACAAAATGTGATTTATCATCATTTTGGCAGAAGGTGATGCTTGTGATGCTTGTACATAATAAGTCCTGAACTTGGTTATGTGTAGCTGTTCCTAGCTTTTTTTCTCATTACTCTTCCTCTCCAGCCCTGTTCTCATGTTTACAGAGTTTGTGCTCACTACCTCTTTGAAATAAAGGGGATTATTAGAATTTAAGGCCAGAAGCAGTCCTGAAATCACATAGGCTGACCTTCCTTACATCTTCGATGCTTATATCCTCCACATACCAGAGCTCTGGGTAAAGTTGTCCAGATGGAGCTTGTTTTCAAGAAAGTGTTGAGGATTAAAAATTTACCATTTGTTGAGGAATTTTGTTCCCCAGTTAATCAATGCTGCTCTTACAGATTGTATCACTCCTTTTGTTTAAAATTAACATTGGCTTAAGCTCCAAGCCACTGTTTCTTGTTACATCATTCTCAGGTACTTTACAGAGCTGTTGCCAGGCTGGTATTTTCTCCTTGTGGAGATACTTAAGACTTGTAACATGCCACTTCTCATTTTTATTTATTTTAATACTTGTATGGACTGTACTTTCAAAGCATTTCAGTGTCAGGCATGTTTCTCCAATCATTGATTCATTGTTAGGGTTCCCATCAACAATTTTTTTAACTTTTCAGATGCTTTAACAATTTATTAATTAACGCTTTACATTCTTTGCCTTGCATAATACTTTCAATACAAGATTTTCACACTGACTGTTGATTTCTTTGTCCTCTACTACTCCAAAACGGTTTTCAGTTCTCTGCTCCCCCTCACACCCTGTCCATTGTTATAGATAGGTTTCTTCTTTGATAATCTTGGTTTATTTAGCTGTATTATTAAAAGCAGAAAAACAACCCACACAAGACTTAAATCTCTAAGAATGGATCCAGATTGCCAAAAAAACCCCAGTGTCTCATAAAACTCCTCTGTTTTAATTTTTGTTCTGTTAATTGTTGCAGTGCTGATGACAGCATGAACAGCAGTCATATGCTTCTTGTCTCTTTTCATTAATCTTTATGTTATCCAATTTTACACTAAGCTCACAGTGAAACGTGAAAGAGCCCAGGAGCAAAAGAATCTGGTCTCATTTACCATTCTCCCATCTTCCTAACAGAATGACTAAACAGTAACAGGAGCAATGCCCTGGTCCTAAAAGGTCTATCCACAGATACTCTCTGCTGCCTTCTTACCTTACATCCTGCTACAAACAAGCACGGGCCTAGAATTTTCTATTTTCCTGTATTACCTGTTCATCACTCTGCACTGTCTGAAACCAGCATAGAAAGGGTTCTGTGTCCCTCTGGAATAAAATAGTTAATTCTAAAAACCAGCAGTTAGTGTTTGCTCTCGATTTGTAGCCCTGTAATCTGTGTGCATATGTGGCCAGTTATTATTGAATTAATTCCTTCCACTTCAGGTAGGTCTCTATAGACTAAGGTGTATTTTAAGGTTTTTTTCTTCCCCCTTTGTAGAGATTTTGAAACAGAGTCTGGAAAAGTTTAAACACACAAACCCAGTGGCATTTATTGAGCATGAGTAATTTCAGTTATTTAATTACACCCAAGGCAAATGGCAGCCAATGGAACTGATGTGTCTGAAGTTTTGTTTATTGATGCCCTTTCAGGTAGCCAATAAAAAAAGTATTTCCATAGGCCTGTGGCAAAACTTATTTAGAAAAGGAAAGGGAGAAAGAGGGACAGAAGACAGGAAAGTGATCATTAGAATAGGCACTGCTTTGGTGGTATGTTTGTTATATAATAGTGACAAGGTAGAGCATATATCCCTTCTACACAACATCACACTATCTTCAGATGGGGAAACACATAGAGAAAATAACATACATGAAAAACAGTGTGAAAATAATGTGTTCTCTTTTCAAATGTCTTTCTGACAGTAATCTTGTGTCACAAACAGAATGATGACACAAACAGCCACAGCCTCCAGTTTGTGTCGAGGCTTGCACACAGAAAGGGACTGAATTTCTGGTGTGCTGCAGGCACACCTGCTGTGCTCCTCATGGTCACCAGGCCAGTCACAGGGTTCAAGGGCAATTTCACTGCATCATGTGGCTCTTACCTCAGAGAGCTCACTAGATACTTAAACATACCAGCAGTGCCACACTATCAGATATTTCTGCTGCTGGGGAATGTTCTGTGCTCCACTGGGATCACCGGTGACGCCATGACTTCTTGATAAACTGATTTCCAAAACACCAGGGGTTTCAGCAGAGAATCCTTGGATGCATCCCAGCTGCTACTCAAATGGAATTTCTGTGAATACTTTTAAGAATTCACAGAATAGGTTGCTCATAGATGTCAAGCTAGTTGAAACTCTCCTGGAGGTTAAAGGCTTCCATGTGGGTAATCACAACAAAACAAAAACAAAGCAGGAAGACAGAAGTCTGCATTACAGAAAATGTTATATTATACTTCCTTTCAGAGAACAGAACTTTATAAAACTTGCAAAATTCACAATAGGAACAACGATAATACACAGGTAAAATATATCTGTTTTTAAATGTTTAAATAAATATCTGAAGTCTCCTGTGAGATAAAAATTGTTCTGTTGGTCTAGATGAACAAAGAAACTTCCTTTTAGTTTTTGCATCTACAATTACATTTACCATTTTCATAACAAAAAAGACTAGAAGTGGCTCTCTAACACTGCCATTGTTTGCAGTAGTAGGTGTTCTCTGGAAAGCGACCCTGCAAAGTCCATACAGTTTCTAATCAGGAACAATTCCAACATATTCTGACTGATGTCAGTCTATCTTACACAAGATGTTGATGCTAGCAACCCTTTCAAGTCTCATTTCAGTACATCTGTTTCTGATCAAAACACATAATCTCTTTATGCATTAATGTCTCCTTTTAGCTTTTCTATTCATCACTCTGAATATGCTGTAGGGACTCAGCTGGCAGGAAATTAAGCAAACCTGTCTACATCCTTTCTCCTCTTGCTGCTTTCCTTGCCTTGCTTCTCCATACCTACATGTAATTTAAGAAATACATTGATTAGAATTAATGTCTTAGTAAACTCTAATGTAGCAGCTCTTCTATCCCAAGAAAGCATGGATCTTTTCCACAGATATAAATAAATACTGTGTTTTTGAGGTTTACACAGTTTTGCAGGAAAAGGTAGCATTACATCAACAGGAGTCTTTCAAGAGTAAATGCCAAACAGAGCATCCTATAGTGGCTATTTTAGCCAAATTTACTTTATGGACAACCTTTTACTTCATCCTTTCCTCTCCTAAGAAACAAGTGACTAAGCAGATCATATGTGCTTGTTTTCTAAAAGAATCAGAATTGCCAACATGTTATATTCAGTGTATTATTGAAAATAATAAATCTGGGGCAATACATTAGGGACAATGAAGTAAATCTCCAAAACACAGCCCTTGTTTCAAAATGAAAGCTAACAGTGAATACATTATTTTCCAAGGTGTTAACTGTGAGTGCTTTTTTGCCTTTTTCAGAGCCATGTAGCACAGGGTATCAGCAAAGATGGTATACTGGGTTAGAAAAACCTACAGTCAGTCTAAGTTTAAAATCACTACAATTATTGTACGTAATTTTAGATCTCTTTGATTAAACCAATTTTAAGGAACAATTCCAAATATTCTTCTGCTATGGTAATGAAAGGTTAATTCTCGCAGCATTCCAAATAATAATCATGATCTCTCCTTACTAGACCAGAGTTCTCTTCCAAAAAAACAATAGTACTAAACAGTTCAGTTATCACAGGGCTTGGGAGTCTGGGGAATTCATTCCTGACTGGAAGCTGAAAGCTCACTTACATTTTTCCAACTTAAAAAATGAAGATCCAGGAAATTACAGAACTGTTACTCTAACCTCAGTACCTGGAAAATTACAGAGAAGATCATATTGGATGCTATTGAAAGGCATTTAGAGAGCAAGGAAGCAATGAAATCATCAGGCACAGTTAAAGTCCTGTCTAAGTAATCTGATGTCATTCTGCTGTAACATCAGCTGCCTAGTGGGTGAAGGAAAGACAGTCAGTGAAGGTTTTCTGGATTTAAGTAAGGCTTTCAATGATCTTTCTCATAGCATCCTTCTGGACAGGCTTCCTAGAGAGCGGTGGATGCCACAAGTCTGTCAGTTTGAGAAGCATTTGTACAAGGCCCTTAATAACCTGCTTTAACTTTTGGTTAAGTTTGGATTGATGATTGCCAAAAGGACTTTCCAACAAGAATTATTCTATTCTAATTTTATAAGAAATTTAAACTGTATTTCAAATATGAAAGAAACCTTAAATTGTTTGTGTAGCCTCATGAGACATCAGAAGAGGAGGTGAATGCTGGCCAAAAGGTCATCTGTTCTTGGACCCACTTGAACAGGCTAGCTGAGGTCAATGAGTTTGGACAGTGTCACTGAGAATAGGATTTACCTCATAAAAATGCAACGGCTGTGGGCTGTTTGTGTTACATAATAACTCTTTAGATAAACCTGTTAGAAAAAGTCTCTCTTAAAAATACAGTCATTTATGGTAATGACTACTTTCCTAATACTCTATTAGCAGTGCTGCATTCCTCGGCATGTTATCTATGTAATCATCTAGAAGAATGTCCCAGACAGTTCTACATGAAATTCCAGTTCCTGCTGGGCAGCGGGGTGCTTTTTAGATATCTGAATAAACAACTTCGGTGTAACATGAAACATGAACTGACAGTACTTAGCCTTTCCTACATCAGGAATGCAAGTATTGAAAAAAGTATTATGCATGTTCTAATGATGTATGGTAATGTAATGGTACTTAATAATTTGAAACTGAAAAATCAAAATATATATGATAATTTAAATGAGTAAAATCCTGGGGAAAATCAACCTACTCTTATTTTTAATGCATATGAGAATTGCAATATATTGCCCCTTAAGATATGGTCAAAGTTTTCAATCAACATAGATTGAAGCAACCTACTGGAGGACGTGAGATAACCAAAAGGGAAGCTCTACCCTACAGGTTATAAGGTTGAAAATAAGGAGAGGTAGTACAAGTTATCCTAGGCCATTCACTACAATTAAATTTCAAGGTTACATGATGCTTTGATAATTTCCTTTCTTATTTTGTGAAACAAGTTTGACTTAGCCTTGGCCATACTGTGACACAATGGCAGCTCACTCAGTACTCCATCAGAGAATGACCAGTGAGATGTACAATGTAGAAAGATGATAGAGGCTTCTTAAATGCCAGGATGAGATCCACTCGTGGATAAAACTTACAAATATGCTCAAGTATATAAGGCAGTGAAATGTGCTTGTTGAGGAGAGTGTCCTGTGAACCAGCCCATAACAGCACTGATGATGGGAGAACCTGCAGGACATTTAACTGTCCCTTTCCTGGCAGAGCTTCACCTGGAGAATGCTGTTCAACAGGTCTCTTGCATCTCCCACTGCATACAGGGGATTGATGCTGCTGGACATTGGTATGAATGTAATCTACCTCACCAAAAAAAAAGCAAACCCTGAACAAAATAAAGAAAAAGCCCAAGGTCTAGATTTTCTGCACTTTAATTTTTTCATTGTAGAAAACTTACTGTTCTAGAAGCAAATTGCATTTCTTCTGTAGAGCAAATTTTGTTTTTGTTAACAACTTCTCTGATTTCTTCTTCTATGTGAAGGACAGGATCAACTTCTTTCTCATTCATTGTTTTAGAAAATCTTACCTCTATGTACACACTCTCCCAGTATCTAATCTTCCTAAACCAAACAATTTAAACACTTTCTCATGTCACATTTTCTTTATGCTTTGAATAAGCTTTTGAATCCATTCTTACATTCACCTCATTTATTAAGATATGATAACCAAGGCTGAATGAACTCATTTACAGACTGGGACAGGAGAAAATTTTCTGGAGGATGTTGGCTCTGTAACTGTTGACTTCTCTCATTCAGCTTGTGGCTGCTTCCAGCCCTAAGCATTACAATGCTCCCATTGTTACTTTCTTCTAACTCTTCAATAGACCAAAATTTTAAAAATGAAGTTGCTAACAATGGAAGTATTCTAACATCCCACCCCTTTCCTCATTTCAGACAGATTCCATTAATTCCATTATTTGTTTTGAACAGTTCATTAATTCAGTGGCATTAATTGGTAATAGAGTAGGAGGGCTTAGAGGAAAGGTTTCCAGTTGCTAACCTTCTAGTTACTGTACAATTACTGGCCCTCTGGACTTCGGTTCTCAAACCAAGTTTTACTGCCTCCATGTTCATGAGCTCCTCAGGTGCAAGGCTTACTCATGATTAAGCCAGATACAATTACAGTATGCCCACACTCAGACTTAATAGAATAAATAGCTGATCGAGCCAGTCCTGTGATTCACCTGTTTGGCCACCCACAGGAAACAATCACCCACATTGCAGTACTCAGTTTCCCCAAATACCTTGCAAGAACAGGGTCCACAGCAGGTACTATGTTAGGATTGTGAAATTTTTTTATCCTGTAAACAGTTGGAGGGTTTTTTTCCTCTGTTTGTAGTCTGAGCACCCAGGTATAGACCAGCCCCTCACCTTGATCATCCCCCCTCTTGTGTAAATGTTGTTTTAGAAACACAGATGCTATGGCCCCTACACTGTGGAACGTGAAAATTAGTCACAATGATGATTGTTATGTGTAGCTCCCTGAAATTAAGGATGAGATACTTCTCAAATAGCTAAAGCTCAGAAGAACAAGTTTGGTGCCCATTCCCAAGCAGACTGCAGAGGTAGTCCCTTTGCCAGCCCAATTTCAAACTGTTTGGTTATCCCCGACCTCACAGGATGCCACTACCAGAAAAGAAGGAAGCCAAAAGCCTGGCAGCAGGGCGAGAAGGATCAGCAGTTGGTGTGTTGTGTCTTGGGATGCAACAGCACACCACTGGGGTGGAGTGGGCAGACCAGGAGGGCTCAGCCTCACCCTTGTCTGTGCCTCAGGCATGCAGTCATCTGTACCTCCTTGTGCTGAGCTTAATTCGTGTTCAGTTCGTGTTCAGCTCACAACAACACATCAAGAGCCCATCCCGCTGAAAACAGATATTTTTCTCAGGTTTGTTCTCTGCAGCAAACTCACATATCTTCTTCAGCTTGCAGCACAGCAACATTAGCATTAGTGCTGGCACAAGGAAGGTGACAGAGTAAATGTAGGTGAGTTTGGACACAGGGAGAAGAGTTCTACCCTCAGTGGCATTCAAAGCACATAACCTCACCTAACTGTGGCCACAAAAATTCAGCCTCACAGAGGCCAATACAGCTTTTCTTTGGCTGATTTTCTTTCCCTAGGACTTTACATGGGCATGATGGAACATTCCTGTAATCTCTGTTTTACTCTTCTCCACAGTCACACAATTTAAAAAGGTTTTAAATTTTGTCCTTCTCCATAAACATTTCAGCAGAGAAGAGACAGAGATGATATGTGATAATCATGGGTGTGACACACCAAATTTCTGGTTGCAATTGGGCCAAAGTTCAGAATATGGCTCCCTCAAGAACACAAGCTATTAATGATGGCAAGAGAGTCCTGTGATCTCTGTTGAGTTTTCCCTCACAATTTGAAGCTGCTGAATTCTCAGTTGTCAAATTACCTGTGCCGTTGAGCTGTAGGGTCCTGTAGTTTGCTTTTAGCATTTTTGGAGTGTCCATTTCTTAACATCCAATGATATATGAAAGGAAAAACTGTTTCCAAGCTGTCTGAACACAACAAGTTTAGGGCAGAAAATAGGTAAACATCAGGTGGGGATAGCATACTAAAAATACTCAAAAACACACAAAAAAAATTGAAGTAAAATGCAGAAAGTTACAGCAAGCATTCTACATACATTTTTTGCTGCAGGAGGTTGATTTCATCCAGACACCTGACCTGAGTCCTGTCACCCTGTAAAGTGTCTAAAAAGAGCTGCAGAGCAGCCCATGATACTTAGGCAACGCCACCTCCATGGTTCTGTGCCATCCCCAGCTGAACTCAAACCATCACCTCCATCTCTTTTCCCCTCTCATGTGTTAATGGCCCTTCCCCTGTTCCTGGGATAAGGCTACCCCACCTGAGTTAAGACTACCCAAGTGGAAATCATGCTTCTGCAGGAAATGTGGGTGCAGAAGAGTGGCAGGGAATTGCAACATTTAGCTAAGGATGCAACTTGGCTGAGTTTCAGGGACAGCCTGTTGGAGAGTTGCTGAGTGAAAGGCAGCAAGCGCACACCTCTCTCCCAAACTGCTTCCTCTTTTAAAGAAAGGCAGCTTTCTTCAGATGTTGTAAGAAATCTGCTGTTCTTCCCATAGTCTTATTTATACTCCACACAGGACTTCCAGAACATATTTGCAACAGTAGATTTCAAAGATAAACAGCAGATTTATAAGGTGAGTACCAAATACTGTCAGGGGCTCCAATTTACCTCCACTTCTTTTCACTTTCTTTCTCTTTCAGGTATATTTTGTCCCTGTCTGCAGAAGCAGGAATAGTATTAATGACAGGAGAACGTGGAGGTTTGCTTGAAACTTTTCTGCTTTAAATTCCAGGCAAACTTTTCTCTTGTGTCGCTTTCTGACAATAGCAACCCCATCTTAACATGCTTAAAACCAGCCCTGGCTAACAGCTGCCCATGACCTTCAGATGTCTTAAGATGTTCTTTCCAGCTGTTTGAGCCATCAAAAAAAAATATATCAGCAGAGAGACCGAAAAGGAGCCATCATCATAAGATCTCTTTAATACTGATTTCTGTTACGCCTACTTAATAATCCCTGCAGGTAATTGCTGTCCTTGAATGAAAATTTGATCATTCTGTATCAGCAGTAAAAAACAAGTGAGAGCCCATGAATCAGGCTGTTGTTTAATATCTCTCATGCTACTCAACTGAATGAGCATGCAAAGCACACCAACCCAAAACTGATGTGTGAAATTCAGTTAAGTTACAGGTCTCTTGCTAAAAAGACATAACAAAGCCGCAGCATCATCTAGCTGTCACCATAAACCAAGGATGGCAGCTTCATTCTCTAATCATGACCAGAAATCAAAGAAAACTCATTTAGATTTGTAAAGCATGAGTTGGAATGATTGTAATCTGCTGCAGGTTTGGCAGGCTGGCTTGAGCAGGGTCTCTGGGTACAGTCTGTCTGCTGAAGTGCATGAGAATAAACCCTATGAACTCAGAGAGTCTCACTGCCCCTGTGGCACACAGGACTGATTCTTTGCTCTCAGAGGAATTGTCTGCTGGGAGGGAGCTGTATATGAACAAGTGTGAGAACCGTAGTGACTGGGAACATGAACCTCTGTTGCCTCCTTGCATCTGGGGCAGTCAGGATGAGGGTCTGTCTTTGTCCAAGGAGATGAATGAAGGGCCGAGGGAGACTCCTGTAACTCAGTATTTTATACCTGCCTGTCATGACCCTCACGTGAGGGTCTTAAGTTCAGGTTCAGGTTAGGTGGGAACGTGTGTTCACACAAGCAAACCTAATTTATGTTTCACTGTTCTGTTGATGGTTGTGACCAGCCTTTCCTTTAGGGAAGCAAAGATGCTTGTGTTCTTAGGACACTTAAGAGAAATATCAGACAAACACAATTTGGTTTAGTCCTCTTAGCTGAAGAATAGCCCCTTGAAAAGTGATTAAATATCAAGAGTCTGACTTTTGACCAGGAAAAGGCCTAGAAGTGGTAAAATCCTGTCCTGCCCAGTCAGAACAAACTCTCTCACTCCCTAACAATACTTTAGGTGCCTTGAAGAGTTGGCCCATTATCTTTACTCATAAATGTCCATTTCCTGAAGTTCAATCAGAGCCTCTTGAGTTCCAGATTGTGCCTACTGCCTCTTGTCCTGTTGTTGGGCACCACTGAAAAGACCCTGGCTCTGTCCTCTTTGCATCCTTTCCTTGGATATTTGTGCAGATTAATGGATTTCCTCCAGAGCCTTCTCTTCTCCAGCCTGAAAACTCCCAGCTATCTCTGTCTCTCTTCATACAAGGGATGCTCCTGTCCCTTAATAATTTTCATGTTTCTTTGCAGGACTCTCTCCAGTATGTCCATTTGTACTGGGGAGTCCAAAACTGGACACAGAATTCCAAGTGTGGCCTCCATGAGCTGAGTAGAGGGAAAAGATAATCTCCCTTGACCTGCAGGTAAAACTTTGTCTAATGCAATCTTTTTTGTGGCAAGAGCACATTGCTAGCTCAAATTCAAGCTGGTGTCCAACAGAACCTCAAGGTCCTTTTCTGCAAAGCTGCTCCCCAGCTGGTGTCTCCCAGAACATATTGGTGCATGGGATTTCTTCTTCCCAGGTGGAGGACTTGACCCTTCCCCTTGTTGGACTTTATGAAGATCCTATCAACCTATTTCTCCAGCCTGCAGAGGTCCCTCTGGATGGCTGCATGGCTGAAGTTAATCTGAGCCCATCCAGAGCATATTGTGTATAACCAGTAAGATGGATTGAGGAAAAGATGTTTCTTTTTCTTACCACACCATTGTATTTATCTCAGGTGTATACTAAAGTGACATTAATGTGGCAGCAGCTGTGCTGCCAAGTACAGCTATTTCCTTGGGCAGCTCAGCTCTGTATCACAGTTCCATCTTATACAAAATGGGAGCAATAACACTAAATTTTATTTGTCTTAGTGTGGCCAATTAGCTCCCAATCTTCAATGATAATCAAAAATACTACTATGGTAAATTACCTTTATGTTCTTCCTATTTGCAACTCTCCATAGGCAAGAGATGTAGGAAATGCTAAAGTGTTATTGTGCGTGGCAAAGAAGGAGAATTATTTACGCACAGAATTTGCTGTGATGAACCATTGCAGGGGGCAACTTTGCCCTGGCTTTAGCAATGCTTGTTTATGCCTAAGTGGACTTATGGTTCTATCTCTTAACACTTACACTAACAAGAACTTTCTCTCAATTAGAATTTGATCATGAGTTAGCTAATTTTACATGAAGATTCATTCCTGCATTTCCATTTTCTCCCTTCCCTTCATAACACAGCCAAGAGCAAAAAAAATGGTATTTCATAGAATCATAAAGTCATAGAGTGGTTTGGCTCGGAAAAGACCTTAAAGAGCATCCAGGTCCAAACCCCCTGCCGTGGTCAGGGACACTTTCCACTAGTCCAGGCGCTCAAAACTCTGTTCAACCTGGCCTCGAATGCTTTTAAGGATGAGGAATCCACAATCTCTCTGGGAAACCCGTTCCTCTGCCTCAACATCTCACAGTAAAGAATTTCTTCCTAATGTTTAATCTAAGTCTCTCTTTTTTAATTTAAAACCATTCTACCTGTCCTGTCATTATCTGCCTGTGTAGAAGGTGACTCATGCCTTTTAAAATAGGCTTTAGGTACTAAAATGCTGCAATGAGGTCTCCCTGGAGCTTTCTTTTCTCCAGGCTGAACAACCCTGGCTCCCTCAACCCAGCATCATAGAAGAGGTGCTCCATCCTTCTGGTCATCTTTGTGGCCTCCCTCCCAGACCCTTCTAACAAGATTTGAGGATACTGTTTGTATTATTTTCTTGTTCAGACATTTTCAACTGCTATTCAACTTTGGGAAGTGAACTCTAAATATGGAGCATACCCAAAACTTCTTACTTATAATCTATTCTTTGGTAGAACAATCTCTGACTCAACCTTTTTATTTGAAAATTAAAAATGTCTAGCTCCACATAAAGTGTATTTTAGAAATTTAGCCTGAGGTCTACGAAGCAAGAAATCTTGCTTCATGTTCTTCATCCTATAAAGTCTTGTAAAGTATACCAGATATGAAAACAATTAAATATACTCAGTTGTGGTGGTTTTCAAAATTATATACTAATGGGTCTCCTCCATGACAGGCTTGCTGACATTTTTAAAGAATGGAAATAACAAATAACTCAAGTAAGCCAACTCTTCTTGATAAAAAATATATTCCGGGAATAACAATGGAGTGAGGAAGGTGATATTCACAAATCCTTCTCTGGAGAATTCAAGCACTATCTCTCAACAGTTCAGTAAAATCATTGAAGAGCAATGTGGCCAAGTCCCCAAAAGGTGTGAAGTCCTGGCCATATTGATAACTCTGGCTACCTTTGCAACTCCTACTGTTTTCTGAAGTAGAAGATGTGGAGAACAGTCCATTCTCATAGTCAGTTGAGGATAAGGAAAAAAAGTTGAGATAATGAAAAATACAGGGGTAATGGAGGGATTTTTGATGAAAGAAAGAAAGCAAAAGGCCTTCAGAAAGAGGGAAATATTTAGTGAGTAAACAGAACTGAAGACACAGACCAGAAAAAAAAATCAGAAGTAAAAGAACTCCAAAATTCTTAAGAAAAGGAAAAGAGAAGGAAAGAAAAGGAAAGAAGAAAAGAAAAGAAAAGAAAAGAAAAGAAAAGAAAAGAAAAGAAAAGAAAAGAAAAGAAAAGAAAAGAAAAGAAAAGAAAAGAAAAGAAAAGAAAAGAAAAGAAAAGAAAAGAAAAGAAAAGAAAAGAAAAGAAAAGAAAAGAAAAGAAAAGAAAAGAAAAGAAAAGAAAAGAAAAGGAGACCCAACAAACAAAACAAGAATATTAAGAGGAAATAATCCTGAAAATCAATGTAACTCCAGTCTCTCATTTAGTCTTTAGGGAGCTGTATTTAAAGTATTAGAAATTTTTATCTCATTTGGAAGTGGGTTACATACAGTAAATAATACCCTTATACTTGTGGAATAATGTTCTCAGTTAGAACTGAGCTACCACAGGTCCAGCAGTTCCAGTAACCGTTCTTGACATGTTAAAAATCCCTTCTGGATTTCCGATTGAAAAGCATCCCTAATGCTGAGATCTGGAAGCATTCAGTTCATACTGCAAGTGAAGCTGGTGAGGTCAAAGCAGATAGCAGATCTCCAAAGTGATACTGGGGCAAGCAATAGAGTTGAATTCCTTTTGTTTTCTGTAACTACAATTTATCTGAAGTGCAAATATGAAATAAATGGACACTTTCACTGGAATCCCAAAGATGTCACCTGCTCAGAATTATTTTTCTTCCATTTTAAACAGGGAAATACAATAAACCTCCTTTAAAGGGAAATTGAAAGGAAAATGTGAATTGTTAAGTCTTGTGTAGTATCTCAATGCTGTTGTAGTTCTTGATTCAAATGCAACTGTCTTAATATTTACCGTAATATAGAAAAGGCTCCCAAGTGAGTGAAATTGCTGTTAAAAAGTAGACTACTTGCAGAGAAATCAAAGTTAAAATGTGCACCTCTAACTATTTCTGCTTTTTGAGGTCATAAGAATCACTAACCTGCAATCATTATTTGCTTGGACTAGTCACACATCATGTTTAGTAAGTAAGAAGTATCTTATCACAGGGACATCCTGCTAAGTGACTGCTAAGAAAAGAAATTTCCTTGAAGCAAAACATGCAGGGGCAGGCACCCAATATAAGTGCAGAGATCTGTATGTCACTGGTCAGAGAGCCAACAAGTTCACTCTGTAACTGAGAGAGGCACTCAAAGCAGGCTGAAATCCTGTCTGGAGCAGTAAGTATCCCACTGTAGACCATTGAGAAAACCTGACACTGAGCAGTGTCAGTGCCTAATACTTATATGATGAGAATGAAGGGAAATCCACTGCCTGATGTCAGAAATTAACTGGGCAGTTTTAGTTGGAATCAAGCAGCTGGCCTCATGTACAGAAGTATGCCTGGTGTCTGTTGCCATTGTTTGTATGTTTTTCATGATCCTGCATTTGTTTATGAGATTTCTTTATTTTTTACTGTTTGTGTAATTAATTTAAAGCTTGATAACTTTGTGAACTATATGGTAGTATACTCTAGTTATAGGGAGGAATCAGCCTCCATGACCCTTCCTGGCACACTGTACATATAATTTAGGGCCACTGACTCTTTCACCCCTCTGCATTAACAAAAGAAAAGGCTAACATACCTCCCAGCTTGAAAACGAGCTCTAAATATAACGGTATTAACAAACACTGACATCACCTGTATATAAGGAATGAGGGAAAAGCATTTTAATGTGTTCTTCAGTTGCATCACTTTCCTGAACAAAGAGCCTTTAGACAAGGTAAAATACAAAGGGTCTGTAGAAGGAAACAGCTCCACTTGAGCATATTGTTAGGACATCACTGCTCTAAATAGAGGAATTTATTCACTTATCTATGCATCATTAGCATCATTTGCCTCATACATCTGGAAGCTGATAGCAATCAGTGGTGTCTGTAATTTTGCTATTATTAAAACTTCAGATCTGGCTATAGAAAACAATAGAAGACATATTGAGTGAAGATTCCATGCAGACAAAGTTTTTGTCTGAATGAGAAACACCACCACTACAGATTGACTGTATGTCCAATGGGAAAAAAAATCTTGAGAAAGAGGCAGTTGTAAACTATTTGGATATTTATGGACTGGAGAGAGAAATGTCAACATGGAAAATTGCCACTAAACAACTTAGCCCTACCTGCTGCTCTTGGAAAGTGCCGAATTTCTGCATTCATTCAGATGCTGTGGTACAGGAAATGCTCATTTCTAATGAGTGTGCCAGTCAGTCTTATTCTAGATTAGCTAACTCTCCACAAAGAGCCAAATTATAAATCTCAGTAAAATTGGACCACACGACATTGCTATAGAAGGTCATGATGGGAAGACAATTCTGTGGTTGGAACATGTAAGAACAAAGACAAGTGCAATTTACTGTGTTGAGGTCCAGTAGTATTTTCTTGTGCAATTTTGGACAGTATTTAATTTGAACTCTTAAGGGTCTTCAAATCTTGTGCTCTTGATTTGAAAGTAAGCTCCCTCTGAACTATGGGAATTTTGAATGAGTCTTCATTTCAACTCCTTGAATCTTACTATTGCTAGGATGAATAATTATGTCCCACTCCATAGGATATGTCAAGGGTTTTGACATCTTTGCATAGTTAAAGATATAGAAATATGAAATGTTAATGGCAACTCAACAGTCAAGATAAATGGACAGGAAGCTAGATGAAAGCCTGTTGTATATTGCACACTCCTGAAACCAAACATGAGGAAGGTTTTCAGCTAAACTGACCACATGATTTGGTCTTACAGACCAAGATGCAATCACAAATTGGGAGCATATGTCCAGCATTGTACATCTGCATATGTTTCCACTTAGTAAGGAAAGCTTTTACCAGAACAGTCAGGGAATAGGAGCTCTATAGTACAGGACTTTTGATGAGCTTCATCTGTTGTCTAAACGTACCAATTCTGATATTGTTCTTTTAGAGACAGATGCTGCAGAAGAGTTGAGTGTTAGAGAAAAAGCTCGGTATTTTCAAGATGTTTTACATTTACAAAGCAACTTCTATCAAAGGTATGAAAGACAGAAATATGGAGAAATGTAAACCCATTGTCTTCTCTATTCCATTATTCTATTACCCCTCTAAATAGCTGAGCAGAGTCAGCAGCCACCTATATATATGTGTATATGTATATGTATATGTATATGTATATGTATATGTATATGTATATGTATATGTATATGTATATGTATATGTATATGTATATGTACACAAATTCTATTCTCTCTTTCTTCTCACACTTAACTTCAAAGGTAACTTTGCAGTTCTGAGTCTTAATTTTTTGAATTTGCTAAATGCATTTAATTTCTCCTTTTTTTTTCCCAGTTCAACATGTTCATTATTATTCTGCAGCATTCATATTTTCCTCAGAGTAGAAGCTTGATTCATATGTTGCTTCTCTTTGAAGCAGGGAGATCTGAATACTAACATGGCCCAACATGAACAGGTACTGGAAATGTCAACTATAATTTGACAGTTTATGAAGTAAATTAGGCAACTATTATGAGAAAAAGCTTTTAATCTGACACCACTCAGCTAAAAACATCATCAAGATATAAAAGTGTCCCTAAAAGACTGCCACCAAACTGATATTCACCTTTCATAAGTACTGAAAGGAAAATATTATTACAGAAGCTGAAAGTGAATTCATCCAAACGAGTGTGCACACATGAATATTCACAAAGTGATAGGCACACAGATATGAATGAGGCCAAAGCTCAGAATCCTTTATATGCTTTTCTAGAGGACTACATTTATTTTTCTAATCTTCTCTAAGGAAATTGCTGTCCCTAGTAGGCACTGTGGGAATAGCCAGGAGTCATTGTCCCCCTTCAATGATCAATAGCTTTTCTAGCTCGCATTTTTCTGTTTCATTCCATGTCCTCATGACCACTTCTTTGTCTGTAATGAGAAATCAGAGCTCTTTTTTCCTTCTACCTTCCTCATCTTGTGCGGGATTTTTTCATCTCTGCATTCTTTGGAGTCACTGAGTTCATAGGGAGAAACATAAATATTGTATCTGCCTTTAACCCCTCTGATCCTCTGCTATCTTCTGTTAAGACTTTTTAAGGTTAAGGCAAAGAAATACTTCACACTGTGTCTGGCAGACCAGTTACTGAAGACTGTTGTTTTCTTCTGTTTATGCCTTAAGCAGAAAACAAAAAGAAAAAGGCCTGGCAAAATCTGATGCGTGCAATGTATTGGATCCATCCTCATGTCACAATGTTTTAGGGTTTCCTGTCACATTTGCTACATGTCTCTGGGAAACATCTCTTTCTCACATATGTACTGGCAGCCTTTGAACTGAAAGAGAATCATGAGATTCAGCTTTCATTGCTCATTTTAGCCATGGGCTGCCCAAGGATGCTGATCAGGAAAAACTCAGCCACAAATGGAAAATTCATAATGTCTCTTAATCCCATTCACTTGGTTCTCTGCCGTGCCAGGATTTCAGTATATATTAATGAAAATAATTTGCAGTACTAGTCTAGTAAATATGGGAAATGTTGGACCTAACAAATCATTGATTCTTTCCTTTCTTTTCCACCTACTTAAATTGAGTTGTGGCTTGAAAGAGTAATGAGTGCTTTTATTCTTTTAGTACTGAGTACTTGTGATAATGCCTGGAAGCCCCCCAACATTGTTCTGTTAGACAATACACAATGTGAAACAATGTCTATTGTCTTGTGTATTGTCTGACAAACAGAAGAAGAAATAGTTTCTGGAAAGGAAAATTGGCAAAGACAAAGCCACATAGCAGTAGAAGAGCAGGAATAATTGAAACCACATCTTCAGATGGAATGATTATCGTGTTTTCTCAAATGAAAAATAAAACATGCATACAGCTCTGGAGCAAACTTAAGGGATTCTAAACAGATTCCTCCAAGCTGTCCTTTCAGCTAATAAAGAAAATATTTCAGATGTTCTTCATTGCTTTGATGAGAAAAAATGAATGCTGGGAGTTAGCAATGCTCTGTTGTCTGTAGCAGGAGCTCATCTTTGCTCTGTTGGCATGACCACAGAAGTCGTTTCCCTTTTTGCAATAGTCAAGCCAAGGCTGAATGAACTCAAGTCCTTCATCACCACTCCAATGACAGTTCAGCCACTGATGTGGAACAGACCTTCACTTGCTCATGTATAAATACCCTGTGAAACTCATGACTCCTCCAAGGCTAATGCAACTCCCTATCCATGACACACTCCACTTGTTCAAGGCAAGATTAAGGAAAAATGAACTTTGGACCATGGAGGCCTTTCCTTTCTTCTGTCTCAGACTGTGATGTTTTACCCATTTTAGTTAGGTGTTACCAAGCTCATACATCCTGTGTGTACAATGTGAAAGATTGAAATCTGAGGCAATGCCTTCATGTTCAGTGTAAAATTTATCACTCCCTGCAGGTCTGTGGTCACCTGTACTGTGCAGTGTTCAAGCTGTTTCAGAGGGAGCATTCACCACCTCCTGTGATCATGGTACAGAAACTTTTCCTTCTTCTCATGTTGGCATAAATTACAGACATGATCTAAACTTTTTGGGAATCACTTTTTCTTTTCTATTTTTTATCTCTTTTATTTCTGTCTGTCTTCTATATCTCTATTTCTAGTCTGATCATTATTTCTTTTCCTTCTCTTCATCTTCTCCCACAATGAACAGCACATTTATTAGAAATGTGGAATGCAAGAAAATAGAAAGATGGAATAGATAAATTCTGGTTGTTCTAGCCAGACAGTTCTGGGAACCTATAGTTATCCTCTTGCAATTAAAAATTGCATTTCTGCTGTCTTGCACCTAACCCTCCAATTTGGAGCCCAATTTCTAGGCTCAAGGTTTGGAGATCAATTGCCAAGTCTTGCAGACTTCCTGAATGATACCAAAATTCCTGGCCAAAGTGACTTATACTGGGGTTTTCAGAAGGCTACATTTTTGACATCTCTTTATAGATTTTAGAAAAAGAGAACACCAAAAGTTTATTTAGGTTTAACTTCATAACAATCTTGATAAAATGCACTGAAATGAACTAGATCGGAAAATAACTTCTTGATTGTCTCAAATTTGTGTTCTCAAGTGTAGATTTGAGCTCAGCAGAAAATTTTCCTTTACAGTTAAAATTATTGCATTTCCAGTTTCACATGCACAAATCCTTCTGAAAATACCCAGGCAGTATTATAACTGCAGAGAACAAGGTAGTTTTCAAATCTAGCAGTGCCTGCATGAAGCAACTATACCATGGGGCCCAATTTTAAACTGTATTTTAGTAAGTGAACAAAAGTGAAATGGAGGAGTCTCTGACAATTTTGTGATGTTTTGATGATAAAAATGCCCCTTATTTATTTGATAGAAATTGTTTCTAACTACTTTTTTTTCTCATAATTCTGGGTTGGATTTTTTCAAGCATTTTTCTAGTTGGCTGAAATGCAAAAGTGTAACAAAATTATGAGACTTGGCAAACAAAATTTCGCATAAGTTCTCAATTTCTAGAGGCAAATGTTTTGACTTACTGAGCTGACATAATGAGGAGTTGGGGTAATGTAAGCGGCCCAGCATCTGACCTCTTTATCATAAGGTTTTGAGAGAGAGCCACAAAGGGATTTTTTAAGTAGAAAAACGTTAAATAATTGAGAACTGCTCATTTATGTGCCAGTTGAGAAAATATAACTTCAAATTCAACACAGGATATGGAAAGTAAGAGTTGTAGTACTGCACTCCCCCAAGTGAAGGCCTTTAACACAACACAAGAATATACCTAGAAAATAATGTTTTGTACATGAATTTTCCAGGGAAATCTAAGAATCTCTCCAGGTTTAAAATACTTTAAAAGTCAGTGCTGCAATATTTTGGATAGTTGCATGCATGTCTTGTTGAAGAACAGTGATGATGGAGATCAGTGTGTCTCATGGGCAAAAAGATAGGGTCAAAAGTTTTTAGGAGTCTTCAGTATTAGACAACACCTGTGCAAATGATTCAGCCAGAAGAATGAGCAAATTCTTTAGTAATATTTTCAGATCCAAATAAAACATTATCTTCATTTTATTTTCCTCATAATTTTTAAATTCCTTGGTTTCTTTGGGGTTTTTTGGGGTTGTTTTTTGTTTGGTTGGTTGTTTGTTTTTTGGGTGAATTAGGAATTGATCTGACAAGACTTCCTGTCAATTAAATATAAGTGCAGTGTAACTTTGATGTTATATTGGAATCTTCCTGGCATCTGCATCAATAAAGTGGAAAGGGTTTGGTTCCCACCATGACAGATTACCAACATTTCCATTGCTCCCTTTGTAAACTGTCATAGAGTACTTTTTTTTTACATTCTTCAGCATAGCTACATATCAGTTTCATGTTCTTTTTCAGCTTCAAGTGTAACAGGACTTGAGCATCTTCCTGTTCATTGTTAAGAAATATTTATTACAGCAGTGTGTGGTGTTTCCCACTGTAAAACCTTCTCCATTAATAGGATCTGAAGTCATCATGGGCTCTGTTCCAGGTACTGTGTAAAATCAAGTAAGTAGCAACCCACAGTAACTCACTGCATTGTCTGTGTTTTCTGCACTGAGTAATATGTGGAAAACCCCTGAACTTTCTTCAAACCATTTGGAAAAATACTTATTTTCAGTGAGCTTCTCACTGCTTTAATTTGCCTGTGGATGTTGAGCACAGTATTATATCTGCAGAAATCTACTCAGCAGTGCATGGTGGAAGGTGGAGAGACAAGAGAGAAAGTTAGAACAAGAGGGGTTCCAAATGAACATAAGGAAAAGGCTTTTAATTATGAGGACTGTTCAGAACTGGAAGAGATTTTGGAGGGCTTGTGCAGTTTCTTTCCTCGGAAGCTTTCAAAGGTCAGATTGGAGAAATCCCAAAGCAAACTTGTCAGACCTCATAGGTGACCCTGCTTTGAGAAGGAGAACGGGCAAAAAAACCTCCTGATGTCCCCTTCAACCTGAAGGTTTCATGCCCTTTAGGTCCTGGTTCTCTCTTCACAGAGTCTGTGTCAAACAAAACAGATTGTAACTAGTTTGGCCCATGCTCTGTATCTCCTCCTAAACACAGGAAAAAATGGCTAGAGAGAAGATTCTCACTTCTGTCCACGGGCTTCCCTCACAAACTGTTTTTGGACTCATATGGCAACAAGGAAACAAAAGTTGAACGAAACTTATCTTCTTTGAAATTTCTTCTCTTATAGCTTTATGTTCTCTATCACAAAATACTAATGAAATATAGTATTCCATAATAAAAGCTATAACTTTTTTCTTTTGTTCTAAATGGATAAAACATCACTTGCAGAAAAGTTTAACAGTAGTTAGTCATTTCTGGATTTGTTTCATGTGTTTCCTTTCCTTTCAGTCACTTTTTAAAAACTCTTGTGTCCTTGCTAGATTTTTTTTAAATTTATTGACATGTCAAACTAGTCAAACAGGACTCTCACCATTGCTGACTATTTTTTTATGTGTCACAGGGTTTTTCCCAGGTCTCAAAGGTAAAATATGCACGTAGGTGGCAAATCCAAACAGAGAAGGGTTACTTGTGTGCATACTGAAGTTGGCAAGTGAAGAAAATGCTCAGTGGTTACAAACAAGAAATTCCCACTTCTGTGTGTTTTGGGTGTGTGTTTGATGTGACCAAAACAAATAGAAATACACCAACCACATGTAACAGGGTGTTTTTAGAAGGACAAATGCCCACCACTCTTCCTACTTCTTCCCCTAGCTTCTATTGCTGAGCACAACAGCATATTGTATGGAATATCCTTTTCATCAGCTGGGATCAGCTGTCCCAGCTATGTCCCCACCCAGCTTCTTGTGCATCCCCAAAGTCTTTGCTGGTGGGGCATCGTGAGAAGAAGAAAAGCCCTTGACACTGTCCAAGAACTGCTCAGCAACAACCAGAACATCCCTGTGTTATCAACACCCCTTTAATCACAATTTTAAACCACATCACCATACAAGCTATTGTGAAGGAAACTAACTCTATCCCAGCCCAAACCAGCATATTAAATTAATTTTCTGCATATATTATTGTTCAGGAAGCCTAGATGGCTAAAATGACAACAGAAGATAGTGCAGAAGAAATCCCCAAATTGGTTGTCACAGTAATAATATGAAACAACAGTCCAGCTCCCAAATTTGCAAACTCAGCACTGAATGAAACAATGTGAAACCCTGGAAAAATAATTTAAAACAGCCTACATTAACTACCCAGTTATCTTACTTACATGCTTCTGTATCTTGTTTGCACAGTCTTCGTGCATGCCTACAGAAAATATGCTGGAAATTGTCTGACATTTTCTGTAAGTCTGAACTCTGTAGTTCTCAAAATGCTCTTGAATCTGCTATGCAAATTACCACTAAAAAACAAAGATCATAATAATAATGTAGCGTTTTGTTCCACCATGAACATAAGTTCAGGAGTAAAACCCCACAGTTCCTGAAATAAAAAAAAAAGAAGCAAATATGCTTTGCATAAAAGAGACCTTGGGTATAAGTGTCTTGAAAAAATGATCATATATACACAGACCTTTAAATGGATTTCAGTGGTTAGGAGTCTGCAAAGATGATAATGAAAAACTGTATTGTAAATTGGTGATCTATCTAATTCCTGACCTTCAGCATTGTCACTCTGAATAACAGTCCATTGAAGGAGGAACATGTATCTTTTTTTTCCATTGCTGTAGGAAAAGAATTATTATGCCTAAGTTCTCATGGGCATCACCATTTTAGTATAGTACTATACAAAGTCTGTACTACAGCAGGTGCATTTATGTCCCTCTTAGTTTCAAGGTTTTTAAAATTGGATTCCTTTACTTTTTGTTATGGATCCATGCTGACTGTACTAGTTTTCATACCTTTTGCACAGAGTTCAGGGCATGAGTGGAGGTGTTGCACAGACAAGTAAATTCTAGGCTTCTTTGAATTGTAAGCTATGAGGAATATCTCACAATTTTGAAATTTTTTTCTGTATTTTAGCCCCAGGAAAATATCTTTCTTTAAAGTCTCATTTTCTAACAGGCTGTGAACATTAGTTTCAGTGTTAGGTTGCAATGTGATGCTGAGAAGGGAACTTATTTGTTGCAGAGCTGCTAAACCCCCAAAAGCAGTGTGCAAGTCTACCATATAATAAAAGAAGGAAAAATTTTGATCGTATCTTTTCCTGTCAGGGAGTGGCCTCAAACGAAAGAGTTTTGAAAGACAAATTGTCAGATTATCCCATACTCAAAGAGCTATATGAAAGTATTTAGGGAATGAGCTGTTGTAGTCAAGAAAAAGAATGACAGAAACAGAAAACTTCTTCCTTCCTTCCTTCCTTCCTTCCTACCAAAGAAAATCCAGATTAAGAGGTACTTAAAATATGAAGACAAATATACATTGAGAGGAAGTATTGCATAGCATAGATCATCAAAACTGCTGTCAGAACTACTTATGACCAACAACACAGACACAACTGTTGTAAACTAAAGGATCTATTTCATTAAATATTAGCAATATCTTCTGACCAGTCGATAGGAGACACAGTGGCTGATATGCAGGCACAATTAAATATAAAGATTTTATTAATTTAGCATTCAATTATATGCCTGAATCTTTGGACTCAAATCTTTGGAATATGCTGGAGAGGTAAGATTTTAGAATAGAACTTCCCAAGAAGATACTGAGTTCCTGACTATATCACTTTATCCTTTCACTTTTATTAGTGATCAGTTGTGCTATGGTTCAAAAATGCCCTCACTTTTCAGAATTCATATATATTTGTCTTTAAAGAGGTCACCTATTGTGTATTGTGAGGAGGTAGTTCTGACACGAGATCATTTGTGTTGATGTGTCAAGAAGAGAGCGTCGTGATGATTTCTTTTGTAGTTTGCCAAGGCAATGCTTCAGAGCTCTCCCACCACCCTGTTCACCAACTACTGATACTGGAAAGTCATCTTTAAAATGCTCAAAAATCACTTTCAATGATTCTTGCTTTACTTGACCAGTGTTCAACGTTATACATCAAATAATCTTGAAGGAAAAATGTTGAACAAAGACATAAATGGTAACTCCTGTTTGAAGTGAAGAAGAGGTGTAAAGGCATTGGTACCATATGTAAAAAGCATTTCAAAATATCCTATCCTTGCCCTAGTAGGAGAGCATTGAGGCTGGTTGTGAAAAGGTGGTGGCTAAAGATCTTAGCACAACCTAAAACCTGGACTGACTACAGGTTTTCTTTCAGCATAGGTTCCACCAGACCATGCTGAAACTATTATGCTTTAAGCCCAGGAGAGCAGCTAGGATCACCATGGACTATTTGGTGAGCCACTCCTTCCACCAGCCCTGCCCCATAGAGATGAGTGTTTGTTAAAGGTCAGTTGCTGTAGAATGAAGATCCATACCCTGATATGTGAGGGCAGGCTGTCCACAGCCAATGCCAGCTGTTGACACAATTCTATGAAGCTGACCTCTTGCACATTGACATTTATGATCCATTCCTGCTTATTTCATATGTGGAATAATGTGCAGTCTTCCCAGTGGGAGTGAGTGAGGCCCATCCCAAAGACTGAGACACAGGAGGAAGAGGCATGCCAGCATTCTCAACATCTCAGCAATATTTCCAGAGTATCATGTTAGAATCAGCCAGTTGCTGTTGCTTTAACAGTCCGGGACACTTTGCCCAGAAGACCGAGCAAATTAACAGAACTATAAGCTTGGAAAAAGACCTTACTCTCATCTGAATCCATTGGATTCTGTTCCATGTCTGTCATAAAAGACAATACGAGGAAGCACTATGGACATCCATGTGCAGAAGGAGCATAGATGCAGCTGTGTGTGCATTGTACCTCTGTAAAACCTATTCTTGTCATTTTATTATCCCTCATTTGAAGTGGAAAGAAATTAATTATTTGCCTTGCTATGTCCTTGGGAATTCTAGGAAGCAAGCACTTTCTCCTCAGTTTTCCATCCATGATGCAGACAGAACAATGCATAGTATGGTGCTGCCAAGTGGTTGTCAGAGCAGCCTGACTACACCAATAAAAGAGTGGATTAGTATGTGTTGCAGATATTGGCCCCCTGGAAGCTTGAATTTAATGATATTTTATATTAAAATTTTTAGATTAACTTAGAACTTCTCAGAGATTATAAAGAATCATTCATTCTGATACTATATGCTGATTGAGCTCACAGAGCAGTGTTTCCTAGTCCTGATTCTTCCCAACATACAGTCTCAGTTAATTCTTTGCAACAAAAGAAGAACTTCAGCCAACCAATGCATTTGATTAATGAGTAGGAAGGTGCTCTAAGGACAAGGTTTTCATGTATGCAGAGAGTTGATGGTAGAGCGTGCTGCTTTTGGAGCAGCAGAGAGGAAACAATTTGCAATTATCAACTGAGCATAAAACAGTAGCAAGACCAGAGGGTTTTCATATGGCCCACCTCAGAGATGCTTGCTTATATCTTCACTAGTTTCTTGTCTTGGATTGTAGATTTGTCAGGGCAGGACACAACTCTTGTCAGAGAGTTCTCAGTGCACAACTGACAGCCTGATTTAAATGTTGTAGTTTCAGAGATAAAGATAACCTTATTATTAAATTCAATCGTTAATGGCTCTAAGTATTACCCTAATCCTCTGTGAACCAGGTATTTGTTGAATTGGTTCACTCCCATTTTGGAAGTTTTAAAAAAATCTACTTGAATCACAATAATAATTTAAGAAGTGGTGTAAACATCAAATTTAGTGAACCATGATCATACACTGGTACATGATAAAACTGAGCTGTCTGTATCTGTTTTGCATGTGCATTACTGAGAAAACTATATATGTGCATTGTATTGCAAGCAGCTACAGCAAGGACAGTTGCCTCACTGTCCAACATACATTATTCCAGGAACATGAAAACACAACTTCTTCTCTGTAGAAGAGAGAACTGTCCTGCAGTTTTCACTGAACTCTCAATGACTTCAAAAAACAAGGCCTTGACAATTTGTAGTTTGAACCAGAAATCAATATTTAGAACTTTATACAAACTTTGTATAAAGAAATACCTGAAGTGGATTGCTGTGGAACAATAGATTTAATTTAAAAAATTTAGTGTGGACCCATATGTGACAATACAAACAATTTGTCAACTAATGGCTATTATTACTGCTAGAGAAGCAAACAAAAAAATTGGCTCCTGATAGTTATTTTAGGCACAAAGAAGCAGTCAAGATACTCCATGTTTTTATTGTCAGCAAAATAGATCTCATTTAACTACAAGCAAGTGGATCAAAACATTCATTCTTATCACATTATCATAAACTTCAGCAATGTAGAAGACAGTTTGAGGTTAGCACTTTCAGGGAGGGGAGGAATATCTGCTTTGAAATCATTGCAATATTGTTAGGAGGGAGAGGAAAGACACCTTGCAATAGCAAGGAGCAGCAATACTGTTTCAGAATTTTAGGATATGACTACATCAAAAAGCACAAAACTTGAAGCAAATCTTGAAGCAGCACATTCATGCAGAATATTACAGTGAAAGTGCTTTGCCTCTGTGTTACTGCAGTCATTGCTGTTGCTGAGTCAGAGCCAGATTGCATTGAAATAACTCAAAGGTTATTCCAGTGCCTCCTATTACTTCATCACCTGAGATTCACAAGGGTGCACTTCACGATTATATGTCCAAATGAAAGAGGGTAGGTATTCCACATTTAAGTATTTAATTTAATATTTCCAACAACTGGTGTGCCCATTGCATCTGCCAAATTTCCACACCTCTAGTTTTCTTCTGTAGCCATTTATCTGACAGTTAAATAAAATTATTCTAAAAGTGGTCTGCAGCACTGATCATCAACAAAAGACTGAGGAATCAACTTACTATTGGTAAAATATTCTGCCCCCTTTTGCACAAGGTCTTTTTGCAGGGTGCTGTTTTCTTTAAATACACAAGTCGCTTTAGGAAACTGGAAGTCAAATTCCAATAGAAGCCAGTAAGAAATTTTTTTACAATGGAGGTGGTGAAATACTGGAACAGGTTTTCCAGAGAGGTGATGGATGCACAATCTCTGGAAACATTTAGGGGCTGGCTGGACAGAGCTTTTGGGCAACCTGATCCAGTTGAAGATGTGCCTTCTTAGTTCCTGGGCTACATGACCTTTAAAGGTCCCTTCTTTCTATGATTCTCTATCCTATTTACGTTAGGCAACTCCAAAGTCAGAAAATCAATCATACAGTTCTGATGCTGTTGATTGCAGGGGTTCTGTGCAGGAAGTTTGAAGGCTAAATATCACAGGATGCAATTTTGTGAAAAAAGGCACTTGGAGAGCAAATACCAAAATCAAAAATAGGCCTAGCATTGGTAACTGAGTTATGTTCTGCCTCCTGCCATGTCAAAGTGTTGTTTTAATTTCTAAGATCAAATTTCTCAATGTTTATAGCAATGAAGAAGAATGCAAAATCAGAACCAGGGCTTACACAGCTTCAAACTACCATTACTACTACTTATTATTATTATTATTATTATTATTATTATTATTATTATGATTATTATTATTTTGTCACAAGGGGGAATTCTTTTTTAGAAATGACAGTATGTGGTTCCATCATAATTGTATTTCAGTGGTTTTCAAACTAGTAAAAATTCACTATATTTGGGGCCAGGGATAGGATCTGGAAATCATTAGTTGTCCCCTTCTTGCTATTGCCTATTCACCATGAAATAAAATCAATCTACAATCAGAACAACATTTCACAGTTCTGGTTAATGTACCATTTGCTCCCATTTCCATAGATCACCAGTGTAAAGGCCAAAGGTTTTGGGAAGGACTGACAGCACTTCAGTGACTGAGGCCGGGCAACACCTTCAATTCAGTAACATTAGCCAACTCAAAAGCATACAGTTGAATTCCAGAGTGGCATCCTTCTGTCTGTCTTCCATTGGAGCACAAAAAAAAAAAACAAAAAAAAAGCATTCAAGTAAGAGAAAGTGGACATTTAAATAAATACACATGATTGCAAAGATCATGATACTCATTACAGCACCTACAAGCGAGAAGGTGTAGGAGAGGTTTGCAGTGATATTTCAACACAATCAGAAATCCACTGGATTCAGCTTTTTCATTGTCTGCTTTGATTATCACAGGGTGATTTGGCTCAAAGTCTAGTGCTAGACAGTAGTCTTTAATTTCCTAAAGAACAAAGTTGCTGTTACTAGTACTATTGGAAGGAAATGTTAAGACCGTGGATTGCTTTCTGCTTAACTTCTGCTACTGGAATGAAACTCCACACTCCTGAGAATACAAAAAAACCCTGAAATTACTGTCCATTTCTCTGAACATTTCTTCATTTTTCTTAAAGTGGTCTGAGGCAGATGATAGACTGACAGACTGGCAGTGTCATGCGTGGAAGGGAACTGTGGATGCCTCAGTTGTTTTGGATGGTTTTAGACTTTCAGAGAGAGACAGAGAGAGAGAGCACCAGTTTCTGAACTGTCTCTGCAATAGCTCTCATTCTTCTATCCAACATTTCCTCACAATTTTTTTCTGTGTTACATAGGAGCTCACTACTCAAGCTTGATGGCTCAGTTATATGACAGGGATCTATGGTTCAGAAACCTATTATTCCACAAGAAACAAAAGACCAACTTTAGCTTACTTGGGAGATAAATATCTCTGCTGAAATTTCACACTGCTGAAAGTCACCTAACCAGGTCATACACTCTCTCAATTGGAAAAGACGTTCCCAATTTAGAATCCTCCCAGGAATAGCAATCACTTCTTTTCAAAAGCTTAAAGTGCATTCATGTGACAAAAAATTAAAACAAAAAGGCAAAAACATCCATCACCAATAAAAAATCCAAACAAGCAAACCAAACCAAAACCAAAACAGTCCTGCTAAGCCAGAAATGTTGAATCTGCAGTTCATGGAGACTGCTTTTCTTCAGAGGGCAAAATCTGTCAGGCCCTGAATGCCAGCTGAGTAGTTACAGTCCTTTTCGATCATCACAGTGCCAACAACTACCTTCATTCCTGAGATCAGTTACAGGGTTTGTGGGGTTTGGGAGAGTTTGGGGTTTTCTTCTGTTCTGTATCAAATCATAAACCAGAACTTCAGTCATTCTTTGCTATGAGAGCCTTGCAATTTTGTGAAACTAGATGGGGAAAATCATACTCTATGTAACAGTCTGGAAGAGGGCTTACTGATCACTTCATTGTAAATGGATGAAATCCCATTGCAGGCTTCTTTTGATCATTTTCATTACATAGCTCAACAAGCCCACCAACTTGGTACAAATATCAGTGCAATTGCAGAGATGCTTATAAGTAGGTGAGAAAAAATTGCATTCTTTTGTCATAGCACAGATGTCATGAACTGCTCACAAAATCTTCACCAGCAGAGTTCTCCAAGTCTGACTGTGTGGTGTGACATGATGGGGAGTGTATGAACAGCTGGAGAAGACAACTGTCGTGGCAAAAGGGCCACTTCACATCTTGTGGAGTGAAAATAGAGGATTCTTAGACATCATAGACCTCCTCATCCACGGCAGGACCGACCTCTCCACAAAGCTGGCGGAAGGTGTTGCGCCTCAGGATCTCCCAGCCACGGTGAGAACTAGTTCTGGATGTGCTCCGTGACAGGGACAGTGACAAAGCAGACAGTTCCTTCTTGCACAAGGTGTCCCCGTTGGTTTCCAGCTTTTCTGAGCTTTTGTCATAGTTTTCCCTATCCTGAGCTTTAAATGCCTCTGTGTAGCGCATCATCTTGTGTTTGTTGGGATCAACCCTGTCTTCAATTCTGGAAGAAGATTAGAAAATATAAACTGAATGAAGTAGAAAAGTGGCAGCTTATCAACAAAACCCCTCCAAAAAAATGGCCTACTGACAGAGATATTCCAGGAAAATCTGCACAGGAAACTGATTATAGGCAGGATGCTAGGAGATGCTAGCACAGGTCCTAGACCTTCATCCCCATCACTGACATCATTACTTTTGTCTACCCGTGGTTTCTTGTCCTTTAACTCATTTCCCAGTTGTGATTTGCCCTTTCCATTTTGCCAGCTGTAAGCAAGTGGCAGACCTTGTATATATGTATATGTTCATTTATTTTCTCTGTTCTTGACTTTCCTCCTCTGATACTCTATGGCTGCTCACCTCAGGATGTCATCTCTTGCTGAACCTTTATTTACCTGCTCCACCTCCACCAATTACATTACTTGCAGGTTGTCTTCTGAATTACTATCCCACCTATATAATGAATATCCATGTGATTTGACAGAACTAAATCACAGCAACAATCTTTTCTCACAGCATCCAATGAATATTGGCATTCCAAATTATTCCCAGTGAATTTCTGGGACATTGCTCTTGCAATATAGTGTTATATTTCATGCCTTGGACTGAAAGTGTTGCATATTGACACCACTTTAGGTCTGCTTGTTCTGCCCAGTAAATCTGAAAATCTGCAAGGCTCAGTTTGTCTGCAAAACCTGCAGAAAGTACTGTGCAGGGCCAGGAATTGGACTTCGATGATCCTTGTGGGTCCCTTCCAACTCAGGAGATTCTATGAGTCTATGATTCTATGATTCATACAGCTACCACTCCCCCTTCTGGATTTATCAGCAAAAGATGTCACAGTTAGAAAAGGCAAATGCCGAAAAGTTAATTATTTTCTCACCTGGCATAACTACTGAATAAAATCAGAAATAATGAGGAATTTAGTGTTATCTAGACTACAGGCAGTTCTTTAGTTCAGCACCTAAACTGAAACCCTGGACCTGTGCCTTTGCCACCTGATGCAGTCATGGCAAAGTATAACATATTTACTAGGTTTACACATGAGAGGAATTTTGACTTTAAATATTCCTTTTCTGATTTTGAGTCCTTCACAGGACAGTTTCTTGCTGCCAAAAGCCTGATAGATTGATTCTGCCTCTGCCATTTCATGTATCTAAGGGACAGGGACAGCCAACCAAGCACAGCAGTGAAGTTCACTGACACTCATTATATGAAGTTTGAAAGAAAAATTCAGGTCCTACAACTCATGCAGTTTCTGGGGTTTGTCCAGTGTGACTACTAGATGAGAAGGCATCAGCTGGTTTCACAAGAAGTGCACAGCAAAGCTTTCTGAGGACAACAATGCTTGTCTATCACAACACAGGCAGAAAAGATATCAGGGTCTCTGTTCTGTAAGGACAGCACTTCAAACACTCCCTAGACCAATGGAAAGTCTCTTTATTAACATCCATACCCTGGGCTGTCCTTGTTGGATCCTTACAGGCACACACTCCAAGAGCACTCACCTGAGATACCATCGGTCCCCCAGCCCGAACTCCCGCCCACAGATTCCCGAGCGAGGCCAGAGGCACCGGGGCAGTTTCCGCTCCAGCATGACAGTAGTAGCAACAACCTTTGGAATGAGAAGAAAGAAAAAACTCAGATGAATTAGAAAAAAAAATCTGACTCTCTTTCAAAAATATTAGTCTCATGGGCACCAAGCCATACTGTACTTACATTACAGCTCCTTAATGGAAAAAAGAAAATATGGAGTCTATACTCCATTTCAAATAAGGCAGTCACTGATTTAGGACTAACGGTGACATGCTTTTAAGAAGTAATGGAGGTCTTAAAACACTGTTGCATCTCTTTCCTTTTATACCTCATGGAAATGATTAGGGTAATTACTTGCAAGCTAGAGAAGAGGACAGTATCTAGACCCACTTTAAAACTTGCTACTGTGGCCACATGAGTACATTTAACCATTTATCTATCTGCTTTTTCACAGAAAAGCATAGGAACTGGATTTCCTGTTGATTAGCTATAGAACTGGTTGAATTTCTTTGCTTTTTGACCAAGACAGTCAGGCCAAAAAGACATTTCTGGCCTTCCTATAGTCATCACCTAGTGTTCTATCCCCACCTCATTCAATCCCTATAATTTAACTCTCAGTTACACAGCAATGTGATTTGCAAACTTCAAATTCAATTTAACTTTAATTCAGTGCAACTTCAGTTCTATTTAACAAGAGATTCCATGCATAGGAACAAACATCTAGGGAGACACAGTAAGGACAAGAAAGGCTGAAGGGCTTCTAGCTGCTGTTTGAAATAAGGTAGGAATGCCCACCTTAACTAGATTACCTGGGCTCTCCAGAGCTCATCCTGCTCGTGGGCTACTCTCCAGTGGGTGTCACCCATCATGGCAATTAACAAGTTGAGCATAAGGAGGGTGGCAATGATGGCAAAAGCAAAGTACACCACGCTGTACATGAAGGGCAGGTCCACGTCGTAGTTTGCAGGGCCATCAATGATAGTGAGGAACAGCTCGAAAGTGGTGAACAAGGACATGGGATAGTTGTAGAACTGCCCCAGGTTTTCAGGGTTCTCTGTCTGGAAGATGATGTAAAAAGCTGGAAGAGAGAAATCAGGGGAAAAAGGAGAGAATTTAACAAGAGGAATCCCATTCCAGGAGGAATAACAGAATCCTAGAAGAGATTCTGACCAAAAAAATTGGTCTGGGCAGGACCTGCATGAGTTTCTATGCAAGGACAAACCCCTGATTAGAATCACTGGTCTCCATGATAAAACAATCCAAAGTTACCTTGATTATTTGCTTATCTATTTATTTATTTCTCAAATTAGTGATGTTTTCATCCTCAAGGATATAACACATCTATGTGTGTTAATCTAATTTTCCACAGACAAATATCATAAATGCAGTATGTTCTTAAACCTTGACTTAAAAAAATATAGAATTAGCTGAATTATCCTACTTTCTAATACCCTGGAAAAAGCAAGAAGTGAAAACCAAACCCATGGTTTGAAAACAGAAGTCAGTACTGGGAGAGTGACCATGCTCAGAGAAATAGAAGCTGAACATCATCATCAGTTTTTCCAGCTATTCAGCAGACAATCAGAGATTAAATCAAAACCCACACTCTTAATTGATACCAAAGCAGTTGGCAGGGCTAACATATGATTATTTTCTCTTTGTAGACTCACCTGATGCAAAGCCCAATATCACCACAGCCATGAGCCAGCAAAACCGCATGAGATCTCCAAATATCATCTGTAGAGCAAAGACAGAACCACCGTGAGCCCCAACTATTCCACCAAGTCACAGTGCCACCCTGTGTAACCCTTTGTCCAGATTCTAAGACCATGAGTGGATTAAAGGAAACCTTTGCACTGTAGAGAGAATGTGAAACTACTAAAACGCTCTGTGCAGACAAGAACTTGTCCATTTGACATTAATGAAAAATTAAGCAAATAGTCCTGAGGGAGGAAAAAGTATTCTTACAGTTCTCCCTATCTGCAAAGAGGTGCCAGGACAGCCTGGATTTGTTTGTGTCTCACACCTTCTGGATCATGATGGTGAAAGGGCCGAGCATCTGGAAGCCCCGTGCGAAGTACATGACATTGCACCATCCCAGCACCAGGGCGAAGGACATGGGCACCACCTCCCCAGTTGTGCTGGTGAGACGCATCACCATGGTCACCAGGATCATGCAAGCATATGTGATGCTGCAAGGAAGAAGAGACAGAGGGGGAAAAAAACGTTCAGTAAAGGGAATATTAGTCGAGCCATTAAGAGAAATAAATCCAGAGAAAGAATATTCTGAAAGAAAGGAGAAAGTTACTCATCTGGCAAAAGAGAGCAGTGGGGGAAATGATAGACAATATCATTTATTGGACTTAATACGTTCTGTACTTACACAATTATGTGGAAAGGCCCTCCTAGGATTGTTTGTCCAAAGTATTTCGCTGCTCCAACTCTAAGGATATCTGGAATCTGAGAGAGACATCCTGTTAACTTAAGCACTCAGACAGTTTCCATAATACTACTAAATGTCATGGCAACCACCAATATTCACAGGTTCTTAGGGTCAGCCACATCTCCTTTGGTGGATCAATTTCTGTGCTACTTTAAAATCAGAATGGTTGAGCCAAGTGGGCCCCTCTTGGGATGAGACAGAGGTTGCTGAAAAAATCTAAGTATGCTTGGGCAGATTGAGAGACATGTCCCAGAGAGATGCCTCAGTAACAAAGACACAAAAGACCTTCTTGGGAAATCAAAGGAGTTTATTGTAATTCACACTATGTTAGTTGTAGCCTTAGCCCCAGAGTGACTTCCTGACTAAGCACAGGAAGAAGGACTTGTCTTTCTGGAACATACCAGAGAATCAAAACTGCACACCACACTCAAGCTGAGGTCACACCAGTGCAGAGCAGAGAGGGGACAATGATTTCCTTTGGCCAGCTGGTTGCACTGTTCCTGATGCACCCCAGTGCACCCTATAGGCAAAAAGATATTTACAAGACCTGTCTAATTTTCAGTTCTTCCTGTCAGCAACTTTTGAGTTTTCTCACAAAAGTTTCAATCTTCTATTTCCTCTTATAATAAAATCAAGTGGGAGGTAGTCGAGAAAGGCTCCTGTTACAAGTCCATAGAGTAACTGATCTCCAATTAAATACAAACTTTTCTGTTTATGCACAGAAATCACTTTACCCAGCACCCCTAAACACAGGAATATTTAAGGGTACTGGGTGAAGCAACATCTGAGAGTCAGCTGGACCATGGATGGGGGTAACAGGAACCATGGATTACCCTGCAGACAGTATTTGAGAGGGCAACCATTCCTTCTAATTGCTTCTTCCGCACCTGGAGTCTTACTTAGGACACTGTCACAGTCTCTGTCTCATCTAATATATACTGTTGGTAATATCTGTTGCCACAGACCTATGTTGAAGCACTCAGACTAAGCACATAAGCCCAAGCAATGAGCACAAATCCATGTTTGTCTGGTAAGTAACATCTTCCTTGATGAAACTTGAAGCTGTATAGCTGTTTCTCTTACCTCAAGGACCAAAATTACTACAGCTCCAATGACTGTGATCAGCTCTCCCACCAGCCTCAGCTCATCCTCGTATTCCACATATGATTCCTGAAAAAAAAAGAAAATAATATAATCAAAATAATGAAAATGAAAATTAAATTTTAAAGAAAGTGAAAGTAAATTTTAGAAGAGGATGGGGGAGAAGAAGGCCTATTTTTACTTATGTTAAATACTACTTATGAGTAGACCTGGAAATGCCAGAGGAACCAGCCAAGCCCCAGCAATGGAGAACAGAGCACACCTCCTATTTCTCCCTGACAAAGGTCAGCTGGCCGAAAGAGGGGAGGAGGACAGCTGCAATACTGGGGACTGGGGAAGGCTTGGACTTTCCAGTTAAGTAGGTTAGATGGGAATTGCCCAACGGGGGCTCTGACTCCTCCAGTCACAGTACCTGAAGCATTTTCTGGACATAGACTGTGTTGTCTCTGCTGCTGGTTCTGTTGCCTGTTCGGGGTTTCAGAGGCCGGTAGACACAGCACATGGTGAAGCAGACCATGTAGAGGATGTAGAATAAGGCCAGGAAACAGAAATAGGGACGACCATACATATTCCACTTCAAGCTCACCAGCTCCTTCACAGGTGTTAGGTCCAAGATCTGGCGTGCCTGAGAAAGAGAGAAAGAATAAATTAATTGCCAAAAGTGCATTGTTTCATAAACAGCATTCACACATTTTCCTGAGGGAGTGTTAACAACCTATTCTCATCTGCCCTATTCAGCATTATGAAACTGAATTTACTTTGCAAAAGTGGAATGCTCTTGTGGGCTTTGGATTTGCTCAGTTTGACAATAAAGAGCTTTGGAAAAAAGAAATACACGCTGCAAAGAACAGCTATTGAGTACCAGTGGGAAGTACAAGAAAAGCATGTTAGATACTGGAATAAATTTGTCCTCTGTGTAGGAACATAGAACTGAGGATGACAGAATATTCCTCTTAGTACAACAACCCAAGTTTCTGTATCAGATGTTTTACTATAAGAAAACTGAAACATTTTTCTAAAAGATATTTGTACTTGTCTGATGCTTTATGGCTTATGCAAAAATGCTGCCTTTTAAGTTTCTGCCTTATTATCTGGGTGATAATAAATTGACTCGCCTTCAGCTTATCCTATAAGACTGACAGAGCATAAGTAGGAGAGACTTTACAACTTAGGAATTTGAGCCACACACGTTATTAAATGTTTCTAGACTTACTTTCTATTGTTTCTACTGCAATAAGTGAGAAGAAAATGTGAGTCAAATTTTTGTGACTGGGTTGCTTTAAAGAAAAACTTCTTGATGCTCTCTGGATGTTTTTCTTCTCTTCCTAAAATGCCCTGTTTCCTCTAAGTCAGCCAAAAATTGCTGAGTGCACAAAGTGCAGGGAATGTTTCCATAAATGGACATGACTCTAACAAAACTCTTGAATGGCCTATGAAATATCATAAAGGATCAAAACTGCATGAGAAAGAATCCACCTATGAGTGTTCTGATTTCTGTAGAAGTCAGTATTCTAGAATTCTTTGCATAGGAGAGTGAATTTCATTCTCCAAGGGATAATACAAGTTTGAAGATTACTGTAATCTTCCTATAGCTTAGTTCCCTTCTATTTTTTTACTTTTCAACCACTTCAGGATCAGAAAATATATCTTCATACCTATATGTGTATGCATTCCCCTGAACACAAGAGGAACCTGCTTCTGGCGGGGGGCTAAAGGTGCTTCTCTAGTCCAATATTGAACTGGGAGGGGACCATGGGATTGGATCACACATGGCATTCTTCTAGAGAGACAGCAAACATTTTGGGCCACACATATCAAGTGCAAAAAAAGAATTACTAGTTATGTATCAAAAAAATTGCAACTGCATATGTGTAAGAGCATTCTGGTAAATAAACCATTATATCTCTTGATATTTGGGGATGCCTTATCTTCTGAAATAGATTCTTGGATCTGCATGCACTATATGAATGTTTTGGGATAAGAGAGAGGCACAATATTCTGCTTTCTTTTTAGGATTATGGTTTAGTCTTCTAAAGTGGACAGCTTCTAAGCCTGTTATATTTTTTAACATAGACTGCTTTTCCCTGGATTTCCATATGTATCCCCACTCATAGAAATTTAGAAGATTTCATGTAAGAGCAAATGAAAGATCCACAGACATAGCAGCTCCATTGCAAAGGTCTCCAGAAGCTCAAACTTTTGTTAGAAACGTTTGACTAAAATTTTGATAGGTGGAAATAATACAGGATGGGCAGAACTGTGCTAATTGAAGTGTCTTCTGATTCATTTCCTGTCCTGTTAGGATTATTTAAGGTCGTTACAACTGATAGGGTCGTGTACCTTTAAAGTCCTAGGGACAGCTATCAAAGCTTACCATTACACTCTGCTGTTTTTGTCTTATTAATCCCTTTACAAGCTTTCGAGCCTACAGCAGAGATTATTTGCCCATTTTGTTTTGAGTCATAACCTGTCATTAAATGAAGGTAATAATAACAGTGGGTGGTTTTTAAATGCACTCCAGTTTAGCATTTCTGAATGTGCTCCTGTCTCATAGGGATCTTGTGGGAGTTAATCAATATCACAGTTACAGGAAGTGTATCTTTGAGCCTGGTGAGAGAAAACCCTTTTCTGTAGTTTGTTCATACCTAGTTCTTTCAATAACCTTCAATTTCCACACCTCAGAAGAAACTGTATATAAAGCATCAGATGTAGCCAGACCCCTATACTTCATGTATCCTCTGCAGCTCATGGTACAAAGTCCTTGCTCTACGGATTGTATCAGTGAGCTTGAACCTTCAAACTCATCATTCCTCTCCTTCTATGATCACCACGGTCTGCACACAGAACACATGCAGTGCCCACAGTACCTCTCTCTTCTTGGTGGATACAATGAGCTCAAGGAAGGATTGATCTTCGGCCCAGGAGTCAATCTCTGTGATATCATACAGCACAGTGCTCAAGGGGCCAAAGGACCAGAGGTTCTGCTTCCGCTTCTGCATAAGGTATTGAAACATCTGAGGAGAAAAGAAGAGGGACAAAGACATCAGAAACTTTCCAGTATTTCATGTATTTGCAATGAGAACAAATAAAGTTGTACAAAACCCTTAATTATGACATATTTTCCTTGAACCTGGTAGCTGTTGTGGTTCTCATATCTCTTGGGAACAATTATAGAAGGTTAAGAAGTGGAAGAAATTTTTCTGATTCCTATTTGATTATTAGCTCATGCTTGACATAAAGGATTTCTCTAAATTCTAATCAAACTACCAAAGTTACTTGACATAGTTATAGTTCCTCACAATAGACTTCAGATGGAAGTACATGTTGATTAGAAAAAATGCTTTAATACTCTTCTACAAGACATCAGAAAAGAAGTGTGACAAGGAAAATGGTCCCTTGGGAATCTACAGAAGAAACACTAACCCCCTTTGTCTTTTCAGGGAGTGGAAGAATGAGGGTTTACATTAAATGCTAAGATTTTGTCTACAAATAAATGCCTGTGGGTACCTGAAGAGGTTTCCCATGCATCACATTTATAGTAATGAAATCTAGACAACCAAGACAATAATTTCTGTGAGCCTTTCAAAACATTACTTGGGGTAAATGTGTCTGTTAATACCTGTTTAACTCAAATGCTTCAAAAATTGGGGCAAAATATCCATTCCTTAAGCACTCGTTTCATTCATTAGGATAAAGAAATTTCTTATAAAGGGTTTTTGGGACCTACATAAGATTTCTGGGAAAAAAATCTTGTTACATGTCTTCTACCACTAAGAACATGCACAAACTCCCTTGCTCTGAATGATGTTATTTCAAGGTCTCCATTTCTCTTTTGTATGGAGGTACCAGTGTCACACAAACTCACCACAGTGTTGCCCTCAACTCCAGCCAGTTTGAATGGACTAAGCCCCTCATTGTTAGGAATCAGTTCAAGTGACCCTGGTCCCTCTTTGCTCCTGTCATAGGAAAGTATCAGGCTGTACATGTGGCAGGCAAACGTCTTATTAGGTTGGAGAACCAGGATGTGAAGAACAGTGTTACCTATGAAGGAAGCAGACTGAATGAAGCATCTGAAATAGCCCAGCCCTGTGCAAAGATTGAGAATGGGCTGATGGCTTTTATTTTCCTCATATAACTTATCCCACAGCTGTTTCTAGTGAGAGAAGAATATTTGCATGCACAGATGACAGTCTGAATTAAAATGTCCAGATCCACACTATGCAATTCACTGAGCCCCACAGCACATACCCAGAGAATCTTGAGCTCTAATGTCAGCTCCATTTTCAATGAGCAGCTGCACAATTTCCTCATTTCCCACACAGGCAGCAAATGATAAAACATGCTCTCCTGAAATTAAAGGAATGGGGAGAAACAACATTAAGGATCAAGGAGGCAGGAGAGGCTGAAGCATGCTGAGGGAAAGCTATCCATGCTATGAAGTCATAGGACACGAAAGGAGGAGTTACTTTAGGTAACTTGTAAATTTCCTGCCTCACTTCTCATCCTAATCAAAAAGGTTAAAAAACCTGTCCCACACAACACTAAAAGGAAGAAATGCTCTTTTCAGTGGTTTACCTCCATGAGAATGTCAAAAAGTAATTTGCTGCTAGGAAGACACTAAATTAAAATTTTTATACAATATATATGTCGATTTGCATACATGCAAATCTATAAAATATGTATTGTTTATATTCACATAACATTCACATACTCAGAGGAAGCCTTACTCTCTGCTAAAAGGTGTATGTCTGATGAAGCTTGGAGAGAGGAGCCTCTGTTTATCCACTTTAGATGGGGACTAAAGTAAAGCTCCCCCATAGCCCTTCATCACTCTGCTGGCTCCCTCCTAGGGCAGCAAGGGGAGAAGTTAAAGCTGTACCAAAATAGAAAAGGTTCTGGGAGCTGCGCCTGAAGAAGTGCCCAGTGGCCCTTGCTGTGCTGGCATTGGCTCCTCTCTTAAGCAAAGCCTTCACCAACGTGGTGTTCTGGTTGGCTGCTGCGATGTGGAGAGCTGTCTGCCCTGCAAGACACAGAAACAAAACCTTGTCTTTCAAGAAAACAACTTCAGGCTGATCAGCAGCCTGCAGTTCACATGTCAGTCATGGTAAATGGACAACAGCTGAAGGAATTAGCTTTGAAGTTATCCCTGTTTTGTGCAAAGGATTGTGCTAGAGGTTTCCCAGAGGTTCTGTTCTACTTCAATTTTTTCATTAATTTATTAAAACTGACTTTACAAATTGCCAAGAAAACTCCAACAGGGTTCACTTTCTAGATCTTTTTTTCTAGGGAAAATCAAGACATGCCACACTCTACTGGGAAGCAAACAGAAAGTTGTGAGATTGACTGTGCTTTCCTTCATAAGAAATTAAGATAAAACTCCCAAAGACTTCCTCTAATCCTTCAAACTGGGCTTTAGACTTTTTAAAACCCCATTATTATTATTTTAGTGGTTTTGAGCCTCAGACTGGAATTTCTGTATACTCAACCAGAAGCATTCTTTAAAAATCTGGATAAGTGTCTAGCCTCAAAAGCAGTGGACACATTTCTCATTTTCTCAACCAAATAATTACTTTTTCTCCTTTCAGGGAAGCTGAGGCATATATCTCTTCTTTTACAAACTAGTATGTCAGAAATCTAACTGTATATATCCTTGCAATCCCTTTCCAATCCCTTGCAGTTCCCAGTCAAGGCCTTTGCATGTTTGCACATGTGTGTACTCATGTTTAATATAATTCCACCTTCCAAGAAAGTTCAGAAGCCATATGCATGTTGGTTTTGCTGTGTAACAGCTTCACAACATACTGAACCAGGAACAGTATAAGCTAATTTCCCAAATGTACAGGTAGTACTTCCTCTCCCCTCCTGCAGGGAATCCTGCCCATCCTCATTCCCAGTGATATTACCTTCATAAAGTTCTGATGTCATCCTCTCATTGATAAGCTCAGGAGCTGCTTCCATCAGAGCCACTGCTGCCTCCAAGTTATCATACATGGCAGCTACATGAAGGGCAGTCTCTCCCACTGCTCCTAGAAACAGTAGGACAAGCATGAGAATTGTTGAGACGTTCAACTGTATGGGACAAAAGCAGAAATAGATTCATGGAGGTGGGGGATTACAGGAGGCCTCTATCCTCCCTTAAGTAGTGCCTGGTACAGCCACATAACTGCACAGTTCTGTCCTTCACTTCAACAAAATCTGAAACCTGAGCGGAAACTTCAGGTGTCTGTAAATGACAGCCGATCTAAGGCACGAAGTGAATGAGCACAGCCAAGTCAGAAAACTCACTTTATTGCAAAGCAGCTGGCAGAGAGTTAAGTCATCTGAGTCTGCTGATGCAAATGTTTTAGCAAACTAACAAGCTACTCATTGTAGGAAGCACTTGCTTTCCACAGAAAACCATTTTTCTCAAGTAATCCCAGTTACCTCTCTGATAGATATCACATGTTCCGTCAGTGAGGAGTTTCCTAATGGCAGCAAGGTTGTTCTCTTTGGCAGCCTGGAGGAGTGGTGATTCCCAGATCCTATAGTAAAGAAAAAGTGGCTGATAAGGAACAAAGGCAAACACATGGTGCCTCTCTCCAGAGCTAGCATGTCCTTTGCTCGAGACAGTTTGTATCTTGAACATTTTCACAGAAAAATCAGCAATGCACATCTACCATCTGAGGTATTCTTTGAATGCACAATTAAAAAAATAAAAAAAAAATAGGAAAAAGCAAAGCAGTGAAATTCAAAAAACACACTGAAGTCCATCATCTCTTGACTTACTGATGCTGAACCGTATGGTGGCAGCAGAGGGAAAGACAGCAGAGAGAAACAACCAAAATATTTCATGTTTTTATATCTCACTTTTTGAGGTCCAGAAGTTGTGAATGATGGGTCATTGAAGCCCTCCTGCAAGTAGACAGTTATCTCAGGAGCCAGAAAAGTCAATTTTTTCTTCACACAGCGCAATAAATTAAGGAAAGTTCGTTGTCTGAATTGCTCCGGTAGTGGATAGAGAAGGGCAAACAAGAATTCTATCTTGTGTTCTAGAAACACTTCCTATAATTAAGAGAAGAGACTGAGCTCTGAAATGTTGTTCTTCTATATACAAAGTTATGGAGAAAAATCTGACAGCTTAGCTATGCTACTTTTTTCTCTAGTGCTGAGAGAATTGAGGAAATTGTTGAGAACTGAAATATGTTCATGTCCTGGGAAAGAGCATGCACTCAAGTTCCAGACAGAGTGGTTCACTTATAGCTGAAGCATGTCCTTGAGTCTTCCATGAGGATCTGGGTTATTTGAGTATATCTTTCAGGCTTGATGAAGAATTTATAAGTACAGCCACCAAACTTCACTAGAGCAAGGTCTTTGGAAGCAAACAACAGGTCAAGGGAGGTGATCCTCCCCCTCTACTCAGCTCTGGTGAGGCCATAGCTAGAGCCCTGTATCCAGGTCTTGGATCTTCAGTACAAAACACCTATGGAGCTACTGGAGAGAGTTCAGCAAAAGGCAAAAGATGATCATAAGAATAAAATGTCTCTCAGATGAGGAAAGGCTGAGAGAACTGTGACTATTTATCCTATCAATTTGTCTAAGTGCCTGAAGAGAGTTACCTGCAGTGTTTGTTCAGCATCCAAACAAGATTTGCCAATGTTCAAAATCATGAATTGGCCACACAAAAGTAAAAAAAAAGGGAAAAACCTACAAAATATGAGGTGGATATTTCTGTTATCCTTGAATATTTTCAGCCTCAGCTTTTAATTCATAAATTAAAAAGTGGTTTGGGGTGGGCTTATTGATTTCTTGATTTTATAAAAATAAAGAATTATAAGCATCTCATATTCAGGAGGTAAAGACTAAAGGGGAGGAAAGACTCTCAAACCAAAAGAAAAAAATTATGTCTCATGAGTTTTCAGTATGAAATAGAAAGAGATTCCTCTCTCCCAACAAGACAAGTTCAGTTTTAGATTTTTGTCCAAATTAAAATTTTGTGCTTTTATCTCACCCCTGCTGTTTTCTAGTGCAGATGTTTAATTTGATCTTAATTATCTAGCGTGGCCCAGGTCAGGCTGCAATATGTGATGTGAAATAAGTCTCAGGATTACAGTAGAAAATGAGAAATTCAAGGATATGAACAAGGATAACACCAGGCCTTGTTTTTCCACCAGCCTCTATCTGTCCCTTTACTACAATCTAATAACTGGCAATAGTTGTCTTAAGCACATCTCCCCCAAAAAAAGCATGTGGGACAAATATATTAGTCAAACCATATACCCACAGACACAGTAAATGCTTCCTCCTGGTGATGTTCCATGTATTCTGGCATTATTTAGTTACAAGATTTTGGGTATAAATACTACATAAAGCAATAAGTGCTTTTTAATAAGTGGTAACAGCAATGTGAGGATACATTGCCTGTGAATATAACTCTTTTACAAGTCACAATAAAAACCACATCAGAGACAGTGAGAATATAAATGGCCCATTGCAAAAAAATGTTTTCTTACAACTCACGGATCTTAAATACAGGAGAGTTTAGCAATAAAACAATAAGAAAGCAGGCAACACAAATTCTGTGGCTCAGAGGAATATATATTTCTTGCTTTAAATTATTATTTGATGAACAAGATCTTGAATCAAAAAGAAATTTATATGCCATTATCTCTGGATTTAATTCACTTGAAATGTGAGAGTTCTGCTCTCCTTTATAGTGGAAAGACATTTGAGACACTTGAGAAAACTTGGGGGATAAAGCAAAACAAAAAATATCTGAATTATATAGATAAATAGAAATCATTTGAGCAAGTGTAAATTGATAGACATGGGCTACAAGTAATAGAAGCATGACTGAACATCATGTTTGTCATTCCACAAAATAAGCACTTCTTGTCACCAAAAACACCCCATTATCTAAGTCACTAGAAACGAAACTAGAAAACTCCTGAAGAGCAGAGGAGAAATAAAAGCATTCAGGATAAAAAGAACCATCCTCAACAAATCAGGCAGCCATTCTGAGATATTTTTATACGTCCTTCACACTCCTAGTTAGGGAAGTATTCCTTCTATAGCTTACTCATGCGTCAGTTTCATTAGTAACTAATGGCAAGATGATTTGATGAGGAGATTGCATCTAGGATCAAACAAACAGGAACTAAATAAAGAGGCACTCTAAGCAAAAGGCCAAAGATTCAGTGTTAGTGAAGGCAGCTTGCCACCTCTGCCACTATTTTGGCTAAGAAAAACTCTGTGTTTCTGGAAAATACAAGTTTCAGAGGCAGGAAGTGGGAAAGAGGTGGGGTTTCAATAGTATAAACAATGCTACAATTAATATGTTGATGCTTTACTGGGTAGGCCTTTATCCCTCAAATGACCTCAGAGAGGAGGAAGGATTGGGCAAGAGACGACATAGGAGGACACAAACACAGTACCTTTCTTTCAAAAATTACCAAAGGAAGGCACCTAAAAAACACTATGCTCAGCTTTTGGAAATTGAAGGGAAAATTTTCAAGCATTTCTTCTTATTGTAGCAACCTCTAACTGGGCTTAAAAATGCCAGAGATCTCAGGCCAAAGAGCAAACCAGAAGAGGAACTCAGAAATGCTGGCAAATGTCATGGCACACTGCCTATGATGTCTCAAAGGTTCATGGGTTACATGCTCCTAGCATACACTCTTACTCTCATTTAATTTTCTGTCTCATAATTGGGGAAACGTTTTAACCTCATTTAAAACATAATGTTTTAATTATCAACTAATTTTTAATACATTACAGCAATGTGCTGAGCATATAAATGTCAAAAACGAGGGGAAGAAAATTTGCTAATATAAAAAATTAAATGAAGTCACCTGAGTTTAGAACCTTCAAAACATTTTCAATTATTTAACTTTTGCATCTTTAATCAACTTTCTTCCTGATGAATCAAATATAGTGCGAGTTTTGCACTTTATTACTTGGGCTCCTTTGTGTGTCAATGCAGCAGCTGGCAAAATTTGTAACTTAAGTCTCTTAACAGAGCTGCCTACAGTAGATGCTTAGCTTCCATAAAGTACCATTATGTCACTGACTGGTGAGGCTGGCTTTCAGAAAGTGATTCAGCAGACATATCTAGACACCTTGAGACAATAATTCAGCACATCTAAATAAAGCTCCTCTTCTAATCCCGTTCATCCCCTTCAACAGCTACGATATCAAGGAATACTAAGCTCCTGATTTACCCAGCTGAGTTAAGTTTGTAGCACTAGGCAGACTGGATGTTGCCTTACAGGATCAGGCTAGGAGAAGCACAGCTCCATAGCAAACCAGTAATTCTGAGGGGCAATGGGAACCACAAGAGCTCCTGGGTTCTTCTTACTGAGCTAAGGAAAGTGGTCAGTGTGGAGGCAGCTAGTGAACCTTGATCATGCCAGTTTTCTTCACAGATGATTCAATGCTGTGCTCAGGAAAAAGTTTTTGCAATATAGGTGAGGGCAAAATCAGGAACACCTGGAAATCCATTGTGAAACAAAGAGAAGATAAAATGTAGGTCAGATTCTGACTGAGGTAGTAATGTAGAACAGTTCTAACAAGGTTAAGGATTTCACAAGCACTTTCTGATGGTAATATGTACCTTTTTAGGTTTACAGCTTAAGCACTTCTTTTGGAGTGCACCCTGCTCATTTCACTTATGGAGAGATAAAGAATGCAAAGACTAGTAAAGAAGTTTTAATTTCATTATAGAAAGAAGAATTTGAATCGCTATGGTTACTCTTTCAGAACAGGGAAATATATTAAATATATGAACTCTCTGGACAACAACCAATCTGAAAATTCTATTTCAAGACTGAACTCAACAGAAGAGCAATGAAGCATCTCTTTCTATTCTTCCCTTATCAGATTCTACAGCTTCAATCATTCGCTATATGGAATTTCCCTATTCTTTGCTCTAACTTAAGTTTGCTTCCAGCTTCAAGCTTTATGCCCATAGAGGGTCAGTTCCTGAGGTTCTGCCTTCCTTCTGCTAGCATGTGCATGTAAATGTGTGAAAGCCTTCAGGAGAGCAGAGGGCTGCTCAGAGGAAGCCCACCAGACGAAAGAGAATCAAAGCAATCACCTAGCAAGATGCCAAAGAAGGAGTTAGGGATTGCACAAAGTGAAAAGGAGCCAGACAACAGGGGCTTAGACAATCAACAGGGTCAGCAAATTTCTTCAGCACCAGCAACAAGAGTCAGCAAGTTAACTGGGACCTCTTGCTTGTGTATGTCAAAGCCCCTTTAGCTGAGAGTAAACAGAGGTTCTCTGGAAATAAACAGGTTAATAATTGCCAATGTTACTAGACAAGAAACTGATAGGGAATTCTTATCCCTTCAGATATTTAACTATCTGCCACACAAAGCAATAGAAATCTTGATCAGCCATTTCCAGCAGGGCATTCTGCTTGCACTAACATTTTTTTTTCCTAATTCTGTATCTGAGATCATTGTAAGAATAATCTCATGCCAGAACTGTTTTAATGGTTCAGAAGTTGTTAGCTTTTATTCATTGTCACTGAAGCAGTTATAAAATGAATTTGTTCTCTGATGAATAACCTCATTCTGCATCAAAACTTCCTCCTCAATAGAGTTTTTCTCGCAGTTTTATTCCAGGTTGTGTTCCTTACCCTGTGTCGAATAATCTTTTTCTAACAGCTTTTTAATTTAGGGCAGAGGTTTTTTTCAGGGCACAAATTTAATGTTTTCTTCTTTATAAGGAAACCTATGGCAAAGTTTTGGAAATCAAGTAACTTCCTAAATTTATGAGCCTGAGACGCATCTTAGGCTAAGATTGGGTGTGTGTGTGTGTCTGTGCATGGCTGGGGAAACACAACTTCTGGAGAACATTTACACTTGTGAAATTAGGGAGACTGTTTTCTATAATTAATCTCAAAACTGTCATTAGGATGAAGGCGTATCAGTAGAAGAAAAGACCAGAAATGTTGCTATTGACGCTTTTGATTTGATTTTACCCACAGCAGCCAATGGTTCTTTGCATCTTGACTACTCAGAAGCACTGGTGTTGAAACAAGATATAAATGAAGTGCTGGAGCTGGAAGCTGGCATCTTTATTTCACTGTCACCTTTGGTAGCAAACCAACCAATTAATACTGACAGGCATTGTGGATTTTAAGACAGGATAATCTTACATTAAATTGTGGGATGCAAACTCAGTAATGTTGTTTAGACAAATGAACAGCCAAACCATGGGGACATCCCATTCACTACCAGCTTGAGAAAGATTTATATAGAAACTTGAAGGCTCTCTGTGTCCCTGTACAATTCCTAAACAATCCAGTTTACCTGCAGTCGGCTGAACTGCTTTTTTATTTGTGCCACATTTGTTTCCAGGATAAGCAGAACACTCACTAATATGTCTGGGAGACTAAAGAGCCACCAAAGAATTTGGAAAGGTTTTATTGTGACATCTTTGGAATGACCATAGCTCTCTGCAAATTATGCATGTTGTTCCAGGCATCTCTAATGCATTTCTTTTTATTTATCAATCAGAGTTATGGATACAGGCAATAGCAGGAGGAAAAATACTACATAATTGTTATACTTTTACAGGTACTGGAACCATGTACTCACTTGCTCTAATTTATAGATTGCTTATTTTTTATGAAAATAAAAAATTCAATTTTATGCAATTCTCTTAAGGTGGAATTTCTAAAATCCCATTGTAGGAGGAATTTTTTCACATATCCTTAGGAACTCTTGCACTGAAAATAATTTCTAGAAGACCTATTACACTGTGACAGACGTGATTCTTCTTCACCTCTATCAGGCCCAAATTTTCAAAAGTATTCATCTTTCTGTTCTCCATCACTATGAATTATATTGAGGGCTTATGTTCATATGGTTCAGGCTGTGTAGATCCCAGAGTTTGCTTCCAAAGATGATTCTAGAGAGGACATATGAGATGTGACCGCTGTCCCTGGGACTCCACACTGAGGCTGTTTAAAAAGGAAAGTATTCAACAGAGACAAACCAGAAGACTAAGGCCAAATAAACTCAAAGTCTTCTTCAGTGTTAGAAGATTGCATCGCATTTTCTGAACCTGGATTCCCCTGGGGAGATATCATGGAGTGCAATATTAATCCCTTTCTGTGAATAATGCTGGGATCTACTGCTGGTAAGGTTCAAAGGACTGTTTTACACGAAGAAAGAGAATGAACATCAATGCCAGGGAAGGTGACAACTACCAAAACAATTAGTTTTCAGGTATTATCACCAGTTGTCAGATAGAAAAAAAAGCCTTGTTTTTCTCTTGCAGACTTTCAGCATGTGATCAGACAATGTCAGTTAAATAGTAACATATTTACCACTGGCTTTCAATAAGACAATAGTAGAATTTAATCACTGTTAATTACTGTATGTATTCCAACACCATTTTCACTAAGAACTCAGGCTGAAGCCACAGCACTGCAGTTCTGTACCACAAAATGACAGGACACAGCAAAAGCCCTTTTGGCTTACAACAGTTTTTCCACAAAAGCAGAGGTTTCATAAGAGTAGTTCCCACACACCAGTCACCAAAAAAGGTCTTCCTGCTGTGTTTTTCTATCTGTACATAACTAAAAATGCAAAAGCAATGAAACTGATTCCAGTCCTCTGCAAAATGTTCATTTTTTTTTCCTCCTCAAACTCTGAGCATCCCTGGGGACAAGAAAGGAAAGAGTAGGATAATAGGAAGAAGAACTGGTCCTGTCCCTGTTTAGAAAAAGCGTTTTCACATATTGACACCACGTAATTTGTGACCAAATAGCAGGAGCCTAATTTGTGTTAGTTGAAAGCTGTGGGAAACATATAGACCTTAAATGGAAGGGAACAATCATGTCCCCATGCAACCCTGATTTCACAGTGAATATTGTGTACACTGTATGTGCTTTACAGAGAGCTTTATAAAGAAACACAGAAAAGTTAACTTTGGGGCCAGTGGGATGGCACTACAGCAATCTAAGAGAAATTTAGGCAGAAGGGTTTTATATGACTAACATTTTTTCTGTTTTCCTCCATCACTAGCAACACACAAGATGTTCATGGGCCTGTAGGACATGACCCATGAGGACTAATGAGCAAAGAGAAGTGGGAAGTTAACAGTAGCTTATGTGAAAAGGAGCAACAAAAAGGAAGGGACCAGACCCCTCTTGGCAACACCAGATGGTAAACAAGGGACTGGAATATCATCAAAGTTTATGATTTTGGAGGTTCAGGCTGAATATTTGAGGAAAAAAACACTCTTTCACCAGGAGGTTACTATAGCACTACAACAGGTACCTAAAGATATGGCAGAATCTCTGTCCTGGGAAGCTTTCAAGACTGAGCCAGACAGAGTTTAAGCAATGTGATTTCCTGCTGGCAATAGCTCAGCTTCAAGTGGAAGATTAGATAGAGATTGGCAGAGCTTCCTTCCATATCTCTTTGACTTAAAAATATGAAGATAATGGTATAATCATAAATAAAATTGTATTACAATTTATGGCTTATTGGTATCAATTATTAGTATACCATCAGTATAATTAATTTATTAATATATTTAGAATTCTATTTTGTACTCATTTGGACCTCACAGAATCTGATGAGAACTTATTTTTCAGTTACCTGTGATGCTTTTCATGAACACATCAAAATGTAAACACTTCAGCATTCCATAGGAACACTATTGTTCCCATTGTCCCTCTCATTTTAAGTGTATTTAAGTCCCACTGCTCTGAAGTAAACTGGAACAGGCTTTGTTACTTGGTCAGAAGTTAGATCATGATAGAATTCTTTCCCTAAAGGTGTACTTTCGTCCCTCTTAATCTGCTTTCTTTGCATATTTCTATACATATATGTATAGATACATATGTATAGATAGATTTTGTCCCACACAGCCACCTTTTTGTCCCCGCAGATGTTCAGAGTTATATGTGGAAAGAAAAAACAAGTTTTACAAGCAACTGGAAGCAATTTGTTATTTGAGTACTGCAGCATTTGTGCATGCAGAAATTACAATGAAAACCAGACCCAGCTGTATTTCCATGAATAGTCCAGCATTTCTGTGTGTGGAGGGAGCAACCCTGCACAGCAGTAGCAAACAGCCTTCAGCGTTCACATAGGAAGACACAGCCAATCTTCTGGATAACCTAAGGTCTGAGGAGTCACTGTACATGTTGACACCCAGGTCACAGGGCTGAGAAACCACAGTCTGACCCAGGAGGTGACTGACCCCCAAAACATTCAACAACATTAAGCCTATTCTTTCCCACAGTAAGAGCAACCTTTAGAGAGACAGAAAGCAAAATCTTGACAAAAAAGCACCATTATTTCAGCTGACTACAGCCTATACATCACACATACTCCTAATAATAATAATGATGTTAATGATAATGATGCCAATAATAATAATTAAAAAAATAAAAATAAATAAATAAAAATAATGATAATAATAATTATTAAAACAAACCTTCATGCATTTTCCTGTGAGCTTTACCAATGAAGCAGGAAAGACAAGATAATACATTATTAATTTGTGACTGAAGTCCTGCACTCAGGGTAATTCAATTGTAACCCGGTAAATCTACCTGTGAAAGCAGATAAGATTGGAACTCCAGAAGCATTCCACCTTGGAAGAAGAAATCTGATAGAAAAAAGGGCTCCAGGGTTGTTTAAAGTTTATCTACTGGCAGAAAAGCCTAAGGGGAAACAGTGAGAATCAGCTACAGGGAGAGCAGCAGAAGAAAGAGAAGACAAGGAGGCTGAAGTGCACTGTACCTTTTCTGCTGGAGTAAGTAGATTTCATCCAGATGTTTATCCCAAGATTTTTTGCCTTGCAGTTTCTGACTTAGTCCGTTCCATATCCGGGAATAGAAGGAATTGCTCTCCCCAAATAAAGGTACCCCCATATCACGTCCCTTTTTCTCTGTTGCCTAGCTGCCTGAAAGCCAGCAATCCCCACTTTGGGAAAAAGTCAGGAAAGGCTCACTGCAGGTCAGCACTCCTCTGCCCTCAGTTACTTACAGAGGAGACTGTCAGTCAACTGCATCAGCTGATCAAAGTAGGTGTAAAAACACACAATAAAATCACTTGTTCCTAGCAGACCATACCTTGAGCCTCATCAATTACTTAAGTTTCCAAAATAGCCCAACCCAAAGGTGTGTCTGATGGAGAAGCAGCTTGCCAGCAGCCTACCCCTCAAAAAGACCCTGTCCAGCAATCAAAAATTCATACAGCATCAAGGTCCTAGGCTTCTACTATTTTGATTTTGAAATCTAGACTTTAGAAGCAATCATCCTCCTTTTGTATCTCTGAATTCCTCTGGAAAGCAACATGTAAGCAGTTTTGAAATAGACAGCTGAGCAAGTCAGGCAAAACACCTGTAAGGTGAGTGAACATGTGGGAACGTGCCCTAAAAGACAGGGCTCTGGGAAGGTGGAGGAGAGGAGGACACACCTCCCACTTCAGCTGTCTGCAAATCCCATTAAAGAAATTATCATTACAGACTCCACCTTCTCCACGTAAAGCCAAATCACCTTACTCCACAAACTGGAAGGGGAGTTTATGTAGATTAATGTGTAAGCTTTACATATTTCATTTTCATTTAATGTTCTACGAACTCTCATTATTTCTTCTTATTTCTTCCAGAAAAATCTTATTTAGGAAAGGGGTGAAAATTCCTAATTCACAAAACTTTTTTTTCTTTTTTTTTTTTAATTTAACAAAAACTTGATTTTTTTACACAGAAAAACATATGCAGGGTCAGGGGATATTTATCTGCAAAGCAGTAGACCAAATATCAAAGTGAAGAGATGAGGCATCCTTTGTGTGAAGAAGCTAGAAACTATAAGGAAGAAAAGAAAAAACAAGAAGTAAAAAAAAAAAAATAGAAAATAAAAAAGAGGAAAGGAAAGGAAAGGAAAGGAAAGGAAAGGAAAGGAAAGGAAAGGAAAGGAAAGGAAAGGAAAGGAAAGGAAAGGAAAGGAAAGGAAAGGAAAGGAAAGGAAAGGAAAGGAAAGGAAAGGAAAGGAAAGGAAAGGAAAGGAAAGGAAAGGAAAGGAAAGGAAAGGAAAGGAAAGGAAAGGAAAGGAAAGGACTCCTAGTTTCCTTCCAATCTCCTTTCCTTAAAGACTTATTCCAATATTTTTGCACCTTGAATCAAGAAATATCCCTTCATTTCTACTCCTGCTGTAATGGAAAAGAATTCTGTTCAGGGTGCCTGGACCTAAGCAGAATCAGTAGGTAAGAGAGAAAAGTGTATAAAGCAATAGGAATGAGTTATCTCTTTGAAATTCCTGGTTTGTTTAGAAGTTTCTTAGAACTACAAAACCAGGATTAACATCCAAACTTCTGTCCTATAAAATCATAAATTGCCACACAATTGCTACACAAAAACCAATGCTTTAAGGCAAACTTGAGGGCTCATACCCTAAAATGTAAAATTCACTGAGTTGACCCAATCTAAGAGGAAGTGTCAAGTTAAGCTGTCATAATGGGAAGAATGTATTACTTGCTACTTTGAGAGGTTAGAGTTTATACTAGCCAGGTGTTTTGAGCATATTTTGTGAGTTTAATAGGTTTTTTTTAAGAATATCAATAATGAGTCCGTACTAACACTGTGAGGGGTGGGGGGACCAGCTCCTCTTGAAGTTGAGAAAGGTATTTAGACACTGAGCTGTTAAGTGCCTCTGACAGAAGAACACAATCTCTGTTTCTCCCAAGCAGAGAATACTTTCCACTGTGTCTCCAAGGAAACCCTAGAAGAGTGGTGTCAGCAGGGCAGGAAAGCAGTGATTTATTCCCGCCTCCTCTGGGCAGCGCTGCCACCCTGACAGCAGCTCTCTGGTAGAAGTGAAGAACAGTCAGACCAGGTTGAGGAAGGTGCTCTTGGCTAACCATGGAAGCAGGAGCTGCAGCAGCCAGGACAGTCCCAGCAGCTGCAAACCTGCAGTGTCTCAGGCGGACTCACCTCATTCAAGCTCTCATTGTGGCTTCAGACTGCAGTAAAGCTGGCTCAATAGTTTTCCTCTACCCACCTGTATGAACATAAAGTCAAATACTGCAAAAGAGTGTTTTATTGTAATTCATGGTAGAGGGCATTTTCAGCTGAAATAGAATAGGGAGATGAAAGGTGGATTAAATGTGTAAGCATATGGTAGGGACTCCTTAGCACATCATGACCACACCACTTAAGCACTGCTGGGCTTTCAGTCTAGCAAGCTGTAAACACTTTTATTCAAAAACTAAGGACCTGATAAGGTCTTGCAGTTGAGGTGTGGATTGCAGGTCTCTACAGTTTTGGTGTATGTGGTTTTCCACATACCTCATAGGTGCTTTTAGGTTTTTGAATCCCTTTCTTCAGCTCCTGAGCCTATTGTGACTGGCTTCTAGCCCTTTAGCTCCTTACATTATTTTAGCTCTACTTGTTCCTTGTTCCAAGCTCCTAGTGCAAATAGTGACTTTTTCCTGGCTGCCAGTGATGCCTTTTACTGGTGTGTGTCTTGACTTCTCTAGTTTCTGAAATGGGGTAATTCTGACTGACCTGATTCCTGGACTCTCTTGACTCCAGCTTGTTCCCTTCTAACAAATAAGACAGCTGATGTCAACATCTCCTTCCACACAGATTCCCTTCTATATACATAGGCTATGCATAGCAATGTCAGCATGAAGAAATGCAAAGCACAACCTGTCCAAATATGTTTCTCACACCACAGTGTCTAACAACACAAAATTAAAACAGACCAGCAATGATGGAACGCTGTGGGTTCTGTGCAGTTCAGTCATCCCATGGCTCTGGGATATCTATCAATATCATATATGGCACAGTTAGGATGTGCTGCCCTTTGCAGGACTGTAGAAACTGTGCAAATAAGCCAGTGTGTGCAGATACTTCAGTAACAACCAGTTTCTGTTTTCCCATACCTGCCATAGATACAAGGGAGGAAAAAAAACTACTTTTGCCACTGGGGATTGTTATCTTGCTAGAGACAATACTCTGCACTTTTTAATAGTACAATGAATTCTTTTTAGGTCAGCCTTGAATTTTTAATTTTTTTTAAAAAGCAACTCAATGGTTGAGTGTGGATGAGGTGACCTTTGGTGAACCTGAAATTCAAGCTAGCATTTGCCAGCAACATACTTGAAAAGGAACAATTATAATAGGAGAATTAGAGAAAAAAACACTATAGGAGAATTTTTCAATTAATCTCCTTTTTTTTTTCCCTCCCAGCCACCTTTTCAGTCCCTTCTTTATTTTCAAAATTAAATCAACACAGCGATTACCTGGCCTACTATAAAAGTAATTTCAGTGCTAATGTAGAGACAGACGTAATTTACACAGTACATGGATTCCTTTCCTTCTGAATGTTCCTGACCCCTACATTCCATGTTCTTACAAAACTCCTGTTAACCTTCCTGGAAATTTCGAGTGCTGGAGGTATGTAAGATTAAATCCAATGTGCTTATCTGATGACAAATCAGGATGGGAGTGCTTTTCTTTTTTCTTTTATTATTTTTTTAAATTTATGTTACAGGTGTCTTAGGAGAAGGGAGAATTGCAAGAGCCGCATGATATTTTAAAGTTACTACAAAGATGTAAGTGTAATCCGGGTCTTCCACAAAATCCACAGGAATGCAAACTCTGAGCAGCAGGAAATGGAAGAGATAAAAGACATTGTAAAAGTAAGGAAACCTATTGAACCTAAAGGAGAAACCAAATTAGCGAGACATGGTAGAATACCCCATTTTGATCTTTTGAAAAGTTTTTCAGGTATCTGTTAAACACAAGATTATGTAATGAGTGGTACTGGGAGAACTTAAACAAAGTAGCTTTTTAAGAGAAAGGAAAGAAAGGGAAGTCAACTCATTTATTATGATGAATTAAAATTATCTTCTTCATTTACCTTCCAAATTTGCCCCCCACGTGCATGTTAAGCATCTTGCAGACAAATGAAGCAGCATTATTTGATGCTTAACACATTCAGAGCCACTGAGTAGCCAAGTTATCTTGGCTAGGGTACAGACAAGTTTTATCTGTCACAGATAAGTATTATTCCCAACCATCTGCCTGGACAAATTTCCACACAAAGATTTGCCTGTTTTTCCAGAGCCACAGACTCCCAAGTCAATTCAGAAACTCTTATTCTTCTATGTCTTTTTTACATATAATCTCTCTGAATCACATATATGCTCAAACCTTAAAAATAAAACCACATTTCCTATTTTCTTTCTCAAATTCACAAAAGAATTTCACTATAAAAATAAGCTCTTAGAAATTCCCAATTTGGAAATCACAAGAGAAATTCTGTCATTTCAGCGACAGCAAAAACAAAGTGCATGGATTGCATTCCCAAGTTTACACTACCATCTTAAGAGCAAGACTGGAAGTGCAACCTACAGTCAGACGAGTTTTTCAACTCTTCCCCTGTACACTTCTGGTTGTATTGCAATTCTTTGTCCGAAATCTCAACATCTAATAAAAGCTCTAAAGATATAAGTTGTGGGAGAAAAGAATGAGAGCAGCAGAAGTACAGGAAGAAGCAATGACAAATAACAGTTTCGAAGTACAGAGAGAGCACAGAACAGAAAGTCAAGAATTCGTCAAGTCAGCAGTAAACAGTAATGTAGTTTCTCCATGTCTATAATGGATAATCTTCCATCAGAGAAGATTGTAATAATAACTAGGCAGCAGCTGATTGATGTATTACAGATATGTTAGGGAATCTTGTTGGACTGTGATATTTCCAGTTGTTCAAGTTATATATCTTACTTGTGTAGCATAGGAAAACAAAGCTGCAGATGGAAACACACAGCATTATGTACACTTTGATATCACACAGCTGAGTGGTGATACCTATCAAAAACCAAAACAAAGTAACAGAGGAAAATAACTAGATATTCCAGAAGCAGAATACTAGCGGTGTTATCTCCACTAGTCTTGAGAAATTCTTATCTTCACAAGATCTCATCTGCTGTGTAAATATGAATTACTTCACCACCAGTAAATCACAGGTAACTCAGCAACAGACATAACTTAACAATGCATTATAAACTATGTCAGGGCATAAGTGTCCTTGAAGGATGTACTCTATATTATGCAACTAATCCTCATGTGTAATTCCATGAATCCATCTCCTGGCCTGGAGGAGTACAAAATGCTAGAAGGAAGCTGGTTGTAGGTAAAATATTCCATTTAATTCCCCTAATTAATACCGTGGCCTTGTTGTGTGTGAATGTGTGTGTAGAAAGCCTGGTTAAGAGTTAAAGGGAAGTGGTCTCTACTTCTTGACTCAGATTAGTAGAAACAAGGACAACTAGTCGTGGTTAGGAATGGCAGGAGAGGCACAGACTCCCTTGAAAGATTCCTGAGCTCCTGGTCATTTGAATGAGGTTTCAGTGACAGTGCCATTGACTGTTACAGAAAAGCAGCGCAAAGATCACTAGATTTTGTAAAACCTATCCCCCCAACATTTGCAGCACACTTTGCAACATTTCCAGGAAAAGCCAAAAGAGAATTGAACACCTCTGATAAGTGCAGTCATACTGGCAAGAGGGAGATCTCTTAGTGTAATAGGATCACCAAGAGTATTACAATTTCATAAAAAATCCTTGACTGAGGGAGTCAGTAGGATGGTTTTCTACTGTTATGATTGGAGGTACTAGCTCAAGTCAGAAAGCTTTCTGTTAGTGAGTTGGGAAGCTTATTTACTGGTGGTTTACATAGAGACCAATCCCCCAGCCTCCTATCAAGGGATTATGTCCCAGGGACTCATGTACTCAACAGAAGCAGAAGCATATTCCTTTAGAAAAGGTGGACTGAGTAAATGTGAAACCAATACTCTACTCCTGCAGATAGGAAACTGGTAGTGGGTCCTAACACTAAAATAGGTAATAAATAAAAAATAAAAAAAGGGCTTCAATCTCCACCTGGACTGCAGACTGACATTAAAATTGTGACAGTGATGCCTTGAGAGGCTACCTAGAACAGAGGCTAGGCAGTGTTAAAGGAATAAAGTAGAAATAAAGTAGATATTTATTTAAAAGGCCTTCAAAGGATACACCTTGGGCATACAGGAGCCTGGCCGAGGCTGCACCCAAGATGGATGACGGATCACACGTTTTCACAGTTTTATAAGTTTTGGTCCATTTCCATATTTGGGTTAATTGTCCAAGTACAGCTTCAGGTTATGAAGTCTCAGACTCTCAGATTGCTCTCCTCAGTTTGCTGTTGTTTACACTTTTTTTCCCTGAAGCTGCAATGGTGTTCTTGGTCCTCGGCCTGGAAAAGGATTGTTTTGTCTAACCAAAGGGTGAAGAGAACTTGCTAACACTTTATATGAAATTCAGAGTTACGCACTAATACAGTACAGAATCTGTAAAATATGAAAGCTGAAACATAAGGCATCAACAGTAAGGTTATAAGACACTGAAATCAAGTCATGAGAGCCTTCTCATTCAGATTTCCTCAAAGGAGGTCTGGGATTCAAAGGTAACCCAAGAGTGTTACCAGGAATTTCCAAACCAGCCCATAACAGAGTGGGAAAAATCATTAGCAAAAAAGAGCATCTGACTTATTAATTTTATTTTGTGGCCTGGAATGTCCGAAGAATAGCTTTCATTCAACTCTTGTAAAGTTGTGTATATGAGTGTGTAGACTCTGCTTTTTCAGTAGAGAGTCTACTTCCTCATAAAGATACACAAAACCATGAAAGTATAGCTCTGGGATACATCTCTGGCAATGCTAATCCCCAATCTATGGCCAGCAACATTTTTGCAGTTTGGAGAAAGGAAGAACTTGGTGTAACAGGTGCTTGGTTTTCATGCCTTATAGCATTGATTTCAGATTGGGTATGAGTAAATTGACTCCCAATTTCACAGCTGGCATCAGACGTAAAAGATTCTCTGGAACCTCTGAAGTATGAATAAATCCTGATTTTATTCTGAGTTTTCTTGGGTCTTAGCCCACAGCGACTGTATTACTAAGTCAGGATAGCAGACAGGAAATCAAACTTGGATTGTTGCTGGGTTTTTTTGTGACAACAGGTGACACCACTTAGTACTTGGAACACACAGCTCTGAGTTGTCCAAAATACCATTAGGGAAACTCCTGAATATATGCGTTGGTGTAAGAGGAAGAATTTTGAAGGTAAGTGCTGATGACAGATGTTAAACTTTGGTCATGACAAACAGGGGAAATTTGGGCCCAGTTAAATGTTTGTCTTTAAGAATATTGCATCCTGAAAGCAATTCCTGGTAGAGCCATTCAACTGTACATCTCAGATTACAGGGCTTGCTACAAATATCTGCAACCCGTGAAATCTCAGAGCAGACTCAAAATCCTTGGTTTTATTTCTCTGCCCCAGCTTGGTCAGGTCCCTGAGTGAACTAAGAGACTTTAGTAATCTTGACCAACCCCATCTGATATCTCCAGCCTCATACTCATTATCTGTAAGTCTGTATGGTCTCCCACATAGCCTAGCTTTCCAGGTTTCCACCCTTGTTTCCTAAGGTTTCCTTCTCCCTGCTTCCTCTGCCTTCCCCCATCCCCAAATCTTCTCAAGGGTAGAGTGAATTTCTGCCCCACCCATCCCCTGCTGTCTCTCAAGCCCACCCAGCCTTTAGAAACCTCATAGGTGCTCTGAGCTCTGCTGCCCAGCCCAAATTTTCCCATGATTTCTTCTCAATAGTCTGTCCTTGGCTTTATGTCCCCTGAAATTGTCCTATGGAAATCCACAACAACTAATCCACTCTACTTACAGTCCTCCCTGACTCCAGAACCTGAGGGATGTGAGGACACTTTTGCTGCAAGGCAACCCTTACTGAGTGTGCTAATGGGTTTTCATGGCCCTGACCAATCTAAGCCAGAGCCTCCAAAAAAGCTACACACACACACACACACATAGATAGGATTTCCCAGAAGCATAGAAGCCTTGTTTAAGGTCTGTCTTGTATCTTCAGCTCCTGCCTGCAGCTGTGCTTTTGTTTGGCCATGGGCTCCAGTGGTCTGAGCCCTGACTTGCTGACTGACTTGTAACATGACTTCACACTTGTCTTGTCAACATGAATATATACTTTGTGATAACCAATTTTCTGGCTTGATCTTAGACCTGCCTCACCACCACAAAATTGCCTGAAAATCTAGGCTCTTGCTTGAGCGACCATCTCCAGGTCTGCCTACTCACCTTGCTCAAATAGTGTGGGACTGTACTCCAGATGTGAGGCCCCTGTCCTGTCTGGTGTAAAGTCAGGCTCAGTCCCATCTTTAGGGTGCAGCCAGCCCTTGCTGCTTCCTAACACTTTCGTCACAATTTAAGGGGTGCTATAGATACCTCTGCACCTATTGCTCTTCGAATTGCTGTCTTGAAGATAGTCCCAGTGAAGTCTTGACCTGTTCTGAAAGTTTTGGCAGTAGCAGAAGGTCATGGGCAGATGTCAGATCTGACTGGTTGTTCTACAAAATTAACTTAGAGAATCCATTGGTCCTAAAGTAGAAACAAATATCTCTGCCTATGTGAACATGTTACTTTCAATACCAGAAAAGGAATAATCACTGAAAACAGTAGATTCCACTTATGGTATCTGAAGAGCTGCTTCCAAAATTGTTCTAGTAGAGAAGTGACAAGGAAGACAGTGATTTATTATTATAAGACCTGTGATTAGGTGCATTTATCAGAGCTAGGTCCCAAACCAACAGAGTTTAAAATGTTCTCCTCTGAGACAAAGCACAGAAGCTAGATATGTTCCTCTCAGAGGGAATATCCTGAAGGATATTCTTCAACATACTTGTTGCTGGGAAGGAACACTTCTGTTAGGTAATGGCCTGTTCAGAAGTATTTGTCTATTAATCAGCTTTGGTTAGCCAAGCCAGGCAAGGTTCAGGTTACTGTGTTACTGTGTGAGTAATTCTGCTCTTTGTGTGCAGATGGTATTGCAATAGTTAAGAAAGATACTCAGGGGCTGCAGAACTCACTGCCCTGAGCTTCTGGGAAAAGGACTGTTATAAACCTCATGGAAAATTTTATGGCAGAAACTGGAGTGTTGTACGCAAAGGGAAAATGATCCAGAGAGATGGCAGTGGGCTAAATTTAAAATAAAATTGTATAAGCCCTGAGAAAGGAAATAACCAATCTCCTGTAAGATGGAAATAGTTGGCTTTTATTTAATACATTTACTAAAGTAACTACGACAACTAAAATAATTTGTTTATTTGTTTACTTATTAATATTTGTTATGCTCTCCCTTTTTTCTGCTGGAAAACCTCATGGTTGGGATCTTTTTATGTGAATTTTTTTCCTCAGATTTTGTTGTATTCATCCTGTTGAATAATGCAGGATTCTTCTTCAGATTCATGTTATCTTATTAGACTTTATCAGCTAATGCATTTTGAGCCTGGTATAACAGGACATCCAAAGAACTACAAGAGCTCTATTTACATTAATGAATTTTTACCCTCATCCCCACCAAGAAGTTGAGAAAAATTTTATTCCACCACAGAGAGAGGTATGTTCCAACCACACAATTAAAGACAGATGAATGATCAAAATTAATCATCACGTCCTTCCCCCTGAGAATGTTGAATATACCAGAAAGCCGTCCCCTGAAACAGATGTGCACTGATTAAAACTGAGTACAGAACAAAATTATCCTGAGAAGTCAGGTCTTTGGCCACTTATACATACTTAGGCACAACTGAATCTTTCTGTTATGAAGAGTGTCCTGAAGATTTTCAAGTGCATGTTTGCAGTGACAGCTTTCATAAGTGGAAAGAAGTTGCATTGACTTACATCACCCTGAATAGGACTGACATTTTGAAAACAAACTATTAGATCAAGTGTTCTATCTTAATCAGAGAATCTGAGAATAGAATTTAAAAGTTATCACATTCCCTTTGCAAGTATGATTCATGACTTTTCCCAGGCAGAGGATCATTTATAGCCTCCCTAAAGTCTCTTGCTATCATTGGCCATGGACCAAGCAATTGAATGTGTTAAAATGCTCCTTAAACTATATCTTAACCAAGGATTTATTTTTATTATTGTTTTGATGATCCAAAATGACACCTTTCCCTTGAACGACCAACAAAAATATCACTCGTGCTGCTGAAGGGAGAATAGGTGATGTGACACAAAGATCACAACAAGGCACCACAAGTTTGTATTAAAAAACGGCATCAGTGGTAACACCATTTCTCTTTGATTCAGCCCTTATGTCCCAGCGTGGAAGTGTGGTCAGTGTGCATCCACTATCACTAAACACAAGCTCAAGTCTCAGTGTAACACCCAACAATTGAATAGCAAATATGAATGCATATTTTATCTTAGTTATTCCTAACAATCTCCTTAGTGAGTTTCCTAGTTTTCAACCTATTTCTCTGTGAAACACAACAAGAGCTGGTGGTGTGGAATCTTTGACATGTCTCTGTGCCCTGTGTGTTAATTAGGAGAGATGACTGACCTCTCCTGGATTGATCAGATCTCATTCACACTGTTGATGGTATCACAAATGCATTCAAAATACAGAGAGCACCTTCAGTAAGTTGATGACCCCAAAGTGTGGGGAATGCCCACTATACTGGAAGGCAGGGCTGCTGTTCAGAGACTACTTGATAAAATTAAGTAGGAGTCCAAGAGGGATCTCATGGGACTCAATAAAGACAAAAACTCAGTCCTGGATCTAGGGAGGGAAAGGTACAGGCTAGGGAAAGATTGGCTGGGGACCATCTCTGCAGAAAAGAGTCTGCAAGTTGAACATAAGCCAGCAGGGTGTACTTGCAGCAACAAAGGTCAACCACATGCTATACTGCATTAGCTATAGTGTAGGCAGTATGTCAAAAGAAATTATTTTTCCCCTCCATTTCAGAGGGGTTAAGCTGTGTTTAATAAGAGACTGAATCCAGGATTGGGCTCCCCACACCGGCAAACGGGACCACATCAAACTGAGGGTGACTAAGATGGACAACAATGATCAAGGGGAGACTGAGGGGCTGCTTTTGTTTTCACAGAGATTGCTTAAGGGGAGGGGAGGGGGAGAGAAGGGAAGGTACAGGACTAATTGCTGTGTCCAGCAGGGTCACAGAGGTGATGGAACCAGACTCTTCTAAGACGAATCAAGGAAGAAAAGCAACAACTTTCAAACACTGCAGGGTAATTCAGCAATACAATAGGTTGTCAAGAGAGGCTATGGCATCTCCATTTTTTGGGCTTTTCAGAACTCAGTTGAACAAGACTTGGAGCAAGCTGACCCAGTTTTCATGTCAGCATTGCTTTGAGCAAGGAGAGACTACAGCCTTTTAAACAGTTATGAATGTATAGAAGCGCTTCTAAAAACTAAAAATTTGGCAACTTTTTAACACATATTTTACTAAGATATGAATGTTCTGTATCTAATCATTACTTATTCACAGACGTTAGTGCATGCTGGAGCCGTACAGCCATCAAAATTACAATGTTGTCATCTCCTACAAACATTAGCCAAAGTAGTTACTGCAGGTAACTATCCAAACAATGTGACTCTGTTGTCCTGCAGGGTTTTTTGTGTGAACCAGCTCTGCACACCGAAGTCCTCTGTGAACCAGCTTGCTTCTTAACCTGACTTCTCTTGAAACCTCTACAATTTTTGTGTTTATAATTGGGAAGAAACTACATCTTATCTACCCCTCCTGATTTCAGAGTCAAGTTCCTGGATGTTCAAGGCAATCCATCTCCAAATAAATGAAATGGAAGTATCACTTGGAGTGGGACTTTCGCAAACACTAAGTCAGATCAACTGAAGCCCTTAAGAGGACCATTTCCTATTCATACAGCAGAGTAACAAGCATTAGTGCTCAAGTCCTTGCCCATCTTCTGATTTGAAGCCTGCAAGATCAGAGGTCATGTCTTTAGAACTGCTGTAAGAGCACTGTATCCGAGTGACCTTCATCCAAACCCTGGGGAAAAGACCACAAAGTATTTTTCCGCCTGAACATCTCCTCTGCACCCACGGCATTTTTCCATAATTTGCCCTTTGGAGTCACCAAGTTTATTGAAAAAGAAAAGGCAACCGAATACACTTATTCCATTTGGCTTCTCCTGTTTTGAATTACCAAGGAAAATAGTTATGCCTTAAAGCCTTCTTTGCATCTTAAGTTTTTTCTGACGTCAACTATAAACATTGACTCCCAATCTATTTTCATGTGATGCCATATACAAACTTCAGTTGAAAACTGATTATCTCTATCACAGACCAGATCTTAAGTTTAGTGTTTTGGTTCAAGTTTTCAAAAAGTGGCATGTCACCTCTTGCTCTTTTCTTATTTAGATTATGTGGTGTTTTAAATCATTCCTCATTTGGAAATTTCCTTTTCCTAACTCTTTTGAGACATTTTGATTTCCCTCATTCAGTAACAAAACTCTGATATCTATTTCTTTTTCAGGAATAATGTGCTCCGAACGTGGAGTATGGGAAGCACCCACATCAATACCTTAACACTTACAAAACCTGTCAGACTTACTTTGCCAATCCATATCCATAGTTCACAAAACTCTGCCAACTTGCAGACCCATGAGTGCTCTGCAGCTGTGCTATTATTTCATGGACACTTTTCTCCAAAACATTTCTGGTTAAAAGAGACTTTGAAAAGGTTACATTTTTGTCAAGGAGAATTTAGAAATAATAAATGGGAAGAAAAAAACTACTGACAATATGAATTTAAACTGTATTACTAAATTTCTTGTCAAAACTGGTAATTCCTCCAGGTATGGCAGCTATGTCTGACACTACTTATCATGATTTCTTTGCCATGGTATGATGAACACAAACTCTTGGCTGCATTTTTAGTTCACATGGTGCCATACAATGAGTGTTAAAGGTACCTTGATGATGACTTTAAACTAGGGCAATCATTCAGCTTCTCTTATTTTCTTGCATTACCTGTGGGAGATAAACTTTGTAATAATAAACAGAGCAATGATAAACTGATAATAAATCATAAGGTAATTTAACACTGAATAATTTAAATGGTCAATTTTCCCACAGCTGTCTACCCTATGTGAGTGGTATACATTGAAATCATACCCAAGTGAACAGATGACTTCAAAAGACAGAGGAACTTATTACAGGGCTAATGTAAGATCATTTTGCAATTTTAAAAATAATTCTAAATGTAATTTCTAGCATTTTATCTTTTGTGTCAGTTTTCTAATATTGCCTATGCACAGTATAGTATTATCCTTTCTTATGAAAGTCGAAAGTATTTCTTATATTCATAACATATTGTTTATGTTACATAGAAATAGCAAACATTTCAAGCCATGGCTAGGAAGTCATAGGGAGAAAACTCTAAGAGTATACTTTTAGGGTTAACTGTGTAATTTCACATGAAAAGAATCTCAAAGGCAGTCACATAAGCTACTAAATATAGGGTATTTGAACTTCTCTACCTTTGGGGTTCTTCCTCACATAAACCCTTGTGAATCTCCTATATTTGGAAAGAAGGAGGAACACCAACATAAAAATCTTCAAAACAACTTCTGCTATTTGTTTCCTAGGGCCAGACTACCAGACATGCACAAAGAAACCCAGGAAGAACCTGAGCTCGGGTGCCACAGTAGTAGGCATGGTTCACATTCCAAAAATTACAGATCATGTTGCAGATTGGGCATCATATTATCAAGAGCATGATGGGAAGAATGCACAGTCTAGCAGTTTCTGTCCTCTGTTGCAATTCCAAGAAATCATGATAGTATTATCATACTAGGGAATAGTCCTGTCACAGCTATGCTTTCAGAACATGTTCACCCGCATTAGAAACAGGAAAATACATTTGTTGGCAGTATTGATGTATTCCCATTTTGGAAGGAATATTTGTAAAAGGGAGAGTCACAGGTGTAAAAGAGCTATAACCAATAGATAAAGAGAAGGTCAAGCACATTACAGAAGGTGTAGATAATGCAGTGCATCTAAGATATCTCTGCATCTGCAGCTATTACCTGTCCAGTCTGTCCTGGGACACAGTTCTCAGTCCAAATGCTTCACAATGGGACACAAATACTTCTCTTTCCCTCTCCAGACAGCTGTGTTTGCACAATTCAAATAATTTACCTGGAAATAACATTGAAACATTCAATTTTGGATTGACTGGTTTTGTTTCAGTGAACTGAAAGCAAAAAATGCGGACACTCTAAAATTTTAGAGTGTTTATTGTGTAACTGCCTATGTCAGACACCTTGAAGACTATTTGTATTACTTCCACTTAGCTGGCAATCATGCAGGTACTACTTGAGTGAAATCTTGGCTCCAATGGAGACGTTGCAGTTTTGCAATTGGCTTATTTTCAAAATCCAAATACAACTACATTTAAAGAAACAATGCAATCTCTTACATCATTCTATTCCACTACAGCAAGTCAATGTTACAGACCCTGGCTTATAGATACTGAAGGAAGAAACAGTGAGACTGGAACAGTAAAACTTTTCTGACCTGGAGAAAGAGAGAAATTGGAATGATATCTATCCCATGGGGAAATTCGGAAATGAAAGGCACCAAGGTTAACAAACAGTGTTCAATGGCTATTTAGAGAACATTATTAGAATAATAAGAATGAAAGAAGACAAATTTCATACATAATTGTATTAATTGTTTAAACATGGAATTATTTATTTAGTTATTGTAATACTACGTATTTTTCCTTGCTAGTAAAAGAGTGACTGGGAAATACTGCATGACACAGACTGTGCAGCTTCAGGGGCAGTTCAGAGCAACACCTCTGACAGCAGTGAACTATCACAGACTTTCTTACCAACTACCTAATTATCTTGGATCTCCATCTTATCACTGTACTGCCCTCACTTACCCCAAACCAAATTACAGCCTGGAAGGAGACTGCAGTGGTGATTTGTGTACTTTATCTGATGAACAGTTACATCATGTGGTCAGCTCTGGAAAGGGTTCAAGAGAAATTAAGACAGAACCTTGTATAATTGCCCATTCATAAAGCAAGCATGTCAGAACAATGTCACTGATGTTTTGCCTGGGGAGAAAGGGATTCAAGGCCCTGACAATGCACCTAATGACTTTTGCATTCCCACGGCTAGTATACCATTACTCTTCTTTGTATTTTCAATAAGCAAATGCAGAGTTGCCTCACATTCTCATTTTCAAGAACCCTGGGTATATGTAGACTCCACCCACTTGGAGGCCCCATTCTATTGCCATAATTATATATACATTAATTCATTAAATTATAACTACTAATTATAGTTATTAATTTAATTGAATAGTCATTAAATTGTATCTTTTTCTGGATAGGCCTTGGATCACTTCACTGATGGAAAAAATTAGCATCTACATCATAAAAGCTGAATAAAAAAAGAGAGGTATGGCTATATGCAGATTCCATGGGACATGAACATAACTTGTATTGTAGAAGCATTGCAATGCCTTCTGGAGAAAGCCTACAGTGCATATTAGACTGAGTCCCTGGAATTTTTTGAGATTTGTAAAAATCAGTTCCTATATTTTATTGCTAACCAAAGAACTCAGAATATATTAAGCAACTATATTCAGAACAGAAGGCACAAAATATTGCCATATTGTGTTTCTTGTAGTCTTAGTTTATTAATTTTCTTAAGAACTTGCTTTAATAACTGTGACTTGCTGAAATAATAAGAAGCCGAAACTCCTTTCAAGTAATTTATGTCTAATATAATGTTTAAATTTGGTCAGGGTAGTAAAGTAAATTAGAGAAAAACCCACAAAAGTATTTTTAAACTAGCATAGTAAGTTTGTTGCAAAAGATATTTCAACATTTATTGAATGCATATGGAGCTGATTGATGACGGATACAAAGATATTTGGATAAATGATGTGAGGCTTAACAGGCCACACAGAGCAGTGTCTCAGCAATTAAAGCTTCTTCTGATTCCTCCTTTGATGATGAAGCAATTTGGTTCTTTATGTATTTGAAAGAAGCAGCCCAGCAATCAGTGGAATTGTTCTGATTTAGAAGCTTCCAACTGTGAACTTTATCCTTTATCTGAATTCACTTTTCTCAAAATTACAGGTGAGGCTGTTTATTTCACTTAAATCTAGGTATTTTGTAAAAATTTGGTAAGTCTGAGTAAGTGTAAAAAGTAACAGCTCTTTGAGCTGGTTGGTAAAAGGACTGTCTTGTGGAGGCGACTCTTTCTCGTGCTCTTAAAGAATACTAGATTTATTACAGGTTTAATTCATACTGTGTATCTTGCACATGATTCTACTGTAAATATTTAAAATAATTAATAGCAGTCAAAATAAGAGAAAACGAAAATAGAAATGGCACAAGAAGAGAATGAGAAGGGAAAATGTTTGTACAACACATGCCTCAGTGGAAGTTCTATTTGCACTATTTTTTAAAATAATCATCCATCACTCCCAACTCAGGACCTTTTCATTTGTTGTTTCTGTGCTGTGAAGAGATAGACAAAACCTTTGGGGGAAGGATGCTATCCCCATCTCTTGCATGGATTGACAAAACCTGGCTGCTGCTACCAGCTCTCAGAAGAAGCAAAATATTTCCATTTCCCGAATCTTGTATTAGTGGTGAAAAATGGCCACATTTCAAAACCTTTCTGCTCTTTTTGATCCCTCCTTCTAAGTTTTCTTTTTAGTGATGACGTCAGAAGCTGTGGATTCTGCATGAGAAAGCAGAGAGGGAGAGTACCTGCTTTGGGATAGTCATGAGCAAGGGACTCAGATTTAGTTAGCATTTTGATGATAATGTGTGACAGTTAAATAAAAAGCCTGGTTTGCTGGAAGAGAAGGGAACTAGTTTCTCGGAATTTGAAGTGCACTCTATGACTCCCTGCAACACCAGATCAGTAGCCATATTACAGAACTGCAGGCAACCCCTTCACCACAGACCTCTACTGACAACTGTGTCCCGAGCTGCAGCTGTTGATTCATCCCAGACACAGCACCCATCATTCCTCTCTTGCAGCTGCCGAGTCATTCCCAGACTATAGTCACAAAATCCTCTGCCAGTTCCCTCTGTCCTGTCCCACATCTCTCCTCTTATTTCTGTTCTGGAATCTTCACAAACTTCTGCTCGTGCCATTACCCACTACGCTGTTGCCTGGCCTTTGTAGGCCTGGGCACTCCCAAGGGAATCTGCTTTCAGTCATCTTCTGGAGCTCCCCACTACAGACTGCCATATCCCCAAATTCTGCATCGGTTTCTGATCCCGGCATCAGAACCAACCAGTAGGTGTGCCTTCAGTTTCCTGGCACTATCCCGTTCTCTGAGGAATATAGCCTTGGGGTAGGATGCAGAAATTCACTGATTATGATCTTTCGGTCCATTTCCTTTCTTCCCTTCATTGGCTCCTTCTTGCCTCAAGGCCCTCACTGCTCCATCTTGGGAATGGCTTTACAGCCTCATCCACCTCCTCATTACAAATCCAATGGGGTTTTGACCTCACATAGGAGAGTCATCTGATGCAGACAGTGATAACCTTCCTGGTGCTGCCAATTGTCCCGTGCTTCACTGGACCGGAGAGCTGCTTTTACGGGATTTCATGCACCAGCTCTTTCAGCATGATGAGGGAGAAAGCATACATTAACTAGTGTGCTTTATCCCCCTCCCCCAGCCCAACCTGAGCGCAGTGGTCCATGTGCTGCTCTGCCTTGGGTCTTTTCAGCATCTTTGCACCACATGTTGCAAAATTTCCTAAGGAAGGAAAACGTGAAATACTGAGCCACGATCTGTAGAAAGAGAAAATATTGCTCTAACTGGTTTGTCCAACTGTTACAGTGCATTCATCTTTCTCATATCCTGCTCATTCTATGCCATTGTATGGACAGAGGAATCCATATCCACTGTTCTTTTCTGCCTTGGAGCCTCAGCTTCAAAGGAGACCAAGGGCAGTCCTTTGGACAACACTAAGAATACACTCTGTTGCCTGCAGAAATGAACCTGTATCTCCTGGTCTGGCTAGAAAAGCACAGCAGGAATCTGTTTTCACTGCAGTGAATGTGACAATAAACAGAAAGGACCATGAGGATTCCAGGGAAGGACCAGGCCATGTGAAGTGAGGTTTTTGAATGGGGATCTTTACTCTTCAAAAGTAAGAAGGCAGGTCAGCCTACTAATGTGCAGACCAGGAGAGCCAAAGCAAAAAAAGAGTTGAAAATATGTCCAACATAGGCCCAAAATCCGGCAACTTTTAAAATAAAACAGTTTATTGAGGACAGATTTTAAGAATGTAATACAATCCATGGGGTGGTAGTGCTGGCAAAGGGTGATTTAATTCTGGGAACAGAGATGAAGTGGGGAAAAAAGTAATCATGAATGTAATTCTTTCAGCCTTTTTTTCTCTATTGTGCAGGATGCATACAAATTGAAATTTTCACAAATACTTGCATTCACGTATGCAAAACAGAGAACAGCCAGAGAAATATGTATACAAAGTCTGAGATGGTCAGATCAACCACACTGAGGAAAAAAACATTAGTCAGACAGTCTGGTTCTCTATATTTATTTTTCTTTTTTAAAAGTTGCAGATTGATTTTAAGAACTCCTTAGAGATAGAGCAGTGTTTAAAGAGTAGTGCTTAAATCTTCCTTTTTAAAGCTTAAATCTTCTCATTTCGCATTTCATCCTTTTCCTGTTATAATTATATATACTTTGCTAGGGAACATACATAACCACAAACAAAGCAAAACAGGAGTCAGAACTCTCTGTACTTGACCAAAGATTGTGTAGTCACTGTTTCTTTTCAAGGCCATGGTTTGTTTTGAAGTGTCTGTCACTCAGTAAAGGGCTGTCCAGCCATCCTCTGTCCCACCCCCATCATTTGTTTCTGCTGGCTCACTGCAGAGTAGCCTTTGTGTGACTGCACAGTTAACTGCATCGAAAACTCACCCAAGGGAAAAGTGACCGAATAAAGCCCATGCTCTAAAATGGTTTTGTCACCTAATACATTAAATGAGCCACACCAACACTAGTGTCAGCAAAGGAAAAGATGTAGCAGCAAGCATCCTTGCTGAGGCAGGAGTGTGAGCTTATGCCAGAATGAATATGTCATCATGACCTCAGTCATAGTAAGAGTTTTCAAATCTAGCATCTATTTACTTACCTACTTCAGTGAAATAAAGAATTTTAGAGATGCAGGTGAGAACATGAAACTATCCCACACTCCCTGTGAGGAATGCAGAACACCTTTGAAATACAATCTTATGCTGATTTGGGTACAGATTACTTTAGATGCAGAGATCTCCGTAAGGAACATGCCCCTTGAAGTTGATTTGCTAATTGCTCTGCAGGACTGAAAATTCCACGTTCCAGTCCCACTCCCTCTTACCCTTTCTGATGCAGATCTGTTGAACCTTCTGTCCTACCCCTGTGTTATATACCTACAGATACCCAGTGTATTGAACACGTTACTACACCATTCAGTAGGAGGCAGTGGAGAAGAAATGTATTTTACAGCCAAACACATTATTTACTTGTTGAATATAACATTCAACAATTCCACTGAATTAGTATTTCTGAAAAATTGATCTTCTAACCTCCTGAAGTATATTTCTAATGAGCGTTTTCTGGGCTGAATGTAAAATGTTTTCAAGACAAGCTGAGATCAAAAAGATCTTTGTCTTGGACAGCAAGCTGAAGCTGACCTAAGAGCTGGTGTAGAAATCTCAATGCCAATAAATCAGAATATATATATCCTTGCATGTGCTTAAGTCTGTAGTAACCAACATAAGCCCAGGATATTTATTATCTTGACTTGATGAGCTAATTCCCCGACCTGGCTTTTGGACATCTAGAAAAGAAATGTGAAGAGCTTGAATGGAAGGACCATTGTTAATAGTAGAAAAGGGAAAAAAATCTCCACAAACAAGAAATGATAACCACCACCCAAGACCACAAAAAAACCCTCCAAACAAAACCAACACAAATGAAAATCAACGCAAAAACAAAAAGAAACAAAAAGAAAGTAAAATCCAAGGGATCTTAACATAAATATATATGTAAATTTCAGGAGTGTGAAAGAAATTTGGTACAGCAAATAATAGTTGGGTTTAAGTGTGATTTTGAAATTAACTAGAAAATGGTTTTCTACACTACATGGTGAAAAGTCATCATCAGAGTTCTAAAACGCAGTCTGGACAGAGATTTAATTAGAGTGGGCAATTTGGTCTGGCAAAGTCAATGGCAAGGGTTAATGAGACACGAGATGGGTTTTTGCTCTGTAGAAGAGGTGGATTTCAAGATGAGTTGCTTCTACACTGATGTTGTTAGATCACCATCTAGAGGTCATTTAAAACATATGCTTCCAGTTGGACTGTTTGGGGTTTTTTTAATTATTTCTTTTTACTGAGGGTGTTTGAGCCAAACAGCACAAATTACTAATAATTGCTTAAGCACTGAAGTGGGAAATTCATTACATTTTCCACTCCACTTGTACCGGTTTTATAAAACACTTAATTGTTCAGTTTCAGTCAGTTGTCAGCTACAGAAATATTCAGGATTAAGTGTGATTTTTTCACATTAAGTAGTGTCCTATTGTTATGATCCTATTCCCTATTCTCTTTACCTTTCAGCAGAAACATACTTTTTTTAATTATTCCCAAAAGCTTTCACACTCTTTCCTTGCTTTGATATCTTCTTACCTCAAAATGAAAGGAGGGTGAAAGGGTGAAAGTCCACAGTTTCTGCCTAACAGCATGCAGCACACCTTTGTGTATCAGATGGTGCCATGATGTCACAATGTGCCCCAAACAAGACCATGGTGGTAGCTATGTCCAGACTCCATTTCCTGAAAAGCAGCAAGGAACAAAAGTGTCTTGTGCTAGACAACAAAGGATGGGGGATAATGCAACTCTAATAATTTTCCTGGGATTTGCCATCTATCTGATGAGTTTGTTCCCAACCACTTACTGCTCAGCACCAGTGAAAATCCAGACCACAACTCCCATTGCCAACAATGAACAGGAATATGAAAGCAGTCCAACAGCAGGTGAGAGGATGGGCTGAAATGAGAGGATGAGAAATAAGGGGCTTGGAGAGCAGCTAAATGCAGGAAATGAGATTAGGTATGGACACAGAAGCTTTGTTTTATAAAAAGAAAATCAGAGGATTTTGTCCAGAAGATATATGTCCAGGGGAAGTGGAGGTCAGATGATTGCTAAGGAGTCGGGAGCCTGCAAAGGAGTGAGAGAGCAAAGCCATCCCACAGACCCAAGCAGGACAGGCCTGAGGATGGCAGGCAGGATCAGATAAGAGGTCACCAGGGAGATCCACGATGCTGAGACCAGTCCGAGTTCAAGGAGGAATACCAGTCAGTGTCAGGATCAAACCTAGTGATGGTGACCAGGGTCAGACACAGACCAGCGACAGCCCAACCCCACACTTACACGGGGCAGAGGACATAGGGCAGGCACAAGTTCATCTCCCAGTCATGGATGTTAAGGCCTCTTAGATCACCTGCAGCCCTGACTGCAGCCTCCTGTCTCAGCTGTCCCCTCACACCCTACAGAGACGTGACAGTCCAGCACACCCCTGGGGACCAGAGCGAAATAATGAAAGAAAATAGAGTCAGACACAGTCTCATGACTTCCAAGCAGGTCCATAGTGATAAGGCATATTCAGGGTCAAACCAGGAAGTCAACTTGCATGCAGGTCAGGATCCAGAATAGCAGGGTCCAGGCTCAGCTGTGATAGAGATGGAGCTGGAGATAAGTATATTTGCAGCAGACCACAAACAGAGATCTGAGACCCAGACCTGAGCTTAAATGCAGCTCTTGGACCCATGGAACTCAGGTAAAGGCTCCAGTCATGGCTTTTAGGAGCTATTACAGTCTACTGCTATAGTCATGGCACTGAAAAGATAAAGTAATGCATCTGGGGTGACTTTTGTAATGGAAAAGTACAGGAAAGGAGAAAAACATGAAGATGTAAAGTGAAGTAAGGAAAAAGCTATTACTAAAAGAAAATATTTCAAAATCAGAATCACAGAAACAAGAAAAGGAACAAGAGAAGCAGAGGAAAGAGGTATGAATGAAAAGGTGCTTGGGATGAAGAAGGAAATGGACATTCAGTGAAGGTGAACTTCTTGAAAGTTTAGAAAGCATGGAGGATAAAACAGGAGGGACACAGAGGTAAAAAGGCTTCAAGTATGAAAGAAGGAAGAAGAAGAAAGCTTATGTTGTTCCCTTTTTCCCTCATTTACAGGCTGGGAGGAAATGGAGGAGTCATTTGTGGCCTCATCAACAGGGGAAGGAATGGAAATGATCGATATGGTGGAGCCTGAGGGCTCAGAGACACTGACCAATTCAGCAGTGAAGGATTTGCTCTTAGATCTGGCTCTTCTCAAGATTGCTTTGTTTTGTTTAATATATGACATAGAGCTTGAAATAATCTCTGTGATCATGAATGATAACAATTTGAACATCTACCTGTGTTTCATGATCACCTACTGGACAATACAGCTTGTCTTCACCAACCACATCCCAGGGAACTGAATTAGAATGCTGAAGACAAGTGTAAGGACCCCATGCACATATTGAAAGTGTTTTCCTTTCTTCTTGGGAAACACAATAAATTCTCAGTAATATTTTCTAAGCCAGAAGTCCCTCCTTTCACTTCCCATATGTTCTTTGTGTAAAAACATCATAGCTAATAATGAGCATTAATTCAACTCACCAATTTCACCAGTGGCTCTGTCTTTTAAATAGAATATTATTAAATTCAACATATATTGAAAGAACAAGAAAAAGAAAAGCATATTCCAGGGAGCTGTGCCTACCCATACACTTAACAAGACAGATACAAGAAAAGCTATGCATCTTCAAAATGCATATTGTCAGTACCTTTTGCTTTTTCTAAATACAATAAACACAGAAGTCAAGTAATCTCAGAACACTGAAATAATGTCTATATTATGCACTAAGTGTTATGCAATGTTATTTGCTATTAGCATCTTTAAAAAAACTGTCTGGACGTGCTGCTAGGAGAAAATCAATTGAATTAGTGAAAGGAAGGAAAAGTATACACTGTTTAAATGCTAATGATAAACACAAGCCAAATTTTTTTTTTTATTATGGTAAATAAATCAAACTATTTTGAGGTATTCTTATTTATTATTTGTGAAGTTAAGCTAAGAGCACCAGACAAGTAGTAAACAGTATTAATACAGAAAAAACATACAGGCCTGATGATAAAGTGTTTGCAATCAAAGTAGGTTTTTTTTCAGAAGCAAACACTTTATTAATATATTTGTTAATTAATGAAAACAAAATCTCAGAACAGTCCATTCTTGGAAAACATTTTGCTGTATTTGTCAGTACTTGAAAAGGATTAACACAGTTATTTTTAAAATGTTCACATTGATAAGGGATGTTTCCACTTGCCATCATCTATTCCACAAACAGTCCCCAGGCAGCCAATATAATAAGTAAAATAAAAATGTTCACATAAACAAGAACAGTTTGAAGAGTATGCAAAAGGTATATGTATTTTGTATACTTATTAATGTCAGTAAATTTTAGAAAATTGGTATAAATTTTCTAATTATGAAAACCTGAAATAGATATATTTATTACATTGCTCTTAAAAAACTACTTTAGGCACTTCCACTACCCCAAATCATGTTGCTTCAACTCTCCTTTTGCTGTAAAGCAAATTAATACCTAAAATTCAATTTCAAGTCAAAGTACAGTCCTGTAACAGCTCTACTCCTCTGCTTGGAAATGGTAAATATTTACAAATGTAGGGAGAGAACCAGGTTCAGAATGCAGAGAAGCTCTTGGAATTCTAGTTGTTCAGCCTTCAGAAACTTCCAGAAACCTTTGTGATTCTCCCATACTTCATTGTCTACCATATCCTCAACCCTAGACACTTAAAAACAAGAGGATCTTGTTGGAAAAAAAAAGAGAATCTGTTCTCAGCTCCCCAGTTACCCTCCCATTCATGAGGATGCTTTCCCCTTTCCTCTTATGTCTGAGTTTTGCTGATGAAGCAAAAACAGAGCAGAGAAAGCTTTCAGTAAACTTCATTATTGTCACCTTTCGGCCTACAAACTGCAGCCACTGAATCTTTCCTAGCACCTGTCTCAATTTGTTAGCAAAAGAAAAGAAGAGGATTCTACCCTCTCTTGTAAGTTAGTATGGTTTGCACAGTAAACCACAGGATTTCCCCAAGAGCTATTGTAAGATATGAACAAGTCTTACAGCTCCAGTTTATTGACTTGCCCTTTCAATAGGACTCTGAGGTTTCTGGAGCAGAACAGAGGGACTAATAATGTAACACTCTCTCTGTTCATAACTCCTCATAAGCTGTTGCCTACTAGAAACTGGCCAGTCACCTTGTTGCCCTGGGATTGTCACACATCTGGGACACAGCACCGAGAGCCTTGGAGGAGATCCCCTCCTTATGAGATCAGTTTAAGAATTTCCCTGCCATCAAATGCTGAGGAAAAGATAAGAAAATGAAGGCAAAGGTGTGAATAAGAGCACCATGTCACCCCAGAGGATCTGAGAAGATGGTCATATTTTCATGTGTTAGGCCTTCCTCTCCCTGGGATCACATCTCTCATCCTCCTCTTCCATGCCCATTACCAGATGTGGCATTTGTTGTCTGGGTTCATCGGGGATCCCCTGGGACATTGGAAGCTCTTGGAAAAGTCCTGGCTATTGCTGACAGGCCCAGAGACACGAAGTGGCAAGGGACTATGTGGATCTGTGTTCACGGAAGACTGGAGCTTCTCTGGGTCCTGGTGTCCACACATTGCCTGAAGGGAAGCAAAATAGAAAAGTCAGTTTGGCTGGAAGTCCTCATGTGAACAAGACTTAGGGCTCCTCATGCCTCTGCACATGTCAGAGGGTGCTGGAGTAAACAAGGAAACGTGCATACATCGTGACAACAATGCTCAGATTTCCTTCGGATTGTTTTCCCTTTCCTTAAACTTCTCTGTCCCCATTTCAGCCTCTGATAAGTCATCTGCACTTTTTCTATACTGTATAGTCCAGAATACAGAAAATTTCGGCCACCCTGGCTAGGCTCATGCCATCTTGGACTCTTTCTAAAAAAGTGGTAAAGATGTCTCAGTGCTTAGATTCAGCTTCTTAAGTGAAATCAACAAGTGCTCATCAACAAAGGAGAGCACTTACACAAAATCCCATTACTACTCTAGAGACTCAGGGGAGGATTTACTGGTGTTAAACTGCAATCCAAGTCTTCATTCTCATAATTTCAGTCTTTTTTTATCAGAAACAGAAACAGTAAATTATGGGTGCATGTACTTCCAGTTCTTGATCTCTGAATAACATTCAAAACTCTTTTGTCCACTATCAGCCACTCAGAGTGATGTGACATCCAGTTATTCACATGACAGAGAAGTGAATGAAGGAAGGGAAGGACAGATACATTACTTTTACAGTTAGATTTCACTTCCCACATGTAAAATTGCTCAAAACAGCAGAAAAAGAGACTGGCAATGAAGGCTGCTTTCCCTGACACAGTTGGTCTGCCATGACTTAATTTTGGTGGATTTCAGTACTTTGTAAAAGATATATTTGCAGACAGGCCTTTTGTTAGCTTTGAGATCCGTAACAGGTTAGGAGCTGTAAACATAAATTTTAGCTTTTAAGTTAGATTCTGGATCTCACAGAAACATTGGTCATTCTCAGTTCTGTGAATGGGGAGAAAGTGATTGAATATAGAAAGAAAAAACTGTAAGAGTGTGGAAGAAATGGAGAGTGAAAAAGACACATGACTAGCATTCATTACATGAGCAAAACTGAGGTAGAAAAGTTGATCATGTGAAAGCCCAATCTTAGGCAAATCCTTCTCTTCTTTGTGCTTTTTTAGCCAATTCTTATAGGCCTGTGGAGAGATAAAATGGATAATTATAAATCTTCCTTAGTATCACAAGCTCATATCTTCTGTCAACAAAATCTATCAACCTAATATATATTTAATAAATTAGCAAGTTTGTATCTCTCTCCTCATTCTGAGGCTTTCTGCTGCTGGCCATGCCCTTAATAAATCTAAAGTGAGAGAATACAACTTTCCTTACCATTTCAGATGCTACTATACAGATATTATCACACACATTGTCATAGGATGTGGTAATTATACTATGAAAGAACGAAAATTACTTTTGAAACAAATCACAAATATTTGACTATACATTAAAGACTTTCTGCTTCTCAATGTTCTTCATGAAAGAATTTAACAAGTACCATTTTAGACCTAGGGATCCATACCACCCTTAGCAGTTGAACTCCTGAAGTACTGCATGAGGAAACAAAAAATTCTCTCTAAAGTACTGCTTAAAACATTGTTATGGAGTCATTTTATCACCACACAAAATTCTGTTTCATGTCTCAGCTTACCTCCTCAAGTATAACATAAGCATACATACAACAGCATGCTTTTATATGTGTGATATAAACAGGGAAGTAAAGGTAGTGAAGGAGATAAGTTGTCTTACATGGACATATTGAGGCTATGAGCAAAGCTTTGTGAGGAACCTCTCTGCACTAACAGAGGACATGCTGGGCTCATACTCCACTGGCACAGGTGTGTAAGAAATCTGGAGCTGGAGTGGGATGTGGGAGAGGGCAGTAGCAGGACAATGGTGTGTGTTACGTAGTGAGACTATGAGATTGCTGAAGTCAGTAAATCACAATACCTGGTAAGCGATGGCCAGCCCTCCAGTGTCAGCTGTATTCTCCAACAGTGTGAAAGTGCCATTGACATGAAAGCTGTAGCTTTCATACTGTTCAACCAAGCAGTCTATTGATCTTTGTAGTGCACTCCTGTTGCATGCAGGACAGCCCTCAGGCAACACTGTGGGGAAAAAAAGTCCTAGAAGTAAAGCTATTTATGGCATTCACCTGTGCTCCTCACATTAATCACTGATTCTTCCTAGTAGCCAGCATGGACTGAAATATGTTTTTCTTAAGTTCGTCTACCTTAGTAATATATGTATATATTGATGTAAGGACTAGGATTTCAGATCCTCTAAGGGGAAGTAAAAGTGGGACCTAGAAGAGTAAATGAAGACACCACAGCCAGTACCCACCATAACCATAGAATGAGTGAAGAATTTCATGTGCCATGAAGACTCCGATGGCTCCAAAATTCACAGCGCTGAAAAATAAAGATGAAAAGAGTGCTTTTGGAAAGAAAAAGAGGGTACAGGAGTATTATTTATGGCCAGTAAGCACAACTGTGTGCTCCATAGGAGTGTTCTACTCTGGGACCACACGGAAACACTTTCTATGTGTTGTCACTCAGGCATGTAAAAGTGCAAATACAAGTGCAAATTATCTTACCAATGCTTAAAATTGTACTATGGGCTTATTTTAAAGTATTTGTTGCTAATAAGCCATTATAACAATGAAGAGTCTATGAGTCAGATTCTGCCTTTATTAGCTGTAATGACAGGTATTGTTGTTGTTGATATATGTCCCTATTGAACCTCTACTGCCTGACTGCTGCACAAACAGCAACTACAATGGTAACCATTCAAAAATAGGATGTTTGGAGAAGCAACCTTGCAACTTCTATCTAGTGAGAAAGGATACATAAAATTGGCAAGGCAAATTAAAATCATGATGTTTTGTCTGCAATTACTCTGGTCTAGCATTGGCAATCTTGCTGCAAGCAAGAGGTTGTCCTATGGACCTCCAGTAGTTCTTTTCAAATGGAACTTCTATGGTTCTATGCAATGAATTTACAGATACTCTCACAAAGAAGAGAGCACTCAAAATGCATTTGCGTTATATGAAATTTTGGGCTCATTCTTTCTTCCCATGCACTGATTAACCCTGCTGAAGCATGAAATTTTCATACTAGATCATTATTCTTTCACTGGGAACTCAGTAGGAGCTCTGTAGCTGATAATTTATAAATTTTACCCAGAGAAGCTGTGGATGCTCCACCCTTAGAAGTGTTCAAGGCCAGGCTGGATGGAGCTCTGAGCAACCTGGTCTAGTGGAAGGTGTCCCTGCCCATGGCAGGGGTGTGGAACTAGATGATCTTTAAAGGTTCCTTCCAACCCAAACATTTTTACAATTCTATGATTCTATAAACAATTGTACTGTTTTGCTGAGTTCTTATTTTAAAAATTACTCTCACAGTCACCTGAATTAGCTTTTTCCAGTAAAGTTTAAACTCTGGAGTATCATCTGAGAAAAGCACTATTGTACCAACTCACCAAAAGCTTATCAAGTTTTACTTATCAGTCTACTCAGCTGAAGTGACAGTGAGAAATATGTACTTTACTAGCACTGAATACAAAAGGAATAAGAAGGCATAGACACTTCTTCACAGAGAAAGAATATAGCGACACCCCATACCACTGGGAAAAAAATTCCTTTTTACTATTCTTTTGAGAAGTCCCTTTCTTCATACTATAATAAATTAATAAAATACTGCAAGCACTACAAGATCACCATCGAGAAAATAATTACTTTTAACTGAAACTTGTTTCTTTCAAGCTTCAGCCTCTTGTCACAATGTGAGCTTATTTTTCAGTACAACGGTATTAGGACAAGTATGTATCCACTATAGGCAAAAAGGACATAGAATTATATGTTTACTGTAAACTGTTTGGAGTGCTTTTATTATCAGAAAAATATATTGCTTAAGAGATCTGTTCCATCTGATGAAAGAACAGAACCAGAGCAGTATGGTCTAGAGAAGTGTTGTTATTGCAGGGGAAGACTCAGAGTTAAAAATCTATTTGCTTAGTAGAAATGGTTTCTTTTAAAAAATGAGAGAAGAACTGTGATACATTTGAAAACGACTTCTGACAAGAAGTTGCTCTGTGCGGCTCCTATTTTCTCTGGGTTAGAATCTTTGGAATTTAGAAAATGAGAGGCAAAGGTGAAATGTCTTCTTTGCAGTTAACCTACACGTGACTTCTGCCTCTTTACTCTGGAGTAATATCTTTGTGTTAGTTCAGTTTCACCGAGATTCTGATTTTGCTTCAGCAGAGTCAATGGCTACTCTCTCTCTCAGACTTCATCAAGCAGTATCCACCTAGCTTTAGAAAAAGCTGGGTTTCCCCTCTTTCCTGTATCTTTCTAGGATACAGTAAGAAAAATAAATTATAGACAAACCGCCCACTAAGATTCCTCCTGGAAGTGTGCTGCATTCAGCTTGCACGTCTGAAGCCCCTTCATACCTGGGAAACTCCATGTGGAAAAAAGGACTGCGGAACATTCCAGCCGGAAAGACCACCGTGTGGTCTCTTATTGAATAGTATGAATGCACACTCCAGGGGTGCACATGCCAGCTGGTAGCAAAATAAAAAGAGAAATTAGAGAATGTATTAACTCCTTATCTCACACTTTGATCCTTTCCTTCACTGAGCTTGCAAAGATAATTCAGCTGTTCACACAGCACCAGCAAATTATGAAATTCACATTATCTAGAGTTTCAGGTGTTTGAAATAAATCTTCGGTTGTTTACATGTGGGCAGAACTAATAACTTAGTTTTCATAGACATGAAGAGATTCTCCCTCACAATTTCACTGTCAAGTAAATTAGAATTAGTAACCTCCTGTGAAGTCCTGCACAGAACACCCTGCAGGAGGTGTAAGGCCCTGAGTCCATCTGTCTTCCTCCTGAAGCATCCTATGTCCTGCCTTTGAGGTGACTCCACCAGAATTCCTGTCATCACAGTGCTTTGCTGTTGGCTTTTTAGGAAGCCCAGGAGAATCAGCTATCCCCCTTAATTAAGGGTGTGTGGTCAAAAAACTGGGTTTTTTTCAGGGGTTCTGGTGCTCTCTTCACAATGATGGGCTACTTTGGTAGCATTGACCAGGCTCAATGCAGGACAGGCTGCCAGATTCAAAGTTTCTTTAAAGCAGAATGCAGCCATGAAGACTTGCAGCAACATTCAGAACTACTGAAACCACATTTAGAGGTAGTGAATCCAGTTCTGCCCACTGGCCCCTACCTGCCCTTCCTCTTCTTCCACAGCAAAAGAGAGATATAGACATAGTTATCACACTTCTGAGTGACCTGCTCTAACTAATCTTGCCTTGAGCAGGAGGATTGGACTAGGTGATCTCCACAGACCCCTTCCAACCTCAGCTGGTTCACAGTATGTGATTTTGTTATATTTTTCAGATCACTATCTGACTTACTTTTGCTGTGGGTAATGCTGAAGGAGCTTCAGGTAGGAATTTTCCCTCAGTACTTTCAAGCAAGCCACCACATTGAGGAAAAAAGTGTCTTCATTTATCTCCAGCTGAGGGAAGAGACAGGGAATGTGACTGTCATAGGGCATAAGTGAGGAATGAATTAAACAATTGAGAAAAGGAGAAAATGAGAAAAAGAAAAGTCCCGTGGATCCAAAATGAGCTAATCAAAAGAGAAACCAGTGGGATACTTGTAATTTTTTTCACTCCCTGTTCTAAAGACCTTCAGTGTAAGATATGACAGGAATGTATCTGAAGGCCAAACAGAACACACAAACAGGTAAAAAATTACTTCTATCAGGCCAGCCACTCTAAATAGGAGACAGCATAGGCAACAATAGAAGCAACAGATAAAGGTTCTCTGGTCTCATATGTTCCCAAAAACTGAACAGTAGGAAATGTGCTCCAGAGGTCACAGCCTCTTTTGTAAGCAGACAAGACAGCAGTTGATACAGGTAAACTGCCAATAATGAGGCAGGCATGTTTACATTATATAGCTCACATTCTGGTATTCCCGGTTCACTTTGTCAGTCTGGAGTATGTGAGCTGGATAGCCAATCTCCACTTGTAGTCTGGATACCTAACATGATAACAAACAAACAAATATAAATAAACTCGATCAGCTTTACATTCTGGAAGTCTAAAGGCTATTTGTAACCAATGTAAGCACGATCTGTGAGTCAGCCCCTCAAAAGGACAGGTACTCTGTTTCAAGAAGACTTCTTGTCCTGCTGCTTTGCTTTCTCAACTCTACAACTTGAGATCTAAGGTTGTTCTATTCTTTTTCCTTGTATTGCCTTCTGCTATTCAGCTTTTTCGCCTTTAACCTTACTAGATGTATAAAACTGAATTCTATCTCAGTTAAATTAATTCAGAGTATTCATGGACAGACAAAAACTGAGCCTCTCTATGCCTACACATCAGTGTATGTACCCATGCATGCTGGCACTTATAAAACCACCTTTGATTTTTAGTATGAATAATATATGTATTTAAGACTGTGTGCCTGTAGAAGCAGGTAGGAATACATAAAGGTGCAGGTCTCTTCCATTCCTTCTCCAAAGCTTCAGGGAAAGGAAGGCCTCAGTAATTTCTGCCTTCTGCACGCACCAAGGTTTTAGCGTTTTGGCGACTCTGTTCATCCATCCACTCCACCTGATCAAGGCGGTCACAGACGGCATCTTGGATCACAGAGAACATCTGCTCAGCCTGCCATGGAGAAAAGAAGGCATGGTCACAACTGCACAAAAACATTGCTCACTCTTAGCTACCATCTCCCCATGTTCTAGCAATTCAACCACAGAATAACTCGGGGAAAATTCCTTTTTGTGTGTGTGTGTGTGATGAAAGAGAAGATTTCAGTTTCTACAGTGATTTAGTCTTAAGTTATTTTGCATTCAGTTTTTCCTCACAAGGCTCACCGTTCTCTCCCACACACCTTTTCATCTGGCTTCTCACAGCAATTAAGAGGGAGACAATTCCTTCTCATTCAATAATGAATAATTGCCCCTCTTCTCGAGCAAAATGAAAATTCAGTATCCGCAAGTATTTCTTGCTTGTATCTCCTTTTCCAAAATTATGGCAATCAGAGTCAAACCTTCTCAAAATTATGCTTTATTCATTAAAATTTATGCTTCACTACATGCAGTCTTGGTTTTCCCATTAGCTTTTCTTGGTGTTACTCTTGCCACATTATAGACTTCAAATTCTTCGCTAAACCTGGCGCTACACTAACTTTCTTCAAAAGAAAAAGGAACTCTGACCATCACAAGATGAAAAAAAAAAGAGATATTTTCCACGCTGCAAGCAGGTGTTCTCTTTACTGTGGATCCACTCAGAATGTTTTCATATGATTGCTTAGTGTCTTTGCAATTGAAAATCTTATTGAGATAGATCACACTGGTGATAACTACTGTTAACACTAGCTGTTATTCCAGGGAGCACACAGAGATTGCATGCATTTGTAGAGCTGTCATAGCTATTGGTGCTGCATATATGACCTTTCTAACAGTTGAGATAAAGGTAATAGCTGGTATTTAGCATTGATTATTCTAGAATTACACCAATACCTTATCTGACATATTCCCAAAAAAGGAGGGAAGTGCATAAGCAGAAAAACAAAACATAGGAAAACTATAGATGATTTTGCTTAAAGTGGCATGTCACAAAAAGAAAGAAGTGAAGCTGAACTCTACTTGGGGGTTTAAGATGACGAATACCTACAAATTTCTTGGTCTGCTCAGGGAAAATTTCTTGCACAATCATCTTCCCTAGAACTGGCTCAAAGAAAGAGCTGGTATCAGTCAAGCACTTCCTCCAGCGCTCTGCTGGGATCTGCAGGAATAGAGTAGAGAGTGAGGACTAAGAACTAAGAAATCAGTAAATTATATGTAGATGTGTGGACAGCAGCACTGTCTACAAATGACAGCAGTGAATAAGTAATATAAGCTACCACTTAGTAAACATTTCTAGCAAAACATTTATTTCCTTATGATTTAGTCCACTTAGTTTCCCTCAAGATGCAAATTTGTATGTTAGCAGAGAAAAAGCCATAGAAGAAAGGTGACCATCTATACATTTTTCCCTACTCCATGATACAGTACACTCCACTCTAAACTTCTGAGTGTCACATCTACTCACACATTTCTTTTGAGAAAAAAGAAGCACCATGGGACCATGTCCATGACCATGGGACAGTAGTTTTTCCCCCCCAAATCTAAGAAATTCCAATCCATCTACGGTATCAAGAGAACATTCAGAAGGCATGACCTACAGTGCTCAGTTGCTGGGGAGGCTGAAGAAGCTGATAAAAGGCTAACTCACCATTCTAGATCCCATTTTTCCATAAAGGATCTTATACAGCTCCAGGCGTGCATCTTGGAATTGACTGTCCAAGGCTGGGGAGAGATTCCCAACCAGACAAACAATCATATAAACGTGAAGGACCCTGTAGACAGAAGATTGAAGGCTGGTCACCATAAACACAGAAGTGAGGCAAGCATAAACACAGAAGTGAGGCAAGCATCAGTGGAGTAACTTGAGGCAGAGAAATCCTAGGAATCTGAACAACAACTAAGTACTTTGAATGGAATACACCTGGGGCTATTAAAGGAGAATGATTGACATGAGTCGACCAAAGAAACTCCCCAAAACACTGGAAACTTAAGGGATAACTCCCTGCTAGGGCACAGAATTCTTCATGGGAAGTTGGAGAAGGATACTTTTTAGGACTGGGTGAAACATATAGAATATTATGAGAGGTCTGGGGGATTATATAAGATTTATGATTACATGTTTGTGTCATGTTTATTGCCATGGCAAGGACCAAAGGCAGGGAAAGGGAAGGATCATAGTGAATTGGGAGAATATATGTGGGAAAATGGAGAGGAAAGCTAGTAAGAGGGAATTGTTGAATATAAACTTGTGCTTGCCAGGGTGTCTGCTTGACTGAGCCCTTCACATGGTAACCAAACACATCCTCCTATCTTATAAAATACTATTGTTAAGTAACATTCTACTTACTGTGTGTGAAGATGGAAATGAATGCTGGAGAGATGACAAGTCTGAGAGTTGACTACTGGAGGAACTTTGGATCCAGCTCTGGAGAGAGCAGCAGTCTGAGAGCTAGCTATTGGAAATTCTAGTGGTTGGGAGCAGCTACTGAAGAGATCTGATAGTATAGGTGTGTTTGTAACAGAAAGACAACCAAAGTAGGGCTCCAAGACTCAGGGGCTCATATATTCATGTCACATATTCAAGTGGACACCAGAAGATCCTGGACAGCTTCTTGACAGACTGAATATACAAGACCAGTTATTGGAGTGAGCCATATCATGCATGTGCACACATATTTCACTAGTGTAGACCAATCCTGATCAGCTGGAGCTGAGGAATAGGATCAGTTTGTGTTCATGTTGGTATGACTGCCATGGGTGGATAGGTGCCAGTCAAGACACTGTGTTCCCTCTCTGTGTGACACACATAAATATATTATTTTATATGTGTGTTCATACATGGTGCATGCATATGCAAACCTATTGGGAATATATGCTAAGCCATAGCACTGGCTAAACCTGTGGATATAAAACCACAACAGCCTTGCAATTGTTAGACTATTGAATTCAGCAGCCTCTAACACAGCAACCTCTCAGCTATTAAACTTACAGTATTTGAAGAAAATATTTCTTGGGGCATGAAGAACTGCAACCATAGATATTGACTCCTACCTTCCCTTGTGCCATTTCTCGATGAGCTGTGACATGTTGCTTAAGTAATCCATGTCATGCACTGCAATTGGCTGAGAGAGGTTCATTGGCACAGGATGGAAGACAGCCTTGAGACACGCCAACCAGTCAATAGCAGGTGCCTTTTCCTGCAAGTAAATCAAAGCTTACATGCTGAACTATGAATCTAAACTGGCTCTCAAGAAACAATAGAGAAACCAGGATAGTCTTCCTAACAGTGTTTAAGAGATACTTTCAACAAGTTAAATTGTTTGTATAATGTGCATCTTGAAGAAGAGAACTGACTTTTTTTAAAGGGAATTAGCACTGGGGAGGAGAGAGAGTTGTGGTCTGAAAAAACTCTGTCCGTTAAAGACCATAAGTTACTGGGTTATTTAAAGCTCAACTGGCTCCAAGTGTAATTTGCAAGACAATGGCATTTAAACACAGCATCTCATATCTCTTTTAATCTGGATCTTCAGAATGAAGGCATGAATGTCACATGTAACTATGTTGCTCAAGGTTTAAGGCAGAGATACCTGTAGCTCCCTAATGGTAGTGCGAAAGAACAGCATTCCCCTCTGTTGTCTTTTCTGCAGTGGAGTGACAAATTGCTGGAGGTTGGAGATGAAGGACAAGGTCAGAGAAAAGGAATCAGAGGGGTCATCCTCTGTCCATCCAAGTAGGACCCCCAGTTTCTTCAAATATGAAAAATATACACGGAGAACCTGCAATACAGAGCATATGACCAATGGAAGATACATGACTGTAAGTTAAGTCCCTCCATCCATCCATCCATCCATCCCTTCATTCACCCATCCACCTTGACCATATACATGTCAGTCTTTCAAAACTACTGCAGATCCACCCCATCCCTAAAGCTGTCTTCTTGCTGCAACATCCTTATGTAATTATTCATGTGAAATACACTTTGCCTTGTACAGCTCCTCTCTCAGTGAAGAACACTGAATTCCCAGAATATTATTTTCTTCACAGTTCACAATTACTTCAAATAGTAGAATAACTTCAGAGATGTAGGCCTGCCATCTCTGGAGTCAGAGGAGAGAAATTCAGTGATATAATGAGCCAGTATTTTAATAGAGAGAAAATGTCAACTTCTTGTTTCTATCTTCATGTTGTTTCAGAGGAATGCTTGTGATGGCTCAGGGGTGATTTGAGGACTTTTCTAAAAGACTCCGATTGAGAAACTGACATAACTCAGTTTTTATGAAGTTCAGAAATGACAAAGTTCATTTCGTTACAATGTCTCAAGGTCAAAGAACTTGTTCCTCCAAAGTATGTTCAAACACTTTAAAGTAAGTTTAAAAATGCTAGCTTATCCCTCCCTACAATACACAAATTTTGTTATAAAGCCTTATTTTGGACAAAAACATTTTTTAAAAAACATTCGTTCAAGGCAAAAGCTAAAAGGAAGAAGCTCAGGTTCAGACTGCTTAGCAAATATAAATTAAAATTATAATTATAACAATCTGTTTCTACACTAGAAATTTTAAACCTGGTATCTAAAATGGGTTACATTCTACAATCTATCCTTTGAAAAAGTTGAGTTTCATAAAGAATTCCTTCTGGAGGCATTTTTAGAGGTCACTGACCGTAACCCATGGAAACAGACCACTCTGAACCAGGAGGCAATTCAAGGAGATCCCTGCATCAAATAGCTATTTTTACCTTTCTTCAGCCTTTGATATGTTACCTCAAGATAATTTTTCTCTTTGAATTCACTCTCAAGTGGAATATCAAACTCAGGATGGTCAATCTGCAAAAAGGAGTAAAGAAAAAACTTATTATTTTCAGAAACAATGCCAATGTGAGGATATTTTGGTAATTTCTGTATCACGGAATTTGAAATGCTATTAACTTGCTTTTACTTTTGGAAAATGTTTGCTAAATTCTTCAGAGATGGACACAGGCTTAACTTCTGCAAGCCTAGGTCTGACTCTTTAATCACAATGCTTCCTTGATAATGCTCTTTTTATAGCACACTCACCTGAATAACATTGGTCTTGGGATCAAAAGGACTAGGTCCCACATGGACTCTAAAAAATGGAAAGGTGCTGTATGTGCTCATGAGAATCTGAAGAGTTTCATTAAAATCTTTTGTTTCCCCCACACCTGTGTTATGCCATCCACCAACCTAGAGAAAGACAGAAATGCTGAAAGTGAGAAAAACTGATTGGATCCATATTTACATTTTTTTTTTCTTTTACACGTATAAGGTCAGTCATTCTGACAATTGAGAAGCAACAGAGCAAAGAGTGCCAGGGGAAACTCGTGAAGTGCTCTACATACCCTGCTGGCTTTCAAATGACCTGACACTTTCACTTAAGCAAACCAATGAACTGCAAAATCACACAAGGAAAAGGAATTGTAATTAGCAACAGAGTAAGGTGAGCAGGAAAAAACGCTGGATAAGCAGGAGACAGGAAATAGGTCTCATTTTTTGTCCAAATAACAAACAGGGATCAGTGATTACAGGTCCCACCTCCCTGACAAGCAGATTCACAGGCGGGCCTGTAGTCACTGTTCCTTTTGGTGGAAGGTTCTGCACCCTCTTTTGGCACAGAGCATAACTGGTCTTTGCTGGAAGGAAGATGTCCAGCGCTCCCTGGCACCAAGAAGAGTCTCCCAGAATGGAATGAGAAGGATTCTCTCCTTTAAACAAGCTCTCCTAGAAGCCTTGACTACTGAATGATCATCTGGTTTTAGACACAAAAGTTTCATCCATCTGCAACATGTTCCCCAATGTATGAGGCAGATCCTACTGAACCAAACTTCTGAGATTAAACATGATCCCTCTTTGTAGACCTGGTTTTTTTACCATCCTTCAGTAATACATAAGGTTATGAGGAGAAATTCAGGTACCTGATGTCAGAAAATCAGTTATTGAAATAGCATTTAAAGCTAGAAGATTTATCACTTAGAAGTTGTGCTGTGAACCATGACTAGGGTCAGATTCTAGAAAAGTTACATCATGTAGGGGTCAATATGACCTCACCTGCCCACTTTCTTTCTCCCAGCAGGAATTCTCTTCCTCAGGGAGACGAAACAGCACAAACATTCACCTGATTTAGGAGATCCTTCAATGGCTGAGCTCCTTGGGATTCTATTCGTTCAGTATTCATGCAGGAATGATAAAATTGTATTGCTTTCTCTTTGGCTGAGCCTCTTATGCCAAACTGTGGACTTTCTGAGGAAAGTAGATTTAAAATTTTAAAAAGCAATTAAAAAAGATCCTGAGACAGTATTAGAGCAAAGAATAGTTTTAAGAAAATACTGCACTTTGATCCTGAACTTTTTAACAAATACATCCACACTTCCCATAGTGACCCAAAGCAAGAGACTTTTTAGTGTCATGACTCTTTCAGAGGTCAAATATGTGAGTTTCTTTGCATGGAAACAGGAGCACAACAGGAAGCTGGTGCATCTCTAGGCTTCAGTCCCCAGTGTAGACAGGACATATCACCAGAGTGCACATTCAGACTAGCACAGCAACAATGGCCTGCTTTGACATAGTAACAAGGAAAATGGTTTGGGTTGCTGTCAGAATTTTAAAGCGTGACTTTCATCTGTTACACTTGGCAAGAGGAACTAAAATGTTTAAAATGCAGCTACTGTAACATGACATGCTCAAAAAGCAAATCTGTACCTGTAACGATAGAAGAACGAAGAGAGGGGACTCAGTCCCTGTTAGGAATGATTGTGCTCTCAGTTACTACTACTGTCAGTTCTGATGGAGGCAGATGCCGAAGGTAACACACCAATCATCTGTCCCTACCTAAAAGCCTTTTCAGGATCAACAGGTTTTCTTCCAGCAACACATCAAATACATTTACTGAATCTTCTCTGCTTCTGTTTGACTGTTTGCCTTCCCATCTGCTACAGGCGTATTTGTAGAAGTTCTCACAGGGGTTTACAGTGTCATTTCTAGAATTCAGAAGTCTTTCCAACAGAGCAAGATCTGATTCAGCATCACAGGATCCTGAAGAGGAAGCAAATAAGAGAGAAATGAGAAGTGATAGTGGAGAATGAGAACAATTCCAAACAATCTTTTAGCGGACATTTATCACAAAGGACTTATTTTTGGTACAAGCTCCTTTGCATGCAGTGTTGAATTCCTTGTAAGGTATTGCTGAATATGGTGGAAGTGTATTTTCTATTTCACATCCCAGGAAGATTGCCCTCTGTTTGTACTATCTAGGCAGCCACAGGTTGGATTATTCTGCCTTCTCAGTGTCTTCTGAATCAGCCTAATTTGGCCACATGATAAACATGAAGCAATTGATGGTGTCAATACACGATGCAAGAGAAGGACATAGCACAGAGAAAGTAATGGGATGAAATTAAAACATGTTTTTTAAGTATGGGAAACATTTCTCAGTAATAACATTTGTCAAAAGAGGACAAGGACTTTCTAGAATATATTGCTTTGAGCTATAATTTTCTTTTTCTAAACTGCTTCGAATCACTGGGTGTACATTATAATTTTTGTTCAGTATCTTATATCAACATCAGATCAGATCAATTATTTACTGAAATAATACACCTGTAAATCAAGGTAAGACTTCCCATACTATGGTTTCAAAGCTGACGTGGGAGAAGGTAGGCAGAGTGGAAATGGACTAGATCTAAACAGTTTTTCCTTAGTCTTTGCAATGAACTGTCTCCAAGACAGAACAAGAGCTACAGAAAAAAGCTAGGTAAATATTCAATAGTACTTATTTTGGAGCACGGAAAGTCTGTATCCACCAATATAAATGCACCTTCTGTATTGAGCTTTCTATCTGCAGAGACATTCACATGGACCATTCTGCAGATAGTTCTTCAGCAAATTTGGAAGGCAAATTAATATTTCTGGTCTATACTCACAGCTTCTTCATTAGCAAGAAACTGACTTGCTTTTACTCTATGACTGCACTGATCTGTGCTAGAAAACCAGGACTAGACTTAAGTCAGAGATAGAAAGGAAAAGGAGGAGCTCCAAGTCTCAGATTCAGTTCAGTTTCTTGACTACAGAGAGAACAGAACACATCGATGAGGTGCAAGACAATATAATGCTGTTCTCCCTCAAAACTGGGGTCAGGCATATTAAAATAGCATGCAGAGGAGGACAGAAGTGGAAGCTCTCTCCCCACTGTGACTCAAGGAAGAGGTAGAAAAATGTACTTTTTTGACAAAAGGTGTTATGATTTGTGGAGATTCTGAAAGTCTGGTTCTTAACACTGATCAGTGGAGGCAGGTAAGAGAGAAAAGGATCTTAAAAATGGGGTGGATGAAGAACAGTGAAAAAGGATATCTCATATTATACCTAGAGCACAAGTCATCATGAGGTAGGTGATAAGCAATGTAAAGCCAAGGAGAGTACTTAGAAGAAGTGCACACAGAAGTAGGCTTTTCCCCTGAAGGCATCGTTCTTTCCTTGCACCTGTTCTCAGCTCCTGGTCATGGGTCTAAAGAGACAGAAAAAATAAAAAAAGAAAAATTCATATTAAGGTTACCACTAATAACATACTCCGTCTCCCACCTAATCTAATAGAAAATCATTCACAGGACTAGTGCCAAAACACTAATAATCATCCAAGTTATCTACATGACTGTACTCACACAGGCTTTCTCACTTTCTTAATTTCCCTGTTTTTTCAAGCTATAACTGCTGCACAGTGTTATGAATTACTCACTGAAAATCCAGCTTGCTATGAGGAGACTCCCATGGTTCATTCTGGTTTATGGAATCACCTTACATATACTTCCTGAAGATATCAAAGACTTTTTGAGTCTATAAAGCTAATAATAGGACAGCTAGGACTGGTGGTTCTTTTTCCTGCCAGAGTCTGGCAATCTGAGCACTAATTTCAGATGAAATGAAGAAGAAATGAAGTACTGCATCCTAAGCTTTCTAGTCCAAGTTCAAGTGAGAGAAAAGATTTGTTCTATTTTACCAACTGGAGTAAGGTGCAAATTGCTGAGAAGATCTTATATACAGACAGGTTTTTATCTCACTTAAGTTTAGTTCTGTTCATAATCTAGGTGTGTCTTTTTAGTCCGTGGAAAAGGCTAGGGACCTAATGAGTACACCTTACATTTTAGATATCTGTTTTAGGATGAGCTGAAGCATTTTATGGAGGTATCTGTCCTTTTCTCTGTTGGCTGCAAAGGAAGCTAGATGATTATCATAGGACACATCCTTAACATCTACCTGGATATAGTTAGAATATATTTTCTCTCCTTCTGCATACTTTGATGTACTAAGACGGAAGAACAGCAGTTTATGAAAGAACAGACACAGGAATGCATGCTGGTAATATATAAGGAAAGGGAAATAACTGGAAAAAAATGAAAAGTGGAATGACTGGTAAGAGTATACAATGAGAAAAGAGAGGCAGAAGAGGGGAAAAACCCAGAAGATAATAGAAAATCTCAGCTGTAGCAAACAAGGAGAAAATCTCACAGCTGTGAAAGCTGATGAAAGTGCTACTGGGAGAGTCCCACATGTCAGGGCCTGGCCTGTACTGTCCCCACAGGCTCAAGTTTAGCTCCCTGTTCTGTCCTGATTCTTTGATAAAAGAAATCTGTTTGAGAAATCTTGTCAGGCCTTGGAAGTCCCTGAGGAAAGGCGAGAAGCAGCTTTAGTGCACATGCCCACTTCTTCACGTTGCCATTTGCAGCCCTCCTGTGCAGTCTCCATCTGAGCTCTGCTGCAATGGCAGCCCTGCCTTTGTCTGGACAGGCATCCCATCGAACTGGATCCTGACCATCACCTACAGACTTGATTTTGCAGGTTTGCCCTTGGACCTGCTTCCTCACAAGGGACTTGCCTGGCAATCTACACTCTTGTTTGACCCTGGGCACTGTCACCAGGCCTGCCTTACACCCGTCGTGCCCACACTGGGGTTGCGCACTCTTTGCTTTTTAAGTCATTTCTTCTTGCCTGCCTTGTCATGACTCTCATGTTCCGGATTGTCATCTCTCTTCTGCCTTTGCTGCTCCCTTACATGCAGCAGCTAAACTGCATTTGTCACCACGCTCAGTATCTATGTTCTTTGCCACAAAACTAGGAAACATAGCTCTTGACAAAAATCACAAGAAATTGAGCAAAATCTTACAGGAATTATGTCCCAGTATATGTCCCTTCACCTAAGGGAACGTTAAGGAAATTAACGAGTCTGCTGTTAATCATCTGGACTAATACACTATGTACAACTTCTGCACAAAAGCATTAATAGAAGAGAAAACAAAAATAAGTAATACAAAAACAGACCTCATAATTTTATAATCTTTCAAATGTGCATTTTATTCAATCTTGAATAAAAGCCTCTGAAAGGCTTACTCAACTCCTAGAAATTACTAACAAGAGTTGAGTGTCTAATGCTTTTCTCCTTTAAAATCCTATTCTCCTAACTTCCTCAGGCAGGATACAGAATAAACAAATGGAGAGCAAGTAGGTACAAGTGACGTTAGAAGTTACTTGATACAGAACATGATCATACTGGCAAAGTACAGCGTACAAACTACAAAGGAGGAAATCCAAATTCCTTTCATAAATCCCTGTAGTAAAACACTTGTTTTGCTCCTGGAGTAAGCTCACAACAGTATGACAGAGGAGTGAGCGAAAGAAAATTAGCTTGGCTGATAAAGGGAATAGAAAAACTATTCTTTGGCATGGAAGGCTTAATCTCTCACTATTTAGGAAAGAGTGAATGATTTACATTCACAATTCTGACTTCTCTGTTGCAATAAACTTCTCGTTTTTCACATGGAAAGTTTGGCCTATTCCTACCACAAAATAATAACAATTTTGCAATTATTTGGTTTCATGTTATCAGAAGATATCTGTTTCTCTCTTTTGAGTAATAAATGGCATGACTGTGGAGATACTATCAAGAAACTGGTATTTCAAGACTGTTGGTGCAATTTCTTATGAATTTTTGGTTAACAGTTGGCATATTTCAGGCCTATGCACAATGTTTATTTTGAGATGCAAAATGCATCAAACAACGGATTTTAAAAAAATCTCTAAGAGAAACAGCACTGCCCCCCTCAAGTCTCCACTGTGAAACAAATAGAGAAGTACCTGGCTAAGAGCAGCATGCCCAAAATAATAACATAGCACAAAAGAAATGACACCTCTATGTAGAAACTAGATTACGATCTGTGTTATGTGAACAATAAGCATAAAATTGTTCTTCAAACACTTCACCTTCCATAATAAATGCCTTTCTAATCTTGCCTCTGTAACTGGGGTGGGATTTCAGAGAAATTGTGGACCTACATAAACAGAGGAAAAAAGAGGAGGGCTGTCATATTTAGTTCTCCTTTATGACTTTTTCAGGACAACAGCTTAAACAAATCCAGACAGACAAATACCTGCTTTTTCAGTACTCTTACAAAGATACTGACCAGGGCAAAATCCCTGTCAGACTCTTGATCTAGAATGAACTTTACTTTTATGCCACAATGCATTAAGTGGTTCACAGGCACTAAAACACAGATCTCTTCCATAGGCCGTGATTCTTGGCCAAGGCAGAAGTGTGGATTTAATTAGATGGACCCAGAGGTGGCACACCAACACTTCCAGGGCACAGGATGCAGGAACATTACATAGCTTACAGGAAGCAGCAGCACCTCATTGTACTATGTTTTGAGACCTGGTTGCTTCATCCAGCATGCTCCATATAAAGATACAAGTAATGGTTTGAACAAGCCAGTGGAAAAGGATAAAAAGACATCAGTCTCTGACAGGGTTTTTCCTTATAGGTCTCACTCAGAGGTGGGAAGAATAATCAGTATTAGCATAAACATGAATGCAATTTCCAGTATAGTTTCAGTTCTTTCATGTTTTTAAGCATGTGCAAATGCTCAAATTTAAATGGCTTCACTACAGCTAAGTGAGAACACATGGTTGTAAAGTCATTAAAAGATGAATTCTAATAGTTGTAAATTATAAAAATTTAGAACTTTAAATTAGTGTATTATATGTATTATATGTATCATCTGATTCAAATGCAAGCATGACTTAGGATAGCAGAATCATGACAAGTACTGTTATCACTAAAGCAAGAAATGTTTGATACAACTAAATCAGCCAAAGAATTTGACTTTCCTTCAGCATCTCCTTTTTTCTGTTTGTGAGCCATTCCTGAGCTCTGAAGGGAGGTTGAAGTTAATTCTTCCTCACCTTGCATTTTCATAGTGTCTAGTGCTATTACAGAAAAAGAAGCATCTAGTTTTCATGAAAATAAAGTAAATTAAAATAAAGACATCAAAGGAAGAGAGAACTGAAGTTAATTTTCATAACTATTTACCAGATAATTTTGAGGTATTATTTTTCAACCAGTAGATTATTCATGAATTACTGACTTTGGCCGTTACCCAAATTGTGTTTATCACATTACTCACACAGATGGCTAATGCCCCAATATCACAAAAACCCTAATTTTCTTAAATTTATCTTTTGTCAGCAAATTATTTAAGCACATAAATTGAGCCCATTAAATGCCATTTGAGAAACATTTTAGCCTGTGTTTGAAATAGAGTACGTGCTCATATGAAATATGAAACAGGAAGGTTGCTGAATTATATTCTAGACTACTAAAATTGTAAAGCAAAACCATGGCCAACAACTAAAATTATGATTATGGTTTGATCTCCATCACACAGAAATTTGGGAATGGATATACAAAACAAACATTTCTGCAAATTCTTCAACTATAAAAATGCAGACAAGATAAAGATAAGTGACAGTTTGCATTACAGCCACAATCACACTGAACAGATCTCAGTGTAAGAACATACACATACTGCTGTGTTTGTATTATTTAGTAACACAGAACACTACACTTATCTCTGTTGCCCTTGAATGTTTTGTACTTTTTAGCAACCTTGAGCTAACAGTTCAGTTCAGTGCAATTTGTCTGTAAATATGCAATTAAGACTTTGCTAGCTATTTATATAAGACATCAAAGCAGAAAAAGGACACCATGCCACATGGGAAGCAATTAGGCACACCACGTCATTCTCACATTCCAAAAACTATGCCTCGCTTATCCACAACTATTTGTGGAGGGGAAACTGCAAGTCTCTGTGGTAAGCACTTTCTTATAATACCTTGCTGAAAAAATGGAAATAGAATAAAAGATGTCATTATCATTATTGTTGTTGTTATCATTATTACTACTAATAATAGTTTTACTATTACTATTATGACTTATTGGTTGGTGCTTCAAACAGCTCTCAGAACAGGCATTAGGGTGACTAACAGGAAGGGCAAGAACCCCTAAATCATTACACCATATCCCAAATCATTATTTCTGAGACTCGGACAAGATCTTTCTGGATGCAAACTTCCAAAAACTCAACTACCCCCGTCCCCCAAGGCAATAAGCAGTGTAGTTATGAAAGGGGAAGGAAAAGAAAGGTGTGCAACAAAAGTATCTCACAAGATTGCAAGATAGACCCATTTCCTTACCTGTGGAAGAGTGCTCATGCTTGTCACCGAGCAGGCTTTGCTCCTGCAGCTACCACAGTTGTGAACTCTGTTTACTTGGTTGCTATCAGTCTGCTGTGCCCACACACTCTACTAAGTTGGGAGACAATCTCTTCTTCCCAGCTTGGCTGTTTGCTGTGGGCAGAAGTGAGAGGAAAAGCTCAGAGACAAACACCCTAAAGAAAATGGGAGGGAGGGAAATTGGTGTTTCTGCAACTCTCCACCCACCTTCCCTAACAACTCTACTTCTCATAAAAGGATATTTTCTTTTCCCTCCTGTGTCTCTGTGACCCACCTGCCTTTCTTGCCTCTTGGAGCTCCACCGAAATCTTTTTGAACAGAAGTATGTGATTCTCTATCTCTCTCAGCCTCTTCTTAGCTATTTGCTGTTTCTTTTCTCTCCAGCAGCCTCGCTATCCTGCCCACCCAACAAGCCTGTTTTGGTCTGATACTCTCCCTGCCACTAGCCTGTTTCAACCTGCTGCTGCCTTGGGGCCCGCAGGCTTCTGCCTATTACTAGATAGTGTGGGCTACAGATCCTAGTGCTCCTCCTCCAAAGAGGAAAGGCCAGAGTGCTGACTTGCTTCTTGCTCCCTCTCTCTCTCATCTGCACCCTAGTGTCCATTCAAGGACACTTGGTCTTCTGACTCTTCTCCATTATGACACTTCTGACTCTTTTCCATTAAGAGGCATAGAAAGAAAAATCATGAATTACTGGTTCTATTTACAGTTGTTAGTTGCTTCTCAGGAGATGGCCAGCCTGTGTGCCTCTGCTTATTTAAGGAGGCATATTGGGAAGATTTGGGAAGGAGGTTTCTCTGCTTTGAGGACTTGGAATCTGGATTACTTCTTTGAGACATTAAAAACTGAGTAGGAGAGTGCAACATTGGGATTTGAGACCTTCTCAAGTGGCAGCTGTGAGCTGAGAGAGGTAGTGGGGACCAGCTTGGTGTCAGCTTCCAAAGTGCTTGAAACAAGCAGAATACCAGGACGGGACTGTTTTCCTCCCCAGGTTGCAAGTCTCTGAGGGGAATATGATACCTTGGTTCACTAGTCTGAAGATAATTTGGTATCTGCTCAGTTGTTCAGAGCTCGTGTCAACCTGATTTCCCCCTACTTCTGTAGTGCTTGCATAATTTAACACTCTGCTATCACAACAGATTTCTTAAATGGTTGAAACCAGTTCCTTACTCCCAGCTCTTTGTAGGATTCGGGTTACTGGTAGCTATATGCTTCTCTATTTACCAAACAGCCATAAATACAGTTTAAAAAGTCCTTGCATACTGACGAAAAGGTCCCCACTGACCTTTCTTTCCTTGCAGTGTGTCACTTCACTTATCATCAGAATCCATTTTGCAAGTACTTCTCGCATAAATTGATTGAGATTTGACTTAATGAAAGTAACAAACAAGTCTTATGTTAGCCACAATTGAGATCTTACAGTAAAGATATCTTTGTAAACTATCTGGACAAATTTGTTCATTACAATATCCAGTTTTTTATCTGTCTTAACTGTATCTGAACTCTCCCACCTTCATAATTACAGCATCTAACAGATCCCAAGATTTATGTAATGAAGTAAATTTTATTTCTCGTTTTTCTATGAACATTAAGTTTTAAAATTTACCTGGGCAAGGAATTTATTGGGTTTTTTGATTATGAGATGGTTATGATAACTTTGAACACAATGTAGTTAAAATTACAGCAGGCAATAAAACCTTAGATAAAGTATTCACTTTTAAAATGACACTTAAGAAGACAAAAAAAGCCTTTGGTCAATATGCTGGGAGGATGTGATTGGTGGTAACGTGGTTTCATATACCAGTATATTTTAAACAGGTACTCTCATCTCCTCTTTATTACATGAAATTTTACCACATAATTTGGCAAAGCATTACATTGATATTGCCACAACACATGGATTGCCCCACACATGCTACCTAGAAATACTTTGAATGTGTATGTATGGACGATTTTTAACAGACTTTGTAAACTAATCAGGGCACATCCTGAAAAGTAGATGGATCACTACTTCATTTCAAGAGTGCATGGGATGTTTCAGGAAAGGAAATCTGAGAAACACCTCTCTTTCTCAATGAAGAGAACAGCTCTTCGAATGTTTCAATGGTGCTGTGATGCTGAGAAAGCTGCCTTGCAAGATCTAGTGTAGTGGTGATATTTTCTCTCCGAAGGCATTACATACCATAGTAACGTTATATGTTGGATCTAATATGCATTATTGTTGGATTCTGGGTACTGTTGGAAAAGTATACTCCTGAGTAGCATTCTGCTCTAGTGGACACTGGATTTTGAATTTGTTAAGTAACTGAGTAGGAAAGTTGAGCTGTTATGGAGAGAATTAAGCTGTTAAACTTTTATTTATTCCAAAATTTATGTATCTTTTTGGAAAGAATGTGGATTTATTTCACATAGGTGCTGCATCTGTGACTATGGTCTGAGATATCCAGGTATAAGACATATTTTATCTGAAATTATATGATTCACACTTCAGAAAAATCTGCTTGGCTGTGGTTATTAGCTGTTGCAAAGTAATTCGGACACTGTAGTTATATACATTTTCAAGCAGAGTTTCTTGCATCTGTCAGGGTAAGGACAGAGCATGTTTGCATCTGGTAGCAATAAGGTAGAGAAGCATATCTTACATTTTCCACATCACCAATTGGATATGGAAATTTCTTTCAAATCATGTGCCACTGGATAATGGCATTTTTTGTCTAAAAGTGACAGTCTGCATATATATTTAAACCTTGAAAAAGCTCTGCCTTGGAAGGGATTGCACGATAGCATTGTAAACACTCTGATAGGGTTTTGAATATACAACCTCTAGAAGTTTGGGCATCTTGAGAGCTGAATGCATGAAGCATTCACGTATACATGAAAATGGTGCTGTTGTTTTTCCTGCTAGCATGTTTCTTTCAAGACTCTTTTATCACCTACAGAAAGTAAAGACAAAAAGTTTCCCTGTAAACTTTTTCTAATTACGGAAGCATGAAGAGGGGCTTGGGGGAGGGAGGGAGGGCAGGGAGGGAGAAGACGTCACAAGTAATCCTTATCAACTCATTCCCTTCTTATCTTTAAGGCACATATGACAGCTCTGCTCCCTTGAGTCCACAAATTAGTAAGTGAACCTCTGGCTTTTTTCTCTGTGACAGACACTTTCTCTTCTCTATACAGTGCATTAGCTTCTTCCAAATCTAACACTGATCAGCACATTGAAAAAAATATAATGTTTGGTATGCTTCCAGCTGTTACACATAAAAATGGATAACAGCAGTTATCTTTTAGAAATCTTAGAATTAAATAGACATATGAATGTATTAAGTGTGTGGGCGTGCATTTGACAGATGTTATTGCAGTATTTCTTACGTAATTTTAAATGGTTAGTATTTCAAATGGTTTGGAATCAAAAGCAGATTTCAGCAAATTATTTTCCTAATATCTGTCCTGAAGTGAAATTGAATTGGATCTTTGATCTTCTACATCAAGTGAAGTAAATTCTACTGCAACAGGTTGATAGAGTGAAGTTTTGCTTTATGGATTGATATTCCATCTTCAGCCTCCCAAAATATATATGTATCACAGACTGTACAAAAGATAGTTCTTTTTAAAAGAGCATTAGAAAAACATAATTAGGCAATGTTAATGTCACTGACCATCTTGAAAATTCTTGTGAAAAGGCTATCACTTACAAAGAGACTGCACTTAGGTTTAAAAAAAAACAACTTGTTTAACTCAAGCTCTTCTACCTCAAATGGTCCCTGGTGGTACTATTACTGAGCACAGTGACATGTGGGTTAAAACAAGATGAAAGAAAATCTCCTTTATATGAAAGACTGTCTGCTAAAGGTTAGTAATAATTTTGGTAATCATCAAAAGCACAAATATGGTCTGAAAACATCAGAACATTGTAGCACTTGCTCCTTCACTAAATAAGTTCAGAAAACTGGAGGCAGGACAGCCTGAGAGCCCAAATATTCTACTGTGGATTGGAGGACTGATGACAGGATAAATTCAATTTAAACAGCCCATAATAATTGGAGCTGTCAGCCAGGGATCTGGCAGAGTATTCTAACTGCCCTGCAGGTGACAAGAGGGAAAAAGTGCTCTCAGACACTCTCTAGTCACACATGCAGGTGGCAGCTTTTCACCCTCTTATTCACCACAATCTTGCTCTCTCATCTAGCATCAGTCCATCAATACACAAACTCAAGGATTCACAGAATGCCTTGGTTGTAAGCGATCTTTTAAAAATCATCAGTTCAGCCATCCCACCATGGTCAGGTTGCTTAATCTCTTTCTAGGCCTTGAACACTTTTAGTGAAGAGGCATCCACCACTTCCCCGGGCAACCTGTCCTTCCAGCTTTCTGGGACATCTTTATTCAGAGAAAAAAAAGACAGAAACGTCATTGATACTTCTAACCACAATCGCCAGTTAATAGACCTCAGGTTCAGAGGAGGCAGGAAGAAGGGGAGAAGACCAAAGTTTGTAACCACAGATTAGCTCAATGTATGGCAATTTAGTTACCTGGATGGATTTGCTAAAGACAATGGGGAAAATATAGCCTGACCTGTGTGAGCCCTTCAAATGGAAGATTCATCAGTCCATCCATAAGGAAGACTACACTCCAACCTGGGATCCAAGTGGATAGAATGGATACAAGCTATGTGAACTGGGAGGTAGATAGGAAGGGTATCCTTGATGACAGGAAACAAAAGAGGTTGGTTTCAGGTACTAGGAAAGGAAAGCCTGAGAAGGAAGGGTAGGAGGGTAAGAGAAGATTAGGCAAGAAAGACAGGAGAAGCAGTGAAAATAAGAACGACAGAAAACACTAAAGTTGAAACAAAAACCGCCTTATTTTTCCCTGTCCTACATGAATGTACATGAGTTTCCTTGCTCATAACCCTATCCTACATGACTGTCATAGAATGTCTTCTATTATTTTCTGTGTTACTTTAATATCTCATTTGTTGCTTCATTGGGCACAACCTCTAAGAATAAATAGGATAATTAGAATATCACTTCAGGCTATTATTAAAGATTTTGTAGGTGTTTTGTAGTTACTGTACCAGTAAGAACTTAATTTTTTTTCTCTGCAACAGGGGTAGAAGACTAATATTAGAAAAATATTTTTGTGGTTATATATCTTTTTACTCATTCAGACATTCACTGTGAAACCATTCCAAAACACCCATGAGGCACAGTTTTCCATTCCGAAAAGCAAGTCCTAGCCCCTGAAGCATTTATTTAACAAGAAGAGCAAAAAAAGAATAAAAGCATAATCCCTGAATAAGCAGCCACATAGCCTTCTACTAAAGAGGCATGCTAAGGCAAATGAAATATCTGAGTCCAGCAGACTGCCCAGAGGGCTTCTCTTAGAATTGAGTGTGTATCAGCTCTGTTCTTGCTTCTTCACAGTGCACCATCTTCCAAAACACCTCCTAGAAAACCATTTTCCATAGCTCTTTAAAGTGCTTGTTATCTGCTTTGTTTTTTACAACTGCTTTATAACCTAAATGATGTGTGCCAATGTGTGAGGTGAAAATTTCAGAGACTATGGTCTATCAAGCAGAATTGTTTATATTTCACATGTGGATAATGTTCTTCTGGTGCAGAATCACTTGAATCATGAATGTTACAATGCAATAGCCACTTGACCACAACTCAGATTTATGTCTCAAAACGTGTATTTTAACTATAATGCTGCAGTAAGAAACTATATGGAAGCATAGCATTTATGGCTAAATTAAAAAGAACGTGAACGTCATGGCCATTCAAAATACTTTAGAAGGTATCAGCAAGACATTGTTTCTAAGTATTTTTTTGTTAGGAAAAGATATTTAAATCCATAATATTTACCATTAGTTATATCTGTGGACCAGACAGTGAAATGTCATCAGTCACAAAAATTCTCTTCCGTTCAGCCCCTAAATCTGCTGTCCCCATTTGTGGTTTAGATACCACTTAGATACTAAAGCTCTTCATATACTTTGCAATACCACAAAGTAATGCTTGTGAAATCAAAGGCTGACATATTTTTAAAAAAGTTAAAATCACCTTATCTCTCCTGAGCAGAACCCTCAAGTTCTTTCTTATATATTTCCACCACAATTTCATTTTATGTCTCCTCTTCTTGCTCTTTTCATCCTCCTCAGTATCTCCAGTTATTATCTGTTTTTCAGAAGTTAAGGCTTAAACTCAGGATTCCGGAGATTTCAAAGTCCATTTCTATCTTTGATTCTGTTGTAATATGTGGTTTTGAGTCACCAGGTAACTTGCCAGTGCAGCTGTAAATTGGAGTTGCTTGCATTTGCCCAGCAACATGGCATATTTTGAACTGAACTAAATCATTTCCTGTGTGACTGTGAGATATTATTAAATACCAAATACTTTGGTTCACTGAACAGCCAAATTAGCTGGAAAAGATTTTCTCCCAGACTGATTAAAGGGAAACAAATTTATTTTCAGTAGATTTCTATATAGTTAGATGAATAAGCTTTGCTTCCATTCACTTCTCTTCTCCAAGACAGGATCAGCTTTCCCTGTGACACTCCTGCAGCTTCTTGTTCAAATCCTTTTAAAAAGTTTGCAATGAAAATATATATGATATATATGATTTTTTTTCTAAAACTTTTAACACTAATGGTAAAAAGGATATGACTTTGTATTTATGAATCCAGCCGCTCCTTGCCCTCTCCATAATGCATTTTAAGAAAAGTTTATTCTTGTATCTTCAGAGTTATTTTTTGTACGTTTTTTAGCCCTTTTTCAGATTTCTTCTTTCTAAACTAAAAAAGGCTGTTGCTTCCAATTCTTACAGTTCTGCAACACAACTTCATTAGAGCGACATGCAAGAGTACAATGCCTTAATTTATACAACAAACAAAAATTTTTGGTTGCACCTCCCAGTATGGCATTCATTTTTATTACAGCTTTCTTCACAAATTTATATACGCATGTGTTTATTCATATCTGTAGGCATTTGTTCATATTTTATCAGACTGAATCTCCAGCTTGCCAAAACGATTTTGAATTCTGAATCTGTCTTCCAAAACTTTATGGTCAGCCTAAGCCTGGTGTTACGTGTAAATTTAGTAGTGTCCAGTCACCAGAGAAATTAATTTCCCTCTCAAATACTGGATGCAATTTTCTAGATACCACATTACAAAGTGTGGAGGGAAGAGAATCACTTTCCTTAATCTACTGGCTGTGCTCCTGGTAAACCAGATTCTAGTGCTATATATATATACAGTACACTGTACAGTACACTGTATACTTATTCTCCAGACATTTACGGAACTACTTTAAGTACCTAACTACCCATCTACTGTGGTAGTTAATTCTGATTTCTTTGTCAAGTCCTTGGAATTTACTTGTGTTGAATACTGCTGATATAATTCATTTGACCACCAGACACTAAAAAGTTTGTGCTGGGATTAACTCATTGATAAAGTTCCCAGGTACTGCTATGGTGGATACGGTTAGGGGCTCTGCACTGCTTTTGGGATTTTGGCTGCTGAGTTTCAGAGCCAACTTCCACAGTATGGCTGACTGACCTTAAAACAAATTGCTGGGACAAGCCTCAGTAGGGCTCAGCCTCTCCTCCTTTTGGGAGCTGCCTCTAAGCTGGGTGCTCACCGTTGCTGTCTCTCTGAGCTGTGCTGCAGCTTTGCCTGGGTCTTTCCACCCATACTGATACTCCATGAATGTCAGCTGTGAATGGACTTTTTGGTGAAATTAAGGCCTTTCTTTTGGGGGTTTGGCTGCCTCGATTCAGAGCCAACTTCCACAGTGCAAATGCCTGACCTTTTAGCAAATTGCAGGGACAAGCCTCAGTGGGGCTTAGCCCCCGCTCTGTTCAGGAGCTGCTTCTAAGCTGGGTGCTCACCCTTGAGCTCTCTCTGAGCTGTGCTGCAGCTTTGCCTGGGCCTTTCCACCTGCCTAGCTCACCTGGATGCTAATCCTGGCCTGCAGACTGGAATTACTGGCTTGATCTTGGACATGTCTTATCACTATGGACCCATCTGGTATGACTGGACTACAGGCTGACCCATCACAGAGCTTCTCTGCTATCCTTGCCCATAGGAGGTGGGACTGCATGCTTGACATCCTGTTCTTGCCTGCCTTGTGGTGATGCTGGCATTTTGGATCTCCTTTCCTTATGGTACAGCTCCTCCTGCTGCTCCTTGAATGGCCATTGTAATCTGTGCTTCAACCATAATTCTCCCTGTGGGCTTACAGGATGTTGAGCAGCTTTTGAAATAGTTGACTACTAGGCTTCTATATATAGGCTTCTAGTTGACTACTAGGCCTTCCTATAAACTGTGTATGGGGATATATATGTAATTAGTTGACTCCATGAGGATGGGGTGTTCAGATTCAGCTAGCACCCATCTGATCTCTGATGTTGATTTTGACTCATGGGTAGACATTCTGGAGGATGGCCTGAGAGACCTTTGTCTCCATCTGCACTGTGGACTCACACTGGGTGCCTGACAATCAGCATCGAGGGAGTAAGGCTGCAAAATGCAATGGAGCACCTTCTTCTGAGGTGTTGGCAACCAGAATGTGATATGGTGACAGTGACTGGCATGAGATCACTACACAGAACCTTAAACTGACCCTTTTCAGGTCAAAATGTGTCACTTCCTGCTGTTCCACTGAAGTGCACAGCACAATATGGTCCCAGGAACTGGACACTCTCCAGAAGGTCAAGGAATTATCTACCCATCAGAAACTTCCTTTGACTCTTCCTGAAGAAAAAGATTGGTCCAATACTTTCTAGATAATTCCTGAGCATGAGCATAATTGCGAATACAGCAACAGAATCAAATCCAGCAGCTGGGATGGCAGCAGTGTCTCTCAGATTGTCAACCCATTTCCAGACAGGGTAGGCTTGGCCTGGCTTTTGAGGTCTGCAGTGAGTAGAGGCTTATGAGCCACCCTGGGTCTCTTAGCCATTGAAACAAAGGTCATTCCCTGGTGTGGGTTACCAGGATAATATAAAGTTGCATGAAACAACTGCAAGTTCTGTAGTTTGTTGCATATGGGATGAATTGCAATTTACTAATAGCCAATCAAATATAAATTTAGAATTATTTGTGTAAGCAGTTTGCTGACTGCAAGCTGTGTCCTATTCTCTAATTGTAGGGTATTACAACATTAGCAGGGTACTGTGGTATGTTAGTAACTACTAACAGATGTTGTTCCGTTGTTATAAAATTTCATTAAATGTCTAACTTATCCCCTTGAAACATCTCCAGTAGAGATGGTATTTATGATATTTATTTAGAGCAGTCTCTATACTTGCTATTCTACTTCATTAGATTCTGTCTGTCTTGCTACAAGTGGATGAATCTGTTATCCTGATGATGTGTGGATGCTATGGCTGTGTTTTCTTGAAGTCAAGCTAGGGAGTGAGGCTGAGCACATACTCCTTGGGCAGGTATCCCTGCCCATGGTGGGGAAGCTGGAACTAGATATGTAAGATATGTATGATATGTAAGATCCTTTCCAATTCAAGCCATTCTATGATTATATTATCCTGTGATCTATAGAAGCACATACAGTCAGACTATTCAAGCACACAGTTGGCCATGCAGATCACATAGACAGGAAGTACTTGAAAATTTTACTTTGAGAATGCTTTGAAAATTTAGCTAATGTCACTATGAAGCCATCAGAATTAGCAAGACATTTAAAATCTAAGCATCCAGAGCATGAAGACAAACCTCTACAATTTTTTTCAGTGATGTTTCAAGCCAGGTGACATTCAATTCAGTACTTTACAAAATTTCACCAAACCTAATGACAAATGTGTAGAGAAGCCTCCTCTCAGGTTTCTTGCTTCACAGCAAAAGACAAAATGTCACACTAGCACCAGGGAAGCACTTATTCTTCCTGCCATGAAAGGTAAAACTTGCTGTGATAATACACAGAAAGCAATAGAGCAGCAAACTAAAATGCATTCCTTTGTCAATAAACACTGTTAGAAGACATATAGAAAATATTGCTGAAGGTTTGAAGTGACAAGTATCAGCACAAATTACATAGTGGAACAGGATTTCTGAGTAGATGGATGAAAGTACAAATGTTCCAAAATGCCTTAGATTAAGGTATTTGACAAACTCTATTTCAATAGTGAAATAAATGAAAAGCTAGCTTCTGTAAACCACTGAAAGGAAGATTTACCACAGAAGCTGTATTCTCAACAGTAAATTATTTCTTTAATAAAACTGTTTTCTGGAAGAGCTGTGCAAGTTTAAAGACTAGTGGAACAGCTGCTTTGACTGGCATAAGAGAAGGACTGGGTGGTAAGGTTACCACCAATTCATTCATTGAATTGGAATTCATTCACTGGAATTCATTCACTGCAATGTTCATAGACGAGTATTTACAGCAAAGAAACCAGAGCCAGACCTGCAAAAGATGCTGCAGGATGTCCTTAGTTTGGTTCATTTCATAAAAACAAGGCCTTCAAACGCTAGAACCTTTACAATATTGTGCAATGACAGGGGAGAGACCATGAAAACCCTTCATACATTTGGCGTGATAACCGTGATTGGCTGTCACATGCACACAAAGCCTATTAACAGATATTTGAATACATCTAATAAAGACAAGGACCTGCTCTGGTATTAGAAGAAGCCACAGAGATTACTCACATAAACTAAGAAGACATGACAGTGCAAGATGGGGAGAGATTAGGGTATTCCATTAAAAAACAAAATCTAGACATCTAAACCAAACCAGGACATCAAATGGAAGCCCACAGTTCTATAAACCCCAGTAGAGCTCTTCTATAACCCCTCCAATACAAATCCCTTCACCAACATGAAAGCAACGCAATTGAATTGTGACCCAATTTGCATGTTTAGACAAATCAGCTGAGCTATCAAATCCCAAACCAACAGTGAATCATTAACTCAAGGGAAGAAATTCAAATATCTACATGACAGATCCCTACAAGATCCTTCTCTGATTTGCATTCTCAGAGGCACAGCTGAACATTTCATCATTGACACTCTGGATGACGTGAGATGGACTCAATTTTCAATGCCAATCAAACATGATTTAAGAAAGAGACAGCCTATGTTCCAGGCTGTACTGCTTTTCTCTGTGTGTTGGTACAGAGGAAGACAAAAAGCTATGAATGGACTTTCTGGTGAAATTAAGGCCTTTCTTTTGGGGGTTTGGCTGCCTCGATTCAGAGCCAACTTCCACAGTGCAAATGCCTGACCTTTTAGCAAATTGCAGGGACAAGCCTCAGTGGGGCTTAGCCCCCGCTCTGTTCAGGAGCTGCTTCTAAGCTGGGTGCTCACCCTTGAGCTCTCTCTGAGCTGTGCTGCTGCCTAGCTCACCTGGATACTGATCCTGGCCTGCAGACTGGAATTACTGGCTTGATCTTGGACATGTCCTTTCACTCTGGATACGTCTGGCAATCCCTGACCTTGTGGCTGTCTCTAATTGTCCTCACAGAGCTTGTCTGCTGTCCTTGCCCGTATGTGGCTGGACTGCAGGGCCTGACAGTACCTTCACTGTCTTTGCCTTGCCTGGTGGGGATTCCTCCAACATGGGCAAAATAATTTAATTTATTGCCAATCAATAACAGACTAGGGAAGTGAGAAAGAAAGAATTGAACCAGAAACATTTCCCCCCATCCACTCCTCCTTACTCTTCCACTTCCTCCCTTCCTGAGCAGGGAATGGGGACTGCAGAGGGATCCTCTCCACAGGGTGCAATCTTCCAGGAACAAACTGCTTCAGCATGGGATCCCCGCAGGCTGCAGCTCCTGCCAGGAGCCTTCTCCATGGTGGGATCTCCACAGGATGCAGCTTCCTTCGGAGCACAACCACCTGCTGCCAGGGGGGCTCTGCTCAGGCTGCAGTGTGGGTATCTGCTGCAGTGTGGTCCTCCAGGGCTTGCAGGGCCACAGTCTACATCAGCATGGTCTTCTCCAGGGAGAGCACAGGAATATCTGCTCTGGTGCCTGGAGCTTCTTGTTCCCGTCCTTCTTCACTGACCTGCCTGTCTGCAAGGCTGTTTCTCTCATATATTCTCCTCTCTGTCCTCTCTCTCACAGCTGCTGTGCCCTGGTCTTTCTCCTTCCTTAAATGAGTTGTCACAGACATGTCACCAGCATCACTGGTGGTCAGAGCCTTGGCCAATGCTGGGTCCCTTTTGGGGGTAACTGGGACTGGTTCAGTGTGACACAGAGGCGACTCCTGGTCCCTTCTCACACAAACCACCCCTGCAGCCTCCCCACTACCAAACCCGTGCCCATAAACCTCACTGACATCTCACAGATGTTTGCTGCTTATCTGGTGGCAAGAGGCTCAGGCTCAACAGTGAATGAGGCTTTGAGTTGCCTGATCTACAGGAAAGTGTCCCTGCCTATGGCAGGGATTTGGAACTGGATGGTCTTTAAGGTGCCTTTCAACACAAAGCATTCTGTGATTCTGTGATTCTATGAATGAGCTTAAAGGAGCTGAATTCAAAGAGCTGAATGTAATGAGCTGAATTTATAGAGCAGCTACACAGTTTTCTTTTACTAAAAGACAAGTGCTCTGTATTCTCTGACTTTTTTCTTTTGGAAGTGTCTGTCACTAGCATGCTACCGAGCAGTTCCTGTCAAAAAACCAAACACCCTTTTTCTATTCCATCAAGGTGAAAACTTCTAACAGTGGATGAGAAAGTAACTGCTTTTCAAAAGATTTTTTTTTAAGTATGACAACTACAAACACTGTCATGCAGGTATACTTGCAAAAATTTGGAAGGATAATGTTCTAAAAGGATTTTTTAAACTTCCAAAGGAAGAGCTTCTGTGAGTTTTGAACCCTTTTGTTAAAAATTAAAACCAGAACAATATTTGATTGGTTTTAAGTCTTGACACCAAGCAATTTGGATATTTACAGCTGAATTTCAACAAAGAATTTTGAGATATGGTAGTGGGAAAGCCATTCAGAGCAAGTATAAAAAGAAACTGAATGTAGAGCCAGACCTTTGAATCACTGTGTCACAAAGTGAGAAACCCAGAGTCTAAGAAAGTAATGAAACGTATCAGATCACATTGCTTTCACTAAAAGTAATTCTTAATAATATTTTTAATGGGAACAGAAAAAGAGTTTGTACCAATACTAAAATAAATAAATTTTAAAAATATTGTTTATTTCATCTTGAATTATTTCATTCTTTATTTTGATGTGTTTTATCGTGATCAGTATCTGTACATAACATGCACATAGCACATACAATGGTATATGTATGAAATATAAAAACGAATATACATATATCTGAGTTATATCACTCACAAAGTTTTACTCCTACAGGTGTGTAATCAAAAAGGTTTGATCACTGCCCTAGGCAGTCATAGATTACATTAAGCATTGGGAAATGCAGACTACCCAAAGAAAAATCCTTGACAATGTCTAAAAATTTCTTATTTGATCACTTCCCTCAGCTTCTTACTGTACTACTGACAGCTACTTGTGTCACTGCATTTATAAGAGCCTTTTTGTCTCTTTCCTTCTGTGTTCTAGGCTACAGAAAGAATGTGAGTCTCAAAATTTTTCAATAAACCCAAGCCTCTCCACTCACCTTTTTCTTTTCAGATGTGGAAAGTGTTTGAATTCAGTTCTTTTAGCAAGCATAGCAGAATTTTAAAGGCATGCATGTTCTATATGGGAGAAAAACTGACTTGATTAATAGTTGTGCCATTGCTCCTGTATGTAATATTGTATATTGCCAGATCTTAAATTCTTTAGGCAATTCCTGCATTTTTACAGGAGGCATGTGAAAAATAGGCAAGCAAAGTAGTCTGGTAAAATTATTTTCCTTTTCTCTGTGTTTAGATTCCCATAGATTATTCTTGTCCTCTTTTGGGACCCTCCAAGAAAGCACTCAGTGATAAGCATAAGGCTTAAAAATATCCATACACAAAAAGTGTGAAAATCCTCTTTGCAGCAGCAATTTGAATACACCTGATGAAGCAAAGGAGCTACCCTTAGATAAGAAGATGCTATGGCAAGTATTTCTCATATACTTGGAAGACATAACAGTGCAAGACAAGGAGAGATTAAGGCATCAGATAGAAAAAGCAAATCTAGACATGTCAAGTAGGACATCAGACACTGGAGTGCAAACCAACATTTGTAAACACTGCAGTATACCTGCTCCATAATCCTTCCAGTGCAAATCCCTTCGCCATTGCAATGCAAAGCCTTTCACCAAATGAAAACTATGTAACTGAATCTTGACCCAATTTGCATGCTCAGACAAATCAGCTGAGACATCAATCTCCAAAACAACATGTAAAATAGCAGAAATATTAAATGACATTAGATGACTTTTGCCTCTGAGATAAATAGGCGAGCATTGCCCACAACAGCTCCTTGGGATTGGCAGTGGCTGACAGATCTGAGGCTTTCAGGGGCCCAGGAGAAACTGAGTAATTATTGCAAGCTCTTGGTTTACAATGATGACATCTTTTGCTATCCTTTTTCTATCAATTGCTATAATTGAATCCATGGCAGGAATTCTAGGAAATGGAATTATCTTGGCTGCCAGTACTTTGAGCTGCATTGGGAGCAAAACATGGCCCCCATATGAAATGATCGTGATCTCTCTGAGTTCATCTAGAATTACATTGCAATGCTGGATTATACTGGATTTATTCTTAACTATATTTTGTGTACCCTGCTATTTTGAAGGAAATATATATGTAGTTATCAAGACAGGCTATATGTTTCTGAACTACTCCAGCCTCTGGTTTGGAGCCTGGCTTAGTGTCTTCTATTGTATCAAGGTTGCCAGTTTTACACAGTCTTTCTTCATCTGGCTGAAGCAGAGAATTGCCAGGCTGATGCCCTGGATGCTGCTTGCATCATGTCTCTGCTCCTTCATAGCCGCAATTCCCTTTGCCTTGGATGTCTACAGTGTGCACGACAACTTCACTGCTCCTCTACCTGTGACAAATTCTTCAGCAATGAGAACCACGAGGAAAGACATTTTGCGTTTGTTAATTCTTCTCTGTAATGCTGGTGTAGGTATGCCTTTGATACTGTGTGTTGTTTCAAGTGTTCTGCTGATTCAGTCTCTGTGGATACACACCAGACGGATGCAAAATAATGCAAGTGGCTTCAGGGATCCCAGCCTAGAGGCCCATATGAAAGCCATCAAATCAGTCTGTTCCCTCCTTATCCTGTACATTACATACTTTATAGCTTTCACTTTTCTTTTATATGATTTATTTCTTAGTTTTAGCACCTCAAAATCGATATGTATAGCTGTAATGGCTGCTTGTCCTACAGGACATTCCATAGTCATAATGTGGAGCAACCCAAAATTTCGAGAAATGCCAGCTAGGATTTGGCACCACACTAACTGTCATCTCAGAACTGCATCCATGTGAAAGACAGTGCCGTAGCATGGAATTTTTAGTTTAGATCCAAATGAATTAAATTGAAATCATCAGTGGTATAAATAATAGATGCTGGAATGAGTAGATTAGGGCCTTGATCTGGAATAATGAAGAACGTGGGAATTTGTTTTACTTGGGTGTGAGTCTTGTTATGAATAATTCTGTAAGTTGTCTACTATCTTCTGTACTTTCCTTGGAAATCACCACAGTTTCTCTAACACAGCAGAGAATCAGGGCCAAGACTCAAACTAGAATGTAATCTCTTGGAATGCTTTAAGTTACAATTCATGATACTAACAGAACAGAACAGGTTAACCACAGCCAGGTTAAGTCTGGCATGGTCATATCTATTTGTGAATATAAGGCTTGAATGCTGTTTCTGATTAGCAAAAGCCCCTAATGAGGATGTTAAGGAATTCCCAATATTTTCAGAATATCCTACTCATAATTTTAGACTGTAGTTGAACTCTAAAAAAATATTTGTTGATTCTAAAGGTGTCTATAAGATTCCAGTATGGTTCAGGAGAGAATGACACGGCTTTTTGAGTTTCCTGCTCTTGCTGAAATAGTGATCTGTGTCACTGCATTAATGTTACATCAGAACAGGAGCTTCATAACCCTTTACATCTGCAGTGGGATTTTACATACTTTTAAAGCAAATGTCACAGAAACATTATGATGCAAGCCTTGTGTTCACGAAGCCCATCCTGATTCAATGTATCTGGTTTGGATGTTGTCAATCTGTTTGAAGCAATGTACCTGTAACTGATCTGAGTCTGTGCCTGAATTGTTCTGTTTTCAACTTTAAAAAATGCCAAGCCAAAGGATAACTTGTGTTGGAGTCTTCCTTTCCCTCATGGCACAAACTGTTTCACAGGTGACAGCAGTGGCTTGCAGGAAGATTTTTAATGCCATTGAACAGACATGCAGGAAGTTCAGCACATGGCAATGACACCCTGACATGCCACTGTCAGCACCCCAGCGACACATGCTGGTTCCCAGCTCATGGAACGCCTGTGTTGGGAGGGTTGGTGCTTCCTCTGCCCTTCCCTGCTCTCCCCTCACCGGCCTTCAGGAACAAACCTCAGAGCTCTCTGACCACACCAACAAGCACAACACGTGGCTGTGCTCAACCCACAATCCGTGTGTGCTGTCCTGCTCCTGCCTGAGCTCTGAGGCACACGGCTGCTCAGCAGGGACACCCTGAACTTCTGCTCTCACACAGTTTGGTTTACATTCCATTATTCCACATTCCTCGTGCACATGAGATTCAGAAGCTGCTCCTGTGCTATTTTCCTGCCTCTTTAAGTATGTCTGCCCTCCAAAGCTCCCTTTCCATCAAATTAAAGCAAATATTTACCAGTTCATGAACATGAATTTGGGGATCTAAGAGGGGAAGCCGACAAAAGTATCAGAAGGCACCTCATAGGGTCAGTCTTCTGGGTGACCTTTCTGTCTGTAAATGGCCAGCTATCCAACTATTGTCATATGAATAAAAATATCTTCAACATGCATTATATAGACCATCTACTAAACCCCTGTATTCTATTGGATAAATTATAAGATTAGTTTGATAGGGATTTGTTCTGGGAAAGAAAATAACAACCCCTGTATTAGGAGGAAAATGAAAGTTACTGGCATTAGGATCCTCTGAAGACATGCATCTTGTCTGAGAGTAGGCTTTTTCTCTCTTCTCTCTTCTGTTTGTAATCCAAAGGTCATTTAGACCCTCCACCTTAGACCTAGCAGTTTGTAACCTGAAGAAGGTGTGAAAGCCATGGAATCAGACCCTTCCAAAACATATGAACTATTTCCACACACACCAATGTCTCATAACTGCAATGGCAGCTCGATTCAAGTCTGGTACAGTGAATCAAATCAGGAGACAAGCAAAATTCAAAGTTCATCCTGCTCTAACACTGCCAGAGGGACATGATGCAAATCATGTTGTCTTGTACCTCTTTCCCTTGAGCATCCAGGAAAAGCTCACAAGATTTTCTAGGAAACTTCTCATATGTAACACAAAACAATAAGGCCAGCATAGGAAACAATGCCCTTTCCATTAAGAGCACTTTTCTGTATTACTGTAATTTAATGATGAAAAAAGTCATCCGTGAGCAATCTTAAGAAAGACAGTAGTGCCCATTTATTTTCTAAAGCACAGCCATTTCCAAGTAACAAACCAGTAATTTGATTAGAGTCCTCAGCTCAAGGCAAGAAATGCAAATATCTACAGGAGAGATCACTACAGTATCCTTCTCTGATTTGCATTTCCATAAGCATCCCTGGAATTTTCATCATTGAAATTCTGGACAATATCTGATGGACTCTGCTTTCAATGCCCATCAGAACGTGATTTAAGAGCACGTGTGCAATTGGCAACTGGGGACATTATATGATGATCCTTTATTAGCTCTGCATGTACATATTGAAATGAAAGCAGGAATGGAACATTTAACAGGATAGCATCTTACAACAAATACACATATTTTAAACAGACAGTCAGACAGTTTCTTCACCAAAATTCTTTTTTGCTTGTCTCAAAGGGGCTTAGTTTGTTGAGAAATGCATGGAAATTGCAAGTGTTACTCATGCCTTCAGGTTGCAAGAGTCTTACACAAGCCAAATTTTTTTGTTTATTCAGGTCAATTCACTGAGCTCTTTTTTCACCTTTTAGTTATGCAGTGAAATCTCTTAGAATAGTATCTTTCTTTTATGAAGGGCCATTAAAATTATGATGCCTGCACATTTGAATTATTTTCATCTAGCCTTTGAAATGGAATGGAACCCTACACAAACCTCAGAGTTGAAAAATGAAAATTCTATTATCTTCAAGTAGTTGCACACATATGTAAATGTGTTTTGAGTTAATCTAAAATGCAGGATGGACAGAAATTTTAGTTCAGCTATGACAGCATATATGTGTTTGCAAAAGCCCAAGAGCAATTAACATCAGTTGCTCAAAAAGTGAAGGAAATTTCTGCTTAAGGGAGCTGTCAGCAAATCACTGCTTGTTTTTACCACAGTCACGGAAAGCGTGTATTTACAAGTACATCTTATCCTCATGGATTCCCAGATCATTAATTCTACAAGGGAAAAAAAGAGACCTGAATAGAAAACCTCATTATTCAGTGTTATGAAAGTTGATATTGCTTAAAAAGTCACCAGCAAGGGTATCAGTAAAAATCAGATTTAATACTAAGCATGGCAAGGTTCACTCTACTACTCACTAGATGGTTAAGGCACACCAAGGGTAAAAATGCACCAAATAAAATCCACTCAAAACAGAAATGAGCCAACAACTATCTGTGAGTGTATGTGTTTAGGTGTGTGTTTAGCTGCGTGTGATAAAAGGATAGAAAGGAATATGGCCTAAAGGCTTAATAGCGCTCAAACTTAACACTACTTAAACTTTATTTGTACCTTAAACTTGACAATTTAGCAATGGAACAACACTTAACAGCATTTAACATAATTTAAATTATTATACCTTAAATTTAAAATTTAGCAAAGGAATAACATTCAACAGCATTTAACTTAGCTTATAACTTAAATGAAAGTTACTTACGGACCTGACTTACTTAGATATCTAACAGATATACACCTAAGAGAGCAGCATTTCTCCCGTTTTGCCATAGCATGTGCACACTTCTATGCATAAAGGGTTGGTGGAAGGTACCTGTGAAAAATTCCCCTCAAAGGTAACAAAATTCTCACTTTGGATGCCTTTGCATCTCCTCAATGGGAAAAGGGGCCTCGAGGAGCGGGGGTATCAGCCCAGGGTCCATCGTGGTTGGATGATCTCTGAGTGCAGCAAAGGGAAGTTTGCTGGCTCAGAGAGGCCCCTCTCAGAGAGAAGTTTCTGGTCACAGCCACCGAGGTCCGGGAGAGCTCCAAGGGTCTCCTTTTGGGCCACTGTTTACAGGCCGCAACTGAGTGGGCCTTAGTCATAATAATGCTCCAACCTGGCCACGCTTCAGGTCAACACCCTTTCTTTGAAATCGTGAGAATAAGGAAGAAAAACAGTTTCCGAGGTTGCTCATAAAAAAACCGCAGGAGCTTGTTAGGCAGCACAGATTCCTGGGAGCAGATGGAATTTGTGATGAGCTCCAGAGGAGCCGGGCTCAGGTGCAGCTCAGCAAGGCCGGGGCCTAAATACTCATCAAGGCCTAAGGAGCGCTTCTCAGATCACAGTGCGGAAGTGACAGACCTCAGCCTAAATGGTCTAAGGGGAAAGAGCCACCAAATCCTTTTCCAGACCTGGCTGAACAAATGCTAACAAGATCCCACTGCATAAGAATAAGGTGTGAAAAAACTCGAACTCTCAAAAGTGGGAAGAGAGTTGAAAGGGTAGATGAAGTGACACGCTCTTGGTACAGAGCCAAGGGAACAAAAGGGTCAGAGAAAAAATGAAGGGAACAAGGTAGACAACTGTATAATTGTGTACAAGTGCAAGAGACCAGTAGTGCAAAGGGAATTAATTAATTAATTAATTGGTGTAGCTTTCCTTAATTATCTCTTGCTTTATCTCAGCATCCAACTACATATTTCTTCATTATTTATGAAGAACATTTATGTTGGATGTCACCACAATTTTCAACTCCTGGACAATCAAGATCATCTGAGTCTTCAGTGTTTGATACATTCCTTTCAATCAGAGGCAGGAGCATAAGGACACATTATGTATCCCTAAGGAGATCCAATCACTTTGCTTTACCAAATCAATTTCATACAACCTCCATAGCCTTGGTTATTGATAATACCTAGGCTGACTCTATTCTATGTGTATGATGCTCAGTTTTTCTTTTGAAATTTCTTCAGACGGCAGTCACAAAGCTGATGCAGTTTAATTGACACAGCTTGCACTGAACTCATGATTCTTTTATTGCCTGCTCTTTCTGGGCACAATATGGAACTGTAAAGGAGGATGATCCACAGATTCTATTCATTTAACATTGAAAGAGTTAAATACAGCAACTAACAGAAGATGCAAACAGCTGTTCACTGTAGTTTGCATCCTTGTGATTACTGGTTAGGCTTTTACAATCAAAACATTCTATCCTCAGCTAAGAAAAATGCAAAATCCTATTGCATTTTAGAGGCTTTCCTGGACATCCACAACTTTGTCTTTTTCTGAGTATATACCTTAAGAGCAATACTATCATCCTGTTTTTAGTTTGATTAATGCCTATACACAGACGATACTTGTGAAATGTGACAAATAACTTTAACATAGCATCTTGAAAATATGTCTAATAAATTTTTATATAATAAAAAAATTATAAAAACCTCCAAACATTAGTAAGAAGTGACTAATCATATCTGATGCCTAAATTTTCAGTGCTGAAACTATTGTCTTGTAAAAATGTAGTCATTCTTCTATTTTCCAAATATGAAAATTTAAGGATTCAATCAACCATACATAATAGCAGAACTGGCAACTCTTGAACAAATTTTCTTCTTTATGTATCAAGACATGAGACATAATGTTTACTGCAAATTCAATTTTCTTGACAGAAGATTCTGCAGAAAGAGCACAAGAAGTATTTACTTCAATATCTTTAATTATGAGGCTATTTTTACCACACATATTACATTGATAAATAGCTATTCACAAAGCAAATGCACTTAGCTTTCATTGTTCCCTCTGTGTTTCTGTCTCACATGCACACACACACACTCATAGTAACCTGCAATTTAATTAAAAAAGGAAAACAGATTTATATGATTAGCAATAAACAATCACCAGTGCTGAAGGAAGAAAATATGCAAACATTGCAAACAGCAGTAGAATGTTGATTACTGAGTGATTTGCATCCCTCAGATCACATCTGAAATCCCTTTCTGAAGCTAGAACTGTGGTGTTATTCTGGTTTGGTCTGGAGAAACTGTGGGTCTGGAGACCAGCTACCAGAGAGACCTGGTCCACTGATTTTAATTTGTGCCTTCAAATTCAGGGATGAAAGATTTAAATATTCAGAGGAGAAGTTTAGAAACCCTATCTAACAAAAAGGGATAAACACAGATACACATCACCTGGTTCCTATTGAAACTTGAATAATTTTGATCTTGAGAATTGAGATGCTGGCATTTAATTAAAAACTAGATGTGTCCTCACAAGTCTCTCAAGCAAAGATCGGAGCATAATCTGCCAAAATTTATGCAAATTTTCAGTGGCCATTGGATCAGTTGTTCCACTGTTAGCTGACTGCACAGTTACCATGAAGTCCTAGACAGTGACCCCAAATTAATTTTAATACACATGGTTTGAATAAATAGTGATTTTGTGATTACTTGGAATTAACAAAATTGAGGGGAAAAAAAGTAACAGAATAATATAATTTTTTTTTTTTAATTATTAAGGAGAAATGGTACAGAAAGGAATAACAGTCACAAAAAAACTCTGTATAAATGTATGTATAATTAAAATATCTCAGAGGAAATGTACTGAAAACATCTGCCTTAGACCACAATTGAGAGAAGTCATTATAACTTTACTTTCAATTTGTTTAACTCTTCATTCAATGGGTCATAAGATCAAAATACAGTTTATTCTGAAACAGAATAACATCTTATCTTTTCTTACAATAAAAATCATATTGGCTCACACTTGAAGTCTCCCTGAAACCAAATTTCATCAAATATTAATATTTCTTTAGAGTCTACTTTCTTCAAGTGATGCTTTTGCTGAAAAATTTGACAGACACTTCTCCAAAAGCATTTGTGCTCCCGAGACAGTAAATATATAACTATCTTTTGGAAGATAACTTCATTTCAGATGTCTTTTAAACCATTGTCAGTTTGAGATACAGAGATTAATCCATCTCAAAGCTCAGGTTTATCTTAACCACAGGATATATCTCATTTCTCTAAATCTCAAAATCCCTCCAGCGCAGCCTGAGTAAGGAAGAAAGTGGTTTCCTTCCTAACTGCTTGTTTTCCTTCAGGCAGCCCTGTCTTTACCTTAGCACTTAGTCTATTACCTTCATCTCTTAACTCCATCTGTGTTTTATTTAAAGATAATGGCAGTTCAAATGAACGTGTACTTACACAGCCCCAAAACAAGTTTTGAAGCGGCCTGTATTAACTTCAGACCACAAGACATGCATTTAGGTGTGCTTATCTTTCTCACTTTCACAGGCGTATGGGACTGACAGTCGTAAGACCTGGAGGAAGCCTCCAGAAATGCATACAGCCTTCTGTACAAAAGGGTTCATACTCTGAATTGAAACTATTAGTCAAGAGTGGTTTGTCTATTAGTTTTCTTGCAGTGAGTGATGTACTTTGAAATTCTGTGTTATAATGTGTAGCAGTAAAGGTATAAATTTCCCATAGATACAAAAGAACTGTGTTCAGAGGGATTGGAGGTAAAGATTACTGCTGCAAGCTGAAATCATGGGGCAGGACAGTGTCCTGTGGGACACATGATGGCTTTTGGATCAACTCTGGCTCTGCATTTCTGTCTTAAAAGCCCACATGGGGTGAATTTGAATGAATGAGCAGGGCCTGTGCATGTGATACCAGAAACCAGATCAAAGAAAGAATGGGTAGGTGCTGAGAGGCAAGTGAAACTCTCCTAAGAATACATAAGGTCAGGAGACTCTTAGTCCTACAAGAAGAGAAAAACTCAGAACATCAAGATTCTCAAGTCTCTCAAGGCCACAAGCACGTCATGATACCAGGTAACAGTCATTAAGTGTCTGAGTGTGAGGCAATAACTGAGCATAATGTGTGAATTGTTATCAGCTGTTAATAATAACAGCTTGATTCTACTAATAGTCTAACTAGTAAGAAGTGATCTAATAGATGTTGTGATCTTTTTCTCTCCTGACTTGAATATCAACCAGGAAAATTTGCAGATTTGTTCATGAAACCAGCATGTCCTTGCTTGACTCTCTAGGACTAGCACAGGCTCATTAAAGGTTGCCTGCCTGAGCCCCATCTGTACCTCATTGACCAATAAATATGCCACTAATCCTGCTCATTGTACCTTCACTGACCTGCCTACTTTGCATTGTGTTGATCATACTATAGGGAAGTCTGAGATGTTGCATATCCTCATGGTAGAATTTGTTGTCAAGTACCAGATTAAAACACTATATGGTCACTATGGAGTAAGGCCTTTGTGTCTGCTCTACAGCAATCTTCTCTTGCATCTGCAGAAAAAGGATGATTTATTTAGAGGGTCTCTTGTGGTAATTCCTGAAAAATGGAGAAGGGATTTAAGGGAACCATTGTAGTCATCAAATATACCTTGTGCTGAATGAAACATGCTCAATAATTATTTTCAGTGATTATGACCTTGGTCATTACTGCAAAAGTTTTCTGTCACCATTTTTACTCAGAGCTAATTCCAGGACCTTATTTTTCTCATTGTTAGAAACCTCCCTGTGACATCCAGTCTTAAATGTCTTCATTACAACTTAATGCTTTTCTTTACATTATATAGTCCTTGTCCCAGTTAGTGTTGACCTGTCTCAAAATACTTAGAAGCAAAAGTCTGTTTTGTTAGGCTGACAATTTTTTGAAGTCTCTTCATTACCCTTTGAGTGTAAAATTGACTTTGTATACATCTGATCACCCCTGAAGGCATTCTTTGTATTGTTCCGACTCTAATGCATCATTTTGGTAAGCAAAGTATTGTGTTCAGTTTCTTGAGCAAAATATCTCAGAGTTGTTCTGCTGTCTCCTGCTTGATTTTCCCAGAATCATAGTACCATTTTAGTTAGCAAAGATGTTAGTATCGTCAAGTCTAACCATTAACCTAGCACTAAACCCAAGGACCTGTGGCCCTAAGTGTCTCATCTACATATCTTTGAAATAAATCTGTGGATGGCAACTCAACCACTTCCCTGGGGAGTCTGTCCTAGTGCTTGACAGCCCTGACAGTGAAGAATTTTTTTCCCAGTATCTCACCTGAGCCTCCTCTAGCACAATGTGATGTAATTTTCTTTCATGCTGTCTGTTCTAACATCCATGGTCACTGGCACATACCTGGCTACCTGGACACAGTGCCCATAAAAGAGGCTCTGGTCACCAAGTGCCTGTACTTTGAGAAACAGATCTTACTCTAAAGGCTTCCTGGAGTGAGTTTAAAACATCAGTGAGAATTGAGTTGGTGGACATCAATCAGCAAAGAACAGTGCTAAGTGAAACCACTGAACCGCAGTATAGGAACTGACATGATAATGCATACCTTACCTAGCTCTCATTAGCACATCTGTAGTGGGATTTTTCCCCACCCTGACCACATTTCCAACGGAGTGGCAGTGACTTTTTGGTTTTCAGACGTCCGTATCAGGTAGCAGAAGCAGGATGCTCTGCAAGGGAAGGTCACCAAAGAACTGAAGCTGACAGCAAACCAGGTATGAAGCAAGATCCTCACAAGAGTTGCAATCCCATAGGACTTGAACAAAAACAAGCTGTAGAATAGGTCAGCAACAGCAGCAAGGTTAAGCCAGTGGTCCAGACATAACCAAGATCAAGCCATGAAGTCAAGTCAGCAGATCAGGGTCAGGTATCAGCAAAGTTCCTGGCCAGACCCCAGCCTAGCCACCCTGTAGCTCTAGCAGAGACCATTGGCAATTGTCTGAGCTCTTGATCAAAGAACAGGCAGCCTCCAGCCAGACTGTCTGTTCTTCCTCTCAGCTCTTTCTGCAGCACTCTGACCCAGGGCTATCCTGCTGCAAAGTTACACAGAACTTGAACAAACAAAGCCCAATGAGAAGGGGAAGAGGTTGCAAAGATTGGTGTTCTAAGGACCCAACAGCATGGATGTTACTGAACTTGGGACTCTGGATAAAGAGCAGATACATGTCATCAGACAAAAACAGGATGCTGTCAGTGTCATAAAGAGGAATGTGTGTTTAGACTGGTGTAAACAGCATTCTGCAACTTGTTCCAGTTATCAGAATGAATCAAGTAGCCACTGTTCAATTAACAGCAGCTTTTATTTCCCTGAAGTTGCCATTCTAGAGTGAATGAGAGAAGGTAGAACTACCAGCAGTGGTCAGCTGAAACAAAAAGAAACTCAGCAGAGGAAATAGGAAGGCCTGTTTGAAATTTGAATCCTAAGGAAGATTTTTTTTTAAGAGCTTCTGCCCAAAAAGTTTTGACCAAATAAAGAAGCCTTAAGCCTGCCCCAAAGACAGAGAGGGTATAATTTTTTACTCACCAAACCTCCTTTAGTGATAAACACTATTTCTGTTGATTGGAATACAATTTCTCCCAAATAGGCAGATAAGCTACAAATAAAATGAATTTTCTTGACTTTTTTTTCTTCTGAAGTGATTAATAAATGGCCAGTGTCCTGCACTTTCATATTCCTTTATCAGGTGAGAAATAACCACTTTAAGCACTGCTCTCCCTGTGCCACCAGTGTTGGTCTCACAGTAAAACAATTCCGATGATGACATCAGATACACAATCATCCTTCATATAAGGTCACAAGTACACTTTTTGAATTTTATTGGAGGTTTTGACTCCTTCAGATTGGAGATTAGTCTGCTGATAATGTCTAAAAAGGTGAACAATATTTCTATTGGTTCCTTCAGGTAGCTCATGCTAGCACGTGAATCGATATATTTCCTCCTTCGTAGTCATTTCTGAGATATAGGAATGCCCAGCCAGAGTTTTATCTAGGCAGTGCCTGGAGAATGAAGTTTCATCCATCTGTGGTCAGGATGGCAACAAAAGGACATCTTTCTGCTCCAGTGCTGGGTTTGATTCTCCTCTCCATTCAGGTCTCCCTGGGTAAGTGCATACTTTATTTTGCATAAGGCTTTATTTTGCATAAGATTAAAAAAAAGTATGCAAATGTAATATAAATAGGTTGTTATTCTACCAACCTCTAAAGTAAAGTGACAAAAAGGTGTTTAAGTATGTATCTGATTCAATCTCCTTGGTAATCCTGAGATAAGGAAGGGTAAGCCTTTTGTAAAAGTTTTGTATTTTACTCAGATATCAGTGACTGGCCATTCTCATAAGAATTCAAGTCCAAATTTTGTAAACAGTTTAGCTGTACTAAAAAACTAGCTGGGTATTCTTACTACTGTCTTATCTCTCCTGCTGAGCTCTTTGTAGATAGAATTAATAATTCCAGGTCTTTGTTCAACACCAGTAAAAATGATGTAGCTCTACCCTGTGTGTCCAATGGAGTTTGGGTAACGCAACATCTCCTCAGTTATTTCTGCATATCTGAAGTTTACCACTATTTGTCTCTCTGCTCTTATGGAGCTATATGCTCATGCTTGATGCTGGTGATAAGAGACAGATTTTGGAAACCTCATTTTTTTCTCTCCACACATGGAGGTTACATTTTGGCATTGTGGTGGTGGTCGCATCCCCATATGATGGGAACAAGACTTCACGGTTGATGTTTTGCTATAGCACAGCCCTAGTCTTGAAGGTTTTCACAAGTTGTGTGGATGCAGTCAGAGTTCACATGGTAGGCAATAGAAGGCACTCTTGGCATACATTTTCATAATATGAAACATTTGTTATTTAGACACCTTTGTAGTGATGTTTTAGTGTCAACTGAGCTGTACTGCAGAAATGAGAGTGAGATTTTTTGCCAACTCCTTGTTAACATCAGGGAACAAAAACAAACTGACTGGAAGATGCAGAAAAGAGTAGCTTTACAATGACACCATCATCAGCACCTCTCATCCTCATCTCTGCTCTGGCAGCACTTGCACTCTCCATGCTGCTACAGGAGTTCTGATGATCCCCAGGCAGAGAGCACTGTGCAGAACAGTGCAGGAGTCACAGCCCTAAGGGAGTGAGCTGGCAATCTGCCCCTGAGGCAGCAGGCCTTGGCTGGAAACCTCCTCTTAGGGTCTCAGGACAGGAATGCATGGTGCATTCTCATCCTTTGCCTATGAGAAGAATTGGATTTTCAGCTGGAGCAAGCAAAAATCTCATGCCTTCTCAGCCAAGCAGAACACCAAACGACTGAATTCAATGAAGGTACCTGTGGGACATGCTGTGGAGTGTGAGAAAATACAAAATTGTACATGTATGTATCATAAAAAATTCACAGAATAGTGATTACAGCAAATGATAGCTTTTATTAGGAAATATTTAAATCTGTCGATTGGTTTATGCCTACCTCTGCATCCAGTCTTGCATGCTGTTATATGTTGAAAACATCAGATGTACAGTTATTTAAAAATTCAGGTGCACAGAGGTCATACAGTTGAATGAATAACTGTTTGTTTTGCTCCTGGATATGGCTAATAGAAATTGATTATCTGGTACTTTAAAAATTTATTAGGAGTTCAACTATTAGAATTCATTTCTCTTTTAAATGTATAAATGTTATAGCTGAGACAACTCTGGTTTTGGACTATGTTCTTCAAATAGCCTGGGGATTGTTCTCCAGAATATCTTTGCAGAGAGTTAGAAGACTTGGCACAGAAAGATTATGCTCCCTCTGAGACAGTATGTTGCAGGCACAAAGTGGTTTTGTAGTTACCTGAGGATTGTGCTATGCATATGACTTTCTTACTCAGGAGACTTGAGGAGAGAGGATATTTTGCAGAAAAAATAGGTTTTGGAAGTTACCAATTGTCAGTCACTTGAATAAACACCTTTTTTTTGTTTGTTTCCAAATTTAAGTGATAGGTAAGAAATTGTGAGGAAATCCAGCAGTGTTAGCAAAGAGGTAAAGTCTTTGCCTGTGTATGAGAGGTGATCATGTGTCAAAGCCACATTGTCTGTGTCTGGTGAAGCAGTTACAGACCACATGAAGACGGAGGCAAAATTGCCTTCCAACTGACTACTGTTACCAGTTTACTCTGCAATAAGAGATGAAACAATGGTTAGTTTTGGAAAAAAATGGCTGCATTAGCATCAGCTCATGGGCTAAGACTGAAACACTTGCAGTGAGTAGAGAGAAGAATTAGATTTGCTTCCAAATGCAAAGAAAAATATTCTCATTTCACAATGTCAGACAACAGCAAGATGTGTGATATATAGAAATGCCTCTCTTTTGAGGAAGAGAGGGAAGGTGATATTTTACATAAAGGATTATTTTTAAAAAATCTTAGAGGAAAACCCAAGGCTCTTAGTGCAAATTGTCTTCTGTCACTTCTCAAATGCTATCATCGATAGGAGATGATCTTCCTGGGCTATTTGCAAGATTTGCAGAGCTGCACTGCTTTCCATCCACATCAGTGCCCAGTGGTGGGTCTGGATATGTACTGCAGGTTTCTCTTGGCACCTGGTCACTGTGGCTGTGAGTGCAGATCAACAGGGCCCATGGCCAGGCATGGCTGTGCCAGAGTGGAACACAGATGCACCTCCCACATAGCACAGGCAGGGAGAGAAGTTTCAGGTCTGTGCTCATGGGCCCTTGGGCAGAGCATGTGGGTGGAAAACTCAGGGGAGGAAGGCCAAGGCCATTAAGGATTCTTAGTGCACTCAGGACATTGACAATCAAGTCAAACATGTCCTGTAAATGTCTGCTTTAATGTTCCATTATGTGTCAGGTCTTGAAACTGTAAAAATTTGTGACCAAAGTTATTAGGCTTCTTATATGACTGTCCTGTAAACCTCCTTTAGCTATGTGGTCAATCTGAAAAATCCCCCAGGCCCAAAAGAAGTTGCCAGCCCTCTTCAGAGATTTACCTGTTCCATAGCATGCTGAAATGCAAACTTGATCAAACTGAAGACAAAAGTCAGGTGTAGTGGCCAACTTCTTCTTGTTTCCTTTGCACATTTAACTTGTAGTTTGTCCTTAACCTGGGAGTACAACACTCCTGCATGTGGTTTTCTACCATTTGATTTTCCACCCATTTCACGAGTATCGCCTTTCACGCTTCAAACAGCAGTGACTTAGATCCAGCTGCTAGTGAGGCTAACTTTTAGTCCAAAACATATGTAATACTCACATACAAATATGTATTCACACACACCACAGCTGTACATGGCTGCCCACACAGACAGAAACATGTGACATGTGACACATGACACAAACATAAACAGCCCCAGTGGCCTTACAATGATCTATCTTAACTTCTGTAAGGCCTTTGACATGGTCCCACACAAGAGCCTTGTCATTAAATTGGGCATATGAGGGTTTGATGGATGGACTGTTCAATGGATAAGAAATTGGCTGGATGGATGCGTCCAAGGAGTTACAGTCAATGGCTCAATGTCCAAAGAGAGATCAATAACAAGTGGTGTTCCTTAGGGGATGGGAACTGTTCAAAATCCTTATTATTGACATTGGTAGTAGGATTGAGTTCAGCCTTGGCAAGTTTCCAGAGGACACCAAGCTGAGTGGTGCAGCCATTGAGGGAAGGAATGCTATCCACAGGAATCATGACAGGCTTAAAAAATGAGCTTCACCCCATGAAGTTCAAGAAGGCCAAGTGCAAGGTGCTGTACCTGGCTTAGGACAACCATCAGGATCAGCATGGGCTGGAGGATGCATGGCTTGAGAGCAGCCCCATGGAGAAAGACTTGGGGATACTGGTGGGGACAAACTGGACATGAGCCAGCAATGTGCCCAAAGAAAGCCAGCTTTGAGCTGAGTCTTCAAGTAGACCCCCTGACCTTACCACCTCTCCAGTAGCTGGCCTGGCCCCTCTCGGTCCCTCTGGTAGCCAACTCCTCCAGTTACCTCACTCCCAAAGACACACACACAAACTTGGCTTTCAGGCCAATTAACTCACAGGATAATGAAGCCTGATCTACTGTATCAATCACACACTGACAGGCAGTCTCCTCACCCACTCCAGCTGCCAGTGTTTATTATGGCAGGCTTTGTGAATCACAAAGCACTGACATTACTCAGCATCGCCCAGCCCTGATAAGTCAGTAAAAGAGAAAGTTTGCCTGTCATTAGAAGTAATTTGCATTTTAGCAATGCAGTTAGTTCAAACTTGTAAATACAGACATAACTCTTTGCAAAAAAACACTCTTTAAGTTGGAACTATTTAGAAAGGTGAACCAAATAAGTCTGATGTAAATTAGGAGCAATAATGATCTCATTAACATCTGCAATAGACAATCATGATTAAGCTCTGTCCTTTCTATAACCTTGCTCTGTCTGAAGGCGCTGATGAATTAAGGCTGTCAAATGGAACTGGTCCCTGCTCTGGAAGAGTGGAAGTAAAACATGAGGAGCAGTGGGGAACTGTGTGTGATGGTGACTGGACCATAAAGGATGCTGAGGTTGTCTGTAAACAACTACAATGTGGATTTGCTGTTAAGGCCCTAAATCGAGCTCCTTTCGGAGAAGGAACTGGACCAACATGGTTGTACCGAGTTGATTGCCATGGTGATGAATCTGCTCTCTGGAACTGCACACATACAGGATGGGGTGCTTTTACCTGCCCTCATTACTTTGATATTGGAGTAATCTGCTCAGGTAAGAAGAGATCCAACCTTGTATAATAGAAAAAAAAGATACGAGCTTGGGATTAAACTTTGTCCTAGCTGGATAAAGCCAAGTACTCCCTCTACTCATCCAAAGCAAGTTGCTCCAGCATTAAGTGTTCTGATGACTAAGAGTGCAAGCTGACTTTGCCTGGGCACAGCAATGACATAGAATGAGCTTATTAAGTTACATAGAACATAGAAAAACACTATTTGTTTCTACTACAGCTCTCCCAGGCAACAGGAGAGCTGTACTGAACTTGTCTTTGACTGGGAATGGGGGCTAAAAAAGCAGTTGTGGGTAGAGAAGCAAGAAAATGCAATGTTATGTCATACAACTGCCCTTCTCCATATCTTCAGTAAGCTGAGACACAACAGTCTGCAATGGCAAAAAAGTCCAATATCTGTCTGGCTGCTTCCTGTGCAAGATGGGCATGGTTTTACTCTTTGGAAAAAGAACCACTGCAAGAGGTTTTTCCTTCCCAGCTTCAGGACTTTATGTTTGTCCTTTTTTGATTTTTGTAAGGTTCCTATCAGCCCATTAGTCTAGCCTGTTTAGATCTCCCTGAATGGGCAGCCCAGCCCTCATGGTTATCTACCCACCTCCCCAAAATCGTAAGCATGTACTCCATCACAACCTCCATGAAGACAAGACATGAGCAGAACAGGCCCCTGGAAAGACCCAACAAGTGATATTCCACTTGCTGACAGTCTTCAGGTAGAGTGCAACTCATTAATGACTTAGCCTGACCATTCAATCAGCTGCTTAACCATGTTGTCCTTCCAGCCAGACAGTAACATCCTAGTTTCTGAATGTAAGAATATTGTGCAAGACAATGTTAATGGCAGAGCTAAATGTGAGGTAAATGACGTGCTGCTGTCCCCTCATTCATAAATCCATTTTAATCAGAAGTCCCACAGGCATGATACACACTTGATAAAACCATGCTGACTCTTCCCAAGTCCTGGGTGCAACATTTCCTGTTTCCTCTTCCTGGGGTGCTTCAGCTTCCTATTAATTGAAATAATGAAGTCTCAAGGACAGATACTAGTAAATGGCTATTTGTCTATTTATCTTTTTGGGGATTGCTACTTCTCAGTCATTGGCAGATGTTCAAAGCTTTCCTCCTTTTCCGAGGATTTTGTATTTTCACATAGTGAGAAATAAGCAATCCCCTACACCACTTACTTTTTTATCAGTGCTATATAGGAATTGCCCCAGTCACAATTAAAAAGTAGCAGTGGTCCTCATAGAAGTGAAATGTGTCTTGCCCATTAAGGTACAAGAGTTATGAAAACAGGTCAGTACAACCAACCCTTGATGCTGGATTTCTTTTTTTTTTGTTTTTTCCAGGTTTCTCTGATCTGCGTCTGACTGGAGGGGACACTGCCTGCTCAGGACATCTGAAAGTAAAGCTAGAAGAAACTTGGGCGACTGTCTGTTTCTCACACATTGATTTCAAAACTGCCTCTGTAATATGTAATGAGATAGAGTGTGGCCAGGCTGTGGATACCTTGAAAGGAACTCACTTTGGAGACAGACATGAACTGATCTGGCAAGAACAGTTTCACTGCGTAGGGAATGAGACTCACCTTGCAGAGTGTCCCAGGAACATACACCATACTAACACGTGCTCTCATGATGCCACTGTTGTGTGTTCAGGTGAGACTTTGGACTGATGGACATAATTCACCCGTGTTCTGTATGCCTTCTTCCTGTTAACCCACAGTTCAGAGCATCTGTACACTTCTGTGGTCCTCGGGATCCTTGGATGCTTCCCCTACCATGCCTTGAGCTATTCAAGGGGGACAAAAAATAACAGAGAGCAGCCCTACAATGTCTCATTCACTCTACCGAGAGTCTGCATCTAACATGGGCTGTTCTAATCACTTCACTACCACACAGAGACCTCAAAAGGGCTGTTATTTCTTTTATGCTATTAGAAATGTGCACTCAACAGTCCTAAGAATGATCTACACACCCTTCTCTTATGAATAAAAGGAAAAATGGCCAGAGCAGACAAGAAGGAATATCGAGACATTAATTTATTTCCTGTGGTGCCAGTGTGTATGTTAATCCCTGGCACTTCAGGTAATTATAAAACTGGAAGAGGTACCATATCTCCAGAAGGTTGAAGGAGGCACAAGTTACAAATGTAAGTTATTTTTTAAAAAAAGAGAAGGAAAGAAAAAGGCTGTCAGAGGCCTAGATGACTTTCATCGTGACTGGAAGGGAACATTACTTAAGAACTCCATACAGACATGGCTGCTGGGGGCTCTGAATACAGCTATGTATTGCCACCCACTGAAAAAGTGAAGATTAGCAAACACAACTTTTTTTCCTGAGGCCACAGTTCTAAAGGGGTAAACTAAACCTGGGGCAGAGCTGCTGGCAACAATCTGACACAAAACAAGCCTGGAAAAGGGCTGGAGTTTCATGTCCACTTCCTGCCCAAAGGGCTTCAGTTTGTTTCAAGACTGCCTTGGACACTGTGACCAGTGGCAGCCAAATACCTCAGTTAAAGCATCTAACAGACCTTGGCTCCTGCCTCTATCTTGCAAGAGTCTTAGCTCAGAGCTGAAATCCTGGGCTCATTAGGGGTAGATTGCAAGGACAAGGTAAGGGTAGAAAGTAGCAGTGTGAGAAGACAGAGGGATTGCATGGGGCTGGCAGTACGACGCCACAGCACCATCCATGCCACCCTTAATTTATTGGGAATATGCTGATGGTTATGGCCTGTGGTGTTCAGAGCCTTGCTCTGGGGCATGGATGAAAGCTAAGAATTCCCCACTGCAGTTTCTGCTTACCAGGAAATGTGACATGACCAACTACTGGGAGAGAGAGTGATACCACTTGCTCCCACTCTGAGTTCCTCACATTCGAGGCAGTGCTGAAACTGCCTCTGCAAGAGAAGATGTTGCAATGTAGTAGCAGTATTGTGAGGGGAGGAGAGAGCAGAGCAAAGACGAGACACTGAACTTAAAGAGTCAAAAGACTTTTAGTCATACAGTGAAGGCTACAACATGGACAAATAAAGACTTTTTTTCAGAGCTGGCTAATCAGCATTCTGTTCTAAGATGCTTTCCAGTAACCTGACACATAAACAAGCACTAGTTTCTTGCAGACAGAAAGAGCTCTCTTACAGTACAGTACTCTCATACCACAAAAACCCAAAAGCAACTGCTAAGCTCCTTTATTCTTTCTGCAGGCTATGGTGGGTACAGGCTGGCAAACGGCACTACCACATGTTCAGGGAGAGTAGAGCTTCTTCACGGAGGCACATGGGGAACCCTGTGTGACTACCTGTGGGATTTACCAGCTGCCAATATCCTCTGCCAGCAGCTAGACTGTGGAGTTGCACTACTGATACCAAGTGGACGGTCCTTTGGGGAAGGAAATGGATCTGTCTGGAACGGCACATTCAGGTGCCAGAAGAACGGCTCACTCCTGAGAGACTGTCCCGTGCATGCTCTGGGGCATGATGAATGCCCTGCTGGAAAAGAGGCCCGTGTGGTATGTTCAGGTGAGCAGTGGAAAGGCCTAAAAGAGAACTGAAAAACTGCTTCTTTTCAGGAAAAATATCGACTCAAAATTCAGAGGGCATATGTGGAGTCAGGCTCTGTCTTTTGACTGCTGCAACAGGCTGTACTTCAACTGTACCACAAGGCTGCTCTCTCTGAAATGCTCCTAGTGTCAGGTAACAGCAAGAGCAGGGCTGCTGCACAAGACAGGAGGAGCTAGGCACAGAGGCTGAGCACAGCACAGGCAGAGTCCTTGCCACCAAGACATAATCCAAAGCATCTGCACAGAGGAAGGTACTGGTAATAAGATCTATGAGCAGTCTCAGAGAAGTCGAAGCAAAGAAAGAGATGTGGGGTGTGGCCGGAACAGGCAGGCATAGCATGAGGCAAGACTGGAGGTGGTTGTACCTGTCATGTACTTGAGGCAGGGACTGAATTCCTGGTCCGGGTTTAAGTGAGGACTTGGACCAGCAGTTGAAGGATCCAAAGCTATCGGCCCTCGGTGATGTTGGTCTGGAAAATTAAGGTCCATCGGTTGACCCTGTGCCCCAAAATCTAGTGCCCTGATTTTAAAAACTGCAAATGGATCTGATCCTGAGTTCTAGTCATTCTTTTCAGTAAAAGTAAAATAGGCTAGTAAAATAGGCTAGTAAAATAGGCTGAAGTCTAGTAAAGTCATTTTTACTACTGAATGGTAAGGAAAACTCATTCCAATTTCCTAGTCACTTCCAGGTCCTGCCCATGAGCAGTTGCAAATGTAACATTCCAATATTCCCTTTCTCTTACATTAGGGTGTCCAGGGGGTAGGTTGGTGAATGGTACCACATGCTCTGGTATAGTGGAGATCCGTCATGGAGACACGTGGGGAAGACTCTGCCACTCCCACTGGAATTTGCAAGCTGCCCATGTTCTCTGCCAACAGCTGAACTGTGGCTATGCAAAATCAATCCAGATGGAAGACAGTTTTGTGGATGGACATGGGCCTATATGGAGAGATGCTTTTCACTGTGAAGGGACGGAGTCCTGCCTGTGGGATTGTGCTCAAGTGACTTTGGGCAATCCAACCTGTTCAGCCAAAGAAGCCGCCACTGTAACTTGCTCGGGTAAGTCAGGAGTGGCCTTTTATGGGTGGTGCAACTTCAGACCAAAGCAGTGCTGGTGATCTCACTGACAGATTCTAGTCTTTGAGGTGGGGAAGCCTTTCTCGCTTCCCATTGCAGGCCCTTGAGTGCATGAAAGTAAACAAAGCCTTAACAGAGGCAGCCTCCTTAATCAGTGGTGAGAATTAATATTTTACCAGAACAGAAATTTGTCTTCCACTGCTTTCCTGCAAGTTATTTCTATTGCAGTGAGATAAATAGATGTTACTCAATATATTTCCCAACTTTCTTGAGCCCAGGTCTTGCTGAATCACTCAGATTCTCAGAGGGTGAGAGCCGCTGTGATGGGCGAGTTGAGATCTCCCTCCATGGTGTGTGGAGCAGAGTCCTGGACGACGACTGGGACATTAAGGATGCCCATGTGGTGTGCAGACAGCTCCAGTGTGGAACTGCTGAGAAAGCCTATTACCTTCCAAAGTCTGAGAGAGGAATTGGTCTTGTTGGCTTAAGGAGTGTCCAGTGTACTGGAAACGAGACTCACCTGATGCTCTGCAACACCTCCCATTATCACACAGTGCCAACAGGAGTTTCTGAAGACGTTGGTGTGATTTGTTCAGGTGAGTCACTGTGTGAAAGATACAGAATGTTTCCTAGGGTTTCTCCAGCCCACATTGTGTTATGGTGTCACAGATCTTAAGTCAGTATGAGTCTGGACTTGATGATAGTTAAGGAAGCAAATGTAATTTACACAATGCTTTCTTCATCTGATTTTCTAACAGAATTATCTTCCAGAGTCAAAAAGAACTATTAGAACACAGAAGCCATAAGAACACTAACTTGGCTATGACTACCAAGCATTCTTACTGCCACTTGAGAATTAAATGCTTTTTTTGGTGACATTTCTATATTTATAGACACTTGCAGCTGTTCTACAGAATATTACAACTGTTTTTACTCTTCTCTGATTTTGTAACCCATCTGTAACAGGAACAGTGTCTGTCTCCAACTAAATTAGTATAGACCAAAAACAGGTTGTCTGGCTTTCTAAGATAAGGTGACCTCTGCATGTACTTAGTATGACTAGACACTTCTTGCTTGCAGTATCTCACAGGAATTATTCAAACATTCATGTGGTGCAGGAGGAGGCCTTTCCCTTTATGCAGCTTTAGCCTCACAGGGCTTCTGCCCAAGCAACCATAGCAGAAGAACTGGGATATAAGAAGAACATGATGTCTTAAAAGTGCTTTAAAAATATTGCCATTATACTGACTGTGCACTATAGTGTTGCATGTTGACAGCTGGATTTTCTTCCTACAGGCAGCAGACAGATGAGGCTGGTGAATGGAACAAGCCGTTGCGCTGGGAGAGTAGAGCTTTATCATTATGGCATCTGGGGCACCATCTGTGATGATAACTGGGATCTATCAGATGCCAATGTTGTTTGCAAACAGCTTGGATGTGGGCATGCCATCGAGGCATTTGTCTCTGCTCATTATGGCCAAGGGTCGGGGCAGATCTGGCTGGATGATGTCAATTGCACTGGGGCTGAATCTGATCTCTGGGCATGTCCTTCTAGGACGTGGGGCCAGCACAACTGCCAACACAAAGAGGATGCTGGAGTCCTGTGCTCAGGTGTGTTTGGAAAACCCTTTTCTGAGCCTGTGGGTTCAAACAGGAGGGTTGCATAAAAGGGAAGTCGAGAATAGTGGGGGCTTGCTTGGACAGCCTCTTCCTATCTTCATGACAAGCACAGTTGGTCAGCACATCTTGGTCCTACCAAGATGCAAAAGATCTACAGAAGCCCATATTATGCACCAACACACACACACACGCAAAGACTGTGGTGTGTTAGGATATTTGGGGGATAAATTTGAGGAGTTTGTAAAGATTTCCACAGCAAGGGGCTGTGTGCTTATTGCAGTCAGTTACAGCAGGCTCTGAACACAAATGGGAACAATCCACTGAACACCACAGCATCAGACAATCCATGTAGCTTATGGTGGCTCTGCTCACACTTATTTAAGACAGAATGGCAGAAGCAAGAGAGAGGAGAAATGAAAGAGAAGTGGAAAAAACCACTGATGACCCCTGAAGGGAGTGCAGCCTGTTAGGGCCCATGTTGGAGCCAATACAAACCCTGAAAGGACTGCAGCCTCTGGAGCATCCATGCTCCACAATACAGGCAGAACCAATACGAGCAGTTAGCACTGTAAAAAAAGCGTTATTACACAGGCAGGAAAGCAACATATCACAAGAAGTTTGTGGCACTAATTCCATTTTCTTGCCTTCACTTCCAGATTTCCTGGCTCTGAGACTGGTGAATGGCAATGACTGTGCTGGGCGTGTGGAAGTTTTCTACAACGGGACGTGGGGCAGCGTTTGTTCCAATCGCATGTCCCAGCTCACTGCAGCGACCATGTGCAAACACCTGGGCTGTGGAGATGGAGGAGGAATAGCAACGGACTTCAAATATGGCAGAGGCTCTGGGCCCACGTGGCTGGACCACATTGAGTGCACTGAGCAGCACAGCTCATTCTGGCAATGTCAGTCAGACCCCTGGGATCCTCGGTCCTGTGACAACCGAGCCGAAGAGACCCACATTACTTGCATTGGTAATCAGAAATGCATTTGTATATGGCCAGACATGTACACTAAATTATGCATGCACATATGGACACCATAGTAATTACTTTGTATTCACTTGTTATCTGGTGTATATTATTTCTAGTTTCATGAAAATGGCAGCAATGTGGTTTTTTGTCTATATCATTGATTTAAATGAGTGAATTGAAAGCATGAGATTATCACAGAGTGCTGTGGCCCAGTGAAATCCTAGGGACAGTGCCACTGCATATTTTTTTAATGCAAAAATCTATGATACATAGTCAGTCTGTGAGATCTGAGTTAGGATGAGACTTCCCAAGAGGTCTAGAGCCAAGTCCATGTTTCTATATGTAAGGAGGCATATCAGTGTATAAACATAGCCATAGACAAGTGTACAAATCAGTTTGGTTCTAAAGGTCCATTTCTAATGCCTGCTCTTATGACAGTACTTCATATCTAGGGATATCAATATCTGTATTCATATATATATTCATTATGATAAAAATGAATTCTACATGACATTCAAATACCCTGAAAAGGATTGCAGCTGCCTCATGAGAAGAAGGAAAGCATAACCATCAGGAAGATTATTATTCACAGCAACAGCCAAATAGCCATCTGCCAAGAACTGAACAGGCCATACACATATTTCAGGAAATAATTAACCTGATGGTTAACTTTCAGGTATTTTGCACTTCCCCAATTTTTTTTTCAGAGCATAATTAAATTATTTACTTCATTATTTAAATTCTTCAGGAAAAAAGGTGGCAACATCTCCAGCTGCATTTGCTGAATGTCCAAATTCTACAATTTGTTCAGGTACCTCCACCTCTTTGTTTTTCCTTATTGGTCACTGTGGACCTCCCTGCTGTTTCAGAAAAACAGAAGATTTCTGTGTTTTGCAGACAGGGAGAAGTTGCGAGTCATAGGAGGAGAGGATGAATGTTCAGGCAGAGTAGAGATGTGGCACCAAGGTTCCTGGGGAACAATCTGTGATGACACCTGGGATGTGGCAGATGCCAACGTTGTATGCAGGCAGCTGGGCTGTGGATCTGCTGTGTCTGCTCTGAGTGAAGCTGCCTTTGGAGAAGGGACTGGTCCCATCTGGTTGGAGAAGGTGCACTGCAAAGGAACAGAGCTGTCTCTTTGGGACTGTCCTGCCAAGCCTTTGTTTGGCAAAAACTGTGATCATAAGGAAGATGCTGCTGTGAATTGCTCTGGTTAGTGACTGGTCTTTCATTACACAGGTCTGGGAAGGAGGTGGGTAGGGGAGCATTATGCCAACTGTACTTCCCAGTGACTATACCCTTTCATAATTTTGACTGCAAAAACATTTCCCTATTTTCACACTTGCTTCTTCCTTAATCTGGACTCACCTTCCTTTTGCAGGTGTGACAGAAACAACAGCATCACCCGCAAGAGCAGGTAAATTCTTTCTCTCTCTTTTCTTTCTCCCATCAAATGGCAATTCAATGTCCCTGATACTCAGCAGATAAAACAGCTGTTTATTTCAGCTCAAGAGAAAGCACTTCCCACAGCCTTTCATAAAGGAGCACTGAGTGGCACCACCCCCAGCTGTTGAATTTTATCTGCTTGAGCAGGACTCAGAGCAGCAGGTGCCCTGCCTCACCCTGCTAGCATAGGCACAGCAAGGGGCTGCAGAGGAACAGCCCTTTGGGACACGTTTCCTCTTTGTTTCCATTCAGATCGTCCCCGCCGCCCTGCCACAGGCAGTACGAGATTTTCAGTGCCTGCCATCCTCTGCATTATCCTGGGGACCCTTCTCTGCCTGGTCCTTGCCATTCTTGCTGGGCAGATCCGACGTGCCAGGGCACAGCAGAGAGGTGGGTCTCTCAGGACTGGTATGAAATGCCTCCTTTACATGGCCCCAAATGTTTAGTTGGCTGGGAAGGCAGTGGGGATGGGTGACTGAGATTAACTGAATCTGTTGCCACACTGAGATTTTTTACTTACTTTCTGTCTTGAAAGAGCCCCAAGGTGTTTATCCTGTCAGCACCTCCTGGGGTCTTTCTAGGTACCAACCAGGCCATGTAGACCCCTGTAAAGCATTTCTCTTTTTCATGACCCCAGCCTGAGTATGAGCAGAGACTGTGAAAGTGATCATTTTACCTTTTACTTTCAGGCTCCAGACTATCCTACGACCCTTTCTCCGAGGCTGTCTATGAAGAGATTGATTATAACCTGATGAGGGAAAAGCAGGGCATGACTTTCCTCTCAGGTCTGTGTGTGTGCCTTGCTTTTCTCAAGGGAAAGCTCCTCCTTTCTGATCCCAATCTGACACTTTGCAGCTCCCAAATCTACTGGGAAATTTAAAATTCCTGGATTTGAGGAGAGGAGTTTCCTACCCAATGGACTCTGTCAATTCCTTAGCTAGGGACAGTTTGGTTTGTGCAGTCCTCACTGCAGACACAGACCACAGATCACTATAGGTCAAACAAACAAACAAAAGCCTTTTGCTGCAATCCTTTAAAGCAGGGACAAATTAAGGAATAATTTACAATTCCCTCACAGCAGCTGGGTTTCTGTAGGTTTCCTCCCATGGATTGTTTTTCTCCCTTTGTGGCTTGCCTTCCCCATGATCCATGAGAGGCATTGTGGGGTCTCTGAGGGATTCTTGGTTATTCCATTGTAAGCCCTGCAGAAGTAATACAGACTGCCAAAGAGTGTGCTGGATTTGGATGCTATTACTATAGCCTGCTCTTTTACTCATGGTGCAGTCTTAGCACTTAAGAAGAATTTAATCTGGTATCATGCTCTTTCTCATTTGCCTAGATTCTTATTCAGAGAGCTCAAAACCGAAGAAACAGTTTTATAGAGCAGATAGTGATGAAGAAAATGGTCCTGGAGCAACTCAAGGTAATGTAAGAAAGAGTTGGTACAAAGAAAGAAATCCCAAATCAGAGTAACTTTTAACATCCAAAGCGCTATGAATGATATAAGATTTTCATTTCACATCCTAGTGATGCTTCCTTGTGATCCAAAATCTTCTGTGTAACTCTTGGACATCTTGTGGTGGAAGAGTGTCATACAACCTCCTATACAAATGCTAGTTTTCCCTTCTATATGAGAAATTCAAAATAAATGTTTGCTGGTAGTTCTGCACACACTTCACAGGATCCAGTCACATGAATCCAATAATGTGACACTGCTTCTCCCAGACTTGCAACCATAATAGCTTGTAAAATGTTGCCTTATTTCTGAGACAAATGGGCAGAATTAAAACAAATAGGAACACTGGTGTACAATTTGAGCTGATCAAGGGATCTTAAACCAAGTGATCTGAAGAAAATACAGATTCCTAGCTGTGGGGCTTGCCTGCGGGTGTACATTTGGTTTGTTGGTTGTTTTGGGGTTTTTTTTAATAACTTGAAATAGGTAAGGGAGAACAAGTTTTTTGGGGAAGAACTGTATTTTCCTAGAGCTGATCAAAAAGCTCTGTTAACTATTGCCTGGTGTCCAAGAGATCAATTGCCAAAGGTACAAGCAGTTTTGGGCCTCAGTTGCCCACATCTTGGACTCTGCTGCACCATGTCTTTATTTTATACTGCTTTTTATATATTACGGACTTTTTTTAGCTAAAAAACAAACTAAAAGCTTTTCCTCACTTGCTTTGAAGTGTTTATAGAGTATACAATTATTCTAAATAATTTCTCTTTCTCTTATTTAGATTGAATATTGATTTCTAGGTAAAAAGTGAAACAGGAGTGCTTTGATTTACCTTTATGTTTATGCATTTATTATTGGTAAGCATATGTATATACAATAAAAGTGTGTACACTAACATTCGCTGAGGGATGGATTCCAGTTGGGTACAGACATGTCAGTATTACAGCCCTGTGCTGCTGGATCATCAGCTACTGCTTTCCCTAGTGGAAGTCAATACCTGTACTCTTCCAGAGACCTCTCTACTGCCTGAAAATGCCCCGGAAGATGGTTATGATGATGTGACAGAAGCTCCTGGACCTAGAGATGCTTCTCTTTCTGAGCAGAATGAAGAGGAAATCATTGGGATCCCTGAAGAAAATGACAGAATCAAGGATTCATGGATAGGTGAGGCTAGAAGAACAATGCTGTTCTGTTCTGACAGCCAGATAATCTATACCTGTGCTCTGCTTTCCTTACATCCATAAAATTCCTGCCTGTGGCCAGCTCAACCTGTTTCCACTGCCACAAATTAAAATTGTTACTTCTTAATAGAATGACCACAGGGACAGAGGATTGCAGTCATCTTTGTAACAGCCTTTTAAATACTTGAAGACTGAGAACAGTTTGTTCACATACCTGTCCCCAGTTCTATTTTGTATTTTGTTTCTCCAGACAGCCAGTAACCTAAATTAGCCAACTTCCTACTTAGGCCTGTAGACTACATTCTGCTCATGATGTGTCTTCACTCAGTCCATGTCAGTAGGTCCATATCTTCCAAAAATTGTTTCAAACCCAAAACTTTGGTATTTCTTTACAGCATGATACTTACTTACTGAGTGTCAGAGCAGAAGAACCAGCTCTTATTTCTTACAGCATATACTTCTGTTGATGGATGCTAGTGCAATACTTCCCTTTTTTCCAACAAATATGACAGGCTTGAGAGGGCTCAATGTCTGCTGCAGCTTCAAATCATGCTCTGTAAAATACTGCATATCATTATACATGGATTTTTCAAATTATGCAATTGACTGTTTCTCCATCTACAGTCTCTTAACAGTCCTTATTAGATCTCATTCTACATCCATGGAGGACCATTCAGCTAGGTTTTTAACCTGGCACTAAATTTTCTCAGGCCCATATATATCAGTAAGAATTAACAATATAAATATTTAATTAAATAATTAGAGATAAATATTTAAGACAGACTTTTCTTTATCAATGCATTTAACATAACTGTGGAACACCTTCTGATCTGAACTCTACTTTTCGGGGTAGTGATAAATATTTCTGGCCTATTTGAGACATGGAGAAATAATCAAAATATAGGACTCAAAGCAACTAGAGAGACATTAGACTTTTTTTTTAAATAGCCCGTAAGTATATTCCTTTTAGCATTGTGTATAAAGCTTGATCCTTGGATATGTATATACACAGCAGAAGGCAGAATGACAAACATTTCTCACGTCTTTCACAGTCACTCCTATCTAAAGTTCTAATATCTGGAGGAGACAACTGGCAGCTGTACAACCACACAGAGGTAACAGGTACAGAATGTGCATTTATCTATCTCAGTGTTCTTCCCTTCATGTTTTCAGACTGGACTCCCAGAAACAGGACCTCTGAGTCTGAGAGACCCTCATCCCCTGCTCTTGAAGATACAGGCTATGATGACATTGAAGAGCTGGGGCACTGATAGAGACTGCTGAGCTGTACTGACTTCTTCTGGAAATACATCACTGTTCATAAAATGCTGATCCTGTACTAGCAGAACCAGAACAACCTCCATTTAGGATTACCTTGCATAAGTTTGGCTTATTTTCAGAGAAAAGATTACATACGTAAAAGATAAACAAGCCTGGCTGTTAAGATACTCTTTCAAATTTCTCTTACAATTTCTTGTTGCTAAGATGTAGTGGACAGTTTTTGCTTTTATTTTTAAACACCTTAATTTTATTTTTTTCCTGAGTTAATTTTAAAAATTATGATATTTTCCTATTATAAACTGTCTAAAGATCTCAAATTTATGCTTTTCCTCCCAGATATATGGGGACAGCATCTGGGAATTATTTGGAATGGAGACTTGTGTTGGTTTGAAAGTAAAACCAGTGCGAGACTTCAAGTCAGTAATACAATTTAATAGGAGAAAAGAGAAAAAATAAAATACATGCAATAATATAAAAGAAAAACCACCAACAAAGTCAGAAATACAACCTGACACCCTGTCAGTCAGGGTGTTGGTAGCAGTCCGTATAAATGGTGGCTGCAGTCCTCCTGGATGACAGATGTGGTTCTGTTGAAGCAGTGCTCCTGTAGAAGGTGCAGTTTTCATCCAAAGGTCCAGTGATGATGTGGAAATGATCCGACTTTCCTCTGGGATCCAGTGGAAAGGGCTGCCTTCACGTTCCAAACCCTAGTTTTTATCTAGGTAGGAAAGGCTTGGCTCCTGCCCCTGGCTGGAGTATCTCCCAATGGGATGATGTAATCTTATCAGTCACGCAATAGGACTTAATGGCCCATTAACGGAATATATCTTCTGGAGGAAGGATGGGTTGTGAAAAGATAACAATGATCATCCCCCTGATTTTATCAGATGGCACATCAGCAGAGGATATCTCCCACAGAGATAAGGATCACCACCCCTCCCACATTACAACAGATGGTGATAGAATACACATTTTTGCATTGTACCCCAGGACAAGACCGAACTGCAAGAAAATCAGCAAAATTCTGTTTCAGCCAAGTGTTTGAGAAATTATTGCTGATTGCCTCTGCAACAACATCAAGAAGATCTGACAGGTGTGCTGCAGGCATGTTGTGAGGCACAGAAGGAGGGAAACATATGCACCTATGGGATTTAACTGCATCATGCAATCTACTTTTCCTGGCTCACTGACAGGAAATCTGGGAAAGTAGAACGTTTTTGCAAGGAATAAGAAAAGGCAGAAGGAACTGATGGGGACAACCAATTCTATGCCAGAAAAAGGTGTAGCAACCGATTTATCCCTGTCAGAATTATCTACACAGGACAGAACTTGTCCTCTCCAGGTGCACCAGGCAGTGATCAAGAAGAAGGAATCCCTAGGGACTCAGATATGGCAACCACTGATGTCATAGGCGTGATCCAGTTGAGCCGAGTGCTCCCCAGGTGACTGGGGTATATAATCCTCAATTTGACTGAGCAAGTGGACTGATATTGGGAATGTGTTAAAATTTGTAGCCAAACTCTTATAGCATTCAGCCTGCACCTGAATGGCACCTGCATAAGGAAATTTTTAGGATAATTGGAGTCATTGGATTCAAATCATATTAACAATAAAATATTAATAAAAGATGTAAAATGGCTTAACTGTGGGACCTATCAGGCAAAGTTTCTCTTCTAAGGAATGAATGATGCATACAGGATGAAACCCAAGAGAATCGGGCTACAACTGAGCTCATTATAAATCCATCCTTCAAACTTTAGAAAAATACAGGTACAAAAAGAAGTTGTTTGTTAGTGGTGTTACAGGCAGCAGTGCTTGTTGTAGTCTGTGTAGCCAGCTGTGTTGGAGTCACCTCTTTGTGTACATATTTATCTCTCTGGGACACACACTCAGCCTCGCTACTGGCTGAACCAGCATTTGGGAAAGTAGCAGTCACATCTATAGGCTCCAGTGGCCTGAACAGAGGAACCCACAGACCCCAGAGGATGCCTGAGGCAGTGACTTATAGCAATTCTTTGAAGTCACACTCTGCAGTAGTTTTGACCCCTTGAGAAAAACATAAGGCAGGATTTCCCTTTGGATAAGCCCTAAATAGAATTTTTACTCAGTCACTCATTCATTCTTTTTGCCACCAATACGCTTAGTAAAGACTTCACACTTAAGTTTCCCAGCTCTCCCCCGAATCTTTTCTTAACGATTGGCTCACCGCCCAGTACTCAGGACTTTAGTGAGGGGTTACAAACTGTTGTTGGCACTTCAGGTTTTTCATTCTTGAGTTAAAGTTACTCGTAATTCATTAAGCAGCTTTGCTAAAAAAAAAAATCAAGATTATGGCCAAAGGAGGGATCCAGGAGCACGTTCCAGATCACATCAGGACTAAAAGGCGATGCTGCGCTGGGGAGGGAACCGCGGCAAAACTAGAGCGTTTTGGGATTGCACATGACATCCTGTGGGACGGGCAGGGGAGGAACCAAAGCTAAGGAAAGGGCTTAGGTGAATGGAGGAGGAACAAGTGTGGGGAAGTTGGAAGGCAGGCGAATAAAAGGGCCAGCGGCACATAAATCGCTTGACGGTCCGGCAGGGGAGCCGTGCTCCCGGGAAAATACGCTGGAGTGCTCCGCTGAGTCAGCTCCCGGGTTCTCTCCTCGGGAACCTGCTCTCCCCCAGCCTCGCCATGGACAAGGCGCAGGCTCCCTCCCGGCCCCCTGCGATCCCACCCCTGCTCTTCCTCCCGGGCCGGGGCTGGCCGGAGAGCCGGCGAAGCGAGCGGCACGGCGGGGCCGAGCGAGTCGCGGCTGCGGGAGGCGGAGCCGGAGGCGAGCGGCGGAGGCTCCGCCCCGCTCCCGCCTCCCGCTCCCTCTGCCTGCCCGGGGCGGTGCTGAGCCCGCTGGACACTGGGGAGCAGCGGCCCGGCACGGGACGGCGCCAAGATGGGCCGGACGGTCGTGGAGCTGTTTTACGATGTGCTCTCCCCGTACTCCTGGCTGGCGTTTGAGGTGAGGGTTCGGGAGAGGGAGGGACGCCCTTCCCGGTCTCCGCCGTGCCTGGCGCCCGGCCCGTCCCGCTGCCGCCTCCCGTTCGGAAAGGGCTCTCAAGGGCACCTCGGCAGGCTGGCTGCAGGCCTTTGCGCCCCGAAGTTACTTTTTTATCACCTCTGAGGGATGCCTGGGCTTCTCCGCGTGTTGAAATCCAGGGATACCAGGGAAGCGCGCCCGAGCTAAACGCCAGTGCAGGAGTTAGTGCTGAATATTTTGCTGCGGGAGTAGTTTTCATGTTTAACAAGTGCGAGTGTCCTGATCGTGACATGAGCCTGACCCTCTCCCTTACTTACCTCTGCTTAGACTTGGATAGTCGTGACACGAACAGAGACCCCTCAGTTTTTCTGAGATCAGAGTTCTCTGTCAACATCCAGGAAAGGTTTTAGGACTATTTACTGCCTTAGCTGCACACAGCTCTACAGACATCTCTGACTGAATCCCTCACTACTCTTCCACATTACAGGCTCTCTGCCGGTACCGGAACATCTGGAATATTGACCTGCGCTTCCGTCCAGCTTTCCTTGCTGGCATAATGCAACAAACTGGTATGGAGTTTATGGAGTATGGAGTATAACAGGGAGATAAGCTCTAGTGTGCCAGCCCTTGGTGTGTGCAGAGCCCACGCAGAGCCAGCTCTGAACTAAGTTGTGGCACCAGTAACAGATTAACTGTAGGACTTTGGAGCTCCAAGGGATTGAGAAATTAGTCATAAGGAATTTCACACTGTTGCAACTACAGAGACAGTCTGTACCAAAGTTCGTAAGTTCTAAAATACAATAATAATAATAACAACAACAACAACTTCTTGATATGGAGTGTTTTCCTAGAGTTGGATTTTAAACCAGAATTAATTTGCAGAACACTTGCACTTTGTAATAAGCAGGAAGGATACGAGTACGTTCTAGACCAGTACTCATGGCCTTAATTAGATCAAGACTCATAAATCATGAATTAACAAGTCTTTACATTGTTTTACCCATGCATTAAGAGTTGTCCAGCTTAAAAGTCATCTGTCGGAATAAACTAAATTGCGGCTAGGACATTTGTACCTTGGTTTAAAACTGATTCAGCTATCTTAAAAGATTTGATCTGTGCAAAACTGAAATAAACTATGTTTAAATCAGTATCTTTAGAAAAGCCAAGTATGTTTCAGTAGGTCAATATGAAATTATACTATGAAATTATACTCTTCCTTAGGTATATGTATATATGAAGTATCATTTGTCCAGTGTTGCTTTGTTCAGTGTTATTATAATACAGCTGGAAATCTCAACAGAACTTTTTCCTGGAAGGTAACAAGCCACCAGGCATGTTACCAAAGCGAGGTGAATACCTGGTGAAGGATGTGAAAAGGATGGCAAAATACTACCAGGTGCCTCTACGCATGTCTGCAGATGCCTTACAGCATATCATCGGCACAAGTAAGAGTCTTTCCTGGTATTTCTCATCCCGACCACTTCTGGTTCCAGTTCTCCCTAGCAGTAAAGGTGAAGATGAATTCCCTGTGTGCAGCCTTTTCCTGAACCTGTGAGCAGTATGAAGTCTGTGCATTCATAGCCATAAGAGAAATTTCTGGAGAGATACGGCTGTGAATGATGCTGGGAGCGTGTGAGATAACTGGATCAACATGAGCTTTACTGTGCAGACTGTGGGTTTCTCAGGACTGCTACAGGGGAGATCACACTGTTCTTAGGTAGCAGTCATGCAGACCACACCTGCTCCTGATGCTGTGCCTTGTCTGAGTGTTTCTCTATCTCCCCACGAATCCAGGCAGTCTGATGGCCATGCGCTTTATCACAGCCATTGACATGACAAACCCACAGTACCTGGAACCCTTATCCAGAGAGTTCTGGATGCGGTTTTGGTCACAGGTCAGTATTTTATACAGCCAGCTTCTTGACCCTTTCTGTCACCCTTCCTGTCCCACATCATTCAAATATGGCACTCCAGCAAGAGGAAGAAAATGTCTTCATTAAAAGTCATGGCGGGAACTTACGGTCAGAGTGGTTCAGAAACCATTAGCTTATAATCAGCATCATTTACCTTCTTTTAGGTATATATGGTGGGTCCAACAGGTTGCACCAGTGGATCAGTGGCTCATATCAGAAAACACTTTAATACATTCCTAGATTAGGTGACTTAAGACCTTTTCTGAGGTAATTTCTCCAGCAACTGGTACTGGGTTTATTTTTGTTTTCTTTGAAAACTTGCTTTCAAATCCAGAACTGAGCTTTTGTTTCTTAAATACTGATTTACTTATTTTATTCGTTTACCAGCATGAAGATATCACTCAGCCAGAGAACCTATTGACAGTAAGTATCTCCTTTTTTCTTGGTGCTTTTCCATTTCTGATAGAGATTTTTATTGATGATTTTGATCAGTAACAGACATAAAGACACCTCTGTCAAATGAACACTTGAAGTATTGAAAAATTTCAGATAAAAAAGAAATGGATTTAAATTCCCTTGTAGCTCTGTTTGGAATTTTTTGGGTTTTTATTTTTTCTTGTCACGTTTTACGTTAACACTCAGAACCAGAATACACCTTTTTTTGTTAATTCATGTGACAAGATACCCAGGCTGGACAATGAGTTATCTGTTTATACTGTTTTATTAACAGTCATGAAAGTATAAATAGTTTCTCCAGAATGCATTGAGGTATTGCTGCTATATGAAATATTCAAGTGAAATGCAAGACTTGGGGAAGGTGAAATTCCTTAGAGGGATGGGGTCAGATTTTCTATTAAGCTCAGTGCTATACTGACTGCCCTTTTATATACCTAGAAATTATGCTCTTGATGTATTTTCTTTTGCTGTTTCAATTTTGTTTATTACAGTAAAAACTGTAATGGCATGTAAGTTAGTATACCAGGAGATCCTCTTGAAGGTCTCTCCTTTCTTCATTATTTCATAAGTTCTTGGAATATGAAGAAAAAAGAGGAGTTGTCCATGACTAGTCCTGTCCAACATCCCTAGCAGATATCTGAAACCTGCAGTCTTGCTGTTCCCCCCCCAAGTCTAGTCCTTGCACTTCAGCTTCATCTTAGTGTACCTTTTTAACCAGAATTTCAGCAAACGTTTGAATTTTACCTTGCTAAGAAGCAAGATTTGAAGGATATAATTAAAGTGTGGTACTTTCACCTTGATAGGCAGCCAAGCACCACACAGGTGCTCACTTGCTTCCTCCTACTGCCCAGGAGGACAGGGGAAGAGGAAAAGAAGAAGAAAAGCCAGAAAACTTGTGGGTTGAGATAAAATTACTAAATAAGCAAAAGAAGTGGAAGCAGGGTGAAAGAAAACAAAGAACCACTGCCAGTTCCCAAGAAAAAGGTTAACCTGCCTGAAACCTCTCCTCAGCAATTACTGCTGAGGATGGCATATGGCATGGTCTGTCTCTTAGGTTAGTTCAGCCTCTGGTGAAGTCCCAGTTTATTCACTGTGGGGGGAGAGTGAGAACCAGAGACTGCCTCAACACTGTGGAAACACCATTCATCAATAGCTGCAATAATTAGGATGCTGTCAGCATTGTTTTGGTTACAGATCTGAAACACAAAACCATAGGAGCTGCTGTGAAGAAAAGTAGCTCCATTTCAGCCAGACCCAGTACATAAATATATACAGAACATTGTCACATAGTCTCTGAATCCACCACTATTTAAATAAAGCACGGACATGCAGAACTTCAGCGTCACAAGCTTCATACTCAGAATGATCTCTGATTTAGTCACAGTTTGGCAGTCGATGAGTATCCCCCCTGTCCACAAAGGCAGAGAGGGAGGTGTTCCCTTGTCTGCTTGTGTCTGTCTTCATTCACTCCTGCAACAAGTACTAGACTTTCCTCTCTTCTGAAAGTTTGTCATCCAAAGGTGGGTGAGAGGTCTCAACCAATCATCTGACTCTTTATAGGTGAATTTATTTTACACTTCAGTGAGAAAAACTGAACTTTTTTTTTACTTGATAATAATTCCTTAGAAGTTTTTTACTTCTTTATTTAGTCAGCAGTAGCTTCACATAAATTACTATAGCAGATCTGGATTCTGCCCCAGTCCAATTAAATCCTCTTTCTGCCCTGAAATGGTGAGGGCCAGGTACTGTGTAAGTACTGCAGTCTAAACACCGTGGCTACCAAGCATTTTGTTCTAGTCCAGTGGTACACTTGTTCAACCTCTCGTTCAAGCACAGTCAAAAAGAGCTTCTCATTTCCCTGATGTGTCAAGTGGGAGAAGGTACATGAAAATGTGAGTGCTAAACAGAAAAAGTAATTGGAAGAAAGAGTCATTAACACTTCTATTTGCAGGATAACTTGTCCATGTGCAATATTGTATTTCTTTATTTTTGCTTTCTTTTTTTCTTTTTTTAAAAAAACAATACTTTTTTCAAAGGGTTGTTGTAATTCATTGTTACCAGGTAAACATTGGACCTTTAACTTTGGCTACTTTGTCTCATTCCTGTGTGGCAGAGGCTCAGGGGATGTGAAAGAGATACAGCAGTAACACCAGCAACTGTTTAACCTCTGTGATTTAGTGTTTTTCATGCAGTGTCACTTACAGATCCCACGTGGACAAATTTGTCATACAAACTGTTTCTGTCTTGCTAGGCTTGTACAGTGAGATTTTATTTTTCATAACACCGGTTTGAGTTTTTTTTTAAGTTATCTGATGAGTCATTGTATCAAAGTTTCTTCCTTTTTTTTTTTTCTCTGGTTTAGGAACTACTGGGAAAAAAAGTGTAGATTTGGGGCTTGGAAGATTTTAAATGTCTCTTCTACTTTGTATGTGAGAGTTGTTAAATGATGAATAACTTGGGAATACAGCGAGACAGTTGTGCAAGAAGTGCTTCAAGAGTATTTTGAATTTTTTTTTTGTCAATAGACCTTAGGTGATAATACTGAAGATTAAATTAATTAGAGCAGGGTAGGAATTATAATATTAACTTTTAGAGTATTCTTCATTATATCATCATTTCACAGGTTGCCCGACAAGCTGGGCTGTCAGCAGAGCTCTCCCAGAAGACACTTGAAATGATTTCATCAGCTACAGTGAAGGACCGACTGAAAGAGACAACAGCTGAGGCGCTGAAATATGGGGTGAGATGCTTCCAATGGCACTGGGCTTCACAGCTATGCATTCCTGCCCTCTTAAGAATACAGAGAAGTAAGGAACAATGAGAGTGATGATTAGGAAGCACTATCTGTTGTTTTCCACTGTGTGAAAGCCACCTCACTGTTGTTGGTAGTTTATCTCACTGTCATCTAAGAAAACAAGGTTGACCCACTCAGCTCATTCCAGCTGGACAGTAAGGACAGGAACAGTACTAAGAGATACCATTTACTGCTCCTTGAAATAGAACTGTGGATTAATCAGGTTGTTTTTTATAGTCCTTGAAAGGGTCACACAGGCTCTGGAGTCACCTACTTTCAGATGGATTCATTAGGCTTATCTTTAAGAATAAAGAAGGTAGAAAGAAGGGGAGGAAAAAAGTTAAAGTTGTTGGGATTTATTCCTGAAGATTGATGATATGTCTGCAAGAAGTTCCCCCATTATAACATTCTCTGTTTCATCTCCATGGTGTCAATAGGCATTTGGGATGCCTGCTGTTGTGGCACATTATGAAGGGGAACCTCATCTGTTTTTTGGCTCTGATCGTTTAGAGCTGCTAGGCAGCTTTATAGGTGAGTCTACCTCATTACATCACTTTGCTTTCATGCTTTCACCCTCTTGGAATGAAATACATAATGCAGCTGAGTTAAAAGGGCTTTCACATGTTAAATAATGTTGCTTATCCTTCTCCTGGAATGAAACTGCTGACTGAAATCTGTCTCAGTACACTTAAAATGACCAAATTATCCTTTTCCAAACCAGAAGTAACTTGAATTCTCCATCCTCTCTTGGTATGTTTCAAGGCTTTGTGCTCCATGTGCCAAAAGCTAATAGTGCTTTTTTTCTTTTTTTTTTTCTCATTCTAACATTTTCCTTTTTTTATCTGTTCCTTCTTCGTAAAAGCATATTATTACAGCTCCCCAATCCATAACTACACAGCTGTTTAAAAGCTGTTCATATATTGACCATCCTTCTTTTCGTTTTTCTATTAACAGAATACACACTTTAAATTCTTTAGAAGACTGAAGTAGACTGTGATAAATAATAAAACTAAAGTCAACTGTTTTTATGAGTTAGAGGGCATTTAACTATTCATCTCTTAGATTTGGTGCTTGAGACAGTGTCTCTATAAAGAGTTATGCACATAATTAACTCATGCACTTGTGGAAAACATTCAGAATAAAGTATTAATTAATGCAAATTAGTATCAGTCATAGGCTTAAGCAGAAGGGAAATTTTTGAGGGTTTTTTTAGTCTTCTGGATGAGTTTCTGATTCTATAAAATATTCTTGATGTACATGAGACTGAGGAAGAGTACCCAACACTCACTACAGTTGTCACTAATGCTGACTGGAATGTTGTGTCCTGGTTTCTAGTCTCAACTCCAAGGACTTAATGAGATTTTCTTTTCAGTTCTCTGCCTCCACAGCCTTGCACCCTTTTTTTGCTTTTTTTTAACCCCCAGCCCCCCCCAAAAACCAGTCCTAAAAAGAACTGATTTCTCCCTCATGCAGAATACCTTGACCTGCAGAATGTCTTATCTGTAATGGAGGAAAATAATTCTTCTGTACAGCTTCAGTTGTGACTAGACAGTGCAAGATTTATGGAGCTGGCTGAAGCATACTGAACAATACAGATACAGATCTGTATTACATCACCAGTAGTTACCCTTCACAAGAGTAGTAACAGTAATCCTGCTGCAGAAAAACGACCAGCCAGTCACTTGTATGGATTACATTTTAACTGTCTCTTGTGCTGGTTTGTCTTGCAGGTGAAAAATGGCTGGGACCAGTTCCAAGCCCCAAGCTGTGAAAAGTCCCAGGGAAATATACAGGAAGGAAAACATATATATTTTAATCTTCAGTGATTATCTGAATGTATTCAATTGCATGGAGAGATGGCTTTCTCATCCTTAACACTTTATTGCTTGGTCTCATCTCTAATTTTAAAGAATTGCAAGGTTTGCCAGTAATAGCAGCCTGGTGTTTACTAATGCAAATGTGCTCCCTTTCTTTCAACAGATTAAAGAGTAACATTAAAGATTTAACTTCTTGCAGAGTGAACATTCTTCTTTCCTACAAACCACCACAGTTTTCTTTCCTTTACCCTAAAAATACGAGGATTACATAGTTACTGGACTGGGAATCTCTGGGTTTCTCAGGTCTTCCTGCTTGTCTTTTATAAACACACACACACACAACCTAAGAGAAGCTGGCCACATTCTCCTTTTATTTTACGTCCAGTATACTACATAGACATAAGAAGCATAGGCTAAGATATAAATGCTTCCTTTTACTTTGCATCATGGCAGTTGGAAAGGACACAATTCAAGCCCAAAGAAGAGTCTAGGGAACTAAATAAAGTATTTTAAAACGAACTGTCCCCGTCCTGGACAATATTTGATACACCTTGCTCTGCAGTAACTGGTATTTGAGAAAACCACCACACACGTGTATTCTTGGGCACCAACCCCAAACCTTACAGGGGTTTTTAAATAATGCAAGTTTTACAGTAATGTCTTTGGAGGACGGTGCTGAACACCACTGTAGGTTCAATTTTAACTGAAGAAAACCGTTTTGCTTTCTCAAGGATGCCCTAATTGCTGCCTACCCAAAGGTGATTTGGATATGGCTGTGAGGGACTTCCACTCATGTAGTCTGCAGTGGGAAAGGCTGCAAACAGTAAAATTAAGACATTTCACATGGAAACAGTTTGAACCTGGCCCTGTATCAGGTGAATCGGAGTAATACACGGAAATTTGATTTATATGAAGTCTGATTTCTTAATGATTCCACACTTTCTGATGCATCACTGAATGAAACAGCAGCAGCTGGAATTCCTTTTTTGTCTTTTTCTGAACTTTAAGGTAAAGCATATTCATGTATTTTCACTTGAACAGCAAATCCTGGAACAAAGCATCAAAAAAAAAAAAAATCTGTATCTTTCATATTATTACAGCTGTAAGTGTTGTATCATTTGGTCCCCTATCCACAATTTTTACTTCTTTCAGCTCCTCAGGAAATACCCTAGGATTGGAGGAGTCCTTCCTCCTTTCTACCAGGGCACCCATTAGCCTTTGGGCAAATCCAGCCTGGAACTTAAGGAAATCCTTCTGAGAGATAAAAGGAGTTAGAATGACAAGGAAGTAACCATGCATGTACAGGTTTCTTTGAGTCCCTTGAAGCCATGTTAAAGAAATTTTTTACCATTTCTCCTGTGAAACTTGGTAGTCTAAAATCTTGCTATCAAACTGATTTAGAGGTTGCGGTAAAATGGAATGACTAAAACATCACTTTAAGCCTGCAGTGCTGTCTCAGGAGTGGGTAAAATGTCCTTTTGTGGAAAAAATGAACTCTGGTAAGGAGCTGGTGAGAATTCAAAGAACATCTGGAAATCCCACAGTGAAAAGCAGAGTCTTACGAAACTTTGTTCTTTGAACCAAATAAATTGAAAAATAACCAGCTTGTGGCAGAATGTTGTTGATTTGGCAGATGGACCAAAAGACATGGATCTTACAGACTGCAAATATTTCACAAAATTATCTTAACTGCTCTCTGACCTATTTCACATCAGTGGAAATTAAAGGCTCAAAACCTTAGGTACTAAAATCATACCTAAGCACTACTGAGATACATTGCTTATTGCCTGTAATAGCCGTCAGTAAATGCAAAACCACAGCCTTTGCACTTGTACCAGTGAGTTTGCAGATTGTTGCAATTCTGACTCTGTACCTATTTTGAGCAAAATTTGCCTGTTTGGGAGCAGAACTTGGAGGGTGTTCTGCCCCTCGTTTAGACAACCTTCCTCTTGTTACAGAGCTGTGATGTGAGCACAAGCTCTTGGCAAACACTCTGGGCGTGACCCCAGTAAACAGTGGCTGACCGCTGCACTGTCATGCTCAGTTCTTTGTCATAGCACACACTGAAGCAGTCTCCGTGGCGAGTATCAGCTCTCCTCTGATGTGCTGTGGCACCAGTGGCCACCACCACATGGAGCTGAACTGTTCACCTAACTGCTCTGAATGCCACAAGGTGGCAGGGCAGCTAAAACTTGAGCACTGAGGATCTAAACACCAACAATAAGTAAGAAATACCAGCAATTTAGGAATATTTAGGAATAGCTGGAAGAATTCCCTTCCATAAAGATGATACATCTACTCAACCATATGAGAGCCTCACATCCCCACCACTTTCAAGGCAGCTGTTTAGCTGTCAGGCCAGAGAAGATACCAGGCAAGGAAAGGGACATTGAGAAAAAAGAGAGACTCTCAACAACAAAGGCAAAACAGGACTATGAATTCTAGGGAACAAACCTGAAGTTGTGTTCCCCTTTGCTCTATTACAGACCTCACCAGGAAATCAAGTCCCACTTCCCATGTCTGGAAAAGGTGTGAAACTGGCATGGACAAATAGGTCCCACCAATGCTAAGCTGAAAGCAAATAAGGAAGTGTACAGAGAGGCACAACATCAGAAAATGAGCAACAGAAAGGGGTTCTGTAAAGTAATGAAACTATAAAAAGCAGAGGTTAGGCACAGAGAAAGGTAGGTTGCATCTGAGCAAAGGAAACTGAACAATCAAAGACAAGAGGAAGAAACTGTGCCTAGATTAGGGCAGAATGCAGAATCCCAATAGGAAATGCTGTTCCCTGAGAGGGAGAAGGCAACCAACAAAGGCAGTGCTTAGGTAAATCAGATAGGCCAGGGTTGCTGGCAATGGAAGATCATTTGGAGAGAAAGGTAAAGAACTAATTGTGTTTGCTGAGAGGCTGTACAGCACTGGCTGCACTGTCTCAGTTAGGCAGGGATGGCCAGGGGCCCGAGGCTCTCCTCCCCCCGTGTCCATTACCTGTGCTCCTCACCCTGCGTGCAGCAGACAGTGCTCCAGCGCTGACATCACACACAGCACAAAATGGAGGCCTGCAGAACAAGGCACCACTTTAACCTCCCCCTGCAAGTGCCTTCCTACTGCCCCTTCAACCCTCAGCAAGCAATGCCTCCGAATCAAGCCTCTCTCTTTTCTCCCATCCTTATCTATGTGCAAGTGAGAAGAAAATATTTTAATAAAACACTTACGGGATTATGGTGCTGAGCCTCTGCCTTGCTGCTTTTTCCTTTTCCAATGGAGCCAGCAACACTGCTGGAAGGAAGCAACCTGCTTCCTAGAAGGGAACCAAGCACAGAACAATAAAGAAATAATCAAGAAGATATCCCAGGAGCTGCACACATAGCTGGTTTTCCCCCAAAAGATCTGTGTCTCATGTAAGAATGGAAGGAGTGTACCTATGCCCAAGTTGACTAATGTTACCTTTACCTGTTTCTCATTCCAGCTCGAAGCATGAGGAAAGTGACTGCTTTCATTTCATTTAAAAAAAATATCATCAGCCACTGGTTCCAGACTATCTGAATGCCTTATTCTCAAGAATACACGTCTGTGAAGCAGCCTCTAATCTTATGCTCTGACAGTGTTTCTCTTCCTTCTCCCTCTGTCCCCTCTCTTGAGATTCCCACATCTGACCTCGGGGTTTAAGGAATTTGCCTCTCATCACATATCAGCAGCATGGCAAAACCAGGGATTCGATACTTGCAAAATTCACAAATTAAAAACCTACTTTTGCTTTCTGTAATCAGCTTATATTCACCATATACATTTCTCAAGAAATGAGTAAGATGTCTTCAACATAACAGCCTTCTTAAACCATTCTACATTTATTCTTAGGTGGTCATCCATTCTATGATTAAAATTACTAAATATGGTAATTTCATAAGCAGTATAGTTTGTGGGAGTTTATGCATAGCTGCATCGCAACATAAATCTGTATTATAACTCTTTTCTTTAAATCAGAGGAAAATGGAAAGAGTTTGAATTAAAGAGTTGATATTAGTGTGGAATGTGCTAAGGGATAGAATGGGCAGGTGATGACATATCTACCCACCATTCAATCAGGAAAGTGAAGAAAGTTAATGAGGGATTCCTGCAGTACAATTGTAAGCTAAGATGCTTTTCCCAGGAACGCTTTTTTCTTTTTTTTGTTTTTGACTTCTATGTGATCACACCAGTATTTTCTAGGAAACAGATGAATGCAACTATTTTTTCAGCATTTTTTCCGAGGTAGACTATCCCCTTTCCCAGTGTCATTATGTAATTTAAAACTAAGATTTAAAAACAAAACTGGTAAATCACTGCCAAATGCTGCTAAACTGGTTTTAAACAACATGACTTTACAATAAGAGGGTTCTTCTCTATTTTGTACGTATCCCAGTTCCACTATGCTGAAATTGAATTATGATGTAGGTTTTTTGTAGGAAATGACTAATAGGCCAAGTAACTACATAAAAATATATCTAACACGACTGGTAGAGTCTAAATGTTAAGGAGAGTTACAGCTGAATTTTTATCCTGCCCTTGAGGCTAGGGGGAAAGTCACCTCTGCCTCATGTGACATACACTGGCACATGAGACATGTTGGTGCTTTAAAGCCAACTCCAAAAATATTTTGCCAATGCCAGCTCTCTGTGTCATGATCTAGGAGCATAATGATCACACACTGCTGACTTTTTTTTTTTCCTGTAACTTTGCTCTCTCAATCTGAAAGGCAAATTGGAGAAGCCAAGAATGTGTACATGGGTTTGGAATGATGGATTTATTCAGTGTAGGGCTTTATTCATAGTGGGCTTGTCTTAGGTTTCTCCATTAAAAAAAAAAAAAAAATCAGTTTGGTCTGATTTTACACAGTGCATTAACTGTGGCTGAATACTTACTGGATAACTCAATAAAGGGCAAAACTAAACCACCAGGATACTGCTCTCTGTCCCCAACGTTGTAAAACTTAGAAGTTATGCTGAACTTTACATTGCATCCTCTGTAACGCTTATTCTCAGTGATGCATATTAATGATTTATATACTGTGAGACAATAAAGAGTCAGCAGGCAGAGAAACTATCTGTGGAGAGCAGCAGAGACCAATGGAAAGCATCCCTGCCTCCAGCATCCATAACAAAAGAGCAACATCTCCCAGAACAGAGGTCTCTGCAGATTATCTGACAGTATCACATCTTCAGTGCTGTTGCTAAGACACAGACAATTTTAAGCAGGGATCTATCTGATGGCCACTCATATACATCAGCTCATATACAGCAGCTGTGGAGACTATCCTCAAAGTAAGTTGGCTCCACTTTCTGACCCTTGTAATCTTTATAAACAATCTTTTTTCACACAATTCCGATAAAGATTTCACAGTTCCTTCCAACTAATTCTCTTCCTTGCCATACACATAATCCTTAGTATCTCTTACCATCTCAACATGCTCCTATTCCAGTCTTCCAGCAACAAATGTTAAATGTTTTGCCTTTCACAGTTTCTAATGACCCCCCAAACTCAAAAGCTTAGTCTTTTCAATCATACTTCCCCAAAATTTTACACAGCCTCATTCTCAGACACAGACTGAAACTGATTTAAACTTTCCCTAATTTTAGCTTAAGGCTGATGCTCAACAAGAAATGCTTCAATCCAAACCAGTTCGTTTTAACATAGTGAAACACAACTGCAAACAGGGTCTGAGATCAGGGCAGGTGATCCAGCTCCACAGCAGGAAATGCAATACTTGTCCCTGCTACAGGACTGAAGAGAACTGCTAAGGACTATAATAATCTCTGCATTGTAAATGGATCCAAAATGACTTTAATCAACTATGTCAGCTTTAATCAAGTACCAGACTAAGAGCCCAACCTTGGCAAAAACTCTCAGTGCAGGTTAGCTTTCTGATTACCCACCTTCTCAGGAGCACACTGCTTTGTTCAGGAAGCAGTTCCTATAATCCCATATCCAAACTATCTAGTTTATATGGGGACTGCATTCAGAAATGCAACCATAGCTCTCCACAGAAAACACATAAACACTTTAATTCTTTGCAGTCTGCTGTAACTCCTTTTGCAGTATGTACAGCACTACTTATTCACTGAAACATTCTTTCCCCATTAAACTTTGTATGGCAACTTCTCTCCCCATTTTCCTGGACTATCATCTACCTGCACTTCTAAACTATTAAGTACAGCATACAAAAGATTCAGCTCAACCTCTCATACACTTCTAGAAGTGTAAGTAGAGGGGTTTTTCTATTTTTCTTTCTTTTTTACCTGGTGAGCTAGAAGTACTGGGTGTGCAGTCACTGTCATCCAGCCACAAACTCTGAACCATTGAATCCTGTTTTGGAGGGCCCTTAAATGAGCACGTCAGCTCCTGGAGAGGGCAAAGAAGATGTGTTTTAATAATGCACCTGGTAAAAATCAAGGAGGGTAGCCTCTGTTTGTTAGAGATCACACACCCACCCTGTCATTCTCCTCTTCCTCAGATGTTCCATTTTCCCTCAATCCACTACAACAACTGCTTACACTGGATGATGAACGTGAGATTGGCTGCATCACACAGTATCCTGAAGTCTGACTCCTGAGCATTCTGTAAAATGCAAGCATTCAACATCATCATGCTTATTGCTACGCACAGGCTTAAGTTTTTGAGGCATAGCTTTATTATGTAGCAGTCAGAAACAGTAAGAATGTATTATTCATCCACAGTTAGTTTTTCCACCTAGGAACAGAATTCAGGTGAAGTGGCATGCATACCTTAATTTCTAGTTGCTACATCATTTAGGAGAAACACCAATTCTCTGCCTCCATTCTGGATAACCGTATGAAAGGACAAGTCTGAACAAACTTTTAAGTCATAAACCTAAGTATAACAAAACGGAATGACTCAAACCACCTGCATTTAAGTATCAAATATATCTAGACATTCATTAAAATCAACAGATGCCCTATTTTGGAGATCAGAGATTTTAAGAACCTAATACAGTATGAAGAGGTGTTAAACTAAATATAAAGGGCAGATGCAACCCAGTCTAGGCCACACATTCCCACAGCCACTCTCAGGCTATCGTGTTTTGTCTTATGTGAAATTCCAAGCAGAGCAAAGGGACCATAAAAAGCATACTTTTCATGTCATAGAGCTTATAAATTGTTACTGCTATTTTCTGTACAGGTGTAACAGGAGAAGGCAGGAAAGCAGACAGACATGAACCAGTATTACAGAACAGTTAACTAAGAAAGTTTAAGGATGCAGTGGGGAGGTAGAAACATAGTACTGAGATCTGCATTGTTGCAGGATGTCTCAGTGTCAAACTATAAAGGATCAAGTGCCAAGCTTTTGTACAGACATGTCAGAGCCTTCCTCCTGCTTACAAACAGGAACACACCTAGGTCAGATTCCCATCTTGGTGATTTTCCATGTGCCCAGTTGCCAATAGACCGACTTCTGTAGGTTTGTCCCATAAAACTCAGCTCCCACAGGGTCATTCAAAGGGGACATTCAAAGTAAACTGTATTGGATTCCTTTACCACCACTCTATTGAATGGACCAGACACTGAGGTAGCCTGGTGCATGTTTCAGATCAAAGAAGACCCTTAAGGTCAGTTCATCCCAGCTGAGAATTTGGGATCCACTGCCTTATCATTCAAGAGATAATAACAGTCCCTGAGGCTGACACACTTACATTGTAAAAGGTGCACTGTGCATGTAAGGCCCAAATTTATGGTGAATTGTCTGCATAAGAGACCAGCTAGTAAGAGAGAGATGAAGTGCTTAAAAATGTTAACAAACAAAAAAAAGGTAAGAGAGGCAAGAAAGATAAGACACCTTTAACATACTAAATATATTTATTCCTTCAGAAACACTGCAAAATGTGGCCAGTCTTGACCTACAAGCAGTAACGAAACCTGAAGTCCCAGGCATATTACATGCCAGCATGCAACAGGGAGAACAGTAAAGACAGGGCCAATAAAGGCCAAAGATATTTCCTCAAGAGATTAGGAAACATATTTTGGAGGAAATGAAGGCCAACATGCTTCTCCCTTAGCAGAGCAAATCAATAACATGAATCTACGTGAAGTGGGATCTAGATTTCCACAAAGCATTTCCTTCTCAGCACCCTTCCTCAGCAGGTTTCTCCGTCCTTGTTCTCTGCATTTTATTTCTTGACCTGTGTCAAGGCACTTCTTCTGCTCTTGCCTTCTGCAGGCCAAACTATTCTCACTCATCTGAGGGGAGAGGAAAGGAAGAGAAGGGGTCACACTCAAGGTGGCCTCCATTCCCCATCATTAGTAGAGGTTGGTTCAGTGGCTGCTGATTTGGCAATGGGAAGGGCACAGAGCCAGAATGCTCCAACAGGAGCTATCTGTCCATCTCCCTCTCACAGAATTCCTGCTCCAGGAACTGCCAGTGGAGCATTACTTGGTGCCACTCGGTCTCTCCACAGTCCTTGAGGTCCTCTAAGTACGTTCATGCTCCTCTTAGCCAGGACTCTGATTTCACCCCAAAAGTCTTGCCAGTGTCTTCAGTGAGGTACCCAATGACTGAGTAGCATCCGGTCCACTCCTGATTGGCTTGATGTCCCCACTCAGATGTGTCTGAGGAGGGAAAACACACATACAAAAAACCTATGTACTTTTCCTAGGATATGGACATACACAGTACAGTGCTCGATTTTTCAGATGCAACCCAGACAGTCGTCTGATCCTCAGGAGTTCTACCACTTGGTTATATAGGCTGGGTTCATTCTTTTGAGTCTGTCCCTTGGGAAGAAGGATTATTTGGAAGGCTACCTGGACAGTAAAGCAGAAAAACTAAGGATAATTGTCCCTGTATGTGGGAGAGAAGACACCATTAGCTCAAGTGAACAATGTAGTTTCATGGATTGCTGGCTGATCACTGCATAAATCTGCGTTAAACTCAGCACGCGAGGACAGAAAGTAAGTGCTCCTTTGCCTCTACTGCAAAATAATTAATCTATTACTTATGTGTTCCCTTTGTATTTATTTCCAGGTTCTACTGTTTTAGTAGAACACAGGTGAAGAGGCTGATCATTCCAAGTTTTTAATCTGTAGCATCATGCTGGGCATTTCTGAGGTAACAGAAATTTCTTGTGACTCTACAGAGAGAACCAGGAGTGAACTGCTGACATACTACCAGGGATAGCCCATTCTGTTATCTAATAGGGACTACATAAATTATTCTAGAACAAGGTAGAACCCTCTTGCATTAGAAGTATGCCTACATCTTGATCCTGATTTCACAGCTGATGAACAACAGGTAGGCTATTTCAGCAGAATGCCAGTAAACTGACTCTAAAACACTCTTTACACTCCCAGCCTTTTCCTGCAACATTGTGCTAGTACTGCCTTGCTGAAAATGGTGCACTTTACATGGTGGAATTACATGTTCTTAATTCCCTGTCCCAGATGTCATGCAAAAAGTATGGCTGCAATGGGCTAGTCTCTAACTCTGAGGTCACAACTCTAACTATGAGTAATCACTAACTGTGCAAAACTCCATACTGCATCCCATCTCATATATGAACTGTCCAGGAATGGGCTAAACCACCACAGATATGAAAATATTTATTTTTTTCGGTGATCCTAAGTGGTTTTGAGCCCATGACTTGAAAAAGAATCTTGGGAACAGAACTAGACAGACTGAAAAATTACACAGGTCATGTCTAATGTGCATAAACAATATTCATGCAAGTATTGTTAGTAAAATCCCATGCTATGTTGACTCTCTGAAAGCATGGGGATACTAACTGGAAACAGCCATTGCAGCTGGCTCACCTCCTCAGCTGATGGAGAATGGGGGTTGGGAAGTGGAGGAAGCAGAATTCTTAGTGATTATGCAAGGTAATCAGCTATCTAATCAGAGCAAGAGTCCCTCACACATGCCTGTCAGGAACTTCCAGTTCACTAGCAAGGTCCCAGGCAGGATGAGGAAGGGAAGGTGGAATGATGTGGTAATGCTGGAAGATGGGGGGTACTGACCAATCAGCAATGTCCTGCATCCCCTCTAGTCCTTAGCTGCCAGAGCTAGCACCTTAAACGGTCTGTATCTCCCAGATGTGCTCCTATCCTCCTCCACACAAAAATTCTGGGCGCTCATCCAACCCAAAAACTAGTACACACACAAAAACATACCAGAACACTACACCTTGGCTGTGACAAAATTCTGAGCAGTCCTACAGCATACAACTGGGTAGCTGAACTACTGCAGATAGTCACCAGCTTGCAATTCTTAGGGAGCATTGGGTGTAGTTGGAAGGGAGGCCCTTCCTCGTCAAATTTGGCACCTGAAGTAACTATAACCACAGATGTCTGGTTCTAGGGCACCTCCGGACATTTTCTTAAGTCTCCACAGTCCTGAGAAAGGGAAATGCCCTAATACAAAGTACTTGCTGCCTTTCTTGCCACAGGTCTCATCTAAGTTCTCTTGAAAAAATTAGATGTGGCAAAATGTTCCAGAAGACAGTCAGCTGCAGCCTTTGATTTAGAGACAGGCTGTTCTGGAGTCTTGGAAATGCAAATGGGTGGTTTCCCTGAAGTGTTCTAGGTAGGATCGCATCCCAGTATAATACAGCTTAGCGGCAGCAAAGCTCCATTACCAGAAATTGCATTTTTCCAGTTTTTGACAACCAGAAACTGGAGAATTAAACTGCAGACTACTGCATGAAGTGTTTTGCACATACCACAGGGTGTGGTATGGCGTGCTTTAGCAATGAAACATAGGTGCAACACATGGGACCGTGCTGGAATCCTGCTGTAACGCTTTGAGGAGACTGGAGACAGGTTAGTTCACGCTGGCTGGGAGCAGTGGCATGAATCCTGCTTAAAGGGGCAAAATTTGAGTACAACCCAACATCCCAACATACCCTTGTCCAAGCTTCTCCATGAAGCTCCAAAATCACTCCAGAGCAAACTACAGAGGAAACATACACATGAGTAAACATGGATAATTGGACAGCTAGGATTTTGCGTATCCTGTTGGATGTAAGGTCACATTACAGTAAAGATATAATCAAAATCAAGTGGTCCAATCTTTCATCACAGTCTGTTTAAGAAAGCCAAGTTCCTGACAGGCTCTGAATTACTGTGCCACAGCCAGACACCCAACTTTTGAGATACTACAATGCCTGATGTGGATAATTTCAGTAAAGCCTCCAACAGAGCAAGACATGCACCACACTTAAACCAATACCAGAGACAGCATCTTTCAAAAATTAAAATTTATTTTCAACTCACTTGCTCTTCCTGCTAGGGAACTCTGGAGAGCTGGGACTGGATGATCCATCAGACTTCAGATCAAAGAAACTTCCTGGACTGTCCAACACCCTCTGTATCCTCTCTGTGGTGTCCCTGCCGGGAGAAAGGAGAAACCAGCTATAGCCTAGGGCCAGAGTTAACTACCATCTATTCTAACATTCCCTTACAAGACAGAGTACAAAGCTGTATCTCCTGTATACACGTAAAAGGGAACCAAACACAGCCGTGCTGAAAAGGACAGACTCTTTACATCAGGGAATGGCCAACTTTAAGCTCCTTTTGAATTGATCTAAAAGCCTGAATAAATTTCAGTATTCACCTTTAAATTTTTAGTTTTCTCCTCTATCCTCCCCATTCCACTGGTTTTAAGAAGCTGTAGGATTTAACAGAGAGTGTAAATAAGATGGTTACAAAAGTGCTATTGCTGCTAGGATTTGTCAAGATACCTCTGAAGAAAGCTGTCTGTGTAGGTACATTTAATTAAATAAAGGAAAACTAAGGGATTTTGGGGCATTTTTTAGAGCTTCAGTGATGGAGTTTGTCACAAAGTTCTTCCTCTGCTCTTTTGGTAAGTTGACCCTACCTGTGCCCCTCACATTAGAGTTTCTGACACCCTCACTTACATTAATACAATTGTTTGTGAGACTGGAAATTACCCTGACGAAAAGTAATTCTAAAATTAAAACAACCCTGAAACTCCTACAACACACTAAAAAGTGGGATGACCTGGGTCAGCTCTGTCAGTAAAGTCTGCGTATCATTAAATTACAGCTTCAAGGTGAAGTTACACATGACACTTCGAGCTCACTGTTTCCCAGAAAGAGAGCATGCTCCAGCCTCCTTCATTCGTGCTGAGTGCCTTTCCACCAGTCCTGGTACCCATCAGACTTCTCCATGAGCCAGTTCATAGCAGAACCTGGCAGACAATTAATCCAGTAAAAGGAAGGTGATACTTTTTCTATTTGATTAATGGGCCGAATCAGTTCCATAAAAGGCCCACTAGAGATCTGAGCAATCATCACAAGAAATAGTCATGGGTAGATGAAAGGGACAGAGAAGAAATACCACATCTGCTTTCAATAACAAGGAACTGTTAGTGCAGTTGCTAGTGAAACTGCACCTTCAAGAATGACCCAAAAAGCCTTTCAGAAAATACAAGCTAACACTCCCTGTTCCTCACATCTAAGTTTACAAGTAAGCAAAAGGAAAGCTAAATAAGCCAATTAGTTCATCAGATCCCTCCAAGCAAAGAGCAGGGGGGAAAAAAAAGAAAAGAAATCCAGGGGTTTTTCCTGTAGCAGGAAAGTTTTACAGATCCTTCAAGGGGATAAAAATGGTTGTTGTACACAAAGTAATGGATTGAAGGACACAACTGCCTAAGGTTCAAAAGTATTAAAAGTACTGAGGACCTGTGGCTACTGTGATAGCTTAGACTGTTACAGGGCAGTTGTCTCTGAAGATTTAATTGTTCTCGAAGTTCTGTTTTTATTCAGATCAGGTCATAGGCACCTCATTAAGAAAGAAGGGAAAATGCAGCAATTTCCTCCTAAAATAAGTATTTTCTACATTAGAGATGATTTTCCCCCTTTTGCACCCAGTCTTTAAGCTGTTTCCTGGAATTCCTGCAGCTGGGAAAATTGCGTATTAGATGCAGAGCATTCATGTGACTCTTGAGACTCTGTATAAAGGTGTCTCAGCTAGAGCTGAGAGAAATTTATAATTTAACTAAATAATCTCTCGTGACCAGTAGACAACTTTTGAATGGTTATGTCAAATTACTCCTTGAAGCAGTATATTATCCATTAATTATAATTATTTCTCAGACGATCTAACTTAAACACTAGTAATTTGGACTTACAGCTTTTTTAAATAAATCCTTTAAGTTACCATAAGTTTTGCCTATTTGAGTATTTTAACATGAAAACAAACAAACCATCAAGCATCCCCTTCTCAAATAGTAGCCTTTCATCTGACTCTCTTCTAAAAATGGTGAGTGAAGAACAGGAAACTCAAGACTCCTGGATTATACTGCACAGTATTTAAGAGTGATCTTATAATGTTACTCCACCCATTTCCTCCATTTTTCCTCAAATACTGATTCTCTCTAATTCCAAATGCCTTATTTTAATTTTGTCTGTTTCTGTTATTTGTCCATTTCTCCATCAGTCAATAATCAGTCCCTTTTCTTCCCATTCCAACCATTTCCATTTTAGTTCTCATTCCTGATGGCTCCCCCTCCACCTATATCTGCCTTTCTATCTTCCTTTTCTCAACTCCTCTTGGTTTTTTTACCCTCTTTGTCTTGTCTCCCCACAGCTCATACCTCTTTTCCTCCTGTATGTTTTCAATGCCAATGGCACTACTCCGTCGCCCATGGAAGCGGCTGGCTCGAGTACGTGATGGGCTCCTACCAGGCAAGGCAAAAGACTAGAAAAAAGGAAAGTATGACAGAAAGGACAGGAACAAGGCAGGAAAAGCTGTGGAGAGTTGAAAGCACAGAAGAGTTTGCAATGTGGATCCAGATCCCCTCCTTTACTGCAATCCAAGAGCTCAGCTCCATCTGTGCAAGGAGTACTTTCTGTCAGCAAGCAAGAGCAGCCAGGGCTTACAAAGGTGGTGTGAGAAAGGGACAGAGATATAAAAAAAACAAAGGCAGAACACAGCCAGTATACAGAGAAACAGGCTTAGGAAGGGAGATATCCCTATGTGGTGAGAGGAGAGGCAGAACCAGAAAGACAAAGAAAACCAGAAGTTGAAGGAGCTAAGGAGGCAGCAAACCCAAGTCATTAGTATGCTGTGACTTTGTTGTATTGACATAAAGAATGCATACAACCAAGTAAACTATCAGCAAGAAATCTCCACACTGAAAGGCACCTTCTTGGCTTACTCAGAGATGATTTTTTTGTAGTTTGCCTGTATTGACATCACTAGTGCAGAGACCACAACCAGCTGGATGCACTCTGGCCAAGGTAACCATATTTTCAGTATCAGAAACATGGATCCTTTTCTGGAAAGATTTATGACAGATTTTTTAATTCATTGGTCACGTACGTTTAGTATCCCTATCAAATAAGAAAGGCTTTGATAGTGACTAGAAATATTATTTTTCTCACCCCGAACTTTATTAATTCTGTTTGTTCCCAACATGTAAATTCTATTTACAGCAAAACAGCACCTTGAATATCTTGTGCATCTGTTTATATTACAGAAAATAGTCTGATTGGTGAAATCAAAGAAAACAAAGCAGTTCTAGCGTCCTTATGTTCTCAGATCTTGCCATATGACAATACAGTACCATTCCAGCCAAACCACAGTGCATGCGTTTTTTAACACAAAGCACTGTACAGGATCTAATCCAGAATAGCAGAGATAGATGTCTGATGTAGAATCATGTTTGGCTTTCTTCTCCCAGTCTTGCATCAATCTCAGCTCTAGTTTACACATGAACTGGGGCTAGAGATGGGCACAGACAAAACAGACTGTAACACATGCTGTCACCACTTGTGAAATGGGATGATACAACAAAAAGATTCACAGTGGGACAAGAGGACAAACTAATAGGGAAAGGCAATGTGTGAGTGGTTACAAAGGTATGCCGGGTTCTATTCTTACAGCCCACCCGAATACCTTACCGCAGCAATGGCCTTAGGGCCCTCGGCGACACTCTGGCTGAGGGCAAGGCCAGCTGTAGCTGGGCGGCTGGGCAGGGTGGCTGGCTGCTGCTTTCTCATGGATATCCCCATGGTATCCAGGCTCTGGCTGCGGCCTCTGATCACCCGCTGAACAGGAGGGAGGCAGGGAAACAGACAAACACAGATATACACATATAGACAGGCACACGGTAGGGTAGTGTGAGAAGCACCACAGATTGAGTGGGAAGTTGTGACAGACTGACACCAGAACCACACAGATCCTGACTCCTAGAACTCCTAGAAGGCAGCATCTTAGATACTGCCCTGTTCTGGTCCTAGCTGATCCATGGAGCTCTCGGAAGAGCTCTTCCTCAAGTATATTCTCTAGTTTCACTTCCCTTCTTCTACTGCAATAAATAGAGGTTTCCAGCATCCCAGCACACTGGATTTAAACAGCATCACCTGGAGCAGTCCTATCCAGTACAGGCTACAAAACACAAAATCAAACTCCTGTTCAAGGCTGTATGTCTCATATGATGTTGAGTTCTGGTTTCAATGGGAAAGCAGCCATATTAAAATCTGCAACATTTGAAAAAGCCTTTTTCTGACTTAACTCAGCCTTTTCCAAATGTCAGCTGTATGCATGAAATGCAAATCACATCATCTGCCAGAAGTCATAAAAAAACATTTTGGGAGAATTAGTGTAAGACATGGATGGGTTAAAATTCATGGTTAGCAGCAAAGGCAGTTTGTATGTAAAAGTACACCTCACTAAAGCATCCCAGACCTGACCAAAGCTACGCCCACTGCTATTTGTGAACAGGTTAGTTTCACAGACCTTAATAACTCTAATTGACCCACTATATAAAGACACAAAGTAATCTGAAAAAATGCTATTTATAAAGCATCTCTCTTTCCAGAGAGATAACTTATTATATAAAAGAAGTGGCAAGGCATTTCCCACGTAAGTGGGAAAGAGCTAGTAGATAGAATAGGAAAGCAATGAAGATTCTGTCTATATAACCAGTTCAAAACTCAGTTTGCCCAGTCATACAAAACCTTTGATTTCTCATATCAATCATCCTTATCACTTCTAAAGAAAGTTCTGTCACCTGGTTTATTAAAAAAAAAATCAACAATAAAAACCCCCTAACATGCCATTTACACTGAAAAAGGTAAATTAACTCTGGCTTTTAGAAGGTAAGTAAAGTATCACAGCTTTTCTAGACAGTACACTCAGAGATAAGTTAGAAACTCTTGCAGTGGCTCCTGCAATTCTTTCAGCTATAATAAAAATGAATTGAAAGAGATCTGCTGTAGGAACTGAAAGTCCCTTGCTCCTAGTCATTACAATTCCTCTTGCAAACACTGACTCCTTCTGTAAGTCACGGAATAAAAACACATCTGACACTTGACACCAGCACGAAGCATAAAGAGTTTGACTTCTAAGGGCCAGCATAGAATTCTAGACCACACTGTAGGTTTGTAGAAAGGCTCACCTTGAAGTTCTCGAGAAAGCCCCCACTGCCATTCTCTATCTTGTCATCCTCCCCTACAGGTAATCCCATCATGCTGCGGCTGCGAAGCTGCAGCTCCTCAAAAAGGCTCTCCAAGAGGGCACTCCGTGTTCTTTCCTGCACCAACATTGGGAAGGAGAACGGCTTTTACTGGGAGAGGAGAGATTTTTTTTTTCCTGCTTTTACAAAGTCTCACATCCTTCTTAAAAAGAACCCCAAAAAACAAACAAAAAACCCCAAAAGACCAATAATGACAATAACGAAACCCCATGAAAATTACTTTAAACAGTATGAAATGGTTTCAACTGCATAGTTACAGAGTATGTTACAGTAACACCCAGCCCTTTAAACTCGTCCAAAAGCAGGTCATAAAGGACACTTATTTACAGCTGATGAAACAGATATGTTTTTTCTAGATTAGGCAATGGCAGAGTCTGGAACAGAATTTTGGTACCTTGAACCAAAAATCAGATATGAGTATGCATCCTGTAACATAATACTGAATTTCAGCTAATAAAGAATTTCCTCCAGCAAAATATAGGCATCATATTCCCATCCGTACTTGAGGATTACATCTTTATATTTAAATGTACCTGTTCATATTCCATCATACCTGCTAAGAAATATAAAGGAAATATCCCACAGCTGAGTATAAAATCTCATTTCATCTTCCTTTCTTAAGCAACACAAAATTAGAAGTCAGAAATTTTACTTTATTTTCTTTATCTGATAATAATATATTTATTATATATATAATTATAATTTTTAATTGAAGCAGCCAGGTAACAGACCCACCTCTAATTTAGCAAATTTCTCAGCTCGATAGCAGCTGTACTCGGCGTTGATGAGCTTGACCAGAAGGAATTCACGAAACTCTGCACTCTACAAGACAAGATAAAGACTAGACTAAACTGGAGATGAAAACACTAGTAAAAACATCACATTATAAAAGCTCTGCTTACTACTCTTTCAACCCCCAAAATGCTCTAGCCAGACTGACCATATCGACTCAGAACACAAGTGTGTGCACCACATCCCCTGCCAACTAATACTGGACCAGAGAAACAAACCTTTTTAAATATGGCTGGATTTGGCAGAGGAGGTCCAAAGAAGGGGACATCATCTCGGGCTGTGACTGAAACCTGAAATAATATAAGGGGAAAAAAATTAGTATCAGGACACAAGTGTGACCATCAAACTACTATGATGGATCTGATTCCTCCTAAATAATTTACTTATACAAAAGAGATGTAATATAGTGTCCTGTGCATCCCTCTGCTCCTGAACACAGTGGATGGATGTGCTCATTTATCTCCCAGAAACTCAGTCAGCTAGATGAGCACACAGTAAGAGCAATAAAAAAAGGTGAACTGATTGCTTTTTAAAAAATTATTTTAAATAATAACTAGTATAGCCAGTATATTTAGGAACAAAAAATTGCTCCTATTCAGCCTGCAGGATTAACCTCCACCAAAGAATCTTTGTCACTGCGGTGGTACTGACCTATTTATTTTTACAGAGAATCCTTGGTGGAGATATGCTGCACACTGAGGGGAGCATCTCAGTGCCACTGCCTCTGTGAGTCACAACTGGTAAACATGCAAATGCATTTTCCCAGTAAGAGATAGGTTTCATTTGTTTTATTTTTAGCATGCTCCTACCTGACATACCAATGTCTAAAGTGGCAACTGTAATACAGTCCAGTTTTTACATGGTCATTTGTTTCTTCACAGCACTTACCCATAATTATATGTAGCTATCTTACCAAATACTTACAGTACTTCACAGTATTTCACAGGGATTTTTTGTCATGTTTGAGACGAAACAAGACATCTATCTTCAAGATTTGTCCTTTCATACAAGAGGGAACAATTTCATAACAACCACAACTGCCTCAAAACAACAACAAATAAATGTCACAGAGCCATTGAGAGGTGGCCACTGAGTTTAATGAGAGGAAGAAGGAAATGGGCTCTTGATTTAACTCAGATTTCTTACATTTTAGGCCATCTCCCCTAATTACAATCTCCTCCATCTCTCTCCTAATAGATATCTACCAGTTAAAATCCTGCTTTGCATTTTCAGTTTTCTGATTGCAAAAATTGATTCTGTAAAATAAATTCCATTAATATTCCAATTTAACAGTAGGCACTAAAGCTTAAGTAAATGGAACAAGGAATGGCAAAGAAATCTTCCAAATGGCAGTCTTTTGTGTACTACAGTGCTCTCAAGGCAACATCAGTTAAAGCCCATTTAGAAAAGCCTTTACAGAAAACTCTGCATTGGCTCTAGGGTGATTATTGGGATGATTTCTTCAAGGAATGAAGCAGCCCTACTACACTAACAGAAAGAAAATGGTACTGCAAACAGGCAAAGATGAAAACAATGGCAGGAAGACACACAATAGAGCTTTCCCAGCTCTTTCCTTGTCATTAAAAAGTCCAGTGAAATTTTGTGCCTACAAAACAGAGAGTAAGAGAACTGGAACCCCATGCCCTGATCAACACAAGGCTTTCACTACAAACCAGCTGTCCAAAAGACAGGGAACAAACAATGGAAGGTGGTTGCTCCACCATCAACACCATCTTGGTGGAAGAGGAGATGGGGATCCCATCCTAATTTTGATATTCTTGGTGTTCCTGTAGGCCTCCAAGGCATAAGGACTCATCATCACCATATCAAAATCACTACATAATACAACACGTGGCACTTGGACTAAAATGGAAAATCCATCACAAATCCAAGTTTCTTTATATTTTCTGCTCTCTCAGCATCACAGAAAGTTGAACATAAAGTTATACAGATATCCACACAGAGTCATAGCAGAGAGAGAACAAGCTGTGTCCAAAGGCTGCAGATAATTAATGTGGGCTCTAGCAAGGCTTCTTTCAGCTTCTTTCAGGAGGGCCCTAACAGGTAACACTGCCCTGGCCAGATCGGCATCAGTTCTGGAATCCCCAGAAGCAAATGTAGCTGGCTTGGATTCCACAGTTAGGTAAACCAGCTGTATCTGACCTGCAGCCTCAGGCAGTGCAACCTGCAAGCACTGTGCTGTGCAGCACAGGCAATGCAGACATTAATTTTATCTGACTTAAACAATGTAAGCGAGACAACCTCCAAAGTGGGATCAATTGTGGCTCGTGGTCTTCAATGTAAACAAAATTTTAACCTGAACTCTTTAGGCTTCAGTTCCAAAGCTTTAAGCTTCAGAAATTTATCAGCTACTTCGAAAAGCATATAACTTAACTCTGCTTTCAGTTGTAGATACTCAAGAAATCAGGACAACATCTGGTTGAACCTGAACCTCTCCCTTAGGACCAAGAACCACTTCAAGGATCAAAATCAGTACAGGTTAATCTATTGCTCCTGGTTACCTTGTAGAGAGTGTCCCCTGTGGTGCTAAGAGTGAGCTGAACTACCACATAAGCATGTAGGAAATTAGAAGCAATCATATCAGGGACAAAAGGTGTGCTTTCATCCTGGAAAATGATGGCTACAATATCATTCCCAATGTGACGCTTCCGCTGAAGCTGGAGAGGAAATAAATAATGAAGAGAGAAGGCAGGTGAAAAAGAGCAAAACAGTATGATGGGACCTCAAACACCAGTCTACCTAACTTCTCAAACCCATCTGTTCACCAAACCCCTCATCACTACTTTTGCCATTACTACAGCCATAATTCCCAACATTATACAGTCAGTCATTCTCCCTTCTATGCAGTCCTTCTTCAAATACCCCTCCTCTCCCAGCCATGCTGCTGTAATCCTTACTCCTCCTTCTGATACCTGCTGGGAATCTCCCTCTGTGAAGGGCAGCTTTGTGGACACGTGAAACATGATCTCCTTCCCCCGGAAATTTGTATAGACTGACTCAGTGCCTGTTTGACCTCTGGTAACATCCAAGCCTCCCCGGAACCTGAGCAAATCCACACCACACCATAGGTCAGGCAATATAGAAATGAGAGAGCAGAGAGAAGACAGAAAGTATCAGTAACAGTAGTACATCAAGACTATCAAAGGTAGTTTTTAGGAAATCACTGATAGTGAGGCACCAAATCTTCCCCAAACCAATGCACTGACTGAAGCTGCACCATGTTTGTGCTGGTGAACATACCAGCTTGCTAAAAGGTATGAAGGTAAAACCAGGGATCCTCAAAGCAGCTACCTTCTTTGGCATTCTTCTGAGAAACACTCCATATGTTAGAACAACAGAAGGGATGGGATGCCTCACAGAAAGAGCCTGAAACAATACTGCCCCATACCACTGTGAAACAATCTTGTATTTGCACTGCCAAATAAAACTATTCTTTGCTGATACTGTGGATCAGATCGAGATACCAGGAGACCTTTGAATCAAAATACCAGCAGAGACCTAAGCTCCAGTTAGTTCCCAGATATGATGGCTGACAAAAGCATCTGGGCTTCTTCACCTGCACTGAGATTCAGAAGACACAGCACTTCTCCAGAAGCTGGGTAGTAACACAGTTACAGCTTCTGAACACATGATGTTCCCTAACTTCATCTGGCTTTCCAGCTGCACTGTGTACGCACCCACGGAAATCCTGCAGTTGAATCTTGTCACCAAGGAAATCCAGGAACTCCAGGAAACCCTGACTCTCTACTGTGTTACTGAAGACTTCTTCTTCAGTTGTCTACAGAAGGAAAGCAGAAGTAGTAAGAAGAACAAGGAGTACAAAGAACAGGCAGTAATTTCTATAGACAGTTCAACCAACAAACATCTCTGCTTGAATACATTTCTGATCTGAGCCTCCCATGGTGCTGGGGTCCTGTGCCTCAGCCCCAAGCTGCCATGAGGGTTAGTTAGGGTTCAGAGAGCCACAAAGCCTATACTGCCAGTGATATTGCAGGTGGAAGAGGCAAGCCAAAGAAACAACAGCACCACACAAACACTGCTGCCTCCACGCCACTGCTTCTGGACAGTGCAGACCTTGCTATTACATCCTTTAAGCTAAGGAAACCGACTCTATGCATTTTGCCCCAAATACCACAGGATCTGATGGGTCTTACCTGTCCAGGTTTTTGGTAGATGACCCCAAATTTGAAGTTATTGTTTATGACGTGTTCATCAAATGCAACAATAAGTTGTGAGGCCTGAAGTCATGAAAACAGAAATTATCAACTGGATGTCATTAGCCAGACCTTGATGGAAAAGTGATATACAGACATATCAGAACACTGTACCTTGGGATAGAGGACAGGAAAAAAGCGTTCAACGTTCACATCCTCACACAGTAGCTGTTGAATGACAGAAACAGGGAAACAAAAGTGTGATTATCATGTGCCCTGGCTTGCTGCAGGCATGAGAGTGTAGGCACTGTTTATAATTATCTGACAAGAGCCCCTTCAGGCAAAAATTCTGAGGTAAAATTAGAAGAGAAAGAAGAGAAGGCAAATGGAAGGGTAAAAGGGAATTGTATGACAGTTCTCCTGGGGAATAGTAGAAAAAGAGGGAAATAGGAGGACAGAGGTAAAAATAACTGGAAGAACGAGGCTTTAAGACAGGCAAGCACGAATCTCACCTTTGCCATCTGAACAGCATTGGGAAACTCATTCAGACAGGAAATGGGAATTAGATCATGTTTGGTGCCAGTACGAGTCCTGACAAAAAAAAAAAAAAAAAAAAAAGGAAGGGATTAGAGACATGACTGAAGGGAGACACAAAGTGGCTCTTTAAAGAAAGAGTAGCCGTTTCTTCAGAGTATTGTTAAAGCAGTTAATTCCAGAGGGTTAATTTTAACCGTGGTGCATAGAATCACTGGAAAAGCAAGGTATTTTCACTTCTTACTGCCCATCACTTCTTGTGGTGAAGGGAGGAAGCCCTTAGTGTCTTTGCTCCTTTGCACTCTTGTCTGCCTTGAGGAAGTATTTTGCTTTTCCCTACATAGTTTTCTTTCCCAGAAATCTAAATGTCAAAATACAATTCATGAACACAGAATAATAAGGGATTCCCATGATGAGAGAGGGCTTGAAAGATTGTTAATAGCTCTGTTAGAAACAGCCTAGGAAAGCAGATCTATGCAAACCAAAGGAGGTAGAAACTAGTGTACCATAGTTCCAGAAAGCTGAGAGGAAAGCTGCCTTCCTCTTTATATGTGTATTTAAGGAGAGATATCTTTCTAAGGAAGAAGAAATACTGGGCTGTCATAAGCCTCTTCAAACCATTATAAACAAGCTATTGAGCAAAAAGTACTGCATATCATAAAATACCTTAATAGAGCATAACTACCCTTTTGTTCTTCCCTGGTCCCTTCCACATTGGAAGATAAACATTCCCAGGCACAGCTCACGAACAGGCTCTCTCTTTATTCCCAGATTATTGCTGGCAGTCTGAAACATTCTCTGCAAACACTAGAGGAAACCCACCAGTGAATTTTTTTGTAGCTAATTCCTATGCAACCATTTTTTTCCTCAGTCCTGGACAACTCTTTGTCAGCAGCAACTGAGAGTACATCACTTGGTTCTGGTAGCATTGCCTACTGGGAGTGCACCCAGCCCACAGTGAGGTAAAAAGCTTCGCTGTAGTGGCCTCTCACCTACACAAGAACCTTCTCTGTTCGTCTTGTAGTTCATCCAGCAGCTCTCTCTAGGTAATGTCTCTCTTCATAGCCCTCTTTAAGGGTTATGGCTTCACAGACTGCCCCAGGAATCTAGGGAATGTTCTAGATCACCTTCAAGGGAGCCTTAGTCTCAAGTACAAAGCCTGAGGTAGGTTGTCCTCCATTAGGTAATCCATATTCTCCTAGAGAGTATTCACATGTCTCCAAGTACAGAGAATAAACAGAAAAACTTTCTATTTGAGGGAAATTTCCACACAGGTACTACACACAGGTACTTGTCCACACAGGTATTACAAAGATGCACCTGTAAGCACCACACCATCTTCTTTAAGGAAACTGCTGAGAGCCAGAAGGCATGGAAAAAAGGCTCAAAGGATTCTTTGCAGTTTCTGTTAAGAAGAAAGACACAAAATTCACACCCACATCTATGCAGAGGGAACGCAAGGTAAGACAAGAGACACAGCACAGCAGCATCCACTTCAAAACCAGGCACTGTTACCTCAGCAACAGGCGCAGATTTTCCTGTTTCTCGATCTGTTCGTATTTCACAGAAAGTACTAGGTAGCCCAAGGATATGTCACTGGAGTAAAAGTTCTGGTGCTCCTGCAAACAGGAAACCAAAATGCATTATCCCTAACACACTTCCTGAAGAAGTTTACCAAGTTGGTTTTTTTTGCATACAACCTGTCACTCAGGATTATCTGATTTTTAATCTAACTAGGAGTAGCATGCTTCTAGACATGCGTATGTTGTCTTCCAGCTCACTTGATCATCAGTGCATGAGCACATCAGCCAGTTCAGTTCCTCCTCACCTGTCCAACATCAGAAGGGCTCCTGAGAAGGAATAGTATTAAAACATCCAGCAACACGTTTTGAAGAAATTGAGTTTCTTGTAAATAAAATCGTATCTTTCATGGACTTTCCCTGTATCCATTCAGATTCTGCATGACTAAATAGTGTCTTCCAGACATTCAACTGGATGTGGTTGAGGGAATTTTCTATCTAAAGAGCAATGGCAGGATTGATGGTAAACAGCTGAACTCCAGGAGTGCTCAGATCTCAGGAAGGATACAGTCAGTAAGCAAAGAGATTTTGCAGATGAAGGGTGGTCTCAACACTGCCACTAACACTGCCTGAGCTTTAGTAGAGTGTACCTGGAACAGTCATGCAGTCAAACAATGAAAGATATTGCAAACATGTTCACAGTCTCTATACATAAGTGGTTGTGACCATACATTTCTCCTGGGTATACAGCCATGTTCCAGTGGCCTAGATATTGCAATGTATATTTTTTTATTGCTGTACCATATATATTGCTATATAATCTCGAACCTCAAAAGGTTAAAGCCTTTTGACACAGGACCTGAATGGAAACCTCCAGCACAAATGAAAATACTATTTAGGTGAAATCGTGCAGAAATTCCTTGATCGCTCCCATCATTCTAGTGGAAAAGCACCTCATGCATGACACAAAAGTGGGACAGCAAGTTGGATTCAGTTGTACAGTCAAAACTTGCACTATTTGGAGTATGTTCTGCGAAGGGACTACTCCAGGCACAATAAATTAGTGAAGAACCCCGTGGGAGCAAAGTGTAATTTGATAAAAAATGGTTGCTAGTCTGTCAGTTCTTTCCTCAGTCTTTTGCCTAGAATATATAGAATATATATATGCCTAGAAGGTATGCTCTGGCTCTGATGGATTGCAACCTCTCTGAAAGCACTGGTAAGACTGTCTTTTGCTGTCTAAATCTTTTGTATTAGTCATAGTTCTGACTCACTGTCAGAAATAAAGACACATCTAGTGAAATACTCCGATATCTATGTGGACACAGCCAACTTCAAGTTAAAAGACATAAACCAATCCTCTCTTTGAAACAAAAACCAGGAATAAGTAAGACTACAGTCACAACCCTAAACCAAAATGTGAAGATGTAGCTATACAACTTTTTTAAGTATTAAAGATGTCCTTGTCCTCACCTCCTCTTTGACACAGAAAACACCCAACACCCAGAACTGCCCTGATACTGGCTTATGGGCAAAAGGTTCCATGGTTGATCAAATAAGGCAGTCTGAAAAAGGTAAGGTCTAAAGAGCAGCTAAGAGGTGAACAAAATAATATGGCCTCTAGCTGCAGTGTTCAAATCACAGAAGTCCAGTGTGATCTGTCACACTGGTCTGTGATAGTACATGGCAAAAAAGCTGAAATCAAAGGAAGCCACAAAGGACACTTCAAAGGACACTCATGACCATGACTTTCAGGATACTAATGGATTTTTGGGATGTGAACAAGGATCAGGTGCAGTAAGTCACTGTGACCAAGCAAAGCAGCTGAGGAACAGACAGATTCAAGGAGCAAAGCAAGACCATGTTCCATGGTTAGTTGAAGTCTAGAATCAAAATGCTTTGAAACCAAAGAAGTCAAATGCCAGGCTGGATGCCAAGACAGGCAGTTAAGGAAAAAGATGTAATAATGCCAACAAAATCAGAACTAGAAGGCAAAGCAAAAGAAGAGGAGCCAAAGCCTGGGTTAGCTGCAGCTAAAAGTAACACTGAGCTGCAAAGACCAGAAATTAAGATGCCTTTTGATGAGACTTCTAAGCCAGACCCCAGCAGATCCGATACTGGAGGATCTCAATTGCTTTAGAGACTGGGCTATCAGCTCTGCAGCTGACATAGCTAGGCAGAGCTGCACAAATGGGTGCAATCCTGACAGGGGAATGGGTACTAGAATTAGTAGGGGTCTTAAAAGAACTGAATTTTTGTCAAAACCACTCTGGCTCTGTAGCTTGATCCTGAATGTAAGCCTGGGGTTTAAACTGAGATCTGAGCAATCATATGTATGAATAAGCCTATGATTTACTCCTTATGTTTTTCTTTCTCTGTAAAAATACATAGGAAACTTACATCAAACTCATATTCCTTCAATGGACATCAGCCTTTATTGTTAGCTGTCCTGAAGTCAGAGATGAACCATCAAAAGGCTTTACATTCAATACTGAAGATTGCATGTCAGTGATGACAAGATACCCTGGAGCAGAGATGACCTATATATTATGTACAAATTTATTCAGCCACAGAAGCAGTTTCTGTAACATTTAATATAGTCTGAAAGGCACTTCTGGATTTCAAATAGATCCCTGTAAAAACAATTAAGGGGCCAAGGGAAAAGACTAACACAATATACAAGGAATGCTGACAGTTTGCCTAAGAAGTTATAAAGCTACTAAGACATCTGCCATCTGCAGCAACTTTAACCAGCACAAAGAAAGGACAGCATAAAGGAGAAATACATTATCACATAAGAATGCATAGCAAGAAAACTTCTCCCACAACACTGAGAGCTTCAAGTGCTTAAAAAACTGGACAATGAGTTTATTTGACTATCAGTTACAATGTATACCTTTATTAAATCCTTCCTGGCTTCAGGCTACTTCTCTTTATTGCAGCCTTGAAAAACAACATAGCCAAACAACAACAACATTGAATAATTCCCACAATATAAGACACTAGGTTTTACAGCCTTCTTCCTAAAGGTTAAATGAATCTTACTGTGTAATCGTCATATAAAATACAGATTATGAGGCAAGGAAAAGGAACTGAGCTATGGCTTGAATGTTCTAGCATTTTTTTTGGTGGTTGTTTTCTAAGGTCTGCTGTAAGACTTTCTGTAAAAAAGTATCACAGAATTATTCGAGTTTGAGCAATCTACATACACACATCAACAACACAGACATGGATATTACGTTTGTAGTACCACACAATGCTTTGATGTCCCGTTTTGCTTCAAGGATATTCCCTAAACTACTGGCTATGCCTCTCCCACCATGTGATGCTTTCAGACTCTTCTTCAGCTAAGAACTGTTTGCCGTTATTCAAAGCATGAAAGAGACCTTTCCTGACATGACTGAAATAACTTCCCTGTGTAACCAACAAGAAAAAAGACCCAACACAGACAGCATCAAAATCACTGGTATCACTGAAGAAATACTCTTTTAGTGGAAAAGCTCTGAGCTCTCTCCTGAACTAAGTTTTTAACCCTGGGGAAAGCCTTCTAGACAAGACTAAAGTTTTCTGTGACAAGACTCCTGCTCCCCTTGTTCTTTTCTGACAAAAAGCTTGCTCAAAAATTTGCATGTTTAATTGAACATGGACACACATTCATGTCAGTTAAGGCAAAGAATAAAATACTGGACACCAGTAAAGGAAGAACATAAGAGAGAGTTTTTCCACAGTACTGAGGCACTGATGGTTGGGCACTTTGCAGATGCAAAGCTCCATGACAGAGGAAGTCCTGGATCTCACTTGGAAGGAACAATAATGATATGGCCTTGCTTGAGCAGGCCAAGATGGACAAGATGAGCCCCAGAGGTCCCTTCCAACCTCAACTGTTTTGTGATACCAGATCATCAGTGAATCCTACAACTGGACTGAAAAAATCATATCCAAATCTGCCTCTTGCCCTATCTGTCTCTGGAAGCCTAAATTTACCATGACAAAAAAATAATTACAGTTGGAATACTGAAAGTTTCCAGAAGGTTATAGGATAAATGTCCAGTAACAGATTGCACAGCAGATCTGCTAGTCTTGAGGGAAGGCCTCCAGGAAGGCTTCCTTTTTTCCCCTAATTATTTATAAATCATATTAATATAATTTTCCAGTGTTGTGGAACAAGATTTGCTACAGAAGATCACTTTGACAAGCCCAGCAACGTGAAAAGCACCACCTACTCCTGGTTTTGAACTTATTCAGCAGTCACTGAGGAAGATCACTGAGTAAGATGGAGTGTGAGCGTACTTGTCAGGCTTTCTTATCTCCTTATGCCACAAACCAAGTCTCAGAAAACATCATGGGTTTTTCTCACTTATTCTTAATGGCTAATATCATCCTGAGATTCAGTCTGGAAATCAGCCAATTCCCTAAACAGGCCCACCCAGATAGACCTTAATGGCCGGCCAGCAAACATTCACTTTATGAGGCCTAGCTCTGTTTCCCTATATGTCAAACAGGAATTTTTAAATTCATGGAACATTTAGCACCAAACTTACTTAAATCAACAACTATAAAACACATGGTCTGGTTTCATCATATACATTCTGTAATGACCATACACTGAGGGAAATGGACTGTTCTGCTTCCTGCTGAGGAGCTTGCACTGTCAGTGCTGAAGTCCCCTCTAAAAATAATGCCATTTCCACTTCCAATGCTATTAAACTTTCGTCCACTTCTTATCCCAAGGTTGGTATTTGTATAGGAGACTCAAAAAACCTTCTTAACTAAATAAAAGCATTTCCTGTGCAAGTCTTTCTATTAATGCACAGGATGATGTACATCTCACAAGGGGACCATATCACAGTATGTACCCCATTTACATCAGTTCAAGGCATCATAAGGAACTGAAATGTAGCAGCAGTGCAGATATTTTTAAGTCCATCAGAAAAAGCCTGAGAAACATTTCAAGCCTTGTGGCTGTGCGGGCAAAGAAGGCTCTGAAGGTCACCCTTACCTTTCCCAGAAAATGTTTGCGGTACAGCTTGGCTGTAGGGTCACTTTCCAGTTTCACTTTACCACTCCAGGAAAAGGGTACATCAGATAGAGTTGGACTCAAACTAGAGAGGTTGTGGCTGGTCCCTTCAATCCAGTAGCCTCCAAACTGGGGTAGGATAATGAGAGGATATGGCCAGCCTTTCTGCAATACCTATTCAGAAGGACAGAGAGCATTAAAACTGACAGGTCTGTAAGCTGGAAGGCCAATAAATTGAAAAACCAATGAAGTCCAAGGACAAACAGAGAGAGAAGAGAGCAGTACTAACCTCATGGATGCTGGGATAAGGAATATACTCCTCTTCTGTCTGAAATCAGAACAGGCCATTAGCAAAAACATGTGACATCTTTCAAACTATTATGCTCTCATGGCTGTGGAAGCTGTGCCCTCAGCTTCTATTCTGCCCAAGGTCATCCTTAGAGTTTTGCTTCAGGACTTAAGGTTAGACTCCATTTCCAAGGTCTCAGCATCAAAATAAAGAACTTTGAGAACAATAAACGTAGGAGTCAGATTCTACTCATGCTCCTCCTCCAAACTACAGGGAATATTGGCATGCAAAATGAGGAAGTAGCCAAACTATAGGCAAACTTGATGTGGTTAGAAGCAGCAGCCTCTCTCCTTTCCTTCCACACAGTGTTAGACAGCTGCTGTCCTGCTGACAGGGCTGACAGTAGGAATGGTAGAAAAAGTGCTGTTATTTACAGTGGCACAGAGGCTGTGGCATCTCCACGGCTGATGTGTGGTACGCATCTGAGCAATGCCGAGGTGTGACGCAGAGAACAGAAGCAGTATCTGAGCCAATTTATGCCAGCCGGATGCCCCCTCCATCACCACAAAGAGCAGACTACCTCTGTCAGAATAAAGCTATGTCAATTCCCGATGTGGCTTTTTTAATAGGTCATCCCGAGATAAAAGTCAAGGTCAAGTTTGACTTTAAGGTTAGTAGGCCTGAGCTGAGACTGAAGAAATGGAGTTTAATCCTCAACTTGAGGATTTAAAGATAGGAATCTGCTTTTATTGCCTTACTATTGGGCAAAACAGATCGACTTTCAAGTAGCATCTCTATGAGTCATCATGCAGACTAGTGAAATAAATGCTATGTGGTTTCATAAATATTATTATAGCTCTTGAATTGAACACATTTAAGAAATTACTTAATCACAACTAACACTTTTAATAATAATAAACTCTTATTGGAACCACTTAAATTAGAAAAGGGAAATATGAGCTCTATTTCAGCTACACCGTTTCCCCCTATTTTGCAACAACTAGGAAAAAAAAAAGAAAAGAAAAAAGGCAAACATGTAAGTGTTCTTGGGATGTTTTCCGACTCCCTGTTCATTCCAGTATGAAAGTACACTGCAAGCCAGGTTAGTAATTATCTGCCATTCTCAGCGATTTAGGAGGCAACAACTTGGCCTGACCTTGAGAGGAGCTGGAAGGGAACATCTTTGTTCATCCAGACGACTCCCCTGGAAACATAAAGTCACAGACAGTGAATCCTGTATTTGAGCATGTCTGTCTCACCCTCTGCGTCCTTCTCCATATCCTCAATATGCATATTTTGTCCCTCTATAAAATCTTCCATTTTAACCAAGTTTGGAAGATTAGAATAAAAAGGAAAAGCGAAGCCAGAACTTGGCCAGTCCCCTAATCTGGCATTAAAACTGAAAAGCTACCCCCAAGCTTACACCTCTTAAAAAGTAGACAACTGGCAGATATTAAAAACAATCTCCCAAATTGATTCTTTTACTTGATACTCTAATCCATTCTAGCTACCTTCCTCCCTATCCTAAGCAATATGTAGAGGAAAAAAAAAAAGGAATGACTATGAGGTGAGTTGGAATAACAGGGCAAAAAGCTACAGCTGCCTAGTTTTTTCCTGAATCAGGAGCTGGCATCCAGACTTCCATCTCCTCCTTAAAGGTATTCCATCCTCTGCCTTCTCACCACAGCAAAGTAGCTCACTTCCACCACACCTCTGCAGCAGAAGCACACAAGAATAGGACAATTTTAGTGAGTAGAGCATCAACACAGACTGAGCAGAGGCCCACACCAGAAGATATGAGGGTCAACAGGCCATAGTCCAAGTGGGCATCACAGACAGAAGAGTAAGAAGAAGAATTTGCATCATTGGATAGGAAGGTGAGGACCAAGACTTAAAATGTAGGTTTCTCTTACACACAGTACATGAGTATTCAACTACTGTCACTTAAATCTTGTAACTCTCATGCTGGAAAATGATGCTGAGACTACATTTTTATATACCATCAATGACTGCCTAATGGCATGGCTAATCAGGGATTCCAGACAGGATAAGCAGCTCTTGACTTTTTTGTGAAAAAAAGCAGGATTGGATTTATAACAGCCATGCCTATGCACATATTCTACAGTGGAACTAGCTCGTCAACTAGATTCTGGTAGAAATAGGTAAATCTCAGAGGAGCTCTACAGTGGAGACTTAGGAGGGTCAGGAACAAAAATTTTGGACAATGCTCCAGCTGTACAGGGGGCAAAAACGGCTAGCACAGTACCACTGACTTTGAGCAACAGCATAATAATCATAATAATCAGGATGCTCTTTGCAGGAGCAACAAAAGAAAGAAAAAAGGAAAAAACCCAACACAACTACTTCACATAAAAACAAGGGTTTAGGAAAATGAGAAAGTTTATTAAAAGAACCTAAGAAGGAGCCATAAAAAAACTTAAACCTTCATGAAATCATGAGAAGCCAGACCTTGAGTACACCACAAATGCTTAAGACCTTTAAAAACTCTTAGAAACATCAGTTAAGCCATCAATTAAACCAGTATGGCCACACTCCAGGGTAAGGGAGACTAGTAGTAGATGCATGAGATCATTCTTCAGAAGTCTGAAGTTGAATTCAATCACAAAAAGTAGCAGTAACAACAAATTTAATTGGTTAAATACAGAAATGCAGTAAAGCAAGCGAGGAATGATGAGTAGATAACAAAAAACCAAATAATTTTCCTTAGCCCTACTAGCAGAAAGAAGCCTCAAATGTGATCTACAGGGTGACAAAAGATCAAACTAGAAAAGCTGAGCTTCAAGACAGTTATATGCGCCCCAAAAAAACTGTTTTCCTTTCGTATTTTCAACAATGGAGACGAAACAAATACCAGCCTGGAAATATTCTTCATCGGAAAACTTTAGAATATATGTTTTGAATTGTGATGTCAGTACACAACACTGACAAAATGAACAACCAATTATCAGGATGTGGTGAGTTGTGAAATTAAGATGGAACACAGGTTGACAAGTGATCTTTATCTTTTGCAGAGATAGCTAGTAACCATTTTGCATTAAGGGAAGTTGTAAAGGTGAAAAAGTTGAGTTCACGGAATGGAAACACTAAAAAGTGTTTTGTTGATATGGTCTCGAGTTTCAGTTGTCAACTTACTAAGCTGAGGTTCACAAGCAAGACCAGGTTCTGAAACAGGGATGTGATAAAGGGACAGAAAGTCCTGTCACTACCAGAAAGTCCTGTGCACTGTCAAAACAGGACTGAGGCAGGATGGCCAGATAGATGCAAAGCAGCCACAGCCCTCTGCAATAAACGGTGGGAAGTACTGGGACAGAATGGAGATTGGGAAACTGCAATCTTCTAATATTTCTCCTTCCTTGACATTTTTGGCAGATCTGATAACTACAAGAATTTTCCAGTTTCAAAGGAGGTCCTGGTAGGAGACCAGTATCTCAGCAAGGCCTGAGGGAAAACTTTCTGGACTGCTGTAAAGGAGCTCTGTATCAGAGCCTCTTCAGAGAGCAAAGGAATGTACCAGCACATTCCATTACTCTGCACTGTACCAGGAAGCTCCTGGTAGCCTGGAAGCAGAAGACAAGTTTAAATCTACCAACTTCTCCTCTAGAGCAAAGTTTAAGATTAGAATAATGCAGCTCTGGGCTGTACAGTCCAAAGCTTTATTTTAAAGGGTAACCAGGAAGCTTGCAGCATAAGCTGTTGAAGTGTGAAAGCATGGGCAGAACAACAGCTTGATGATCAATGTTATTCCTCAAAAGGGAGAGGAATAAACTGCAGCAGTCTCAGCCACCCCTTGAGACATCCTTCTAGCTTGATCTGGTTTGGCTTGCTGCACTGCCAGTTTCTCCGGGTAGCTTACTGGAGACAGCATCAGTCTGGGAATCTCATATTCCCAAGGTCTTGCAGGAGGGGAAACACTTGGCCTGAGCAGGATGAAAGAATGAATGACAGAGAAAAAGGTGTCTAGACCCAGAGTCAGGGTCCAATGTGGCATAACAAAGCTATGATAACACACGTATTTTATGGGGAAAGAGCAGTGCCTGGAGAGGATTTGTTCAAAACAGTCAACTTGGATACAAAAGGAGATACAGGAAAAAAACCATGAAAGTGGTTATGAGAAAATAAGACTGAAGAATATGCATAAACTGTAGGAACGCAGAACAGAGGGAGTGAACAAAAGCCATCAAGTGAAGAGAGACTGGCTATGCAAACATACAAAGATCTGAAACATCTGGACTGATTGATGAAATAAAATTTCCTTGTTTTTCAATTGCCTGTACTGCAAAGCAATCTAGGAACAACATATTTCTAAGTGTCCTTAACAGAGTATATACTGTGACTTCACTAGACCTGTAAGCACAGAACAAGGTGGCCAGTAGCCCATTTATATCCAAGAAATGATTAATAAAACTGAAAAGAAAAAAAAAATTTAAAAAGAAAGGAAAAAAAAGGTAAACTTCTTTCCCAGATCTTGGGATTCGTTTCAGTGTAAAAAGAGAGTACCACTTTACCTGTTAATTCATCACAGAATGTGAAATGGCTCCCCTAATTTTCAGTCCAACAATTATATTCCAATCCAATTGTTGAAGTATTCAAAAATAAATTCTATCCTGCGGCTTTTTTGTTGTTATTTTACAGGAGGAATGTTCAAGTCTGCTTCACTCAGTTTGATTGCTAATGAAAATCTTAGATCGTTTTCAAGAATGATTCAAAAAATCTAAAGGATAGTCACAGTCATATGAAAGGAAAGAGAAAAGCAAAAACAAACAAAAGAACACAAAGAATTGGTAAAAATCTAAACAAAGATCATAAAAAGTATTAGAATTTTTTTTTCTTTTGGAAAACACTTTCAAAAAAGTCTGTTATACTTAAACAGCAGTTATTGATTCTCCTAGTGTATGTCAGGTGACAAAACAAAATTAACTAAAAAAATGCTATAAAGTCTTAATAATGGGCAGCTAAGAAAATATCATAGATGCAAAATTAGGCAGTCTGCATGCCTTGGAAATTCCCATCAGCTCCTTGTTATCTCTCTAATTAAAGAGGTGAAAATCCAGACAGACTTTCCACATGGTAAACTGGGAGCTGAGAAACACTGACAATCTTAAACACCAGTCTTGCACTGAGGGACACCTGGTAGTGACTCTTCCTTATCAATATTTCAAAAGGGCTGGGAAGGACTGTCACAACCTTTGAACATGTGCTTGAACTGAAGCAGCACTGCATGCTCAAGCTTTCTTTCCTGCACAGAGGTAAAGGAGCTGGGAGCACTTACAGAGCTTACTACTCTCAAGCACTGAGAACACATCCCAAACATAGTTTGGATGACAGTACAGTGGTTACAAGGTCTGTGTCTGTCTGTACACGAATACAAGGCAGATACAACTTCAGCCTCTCCCTCCTAGGCTCCTACTCTCTAGTCTGCCAAAAAGTACTTCAGCCTCAAAACTGTAAACTCAGCATTTTGCTGCTACCTTCCACCTCCTCACCTTTGTAACCTCACTAAAGTAATTTTTCTTCATATTCATAATTTGATCACCCAGATTCCAGAAAGGAAGTTAATTGGTTTTGGTAGGTCTAATTCCTGCACGTAAGAAAAGGCAGGAGTTATGTGCACACTATATGTTCTGTTAGGTCAAGATCAACCACAGCACTTTAAAGAAGGTGCACCACTCAGGGAAAATACTGGTAACCTGCAAGGATGTGCAGAGAACACATAATCTGAAAACATAATCCAACTTCATTGTTAAATATTTAACACACATAACATATTACTATTTCTTTATCTGACACGGTAAAAGGGGAAAAAACCCAACTCTGCCCTATTTTAAGTTTATAACTTAATATATGCAGCTAAATTCATGTATTTCTGTGTAAGAATTAAGCCAGAGTCCTTCTTTCTCACACAAGTTAAAGGCAGGATCTACAGTAGTTATTTATTAATCTGTTTGACCTCGCTAAATGCAGTTAGGTTAACATCCCATAAATCACCTATCATTATACCTGCTACCCAGCAGAACAGTTTCCTGAAGAAGATGCCAGAGATAACTTATTGCAACTCTGATTTTCTCTTAGAATCACACTTCTGCAAAGAACAGACAGAATTATAATAATCTGTGTCTATTGCTTCGAATATGCTGACTAGAAAAATGAAAACAGAAAATGCTTTTAAAATCCCATTGAAGAGTAAGAGACTGAGCCTAGCAGACCTAAAAATTCTGTAAGCCCGCATTAAAGGATATTGTGAGTGAAGCAACAGGACAAATAGTAGCTGGCTATTTGTTTGCTACAGAAAATTAAGAGATCCCAAAGTCTGACAGAATTACTTCTCCTTACCTGCATTTTTTCAATCATCTCAAACAAGTCCACAGTCTGTAAAAAAGAAGAGGCAACAGAGAAAAATAATTTGACATTTGCAGAAGCTAACATTATCTTCTGTGGTAACCCAGATATTGAAGGAGCAAACAACTCCTTCCATATTTTCGCAAAGAAACTACTTGCTTGCTGAAGACATGATGGAATTGTTCTTCCTTAATTGGTAGCATGGACAAAACAACTGGCCAAATTGTCTTCAGCTTGTGTTGCAAAAGTGTGACCTGAAACCTGGTCAGTCAGGTATCAGGAATTTCTCTTTCAATGGGTCAGATCAACTTGAGATAGTATGGCATAAGAACTGGTCAAATTAGCAAGTTTAGAATTTTCACAGAAGGCAGCAACTATAGCTGTAAGACATACGTGTACACGAACTTGATTTCAGCCAATTCTTCTGCACACATAACTCAAAGCATTCACCAACCCTGAGCCAAACATGGACTGCTTTTACCTTGTTGGGGATAGCAGGAGTGAGGACACATGGAAAGCCTTCAGTGGGAGAATCTACAACATCACTAAAACCCTGCACCACCTCCTCAGACCTCCTGAAACAGAGGCAGAAGAGAAAAAAAAAAGAAAGAAAAAGTTAATTCTTAAGAGAATTCAAGATGTCAGCGCTTGCCTGCAGTGTCTCCTTTGCCTTCTGCTTACTATTCCTCTCCCCAGGCCATTTCTTGCCCATAAGGAAGCTGTCATTTCCTGGGAGAATCCCTGAGGTGGCTGAACTCACCACTTGCCACTTGCAAACATCCTGTATCTAACAGCAAAAATTTTCTGGCTTCTGACTGCTCTGTCTCTGCTCACATAAAATATTTTCCTCACAACTGTCATGGAAGTGCTGAATGATTTTTCTTTGCCAAGCTCCTCTTCCATCATGGATTTGGAGCAGAATTAAGACATGTCTCACGAGAAGCTTTGTAATCAGATTTCAAAACAGAACCATATTAGAGAGGATGAAAGTAGTTCTGAACCATCACTGAAAACAGCACCAAAAGGACAGCTCCAGCTGCCTCAGCCTGGGTATTAATCTCAAAGACAGGAGCATAACAGAACTAGAACAGAACAGATAACACCTCACAGAGATGCAGGCACAGTTTTGTGTTACCACTGCTGGTACAGCCACCATGGAGATCAGGTGAGCTTTTGTCTGCACATCTGCTATGGAAAATATATTACTACTATGGTCCCTGCTGGAGTAGCAGTATGCACAAACAGCAGCAGGACTTTATTTGATTTCACAGAAGATAAAATAAAAAGCAACACACACACTACACGTAGTCTAGAAGACATATATAGCATTGTCCACGGCACTACAGACTGTCTCAATGCCACCTCTCCTACTGTTACTTTATAAACATTCCACACCTCTCACAGCTTTAACTTGCAGTCACAACTGGGGTTAAGTCATGGTGAAGGACACATAGGTGGGGCTGGGAACTAAGCACAGATTTACAGGAGACAGGACTCAACTACTTTGTAATGAAATCATGAATATGATTGTCAGATGGTTACAAAAGGGTTTGGGTTGGAAGCCACCTTAAAGATCACCTAGTCCCAACCCCTTTGCCAGATGTCACCTACTACATCAGATTGCTCAGGGCCCCATCCAACCTGGCCTTGAATACTTCCAAGGATAGGCCATCCACAGCTTCTCTGGGCAACCTGTTCCAGAGCCTCGCCATCATCTGAGTAAAGAATTTCCTCTTAACATGTAATATAAATCTCCTCTCTTTTGGTTTAAAACCATTCCCCATTGTCCTGTCACTACCTGCCCCGTAAAAAGTGACTCTCCTTTTTTCATAAGCCCCTTCTAAGTACTAGAAGGCTTCAATAAGGTCTCCCTCCGCTGGTCATTCTTTCCTACGTGCTGAACAACCCCGGCTCTCTCAGCCTGCATTTGCAGGAGAGGATCTCCAGTCCTCGGAACATCTTTGTAGCCTCCTCTAGACCTACTCTAGCAGGTTCATGTCTCACTTGTGCTGGGGACCCCAGAGCTGGGTGCAGGACTCCACATGGGGTCTCACAAGAGCAGACTAGAGAGGGAAAATCACCTCTCTCAATCTGCTGGCCACTCCTCTCATGATGCAACCCAGCACGTTTGGCTTTCTGGGCTGTAAGCACACACTGCAGGCTCATGTCCAGCTTTTCCTCTCCCAGAACCCCCAAGTCCTTCTCCACAGGGCTGTTCTCAATGAGTTCATCTCCCAGTCTGTGCCCATGCCTGGGACTGCCCCAAACCAGGTGCAGCACATTGCACTTGGACTTGTTGAACTTCACAACATTCTTATGGGACTACCATTCGCCCAGCCTGTCCAGGTCTCTCTGGATAGTCCCTTCTTCTCTTGTGTCAACCACACCCCTCAGCTCTGTGTCATCTGCAAACCTGCCGAGGGTGCACTCAGCCCCACTGTCTATGTCATTGATAAAGATACTAAAGATCACCAGCCCCAAGACAGAGCCTGAGACACTTGCCACTGGCCATACAATCATCATACAATACATATAGTAATCCTAAAAGGCAATCAAGAATTGCTGTCCTGCAGCTATTAGATGCATGACTGCTGCTGCTTTCATGCTAAAAGAGTGGTCATGCAGACCCTTGCTTTGATAGCAGTGGCTACGTTCCCTCTTGTATGGAAGTACAACATATTTCTGTAATATTGAAACTACTCTGTCACAAGCTCCAGGAATCATAATGTTCACCAGTTCTCTGACCATTCACAGTTCATTTTAGTGGCCCAATGGCATAATGTAACTTGCATATAGGCTCATCAACACCAAGGAGTACAATGCTTCCATCCCACAATTTTCTCCTGAAATTCAAATGAGAGAAATCTGTATAATGCATCTAGAAATTAATGCCATAACATGTCTGGGAGGAAAGACGTAGGAGTTAGTCTTGACAACCTCAAATAAATATTGAAATAGTTTGATGGCAAATGTATTTTAAATTAATATTAATACTGTACTAATACATGCTGTATTTATCATCTTATTCGTTTACTTGAAGAATGTTTGGGATGAGCAAAATTTCTGTCCAAGCTGTACACTGAAACATTTTCACAGCCTCTTAAATATCTGAAGTTTCTGTTCTGTGAGCCCCAAAAAGGCAAGAGCTTAATTTGATAAATTCTCATTTTCAGAAAGTGTAACAATAGAACCTTTTGTGCAACTGGATGTCCTGGGGCCTTGGTGCTTCCTAGTGTTTTCTTTGGCATGTCACTGAGGTGAATGCTGAATCAATCAGAGTTAAATACACACCTACATCATGGAAATTTGGCAGCTCCTACATGAAGTCAGTGTGGCCAGTCCTGCCCCTGTCCTCTCACCATAAATTCACCTCAACACTTTGCACTGACTGGAAAACTTTGGGCAGAAACTGTTTATCACCATTGAATCCTAATGCAGTTCTATTGCCCAAATGAGTCCAGTAGATGCCAAAATCATCAGTCTTACTGTATATTTAGAGATGTTCACAATTCTGTAATTATCCCAAACTAGGAATACACCATGGGCCTTTGAAAATCCAAGTGAATGCCTTAGATTTTACATTATCTTTTATAAAATTCACAAAAATTTGAGGCTATTATAATTATTGCTTTAAAGTCCACATTCAATTTCTGGAACTTTGAACTTCTGGAATGAAAAGCACTAGAATGTATTATAAAAAGAGAACATACTTTTTTTCAAATTGGAACTTCAAATTCTTCAACCACAGAAAAGAAGATCATCATCCTTCTGAAAAAGGAAAGCAATTCTGCAGATTCGGAGAGGAATATCTATGTGCAAATGTATACTTGCTAAAGCTTTATTCTTAGGAAATGGCAATAAGGGGAAGCATAGGGCCTAGGAAATGCTGAAGGCTAAATTCAGCTTTTTCTAGTGACAGTAACCAGTGCATTAATTTCAAGCAGGCAGTCAAACTAAATGTAGGTACTGCTGATCCACTGATAAATTCCACTCTCAATTCTGAAACAAGAAGAACCTTTGAAGGTCTCTAAGCCACTACAACTCTGCTCATGCCTTGTATTCCTGTCTGGCAGCATCCTCTGCTATTTCCATCATGGGATCTCTCTACACAGCTTTCAAAATCATTGCTATCTGCTGCAGCTGAGCCAGTTCAATAACCAAGTCAATCCAAGTACTTGCTCTAGGAAAAACACAAATTGGACAGAACTTCATACATCATTTCATAAATATTCCAGAGAAAATGGGGATTTGTTGCACTCTAAAAGGCAAGTGCCCAAAATCCTTGGATAACTGTTTTTCTGAAAGTTCACAGGGAAGCAGGTGTATAGTTGTTGTAAATACTTCTGCTAATCTGGAAGCCTTCCAGTAGGAGAAACACCACAGCACGATTTGCAGCTATCTATGGAACAGTCAGTACAGTATAATAACTGGTGTCCCAGCCTGATAAGAGTTTCTTGCAGGGAGACACTAATATGTTTTTTAAATCCCTCATTAGAAGGGACGGGCAATTCAGAAGAACTTAAGGTAATGTGAGACAAGAACAGGCCTGAAATGCTCATAAGGAAAATTCTGGGCAACCACTTCTCCTGAGCAGCAGCTTCTGCTCTTTCACTCCCTTGTTTCTGCCTTAGAGAGATGCATTTGCTTTACCAAATACAATTGTCAGCTATTCGGTGGAGACAGCTGAAAACATGACACGAATAGTCCTGCTCAGAACACCTGTACAGCTTTGAAATTTGCTTACATATAGATTCCTAGAGCTCAAGAGAAGGAATTACTGAAGCAGAACTAGGAAAAGGAAGCAGCCACTACAGATGAGAGGTGTTTTGCTCTCAGCTGGTCACAAACTTTCTGCCCACAGACTCTAACTTCCAACAAGGAACCTCTCTCCCACCCGCACTCCCCTCTGGCTGATGGGCAGCTCCCGGGGAGGCCACCGCTCCCACTCGTGGGCAGCCCATGCTCAGGACTTCGTGCACCCACAGAGAGGCGGGCAGGGTACCGGGAGGGCCCGGAGAACCCCGCCAGCTCTCCTTGCGGGGCAGGAGAAAGGAGAACTCCAGGGGAAAATTAATCTTGCCATCCAACCCGCACTCCCACCTCCTGAGAAGTCCCATTAGGAGAGGTCCCCCGCTCCCAGGACGGCAGGAGAAAGCCCGCTGAGCCTCTCTCTGTGCCTTCAGGGAGAGGGGCTCCCTGGGCCGCCTCTCTGGGCCGCAGAGGGGCCGGAAGGGACGGAGTGGGGGAGCGAGGGCCGGGCCCACAGCCAGACCTGGACCTGCCGGGCTGGGCACGGCCATCGCCTTCCCCCTCCCCGGTTCTCCGCCCTTCCAGCCAACCCGCGGGGCTCTTACTGCTGCTCCAGCACTTTGATCCCAAAGCCGGCAGCCGCTGCCCTGCCCCGTCCCCGGGCTTCCCGGGAAAGGCAGGGCCCCAGGCCCCGCGGCCGCCGGCACCGGTCCCGGTGGCGGTACCTACCCTCCGCTGGCTCCGGCAGGGGAGCCGTGCTCCCGGGAAAACATGCTGGACTGCTGCGCTGAGTCAGCTCCCGGGTTCCCTCCTCGGGAGTCTGCTCTTCCACGGCCTCGCCATGAAGAAGGGCACAGGCTCCCTCTCGGCCCCCTGCGAAGCCGCGGCTCCCGCCCCCACCCCTCCTCTTCCTCTCGGGCCGGGATTCACCGGATAGACAGGGAAGGGACCCGCACGGCAGCGGCCCCGGAGAGGACAGAGAGGAGAACGAGGAGGGATGGAGGACGAGGAGAAAGGGGGGATGGGGTGATGGTTTCTGCCCCTCCTCCGTTGTGGCAGAGCGGTTCCCCCTGGAGCCCCCCGTTGTGGGAGCCCATGGATGGAGCACAGCGTGCTGGGGACGGCCGAGCCGGGGACGCTGCTCTCCCGGTTGTCCGTGAGGGTAACACAAGCACAGCGTTAGACAGGGACAGCAGACGGGTTTCACTTACTCAGTTCTGCTGTAGAACAAGCTCGCGTCTCCGGGCTCTCAGTATCCAGTGAGGAAAGTGAGCATCAAAGCAGTTCTCCACAAATTCCCATTCGTTTAAAGAGAAAGCTAGAAAGATACTAAATCCACTAAATCCAAATCTTTGTCATTTGGACCTGACATACATCAAGTACCACAGAGATTTGGCTCTGCACTCCTTATGAAATAGCTCATTGATGCAATGTGTAAACTAGGGAAGCTCAAATTTTCAGGGGTCACAGACGCCTTAACCACATGTATTTCCATTCACTCATCAACAGATTGTCATTCCTGATAAAAAACTGAGCATGAAAACATGGTCTGGTATAGCAAGAATATGCATATACCTGTGTTTAAATGAGAACACAGAGTTCTTCTGGGCACGTATTTTTTTCCTGTGCTTCTCAGTTTCATTCCACAGAATGATGTCATGTTTTCTCTTTACATCGAGATCCATAAAAGCAGCAGCTACAACTTTATGCCAAGTGTCAGCCTCACACCGGGTTTATTCTAACTAATGAAGGGGACATCAGGAAACACAGAACAAGAGACAGAATTTGCCAGAGAGCTGGGAAAAGATGTAAAGGGAGAGTGCAAACAGTATGCAGACAGAAAATACAAGCTAGCGGGTAGAGATGGGCAAAAAAGAAAAATGCAGAGAGCAAGGAGTTACATCAAACTTTTGGGGAGGAATGCACCATTTTCATCCTAATGCTTCCTATAAATTCTACTCTTGAAAGACCTGGATAGAAATTATTATGGTGACTTCAAGGGTCTCTGGATGAGCAAAAAGACTGCAAGGAGGAAGGAATCAAGATAGGTGACAACTTTGAATGGACAAAGAAAGGGTCCACTTGCTGGTTTTAGTAACTTGCATGAAGCCCAGGTGACTCATTTCCTCCTGTCTACCTCCTGTAATTCCCCAGAAGATCTGATGCTGGAGAATGAGCCGATTCATACATCCTCACTCCAACTCAAATGCCTCCCAAATGGGCCCAGGGCGCTGAATAAAGCAGCTGCTCTCTGCACATCTTACTCATTCACCTGAATCTCTGAGTAGAGATGTGACTGGACCAAGGCAAAGAGCCAAGCTTGCCATTTCTGTTGCATCTAGGAAGGAGGAAGAGATTATTTTTTGCTGTTATAGAGGGCTGTCAGCAGTAACTACTGCCTTCCCCCATCTCAGGGTCATTAGCAGCAGCACTATTGAGCCTGGCCATGGTGAAAGCAAAGCATACAGAGAGGCTCAGGTCTTTCTGCCACTCTTGTTTTTCGGCAGCTTGCCACTACGGACAAGAGCCAACTTTGTTCACATACAAAACCACACCGAGCTCAGCTTTCATTTAACTGTCTCACAGTTTTACCTAACCTTCTGTGCAACTCCAGTTGTCTACAAAGTCCTCAACATGCATAAGCAAAAGAGCAAATCCTAATTACTGTTCTAATTAGCCTCCTTTAGCAATAGCAATATGAATAAATCACATGTAAGCAAATCACAGGATGGCTTTCTGTTCCTAAACGTACAATCAAGCTAACAATTCTTACTATTTACCCTGCTGATGCAAAAAAATTACCTATTATAAGCCTTCAGTTATAGTAAGTAGATTCAGCTCCCATTGATATTTGAATTCTTATATGACTAATTCAGTGTACTTACAGCCTCAGATTTTAATCCCTGTATGTGTCCATATTTGCATGGATCATTATGCATTTTATAGTTACTGTGTGCTTTAGATAAGTTTTTGTTCTTTCAGGTATCCTTGTAGTCATGTTAATATATGTATTACAGTCCTTGGTGTCTATACCTTTTGCTATGTATTTTCCCAGTTTTTGTTAGCAGATTTTTTCCATGTGTTTCATTTCATTAGCATTTCATCTTGCTCACATTGGAAAAGTCTGTATTAGCTGTAACACAGAAACTGATCCCTGCAATTCTGTTAATTGAGTCATTGTAAGAACATCAGCAGCTCCACGGAAGCTGCGCAGTACCACATAAACACAGCAGTATATTCTTCAAGGGTAAACTCTTCAGGGCAAAACCTGTATTGTTTTTTTAAATTTTACTTCAATATTACACAAACTCATAGCTGCATTCACAGACAGAAACACACATGTTTTCATGTCAGCTGTTTCCACAGATCTATGCATGCAGCTTCTAAATATAGCACTGGGTGTGCACAGACATCACCTCCCGCAGTGCACTTGCTCCTCATTTTATGTCCAGACTGACATAATCAGGGTGGGATTCCTTTGAGTCTGGACAGACCCTCTCTCATGCCCCTCCATCCCTTTAGTTTGTTGCATTTCCTACACAGACATCTGCTCTCCCCACCTCCACTCTCCCTTTCTTCTCTGCAACTGCTTCACTACACAATGCAGAATAGCACAATGTCTTTTAAAAAGCACATACACTTTCCCTGATGAGGCTGAAACTGCCCCAAACTCTATCCATTACACAACGCCACGCAAGCAGCAGAGAAGATCTGGATCAACCCTCCCCCACCTATCTTTGCTCCCATTCCTTCTAGATGCAAAATATTTTTAATTGGCATTGCAAGCAAGATGAGAATAAAAGCATCTAAGCTGTTCATCCCCTACCTGAGCAAGGATCTCTCATCCCCAGCTGGTGAGCAGATGGAGACAGGGAACCCAGCTGCTCTCCTTTCCTTGCACTATCAATTATTCACGTAGGTTGCAGTGTCCTCCCTCTCCCTCCCTCCCTTTCTCTTCCGCTGCCCCCACCTGCAGCTGAATGGAGATCGAGCAGGTCGGTGCTGTCACACTTGAAACTAGAGATCATTGTCGATTGAACAGCCAGCCTGTGGAGCAGCTGTGCTCTTAAACAGAGAAGATTTGCCCTGGCAGGAGGGGACAGTCTGGCAGGTCCAGAGATGGAAGACAGGCAGCTCTATACATCCACATCCTGCTCTCTGCACTTCTAATCCCATACCTGCAGGGATGACCTTTAAAGATGAAAGACGGTTTTTGGTGTTTGTTTGGTTTGGTTTTTTTTGGGGGGGGGGGTTTACCACAAAAAAGCACATTTTTCTAGTCCTCTCAATTATAATGACAGTTATTTGGTGACAGTGAACTGGGTCATGCGAATTCATGTGTATAGATCAGAGTAGGAAGGGAAAGTAGAAGACTGGAAAAATCTGAAACATGATTACGTAGTACTGATTTAGTTCCATAGCAAAGGCACTGGGAGAGGATAACTTAAGGGGACAGGATGACATGGTACCTTCTGTAAATGCTTTTGGTAATCATGAGTGATGAAACTCACCTGTGGGTTGGAATGGTTCTCCAGTCACAATTTTTGTAGATAATTACAGGATTCTTACGTGGTACTAGTCTTCGGCAAAGGTAAAATGAGTTCTGGCAGACCTAGGTCAAGGTGTTTAAAGGATTTTGTCTTTGTAGAGGGCTACTACCCCCAACTGGATGAGTGTTCTAGGTCTGCCTCACAGCAAAATTAGGTTGAAATCCCAGGACAAATTAACTGCTCAGTTTTGCACTGAGCTGTGGCAGACTCAGCACAGACACAAATAAAAAACCCCACCATATTAGAGTGATCAAACAGTAGGTCGTCATGGCTTTTCTGCCCTATTACCTTTTCCCATCTTTTGAAAAAAGCGTTTGCAGGAATTTTCCCAGAAGTAGCGAAGTTTCCTGAAATTACATTAAAAATAAAATGCCTAATAGAAAAGGTTGGTATTGCAACTACAATTATGAATAAAAACTCCTGAAAACCAGCAACTCTTTGTAAGAGGACACTGTGATTGTTTTAAATTGTCTTGTTTCCAAAATTTACAGATCAAGCTTTGTCAAGCATTTCTCCACAATTCTGCAGGCTAGACATGTTTTATTTTAAATAAAGAAGAAGTCATCACCTTTTTGTTTTCATGTGAGCATTGGAACCACCAAGTTCTATAGAGGGAACAACAACAAATTTCCTAAAGGTTTGTTTTGTGCAGTTGTTCCAGGTACAAGAACCCTAATTGAGTCTGCTGGAGCACTTATAAGACCCTTCTCTTGTGCTGGATCTTTGATGAGGTTCACTTTGAAACCTTTCCATCCTTTGGATCTTTTTTCTTGGTTGACCTTTTAAATTAAATTTAAAGGAATCTCTTCTCTGAGATAACAGAGGAAAAAGTCTCTTTGAGATAATTATCAAAGGGATAATTTTCAAGTTATCAGAACATAATTTTAAGAAAATTATCAAATCAACAAATTATCTTTGAGACCTTGATACCCTAATTTTGGTAGAAGATAACTATTCCGGAGGTTACATAGGGATAATGGTATACAGGCACAGACAGGCTGTCTAAAGTAAGTTTTATTTCCAGAAAAGTAGACTAAACAAGACATGGTAAAACTCAATAAAAGTAAGAAAATCAGCATTGTAAATATTGGAAAAGCAGTCATTTTTGGCTTTTCAGTAATAGCAAACATCAATACCTATGAATCTACCTACAGATATAGGAGCATAGATTTATGCTTTTTTTAATTAATATTAGAGTCATACTGGACTAATTGTATGACTATTTTGGTATCTTACAATTTAGTATTATTTGTATTATATACTATATACAATTTATATAGTACATACAATTTAGTGTTATTAGTGTTATATACTAAAAATTAGTATTATTCATAACCTAATCAATACAGTTATAACATCCTGCCATTTATACAAGTCTTTAAATCACCCTTAGATTATAAACTGACTGGGTCTTCCCATGTGTCTGTAAAGATGGTAGAAGAAATTGTTTCCATATAAATACGAACATTTCCTATTTCCTTGCCTCCTTTATCTGAATATGTCACAATGCATTACTGATATTGGTTTCCGTTATTACCACTGCTCCACATAAGGATAAACTGTCACAGAGATACTTACTCTCGCTATCACCCAGGGCCACAAAAAGGAAACAGAGCTCTGAGTCCACCAGTAGAGTTGTATAAACAACTTGAGATGCCTCCATACCATGTCGACACAGGAGAGTTGCACTCAGATCAGCCAGTGGGTCCAGGTGACACCCTGAATGTCAGTGCTGGTGCAATGAAGGGGACTGGAACAAGTGGCCAGTGGTGGAAAAGGGATATGGTAGGACTCCTTTGCAAGCAACTGAATTTTAAACTGGCCCATGACAGTGCACCATCAATCTCCCAGCAGGGCCCTTAGATAACTCAGTTTACTTTCAAGCTTTGAGCAAAGTTGCCTGCTAGTAAAACTTAATTATATGGGAACTATTTATTAATTTATCTGTCAGGACTGTATGAACTGGGGGATTGGGGGGATTTTGACAGTATAACTTTAGATATTTGACAACAGGGAAAATTCATTAGGAAGGAAATCACATGAGATTGCTTGCTAATTTCAGAGATGACTGGAATGGCCACAATTCAGAAAAGATGAAGCAGCTCCTCCACAGAAGTGACATCTAGGTTCATCACTATAGGCACAGCAAAAGGACAAGTGACAACATTCAGGTTGCACCAAGGAAAATTTCAGCTATCTTCAAGGAAAAAATTGTTCTTCCTATGAGGGTGATTCAGTACTGAAAAGTGCCTAGAGAGACTGAGTAACATCATTCTTGGAGATCTTCAGAAGCTATATATACAAGGACCTTCTAGCTTTGAAGTTTGAAGTAGTTGACCTAAATGAGACCTTTTCATACTAATTTATTCTATGGTTTTATTTGCTGCATGTTAGAAAATCCATGGCATGAAATGTTCAAAAGCTCAAAGTTCATCATTTCAGCGTAATATGTAAGAGCTTCAAGTTCTGAGTGAATCAGATCATAACCAAGTCGAAATTCTTCACTGATGGCTTCCACCCAGAAATCAAGTTCTGTAATCATTCAGCAGGTAAAAATTTTCCTGGCATATGTGAAAGTACTTGGAAAATCAGAGTTTATATCATCCAGCAAGTCTTGCCCTGGACGTATATCACAGGGGCTCAACAAGAGGACCAATCAGGGAGATGGAAAACACCAGATGTGAGGACAGTTTTATCAAAGGAAGGGCCTCTAATTAAAGACCATATTTGGCAAACAGTACTGCATTATCTATATAATAATCATTCTTAAGAGAAAAGACTTCGTTTGTAGGTTTTACTGCACCATTAATTCATAATGGGCTTTAACTAAACATTTTAACAAAGGAGAACTCCCTACGCTCTCAGCATAATCTTTCAAAAGCAGTAATATATGAATATACAAAGCCAGTTCACATCCGAGAATTACATGTGAAAGCAAGGCAGAGAAGTGAAAGAAATGCCAGAGTCAGGCTAAAACAGATGGATGGACAGCAGAGAGGCAAGGTCATTACACTAAGGAAAGGCTGAAGAGCACAAGGGTGGAGATATGGGCCTTCCCTAGGTTGAATCAACAAGTTTAACAATTTGCAGTAATGAAATTACATTCAGACAAGCAGAATAATAACTGCTTAATCCAAACAAAAGGACAGGAAGCACAGGCAAAGATTTTTTTTGTGACATTGGCTGCTAGAAAGATGTATGGGATGAGAAGGAAGGGAGGTCAGAACTGGATGCAGTGCAAATGAGGACAACAGAGGAACACGTGGATGAAAAGGCAATCGGACAATTTGCAGAATTAGGGATAAAGGTGCTCACAATTTCCTTCTGTCCAGATAATCTGGACCAGCTGGGATTATTCCCCACAAACATCTCCTGCAACTCTGAAGAGCGCAGAAGGGGTTAAAGCAGCCTGCAGCACAAAGGGTGGCGGGAGCGGCCCCGGCCAGACCAGGTGGAGCTGCAGAATCCCTGCGGATGGGACAGCCGGGCCTCGTCCTCTGGGAAATGAGAACGCTGCGGCGGCCCCTTTAATAACGGGAGCCCGTGCTGATTAGTGTGGACGGCACGATCCACTGCGGAGCGGGAGAGGGAGAAGGGAGCGGGAGCGGGAGAAGGGAGCGGGAGCGGGAGCGGGAGCGGGAGCGGGGCGCCCTCCCGGCCAGGGGCTGCCGTGCCCGGAGCGCGTTAGGGACGCGCAACAGGGCTCAGAGCCCCGGGGCATCCGTACAGGCGGGGGCGTCATGGCAATTTCTTAGACGTGCCAACACCTGAAATACCGTGAAATTATCTGTTTCAGTCAAACATTTTCACTTCAGTGAAACATTTCTTTTTTTTCTTTTTCTTCTTTTTTTTTCTTTTTCTTTTTTCTTTTTTTCTTTTTCTTTTCTTTTTTCTTTTTTCTTTCTTTTTTCCTTTTTCTTTTATTTTTTCTTTTTTCTTTTTCCCTTTTTCTTCTTTTTTCTTTTTCTTTTTTCTTTTCTTTTTTCCTTTTCTCTTTCTTTTTCTTCTTTTTCTTTTTTCTTTTTTCTTTTTTCTTTCTTTTTTTGCTTTTTCTTTTTTCTTTTTTCTTTTTTTTTTCTTTTTCTTTTTCTTTTTCTTTTATTTATTTTTCTTTTTTTTTCTTTTCATTGAAGGAGGATGTGAGCTAGCTCAGGAAAATCTTGGCCCTGTTTCCAAGGCACAAAATAAGAGTCAGTCCCCATTCTAAAAGAGTATGTTCTCTGAGACAACTGCAGTGAACGAAAGGATTTGGTTAAAGTCACAGCTGAAGGCTTTGTAGTAACTGGAATTTGATCTGAGATTACCTGCACCAGAAGTCAGTGCCAGTTACTGGAACAGTCTCTTTGTTTTCCTCTTCCTTCCCACCTGTGATACACCACCTTTCTCCAGTCAGGGCAAGAGAAGGACATTGTTACTTACAGGAACCAGGACAGTAAACATACAACATAAAGACTGTTCACAATTAATTACTCAATAGAAATTCATTGGAAAGCACCTAGCAATTATTTCACATCAACAGGCCACTTGGAAAGTGGTAAGGGTGTTTATGCAGAGCATTAGGAGACAAAATAATGGATCATTTATTTGTTAATCAATAAGGACATACAGAGAATAAGCAGGGTTTGGTAGTGTAAGCATGACAACAGCAGAGAACAGCTGATACTTGCTTGGACAAATACTTGGCATATATAAAAACTTAAAAATAATCACTTCATTACATTTGGTAAGAAGGTGCCTGCCACTTAGGAACCATACACAAACCCTAAATATCTAGAAAATCTATTAATGAAGAATGTGGGGAACATTTTGCTTCTGTGAATGGCTAAATATATGTCCTAATGTGTTTGCACATTACACACTACATACAGTTTTACGTGGTGTGTGTAGGCTGTGCATTACACATAGTAATACAGGCACACATACATTTATCAAATACATTTATTCTGTGTATCAGACATGCAGTAAAAATGGAATCTATGGCTTCAAGTTTACTTGTTACAGAGAAGTGCCCCATAAACATTTTGGAGTACTATCAAACAATATGTCTCACAAAATAGTGTTTCCACATCAAACTTAAATGACAAAAAAAATTACTGTAGTTGGTTAAGCACCTCAGTGGCCTGGACAGCACTAAAAGGACAAGCAACACTGGAAAATCAGCCTACATAGAGTACTTTGGTTAGTAAGAATCCAGTATAACTCCCAGACTGCAGGGAGCTGAACTGCCACAGTAAAAGAAAAAATTCTTTTCAATTGCAGTGAAATTGGCTCACTTATTTCCCTGTGGTAGGATGATGTGGGGAGAGAATCAAAAGGATAAGAATAAGAAAACACGTGGGTTAAGATAAAGACAGTTAATAGGTAAAGAAGAGTCTGCATACGCAAGCAAAGCAAACCAAGGAATCATTCAGCACTTTCCATGGACAAGCAGGTGTTCAGCCATTCCCAGGACAGCAGGGCTCCATCATGTGTCATGGTTACTTTGAAGAAAATTAACTCTACCACAGCCAAAACCAGCATAGCATGGGATAAAAAGCATCCAGGCATCCTCGGGAAGCAAGTGCTCTTAAATAAATTGTAGACCTGAAATAAAGAATGCCAGCAATGCTTTGGTGACATAAAAATGGGAACAGGGAGAATCCAGCAATCTTTTAACAACAAGTAGAGCTGCACTAACTAAAATGTAATGAAAGAAGGGCAAAATGTTTACTTCCTTCTCAAAGAATATTACGAATTGATAAATGTATTTGTATAACTGATGTAAATCTATTTGCGGAATGAAAGGTAGAGCTATAATCAATCATGGGACTCTACCAAAAGGAGAGAAGTTAGATTTGTTAGGCAGTAAATATTTACATTCTATTAGTGCTCAACTAACCAGCCCAGCTGGCTTGGTGTGAATGCTATGGAGATAACTCAGATGGGTCAACAGTTAAACCAGAGAGTTTAGGATCAGCAACAATAACTCTCTCATCCTGAAGAGTTTTGCATAGGCATGCAAAATGTGGGGAATGACCTAACCACAGCCCTGTTATTTATAATACCAGTATCTCATCTATGACCCCAAAACAGTAATTCCTTTTTCCTTTAACCCATTCAAGAGCATACATCCAGTATTAATCTGGAAAATGTCAGGTTTGATTTTTTTCACCATTTTGTGTGTGTCCTTCCACTGTACCACTTCCATTGTATCTAACTAATCTACCACAAAAACCTCCCACTATGGCAATTTCTAGCCAAAATTTCTCCATTCAGAGAGCCACAATTCACAAGAAGCCTTGATTTTGTCTATTTTTTGTTTGGAAACATGTTTACAGCCAAATTCCACACTGTTTGTTTGACCCATCAGTTTCAACACAACTCGTAAGAAAAAATAATCAGCTTCCAAATTAACAAAATATAAGATAGGAGCATAAAAATAACCTCTGAAACAAGCCTTTGCATGGAAATGAACATATCTCTGCCTTCTCCAACCCCGTAATGAAGTGTGTTGACATGGTAGATACTGTATTACCAGTTTCATGTACTTGAGGTTCAGCATTTTAGAAATTGGGAGAGAGGCTTAACAACGTTCACCATAGATGGGCTGCATGCCATGGAACAACACTTCAGGGCAGGATTGCAAGAGGAAAGCAGCAAGCAGAAACAAGACATGCAGAAAGCTGTAGTCCTCAATACAAGCGAACAACTGTCAGGGATTTTGCATAAATAAAATTCATCTGGCCTTTACAGTGCTCATAGGAAACTGAAAATCAGTTCATCTCCATACAGTCCTCATTCTGCCCTGACCCCTACTTTTCAAATATCATTTAGAAACAGCGGGTGAACATAATATTGCCAAAGAAGCAGAGGAGTCAGCTCTCATCATGGAAGCCCTTTATCTTTTCTTCATATGGCCAAATGTTCATGCCATAACAGTGCATGAAGTACAAATTTAGGAAGTCTTGGTGATGGTCAAAATTGTTGCTGAGCAGCTTCATAAGCAGAAGAATCTGGCTAAAAGAGCATCACCACGTATGAGAGACATGGAAACTTCATCAATAATAATGGGACCCAGGGACTTTGTCAATATCAATGGATGTCATGCAGGTGTAGACTGGAAACTTGTGAGAGCTCTGGGTGTCTCATACTGCCATGCATTCAGGTGTGAGAAGTAAAGGGTCATATAATGGTGATTCTGACAAAAGACTATTCTCTCCTTTTTCAATCAAGCAAGGCAATATTTGGAGGAAGCAGGGAGCAACAGAGGAGGCAGTGGACAAGAATATATACCTCATCAATACTTCCAATATAGTCAAAGAAATCTCTTCAGCCAAGACTATGACCTCTCATGCCCCAATGAGAGCTTTTCAAATAGCTAACACCTTCTCATGAATCACTCTAACATCTTTCATCATCTGCAAGGGATTTCATAGAACAGTTCTATGAATCAGAGGTTGCCAATAGCCAGTAAACTTAACAACTCTTCTCAAGAAACAGATGCACTATCACAAGGATCATCTCCAGCATCAAATATTACTTCACTTCAACACATAAATGTCCACAAACTATGACCACTCTATGCTAAAATTCTCCCTTCAATGGCAATCTTCTCATTTTCACAGAAAGACCCTTTACAACCAGTCAACGCTTTCTCATGAAACAGGTACAATGTGGAACAAGCAAACTTGCACAATCATCACGATTAATAAATTCTCAAAGCCATCAGTTCAACCAGATATACAGTTAATTTCACATATTGAGTGTCCTGGTTTTTTGTTGCCTACAGTTAGCAAGAAAGCTATCTCTCAGCAGCAGAAGCCCTGATAATGCAGAATTCCCCTTCAGAAACAATAGGAGTAGCAGTATCAGTACTGCTGCTGCCTCAGGAGAAAGAAGAAGGTAGTGTATTGCTTTCACAGTGCTTATTTACAGGGAGCAGGCTGGACTGGCAGTGATGTGGTGTGGTGCTTTTATGAGACTGTCTCTTCAGCTGATGGCTGACCTTGGAAATAATCATTTGCCCCCACAGGAACAAACATCTGAAACATTGTCATAATGACATTCTAGACTGTACCAGAATGACAATGCAGATGCCGTACAAACTGCAACACTACAAGGCATGAGAATGACACATACCAGAAATGCATTATGATGTGCTCTTGCTAAGTGTCCATTAGGAATGCAAATCCATGCCAGAACTGGACATAACCTGTCTTTATCAGTAAATAAACTGATAGCCCAGACTGAGGAACCATGCCAAGATAAAAACTACGTTCTTTTCAGCTCATGTGACTATTTGCTTTCATAAAATAACATATTTGCTCTTTCACTGACCGCTGTGAGTGCCTATTTGCAGGGATGTAAGTGAAATATAACACCCATTTTTCCTGAGGCAGAAAAAGGAGCCAGATTGAGTTTCCTCATTTTGCCTTTATGGCACATTGCTGGAGCAAAAACTGGTGGTAAAACTAGGCTGAAACAGTGTTGCTTTTGAATGGAGAATATCTAATGAAGGGAAAAAAAAGGATCCCAGTTACTGATCTAGTTGTCACGCAAAATGCATCTTTACCAAAATAGATTTTACTCATTTTTCTTTTCTTTTCTTTCTTAGAGCTTCTTTTCATACTAAGTTATCTCTCTCTGGTGTTCCATAACTAAATTATTCTGTGGCTTTGTCACACTTGTTTTATACTATGAGCACCTTAGGCTGAGAACAGGCATCAAGGAGCATATGAGATGCCGTGCTTCACTTGCTACAAAGCACAGCACTCAGAGAGGGACCAGCACCAATAACAGCAGTGTCCTCTTCCTCTCCAGAGCACATCTCATCTATAAAACAGTTAAGTGATTTCTCTGTCTGGCAACACTTTCCCCATTTTCCCACATGCTATTTACTGAAAGAATTTTAAGAAAGTGCAATGTTATACAATAGGAATGTAGAAGCACCTTATGGAGACACACTGTGGGTCCCACCAGTGACAGGAAACGATGCCAGATTCCTGCTCAGGAATCTACATTCTGCAACAGGCACTTAAACCTCTTTCTCATCTTCTCACGTCTACTACGTTTTAGTCCACCGTGAGTTGCACAGTTGCTGAATTCCAGCACAAGTGGGCTGTATTTTACTGTTGGGTGGTGATTCGCAAATATTTCAGGTGTGGTTCCCTAGCAAAACTATCTAGTTGAAAGGAAAAGGGCATCCCCCTTTCTTCAACACAGAAATTAGGTCCTTTCTCCTCTCCTGTGGCCATATTGGCACTTCCTGCATGTTTCTGTGACTGTCAGTGTATTAACACAAGAGAAAATAGCATTTTTTTCCCTTTTACTTGTTTATGCCCTGTTAGCCATTCAGAACATGTCAGGGAGGGCTCCAGTGTATAACAGGTTTGGCAACATAAGCAGCAAGAATATGTCGCTAGGAACAGGGAGGAAGATAAGGAACAGAAACTGTGGCAATTACACATTAACTTTTCTCACTGCATCTCATGTCCTTTGGCTGAAAAGTTTCCTATTTTGGAATGGTGACATTACATCTGGAAAAAAGAAATGTTCCATAGTAAAGCTGCTTAGCATACACAGGTCTGATTTTCTCTTCTTTCCAGAGACACCTAGTACAGTCTAGAATGACAGCAAATTATCTTCCCGTGTTCTTTTAACTATTCTCAATTGAGTCTTTAGTTTCATCTTACAACTGTTTCTTTCTGCTCATTTGCTCTTTCCACACTATGGAAATTTCCACAGTATTCCACGTGATTCTTTCACCATATTCTGGCAGTAGGATCTTAACAGCCCTCCTTCTTCACATTTAGTCACGGCTGTCTCCTCCTCTGTCTAATCCACATTAAGAGCTCTAAGTTAGCAAAAGAGGAGAGGTCACTGTAGTGTCCCATTTAGTAGCATTTCAGTCATCAGGGTGGATTCCTTCAGAGAAGGGCATACTGCCAATTTACATCCCACATACAGTAACATCTAAGCACAAGTACTGCAGTGTGCAGAGATTCTACATAAGTGAAGAAAGTCTTCCAGCTAAAAGTAAATAATTTAGATCAAGATGGGCTCTATCATTAGACTAAATCAGCTGCAGAAAGTTATACCAATGCTAATAAAACCTCGCAAATAAGTGCTTGCTCAAAGGAGAACTCAGAATAAAAAGATGAGGAAGTTTCTAGCCTTCACTTTTTTATTTCCCCCAGACAAAAAGCAAACCATGATGTATGTGAATTTAGAAGTCTGTAAGAGGATATAAAACCTCTCATATCATCTTGGTAAATGCTTTCTGTTTTTCTGTTCCTCTCCTGGCAGGAAAAGGAGGTGCAACTTTGTTAATTTTAAATACTTAGGAACTTTAGATGTGCAAACAGCTCTGAAAACACTTCACATCTTGAATGTCACTCCCCACTTTCAGAAAAGAGAAATCGTTAGTTCTGCACAACATAACAAGTGTCACTGAGTCAATCTCTGTACATTTATGCTCTTCAGGCATCCTTCAGACAGTGGAGGAATTAATAATAGCAGTAGAACCTCTTTGTGTAATATCAATCCTTCTGTGACCATATCTCAGTCCTTATCTACAGAGAAAAGCCACTGCAGGTAGAAGACAGCTGTGCCAGAAAAAACCCACCCCACAGTGAACACACATAAAACGTCCAACCATTGTCCTGTAAGAACTGGAATAAGCTGGAAGGAAACAGAGATCACCAGTTCCCAAGAAATGTATGACCATTAAGCTCTGGTAGGTCAGAGGCAAATAGTTTTCCCAAAGTTACACACATATTTTGAATATCCAAGCATAAGTGTTCTGCTTTCCTTGGGGTTTTGCTTTCTCCTGCCTAAAACATTATACTGACCAGAAACATCAACCAGAGCTCATGACTGCCCCATGATCTCTAGATAAAATGAAGTGATGCAATTTGCTTAGTCACAAAAGTGACTTTGCAATACCTGGGGGACAAAAGGAGAGGTAGACAAGACTGGAAAAGGTGATTCAGTGACACTTTGTCCCCTGTACTTGCTCAGGTTCTCAGAAATTGCTTCAGGATGAGGTTATGGGGAAGAATAGATTTAGCGATTATGGTCAGATTAATCATGCCGTGGTGTGCACGTCACAAGCCCTTGGGAATAAAGTAAGCTTCTCTGCATACCAAGCTGATAACTGAGCTTACTGTAGGTACTAAGTTAATTAGTAGCAGTCAGGGCAGAAGGTTGAGTAGATAGTGAGATGAAACAGGGGAAAGGTGAAATGCTTCCTAGAGGCTGACAACGAGATACGGGAAGAAACAATGAAAGAATTATTAAAAGAAGGAAATTCACAGTCCTAACTAAAGAAGTATACTGTTAAATGAAGGTTCCCACAGTATGACCCAACAACAGAGAACAGAAAGTTTTCTGTAAAAAAGAAAAAATTCCCTACTGCACATGAAAGGGAGACAGTTTAGCATGGCAGGATAAATGTCCTTGTTTACTCTCCCAGTCTTCAACACCTTGTTTAACAAACCCTGCAGAGTGATATCTCTCAGACCTTTTTCAAGCCCTACTGCATTTTCTGTGCCTTTTAATCACCAAAAACTTCTTGATGCAGCTGTGTGATCGATTTTTCTTTGTTATGGATCCCAGTGACAGTCTGAATCAGACTGTAGAGAGAACCAAAAAAGCAGACAGATAAAAATTTCAGAAGTCCTTCAGAAATGCTAAAAGGCCTCATGTGGAAGCACTTTTCTGCCAGATAACATATTGCAAAGGTTAATTTATAGAAATTCATCCTGCTTTGTAACCTTAGACTCACAAAGCAGTATGTATCACATTCATAAACTTGTTCAACTAATGCACTCATTATGCATCAATAGCTGCATCATAAAGTGTTGCTGTTTTATGCATGCTTGTAAATGACTAAAAACAATTGCTCAAGATTCAGCACAGTCATCCACAAACAGCATAGGTAAAATCTACAGGAGTCACTGAACTCTGAACTTCAACAGAAATAAACTGATGCAATCAATATAAGCAACAATGGATTCAACACAGACCTACCATTTCTAGCCTTTTTCATCCCAATATTTCATAACTATGTCCAAGACTATTTTTAAAAATGGTGCACCAATCAAAACTACTATACAGATTTTCAGCAAAACCAACATCTCTCTATCTATCCACAAATCAAATACAGCATTTCCAATCACAGAAGTAGTTCTCCAGCAAATAATGAAGAATTTTTTCACCTTTCTGACTTTCTACTAACTTAGCAAAAAGATCTAGCCCCAAAGTAGTGCCTACTCCCCATGGGAGAATGTGCAGATAAGTAAAGTGCCTCAGCACAGGCGTAGTACCTTCTGTAGGAACTTACATGGGGGATTCAGCAATGATCAAATTGTTGAGACTTTTGGACAGTAGTCTTTGTACATACCAGAGCTGGGAGTTGTCTAAGTCATCAGGCTGAGCTGGTAATCCATGATATATCTAACAGGCTTTGCTGAGAAAAAAAAGGGTCTTAGATTCTTTCTACACCTTTTTGTGGGGCTTACTCCATCAAAGAAGGAAGAATTTCCTTCTGGTCCAATGGTTTGGGCCAAGTCAATCAAATGACAGCCACTACAGCCCTGGAAATTATTCCCACGCTTCCTTCTTCTCCACAACTCTGGCTATGCATTCCTATTGCTTCCCTTTAATGGGGAACTGATGGTTAGATGATACTTTAGGGACTAGATTAAGCCCACTAAATTCACTTTGGAAAAATGCAAATACTTTCCCATTTGGATGGCTGGGCTGGTTCAGTAAAAGATCACCTGAGCACTGAATCACTGCAAGAAGATAGGAGGAAATTGAGAACAGGCAAGAGGATAATTTTAATTATCTCCTCAAATCAGTAGGATGTAAATCTTCTATCTCTGAGGAACAGTTCTAAAAACCACCAGCTACACTGGTTAGAAAGTAGTTGCTGCTTGTATTGACACATGCAAATTCCACCATGGGTCAGTCATGATGACTGTGTACAGAGGCTGTCAATACAGTTTTCTCAAACCTTCCTTAGCAGTTAAATGACATACTACACACCAGAATCTTGACTTTCTCCCCTTTATGTGAGTGTAAGTCTGCCATATTCAAAATATTTCTCTTGAAAGCAAAGAATGGATAACAATCAAAGCTAAAGCTCCTTTATCTGTGAGCAGCCAGAAAGGCAATTATAAGGAGAAAAATATGCAAAACACAGAAACATTGACAAGTCTAGGCTGGAAGGGTAGATGATCTGGTCCAACCTCTTACTGGAAGCTAGGCCCTGAACTCAGCTGTATCTCGAATATTTCCAGCCAAGAGGATTCCTCCATTTCTCTGGGCAAGTAATAGTATTTTGCTGGTTTCACATTAAAGACTGTTTTTCTTATATCTAGAGGCAATTCTCTTTTTCCTGTTGCCTCTTATCCTGTCACCATGTACACTCATTAAAACTCCCTCCCTTCTCTCTGTAACTACCTACTACTATTGGTAAACTGTGAGTGGACACTCACCACCTGCCCAAGCCTTCTCTTGGCCATACAAATCCAGCCTCTTAAGCCACCAAAGTTCTCCAACCCTCAAGGGATTCACCAGACCATATCCAATTTTCAGACCACATCCAAACTGGGGGGACCAAAACTGTACACAATATTTCATGTGTGTCCTAACAACTGCTGCTCAGAAAAATCCCACCCCTTGATCTGTTCACTACCCTCTCACTGATGCAGTCCAGGACACAGCTTTCCTTCATTGCTTCAAGGGCACACTGCTGACTCCTGTTGAGTTTCTTTTTCATCACATCCCCCAAGTTTACTTTAGCAGAGCTGCATCCCAGTCAGTCTGACCCCAGCCTGTACTGCTGCTCGGGATTATTCCATTCCTGCAGGACTTTACATTTATCTTTGTTGAATCTCATGCAATTCTTGTTGGCCTAAACTTCAAACTAAGTACTATTAATAAGCATTTAGCACTAGGGCATCTTCCTGTTACAGACCACCCTGAGATGCATGCTGCTCCTGGAGATAATTCATCCTATAGTGTTCAAGAACTTACAGTGAGTTAAGCACTGATAAGTTCTTCTATAGGCATTTAAGAGAAATCTCTGAATCAGCAGCCCTTACCCTTATGGAAGATTCCAACTTCCCAGGCATCACCTGGAAATAACAAATTGCTTGGATGAGCAGATCCAGGAAATGCCTGAAGTTTGTAGGAGATAACTTAGTATCACAGATACTCAGTGAGACAATTATGAGAGATGCCCTCCTAGACTTGCTATGTGTGAATACAGAAGGACTTGTGGGGGTGTTGGTGCAACTTCACCCGAGGCAGCAGTTCTGGGCCCCACTATTTCAGTGGGGTGGGAAAGTCTTTGAATGTGTGCAGAGGAGGGAAACAAAGCTGGTGAAGGGGCTGGAAGGTGTGTCCTGGAAGGAGCAGCTGAGGGCTCTGGGAAGAAGGGAGGCTGAGAAATGACCATCTTGCTCTCTGCAGCTCCCTGAGGAGGGGAAGGGGAGAGCGAAGTTCTGATCCCTTTTCCCAGGGATCCAGTGATAGAACAAGTGGAGATGGTTCAAAGCTGTGTCAGGGGACATTAGGAAGCACTTCTTTATCTAGAGGGTGGTCAGACACTGGAACAGGCTTCCTGGAGAGGTGGTCAATACCCCAAGACTGCCAGTATTTAAGAGGCATTTGGACAATGCCCTTAATAACATGCTTTAGCTTTTGGTCAGCCCTGAAGCAGGTAGGGAGTTGGAGAAGGTGTAAGTCCCTTCCAACCTATTCTATTCTATTCTATTCTATTCTATTCTATTCTATTCTATTCTATTCTATTCTATTCTATTCTATTCTATTCTATTCTATTCTATTCTATTCTATTCTATTCCATTCCATTCCATTCCATTCCATTCCATTCCATTCCATTCCATTCCATTCCAGTTTTCAGAGACACACTAAAGGTTCAGATAACAGAAGTAATTCAGTACCTAATTCAGTTCTGTGGCTTATCATTACCTCTCATTCCATTCCCAGATATATCACAGAGTAAAAATGTTTCTAACTCAGCTCTCTGTGAAATAATAACCTCTTGCCCCCTTTTTTCCCCTTTTGTTTGTAAAATCAAGGAGGGCATAAAACATTTGACAAACAAGACTTGATCAGGACAAATGTATAAATTTACATTTTACAGAAGTCATAAATAGATTTATATGTGGGCCACGTGATGTGGGCTGGGCAGGCAGTTGTTCCTGCTTAGTGAGGCAGAGATCAAGATTCCTTTGCTACGTGGGGAAAACCCCAGAATTTTCAGGGCAGTTTCTCTCACTGAAGTGAAGCAGACCGAAGAGACGACACAGGTAAGCACTCCCCCACTGCACTACTCCACCCTCCTTCCTAATGAGCTTCCTGCTTTTGTGGGACAGACCGAGAAGAGCTGCAGAAGAGTAGAAGGTGCGTGATCGTCTAGAAACTGCTTTGGATTCACAACCTGGAAAACAGAGATTCTACTTTCCCACACAAAACTTGTACAATGGGATCTTCCCATCCGTTGGTATCTTCCCATCTTTACTAGTTTCCGACTTTTATTTTCAAAAGAAATCCTCATAGTTTCCCTACCAAAAAACTCAAAAGGAGGAAGGGAGAGTTTTAACTGGTGTTCTATCCTCGGGTCAGAACGGGAAGCAGCAGTGCACATTTTTCCTTGTGATGAAGAGAGACGTTAAAACATGACTGCTTGTACCTGCCAAAACCTCTTTCTGGTAAGTAGATGCTAAAAAAAATTTGTTTCTTTTGCCTATATGCATTTAACTATTTTTGCTGTAATAAGGGGAGAGCACACAATGTAACATGGAGCTATATAAAACTCTTTATTTGTTTGGAAATTAATATTCATAAAAAATATGCCCATTGTGTGATGCTTTTTTCCTTCAAATAGGTCTTCACCAAAACAGTGGGATGGAGGTTAGTATAATGTGGCAAGACAGCTCCTAAATTATGGCATTCTTGAATGCCACAGATCCCTGGTATTCATTCCATATTGAGTGCACACAGAGACAACTGCTGTCTCTTTCACAGAAATGGGGTTGGGAATGGAGGACAGGAAAGGTTCTCATGTCTGAAAACAGGGCAAAAACAAAAAAGCACATCAACATAGAAAGAACTGAGAATAAAGGCAAATAAACACCTACATTTTACAAAAACATACATACCCTAGCTACATCCAGAACCTAAAGTTACATTAACTGCTCTAGTGCTACCCTGAAGTAAGATGTTCATTTTACCAGGGCAGACAGGCCTATTAAATAAAGCTGATTTTCTTCCGGATTTGAATGAGTATTTGAATGCTGACTATGCAAGGCACAAATGTTCTAGAATTAACCCTTATAGTTATTCCATGTCTTGCTTTTGCAGTAACCTCATTCTACATGCCTGTTAAGCCAGAGCTTTTTAGATATGTCTGGTAATAAGTGCCGATGGTATCTTCATGCGTTTTATGTTTTGCAACTGTGTCCAAATATTCCAACTATTCAATATGAACGCACACAGGAAATTCTAATATGTTTACATTGGTGTGCACAGATTTCCAGGCTTATGATGTACATGCATGTACTCGAGTGTGTATTATTTTACTGCGGTCACAATAATTAGAAATGTGTTTATATACTCATGTTTCATGTTGAAAAAACTGTTCCATCTTCCACAGATGTCTGTCCCTTTAAGTGCCCATCTGTTCTCAACTGCCTGCTACCAACATCCCTTCTGCCATGTTGCTAGAGACACGCTGGAAGAACATCCGCCAAACCTTGCTGCTTCTGTTCACTGCTGCTCTTCTCATTGGGGTCACCATGCTGGCCATCTCCTCTAACATCAACCCAGTAGGCTATTTCTTCCTCGGGGTAGGGGGAGTGTGCCTGGTTGGCTATTTGCTGAGTGTGTTTGTCGAGTGTTACCTGAGGAATCAACACCGGCATGACGCAAACGAAGTACCTCCAAACAGGCAGAGCCAAGCAGGGTAAGCAGCAACCTGGTTACTCCTCTTTAACTCTCACCTCACTCCTGGCCATTTTAAACACTCTTTTGCTGCCTTTCCCCCGAGGCACCAAACGCAGACTCCATTCTCAAAGACAAAAGTTCTTTTTGGATCTTTTTCCCTCATTATTGACATGGAGGTTGCAAAGTCAATGCCACACATGTCCTGTACCTTTGTAATATATATTTTCTTCCCCTGGGGAACTGATCCACTAAAACTTGCCAATGTTAAACTGATCCAGGCCCATTTCATTTTTCTTTGAGTAATCGAGGCTTGCCAAACAATGAGTCAGACAAGGAAAAAAGAAAAAATGTTGAAGCAATACCAAATCTTATTTGGGTTTAGCTGTATAAAGCTTATCTCTAGAGCAACCGTTTCTTGGCAAACTTTAAGAGAAACTTGTAACTGGGTGTGTCTCCACTCTTAAAATTTCTACTTGACACTAATAAAACCCCTGATTTTTAGAGACTTGGAATACTACCACCTCTTTTTGGCTTCATGCTCATTTGCAGGTTCTCAGCATGACCTAATGTAACCCCAGTTTTCCCACTGTCATTGAAGAGGTTAACGTTATTTGCTTCCTTGTATAATCCAGATAATCATTATCCGCGCGCATAAATGACTTGCTGTTCCCAAATAAAATGTTTATTTTTAGAAAGACTATACAAAAAAAAGAAATCTATATCGGGCCCTGCTAGTTTGGGGGCATACTTGAAGAAAGCTAGTATCCTTTCATTTAAAAATACGACCTGAAAAGAAAAATGTCTCCAAAGTAACATTTTTTTCTTTGCAGATAGTTCTTTTAAACATGGAATAATTAGTCCTTGTTTAAACTAAATGAAAGTACTTAATTTTCTCCACTTCTTAAAAATGGATGGACATTGAGCTAATATATAAAAAAAAAATAGGTCCTGCTTTATTCCATGAGATAACTAGTAGTTAGCAATCCTCAGTGATAAATTTTAACTGTAGGAGGACACCAGGTTAAGCCTAGGACACTGAACTGAACAGTGTGGGTAGCTTCACTCACTCTGGGGAATGTGGGAAAATGGTCAGATGAGCTATTTTCTATTCCAGTAAGAAAGACATTCAATTGGCTGGAGAGGTGAGCTCATCCAGGGGCCAAATATCCTACACAGCAATACCACATGAGATACCCTGTCTCAGTCCCATTTGTTGCTTGTAGCATGGTCCCTACAGTCCATGATCTGTACCACAAACGTAAACTATGCAGTAAAATAACGAGTGTATCTGGCCTTGCTCTCTGGCACAGAGTGAATGCTGCCTATGAAGCACCCACCTACGAGGAGGTGATGACCATGTCAGCTCCAGCAATATGGACAATTACATCCAACCCAGGCTCCTTGCCCTCACCGCTGAGCGAGCCTCCCCCATACAACGTCGTTATTGAATCCTCTGCCCAACAAGAGATGATGGTGGAGGCTCTCTGGGGGCCAGTGCCACCAGACACAGTGCACACCTCTGTGACAGACACGGGATCCAGGACACAGCTGCAGCTGGTGCTGCCCCCAAGACTGCAGCGGTTTGTTTCGGACATCCATGAGGAGAAAGATGTTGAAGAAAGGTTTGAACCACTGGAGCCACTCACTCCACCACCTGCTTATGAGACTGCCATCAGTGATGAAGTCTTTGAAGATGCTCACCAGCCCTCTGCATTAGGACTGATTTCACCCTCCATGAATACAGAACCAAACCCTCACCCCGATACGGGAGGCTCCTAGAGGGATGGTAAAATGGCTGATAATGTTTTGCCTAAACATTTGTCTCACCATTCTTTGAACCAGAATTGAACTACAGCCACAGCTTCTGATGTTACTAGAATCTTTTTGCACAAAATAGAAATCAATGCAATACCACACTGCTTTGTCTTGGCAGATACATAAAACCACTGTGAGGAAAGTTGTGTTATGTATGGCAACGTTCTCAAACTGGAGATACACCTTTATGGGAGAGGAGAAGTAAATCCTGAGAAGACAAAAGGTTGCCAAAAGACCTCTGAATAAGAACTGTAGGCTGCAGCCTGAAGAATCTGCCTGGGAAAGGGAAAGAATAGAAACAACGCTAAGCACGTTCTGCCTGTGCATTGCAAACAGCAATATTACTGAGTGCTGTGTGCTCATCAGCCACCCTGAAACTCCTGCAGGGAGAACAAGCCTGCACTCCCCATGTTGCTGTTTTGCAGCAACACAAATTTATGGTCTAAGCTGTTTGTTACCATCCCTCTGCCACACCTGCTCCACATCCTGAACTGTGCCACATGGGAGTGTGACTGAGGGGAGAGTGGCTGCATCTGGAAGCTGGTACCACCTGATACCTGTCACTTAGGGTTGAAAAGCTGATAGTATGCATTAAATTACTTCTGTTGTTCACAAAGTTCTCATCCCACACAGCCAATGGTGGACAAGAGGGAGATAAGTTTTCTCCCTGCAAGAGAGGCCAGTTATGGGATACACACACATGTAAGCATACTCTGCTCGGACTTCATGGCTCTACTACAGGGTGTATGTCTGCTGTATTACAGATGTACTCTAACAGATGGCCTGAGACACTTTATTGTCATCATGCACAGAAAGGCCAAAGCTGCTCCAGTTCTCTGTGGGCTCTGGAAAAGTCCAGTCTGTCTCCCATGGCAGCGGAGCACCTGAGGACAACAGTCCCAAGGCACATTTGGCCTTCATCATGATGGTTCTAGGCTGCAGGCAGGTTCTAGCTCTCACTGATCAGTGATGCTGTGCCTTTTTAAATGGGTGAGCTAAACTGATTGGCTCTGCAGTGTCAAAGTGGTCTGCAGTATGCAAAGAGATGCATTTGCATCTGGTGAATGTCCAAATTAAAAAATAAAAATGGTGGTCTGAATCTCCTGTGAAGGAGAGCAGCAATCATCACAGCCTTTAATCACCACATCTTTAATTCATATGAGGAACCATCAAACCATAGGCTAGAAGCAAATAAATTATTTCTTATTATTTGATTCTTTATAGTTCAAAGCAGAAAAAAAAAACTTTTATGTTGTTTATAAATAAACATGAGTGCTTTAAAAATTCCTGGTGGCAATGTTAGTTTTTCCTCCCAAAAGAAACACTCCAAAAAGCCATGCTTTTGCTTGCATTCTGCTTATTTGATAATCTTGGCTTAGAAAAGAGGAGTTCTATTTCTGAATCACTTTATTATCATTACTGATACTGATGATTAGGAGAGACAAACTTGCTGATCAAGGCAACGTGATTTCTTTAATGTCAATCACTACTTGCATTTCCCTCCTGTATCTGCTAACAGAAAAGAAAAAAATCTCACCAAAAGGTGTCACAGGTATGTGACACAGGCATAGAAACTCTGAGTCTTAAACTGGGCAACTCAGGACTTGCCTGAGTGCACTGAATTGCCAAGAGTGAGGAAGAAATTCAGGTGACCATCACAGACTAAAAACTAGCCAAAACAAAGACCAAAAATGTCACCAGTTATGATCAGTACAATTTTGTCTTTAACATTTGTAAAGGTTGTCAAGCCTTTGGACGTTTGTTAAGCTTTAGCAGACAGAATTCCTGTGCACAGGGACATAGGAAAACTGTGTGCTAAAGAATAATGTGCAGAAGCCATCTGACGCTTCACGTGACCTTTTTTGTAAGTTGTAAGAGGAGCAGGTGTGGGAGCTGGGGTTGTTTAGCCCGGAGAAGGCTCAGGTGAGACCTTACTGCTCTCTACAACCACCTGAAAGGAGATTGTAGCCAGGTGGGGTTTGGTCTCTTCTCCCAGGCAACCTGAGACACGACCAGAGGAATTGGCCTCAAGCTGTGCCATGGGAGGTCAGGCTGGCATCAGGAGGAATTTCTTCTCAGGAGGGTTGTCGAGCATTGCAATGGGCTGCTCAGAGGCAGTGGAGTCACCATCCCCAGAGTTGTTTAAGGAAAGGCTGGATGTGGCACTCAGTGCCATGGTCTAGTTGCCATGGTGGCGTCCGGTCAAAGGTTGGATTTGGTGATCTTAGAGGTCTTTTCCAACTGATTTTGTGATTCTGTAATGAGAGCTGTGAATTCGCATTCGCTTGGATGCCCACTTGATTTTCCCTTTGTATTTCTCTGCACATCCCGTGCGCTCCATTTCTCCCTCCCTCTTAATTACAGCGAAAGCCGCAGCCCCCAGCCCCGCTACTCCTCCCCACAAGTCCGGCCCGGCCGCGCCCGCGCAGGAAGAGGCGGGAAAGCGCGCCCGCGGCGGTCACGTGACGCCGTTTGAATCGCGGGGGCCGCCGGGAAAAGGCGGGACGGGGGCTCCTTTCCGCCCGCCGCGAAAAGGCGGGACGGGCTCCGGGACGGGCTCCTTTCCGCCCGCCCCGCCCGTCGTCAGGCGGCGGCCGCGGCCCGCGGGGTCCCGCCGCTTCCTCCCGGGCCCGGAGTCGGGCGGGAATACGGGTGGCTCCTCGGCGCGGCGCTCGGCCCTGCTGTCGCCGCTCCTCCCAGGATGCTGGCGGCGTGCGGCATGCAGCGGTGCCATCAGGAAGCGCTCAAGAAGAACCGGGTGATGCTGGCCAAGCAGCTGGTGTTGAATGTGCTGGTGGAGCACATGGTAGAGAAAGATATCATCACCACGGAGATGGTGGAAATGATACAGGTACGCGGGTTGTCGCCTGCGCCGAGAGCTTTGTCTCTGGCTGAGTTCGGTGTCGTTCCTTACAGTGGCAGCATGGAAAAAACTCACCTGTTACCTCCTCGTTTCAGTGTGATTGCGCTCAGAGGACCTGCAGGGGTTTGGTTGCAGCGTGCAGGAGAACTGCAAGGTGCTTTTGTAGCAAGAAAAAGTCCATTTCCTCTAAGAGTCCCTCTATTCTGGTGTGCAGTTGCAGCAGGCTGTACTTAGTGGATCGGGTGGTAGCTTACAGTCCTTTATTGTAATTTTGTGCGTATCTTTTTTTCTTCTTCATGTAGAAGCAGGAATAATACGTATTTCCAAAACAATACTGTTAAAAAAAGTAAACTATTGTATTATATACTAGTTTGTTGTGGCACCCTCCATAGAAAGAATTTGTGTTTCGTATATATTTTTGTAAATTGCATGAAGCACCTTGCAAGGTTCAAGGCTCACTGTCAAATAAATGCTGTTTGTTTTCAGGCTCGTGTTACTTTCCCTGTGCAGTGCATACCATAGAGAGAAGTCATTGGAAATAGTTTGGGATTTCTTCCAGAGGGATGGTAGTGCACAGAACACTGTGCAGGATGGACATGCAGGTCTTCAGAGAAAGCAGACTGGAAAGGAAGTGGTTGAAGCTGCACATCAGGTGCATGTCAGGGCTCAAATAAGGAACTGATGGAGTTTTTACTCCCTCAAAGTTCATGGTCTCATAATAAAGAATGGGTGTTGAAAAATAGGATTATGAGCAATTTTTTGGGCATGAGTGTAGAAAGTTTAAACCTAAGACTGATAAGGTTTTGATAGCAGTGAAGAAATAACTTACTGATTAATTTTGAGTCATTGTTAAAGATTACGTGAATCCCTTTGCATACTTTGATGCAGTGTCAAAGATATTATTAGGTGCCTCATGGGGCCTGTCAAGGATATCAGTGCTGAACTGTGGGAACTGCAGGCACTCTCACCTGGAATAGCTCCAATCCGTAGTGGAAGAGAACAAAGACAGCATGAAACAGTGCAAGCCAGAGAATGAATCGAGGACTTCTCTGAGTTTGGGCTGGAGTAGTTAATTTCTTCATAGTAGCTGGTATAGGACTGTGTTTAGGATTTGTGCTGGAAACAGTGTCGTTAATGTAGAGGTGTTTTAGTTAGTGCTGAGCAGTGCTGATCCAGAGCCAAGGCCTTTTTGTTTCACCCCACCCCACCAGCAATGCTGGAGAAGCACAAGAAATTGGGAGGGGACACATCCCAGACAGCTGGACCCAAGGGATCTCCCATTCTGTTTGGTGTCATGGTCAGCATGTAAAGGTAGGGGAAGAAGAAAGAAGGGGAAACTGAGTGACACAGCATGGTGCTAATGATGCCAAGGTCTTGAGTTTGATCCCTGTATGGGATCAGAGTCGGACTCAGAGATCCTGGTGGGTTCCTTCCCACCCAGAATATTCTGTGAGTCTTAAGTGACCACTGTGAGTGATGGAGCCCCACTGTCCTTGGAATGCCTGGACACCTGCCTCCCAACAGGAAGTAGGAGATGAATTGGTTTTGCTTTGTGTGTGTAGCTTTTGCTTTACCTATTAAATCATCTTTATCTCAACTTTTCTCACTTTTATTCTTTGGATTCTCCCCACCATTCCACTTGGGGAGGAAATAACTGAGGCTCTGATGCTTACCAGCCCACAGGGCAATTGCTGAAGTGTGGATGGTGAGTAGGGATGGGTTTTTGATGGCCTGCAGTTTGTCACCTAAGGGGGAGCAGGGAGAATGGAAGAAAAGGGAAACAAATCCTCTCAAACTTAAGGTAATGCCAGAGAAAGTACTCTTTTTGGCAAGGTGCTGTTATAGTTAAAAAGTATTAAACTGAGAATGAAGGGAAGAAGCCTAAAGGAATCTTTCCCTCCAGATGTAATTGAGTAAAGGGGAAGCAACAATACTTGGTAATGGTTATTCAGTAAGGAGAAAGGTGTTATGATGGATAAGTCAGGTGAAGAGTAATATCTTAGTGGAAAAAATATGCCTAATACAATAAACACACCTAACTAAGAGCTTAAATGTGTATAAATAGCAGTAGCAGCCTGAACAGGAGAACTGAGTGACTTGAACTACTGTTGTAGGCTATTGATCTGGAAATTGCAACAAAAATAGAAATATGGCAGAGGTAGAAGTAAAGCTGGAACTGCAAAATATGCATTGCACTAGAAGGATAGAAATGAAGGGACTGGATAGTCCTGGGCATAACAGTGCTGTGGAAAAAAAGTAAAGTGCATTTATAAAAAAACACTGGAGTGGAAAACACTTTGTGTTACCTTTCATTTTCCTGTAGCAGGTCTGTGAATTTTTAATATTCTTCCTGTCTCTTTCAAATGTGAGCACACTCTTAGAAGTGCTGTTAAGTAGCCTGTTATTGAGAATGCATTTGTGACGCTGATCATCAGGTACCTTAATGGAAACAGGAGGAGCCAAATGCTATTGTCTGATGAAAGAAAATAGATTCTCCTGGATATTGTAACTGATTGGCTCTATTTATATATCCTCCTGCTCCTGCAATAAGTCAGGAAATCAAGATCTGAATAAATAGTTATGTTCTAAATCTTTCCTTAAAAACACAACAGCTACACCGGTCCTGTTGGCTTGATTTAAGCTAAACAAAAGAAGAAAATGGTTCTGGAAATAGAGCACTTAAATAAATTTCTGGAAAGAAAGTGAAATAAATCAAGGAGCTCAGGGAGATGAAGCATGACATTTTTTCCAGATGTGAGATGTCAAATCAGTAATGAAATTTTAACACAAGTAAGAAGAAGATGAGAGGGGAAGTGTGTTGCAGGAAAAGCCACTGAAGATAAAGGTGGTTGAACTGCATGAGGAGCTCACAAGGAATATGAAGAGTAAGTAGAGAGTTTATAGTGTACAACATTGGAGAAGAACCAGTAAATAGACGTTGCTTCCTTTGATGCCTGAAATGTGGGGAGATAGTAGGATCTGATAGTACTGAATTTAAATTGGGTGATTCAGAAAGATACTAAACCATGTGAGCTTTTTTCCACGGTATATACTTTCAGTAAAGAGTAAAGAAAAAAATTGTGTTCACTTTGTAGTGAAAATGATGTTGTAATTATTTAGGTGAAAACCCAGCAAAGGGGTTTTCAAACACAGGAGAAAAATCAAGGTGGAAATAAAGTGAGACAGTGGAAACAGCTGTTCTTAAGGCAAGCTCCAACATCTGCTTGCATAAATGCCTTCTTGTTGGAGCATCAGCTTCTTCCAGAGCTCTGGGATGGGTGTTTAAAATTGCAGATATAGTAACAAGAGCTTTCTTTCTTTTTAAACAAGTTGAATACTCTGTACTGTAATCAAAGACTGAGATTGTATAGATGCAGAGATTTAAATTGTTGGTGGCTAGACAATAGTGAAGGGATCACTGGTTTTGACAAGTGACATAAATTTGGTTAGGATGTTTGTCAATTATATATGCTTTTTCTACGGATTCTACAGGTGTATAATAAGACTAATACCGAATTTTGACAGAATTCAGAATTTATTTACAACTAGTTTCTGTTATGCAGATTATCAAACCCATCTGTGAGGAGAAGGAAATAAGGATGTATTGGGAAATAAAATGAAAGAAGTGTCTTACTAACTTCTAATGCTTCCTGAACATTATTTAGCATAACCTAAATGTGATGTTGAAGATGAAGTCATATCAGGAGGCACAGCCCTTTGAGTGTTTAAGGAAGTATTAAGGAAAAAGTCTACTAGAAGCTGACTTCTGTGCTTACAAAGGGCAGAGCATGAACATTATGGACATTTCTTAACTTTTCAATAAAACTAACATTCTGGTTCTTGAGGTCAGCTTGTGTTCTTTACTATCATTTACGGCTTAGTCACAGACTGTGAAAAAGGTGAATGACCTTTAGCTTGTCTCAAAATAGCTGCAGTTCTACTAGAAAGGAAGAAAAATTCATTAGCTACTTTAGAAATCAAGTCTCAATTTACTTATTAGTCACAATGAAATTCAGTGAGCTTACAGCACGATACAAATACACGGAGCTGGTTATTTTTGATGGACTAATGGAGCAGTGTTTCCAGGAGAAAGGTACCTTCATACTTTTGGGAAGACACAAGTAAGACATTATTATTGGTACTTCTAGTCAATAGTACTCTGAAAATTCAGGATCCTGTGGGAATAGGAAATGGTACTTACACTGTTAAGGGAAAGAGGTCATTTATGGAAGAAAGTGACTTGTTTCCTGTAGCAAATCAAGACCAACTTATAGAAAGAAGTTTGATAAATAAGGGAAAGGATAGACCACTGAGATCAAGGAGCACTGTTGATAAAAATAAATGCTCTTAGTTATGAATGAATAGGTCTGAAATTCTAAATAGGTTCATAAACATTGGATCAGCAAAGTTTTGCAGTATCTTCCCAAATAGTGTGTTGGGGCAAAAACCAAACTAATTTTGACACAGAGCTTGATAATTATGAATGAAACCAGATGATGTGATATCTTCTGTAGCAGAATATTTATTTACACATGTTCCTCAAGGCTTTTTTTTCCCCCTGATTTTCCTATGATTGCTGTATTGTTAGGCCTTAATTCTGTGTAACTCATCAGCTATTCCCAATTGTCCACCAAAAGGAGAGATCTTGGATCTAAGTGATAATTTAAAAAATAGGATGAATTCCAAATAAATAAAATTTATTTCTTATACCCAGTATTTTGGTATGTGATTTTTGGTGTGGTTTAGATTTCACAGAGAAGGGTATAAATGTGTAAATTATACATCTTGTTGGTAAATACCTGTTAATATTCTAGCAATTAGAACTTCTTGGTGCTGTGTCATTTTTTGTTGGTTACTTTTCCACATATACTAGTATATATTACTTCATTGATCTAAGTATTCGTCTGTGCATAGGAAATACCATTCTGGAATTGACTGCATATAATAATATAATACTTAAGGTTTTCTGGAGGATTTGACTACCTGCATGAGATCATAAACTATTGGATAGTAGTAGAAGCATGTTTTCAACTTTGTGTATTCAGTGAGGAGAAGTGGATACTATTCCAAGGGTAACTGGAAGTAAAATTTTAGAGAGAATACAGTGTATTACTGTGTGTGGTCACGTATGAATTGATGGCTTTTGTTTTCATGTACTCCCACTCTTGAGCAAATAGGAACAGAGGAATGTGAATGAAATCAACTAGGAAGAATATGATAATGGTTTTAACACAGCTAAGCATAGTGGTGGAATGTTTTTCTGAAACAATAAAAAAAAGTTATTCTCATGATTCACTGAAAGTTAATTATGTTGGGTGTTACTTGAATTTGGATTTATTTTTTTTTTCCTCTGGGTTCAGGCCAAGTCTGGGAGCTTTGACCGAAATGTGGAATTCCTCAATTTGTTACCCAAGAGAGGCCCTAATGCCTTCTCAGCCTTCTGTGAAGCCCTGCGAGAAACCCAACAGCAGCATCTGGAGGCACTGATCCTGAAGACAATGTCCAGCCTGAGCCATGAGATTGCAAGGGTACAACAGTTTTTAAAAAAATAAGATGGATGGCTTGCATTTCACGTTGGGTTTGGGCACAAAAGGAACTTTATCAAATGGGAAAAACTCAATTGTTTACGAAGGAAAGAATGGTTTTGTTGCAAGTTGAAACTTGTAGTAGCCTTAGTAAATCAGAGAGGAAGAAATTTGGGTAGAAGAGAATTTTCATAAAGAATCACAAGGTGGTAGAGGTTGGAAAGGGCCTCTGGAAGTCATCTCTTCCAACTTCCCTGCTCAGGTATTACCTTCAGTAGGCTTCTAGGGTCACATCCAGGCAGTTTCTGAATATCTGTCTGCAAGGCTGGAGACTGCAGCCTCTCTGGGCAACCTCCTGCAGTGCTCAGGCACCTCACAATCAAAAAGCGTTTCCTGATGTTTAAGGGGGAATCTCCTGTTTCAGTTTGTGCCCATGGCCTCTGGGTCTGTCACCAATGAAAAGAGCCTGACTCTGTCTTCTTTGTGCCCTCCTTTCAGGTATTCATACACATGGATAAATTCCCCTTGAGGAATGAGGGATCACCTCCCTTCATCGCTCCTCCTAATGCAGCCCAGGGTGCCACTTGCCTTTGTGCCAAGGGTCCATTGCTGGCTCCTGCTTGGCTTGGCAACACCAAGTCCTTTCCTGCTGAGCTGCTTCCCAGCTGGGTGGCCCCCAGGATAGATTGGTGCCTGGGAGTGATCCACCCCAGGCACAGGATTTTGCACTTCTTTTTGTTGAACCGTACAAGGTTCCTGCAGTGTTCTTGCATCCAATAAGTTCTTAATTGACTTGTATCAATAATCCAAAAATTACAAGTATTTTTTTTCTCTGAACTATTTTGGTTTACTATTCAGTGATTGTCTGAATAGACTCTTAAGGAAACAAATACTTTTGTTTCTTTCTTTTGTTAATTTTTTTCCACCTTTTCACTATGTGTAGTTAGTGTTGTACTAAAGGAAGAATTTTGCAAAGATTCCATGTTCTTAGTGCACTGACAAGGATGGAAACTCTTAGTAAACATATTTTATACAAAGGAAGGGAGAGCAAATACTTCTGAACAAATGTTCCCTTATTAAAATGTGAAATTTATCGGACTACCCTTTTAATTTTTTTGTTTTCAATTTTTCTTTACTATACAAGCAATGAAACCTTGACAGTAAACAAAAATAAATACGAATCACCAGGCAAATCAAGTTTTTGTTAAAACCAAGGAAGCTAAGATGACCCCAGTGTGAAGATTCTAAACAGAGGATTTGGGTAGAAGTGGAGATAAAGAAGGAGAGGTGTCTTGCATTGAAAGTGCTGCTGCTGTCTTGGCATGATGTTTCTTTTGGAAGTGGACCATAATATTATATTTCAGTCATTTTTATGTGTAAATATATGCATATATCTTTTCTTCCACGATACCTTCAGCTTTGTACTATAGAGTAGAAAATTAGCTATTTTATGCTACTCTTTTTCATGGATTTATTGATGTCTTGTAGCTTGAACACTGTCATGAGTCAGATCTTCCATACCCTGCCAGTGAGTCCTGTAATTCAAAGAGACCCCGTTGGCTTGGTGAGTTGGCTCCTGCCAATTTCTTAATACTGTCTTAATTCAAGTCTAGAAATAAGCTTGCCACTACTTTGCTCATCCCAGGAATACAAACTTGACAGTAACCTGTCTATTTTATGGTCAAAGAGGGTACTTTATAGCATATGGGAAGAGACAACCAATACATGTTTCTTGTTAGCTTAATTTATTCTTATGAGACACTTTGTTGCTTAGAACCATGCACGTCTATTAAACACTTGCTGGAATAAATCTCCTTGCTAATTTTTATGTTGCCTCTGGTAATGCCTAGAGTACTTTTTCCCTGACCACAGGTTTGCCTTTATGCTGGTTACTGGGAGCTCTCTTTGGTGTTAAAGAACAAGTGTCTAATTTTTTGGAAACTTTTTTATTTATGTGCAAGGGTTTTAGATTGGGTTGTTTTGATTTTTTAGAGCATATGTTCTTCCAACCGGGAGAGCCATGCCTCAAAAGGCTGAAAGAGGATTTCAGAAGAGATTGTGAATGTCATTAGCTCAGTTTCTTTGGTTCAGAGGAGTGAGAATTTGTCTGCAAATGGCAAATAGTTGATTATCATTCCCCTCCTCTGATGTTATCCAGAGGAAAGTGTTCAGAGGCAGATAAAAAGAGAAAAGGGTTTTCCACTATATGAAAGTTAAAATTGTCTTTTTTGATCACTTATGCATGTGTTCAGCATGGGAGGTCTTTTATGAAAGGAAAGAACTATTCTGTTTGAAATTTTTTAGCAACATTTTGTCAGCCAAACTCTGAAAGTAAGAACATACTGTACAAAACAGCAGAAAGCACAAGGATCTTAAATTAGATGAGAATTCTGTTTTCATATTCTGTAGACAAGGCCTTAAATAAGGCTAACCCACATACAGGCAAAAATAAAAGCTGTCAGTTAAACAAAATAAGTATACTGTTACGATACTTTTTTTCTCTTCTGTGTTTCATTTTGTGTCAGTAGTCCTTGATCAAACAAAATTTTTGGAGGTACAAAATATGTGTAAATAAATGTAGTTCAGAATTTGCAAGTTATTACCTTAATGCAGAGGCTATGTGTCTGAATTTTTTTTATTTTACTGATATATTTGGTTTTGCACAGAACCAATGGAACACTCCTTGGATAATGGAGATGGTCCTGCAGTTCCTCCAGTGAAGTATTGCAGTCCTGAATTTTATCGCAATCATCAGCACTTGGTAAGTTGTTGGCAAAGAAAGTCTTAGGATGTGAGAGATGCGTGAGATGTTTAGATCTATGAGCTGAACATGTGCCACTTCAAATTGAGTGGAAATGCTTCATTGGGATGCAGGTCAGGGTTGTGCTGTTTGTGTAACTGAAAGGGCCACCAGCCGTGCTCCATTTGATGTGGTTCTCATTTACAAGTGTCAAGACATCCTGAGAAGTTCTGTAACTAAACAAATCTCTGCCTCTGTTTTTTTTATCATGAAGAGCTTTGGGAAATGACTTCTCTGCTATTGCTCTCTGTGAGCTGTCAGTAGTATTGCCTCCAGTTTATTTGTCTGTGTCCTTGTCTTCTGGAAGATGACAAATGCTGTAAATGACTGTAAGATCGTAGAACTGTGTTTTCAGGTAGCAAGTTGGCTGTTTTAATTGCCAGCTGTACCCAATGGACTCTTTAGGTTTAAGAACCAGATCAGGATTGTGTGCTAGAATTCTGCCTGTGGGTAGAACAATCTGAATTTCTAATATTCTGCAGTGTTTGAAGTTATAGATGTAATCTAATTACTTTTTGTTGATTCTGTCTGTAAAGCATAGATTGTGATGGGGTGAGCTTAAGGAAAAATTCCTCTGTGTTGTGGGATAAACACTGCTTTAGGGTTATACAATGTCAGCGGCTCTGTGTGTAACAAAACAGTTGTTTGTGTGTTGGTTTTTGTTTGGGTTGAGTTTGGTTTTTTGAGGGGTTGTTGTGGAGTTTTTTGGAACTGTTTGTGGAGGTGATGATTAATAAGCAGTGCCAGTGTGAGCTTGACTAGGCTCCTTTTACATTTGTGCCTGGATACACCTTATTCAATATTCTTCTTTGGTATTAAATTTTACTTCCAATTTACAGGAGTGTTAGTAAGTGAATTACTATTGATTTGTTGTTGTTAGTGTGGTAGGAACAGAGAGGGAACTTAATCTGAAGATACCCTTCTTAAATTAGTTCTTACCCTGTTAACCTCTTTTGCCAGTTGCATAATTTTAAAAGTAAATGACTGACAGTCTCTTGCTGTTACAATTACACTCATTGCTATTTTACATCTCTGTCTGCTCCCAACAGCAATTAAGAAATGTTAGCTAAATTTTACGTAGTGTTGTCCTTTGATGGGAGTAACATAAATATATGGGGCCCTACTGAAGTGAGGAAAGGGGAAAATGTTAGCAATGTCTAATTCACTGCTTGAAATGGACAAGCTGTGTTTCTTTTAAAATGAGGAATAAGGCAAGCCAGTCTAAATTATTAATAATAGTATTGTAGCACTGTCAGTTGTGGAGGCTGGCAAGCGCAGGCATATCAAGTTGGCGTGGCATGATTGCTGTTCTATTCTAACACATCATGATTTCCTTGTGTATTCTAAATTTACCCGTTTTTAATCTTCCTCTCAGGCATACAAGCTGACATCAGAGCCCCGAGGCTTAGCACTGATCCTCAGCAATGTCCGTTTCAGCAGCGAGAGTGACCTGGAATATCGCGCAGGGGGAGACGTGGACTGTGCCTCCCTGGAGATGCTTTTCAAGCATCTTGGGTATCGAGTCACTGTTTTGTGTGATGAAACTGCACAGGTAAGGGGGTGATGCCAGTACTTCACAACTGGTGTGGATGAGAGTTTGTTTCATAATAGTCTCAAGAGGTTTTCTTTGGTATGTAGCTAAGCTTTGAAGATTTAAATTATTACTTAAGAATAGAGAATAAGGCTAAACATGATGTCTGCTCTCATACTGATCAACATGAAGAAAGCTTAGAAGGCTGAGTTCTTCCAATGGATAGTAGTATCACAAAGAACTACAAGAGGTACTACTCCAGTCTGACCCTAGTGCAAGGGCAAGAATTTTGAGACCACACATGGCATGTGTGTTAGAAGCGCAAATGAATAAAGTGTCCAGTTTGCTCTAGATAGACTTTTCCACTGTCCCACTCCTAAAAGTTAAACTTTGCAAATATTTGATGTAGCCTTTGCTATTGTGTTGTTTTCAAGTCCTTTCACTGATGAAGTCAATTGACATCCTATTTATCAGTCTTCCAGTATCCATGCAGTTCAGTTCCACTCTTTCGGTCTTCACTAAAAACATGTATGCACTCCACTTAGGAAAATTGCTTGTGTTCCATGACTAACTTAATCAAACTGCTCTCCCTAGGAGTGCAGTGGCTGTCTTTTCCAGAATAATTTGATCTTGGTCGTTTTAAATCCCTATGAATTCAAGTGATACAGGACCTGTTAAAGAGTGTTTTATTCAGGATCAGAACTTTTGCAGCATTGATACAGGATACTTGCGCCTGCCATGTTGTCAGAGCTCCTGAAGTTTTCTAGTTTCAATTTTGAGTTGACCACTAGTGTCTGAATGCTTGAAGTCACAGAGTATGTATCTGTTAAGTTGCTCCAATATCCAGCCAGATTCCAGTATCAGTGTAAAACCTCTGCAAAATATCACTTGGTTTCCTCTGCTGGCCTAAGTGATTCCTGCTTCACAGTGTTATACTTAGGACTGAATATTGTATAAAAGTACAAGAATATTTTGGCTTTTTTTTTTTTTTAAATAGAGCACATCTTTTTCATGTAAATTTGACATGTATAGGGGTTTTCTTTGTAACAGAAGGGCCATTTGTGTTCCTCCCAGAAAACTGATTCACTTTCCCTGTGGAAGTCTGGAAAACATTGAACTATTTTATTTTTTCCCTGTTCTAGGAGATGCAGAATGCATTGAAAAGATTCTCCAAGCTGCAAGATCATCGAGATGTAGATTCCTGCATTATAGCTCTGCTTTCCCATGGTGTGGAAGGAGGGGTTTATGGCAGTGATGGCAAACTACTAGAGGTATATTGCTGAGTCCTCAGCTCTTGTTGGTTATCTCTAGGAAAGTAACAATGTTAAAAATAAAAATTATGCAAGACAGGATTCACATTTTTTAAAATAGGAAAAACAAAGGCTGGAGGGAAGAAAAGGGCAGGGGGCTGTCTGTGAGAGGTCTGGAAAATTAAAAATGGCAAGTAGGAGAAATAATTTCTCTGTATAAATACTAGGTAGAATCTGTGATCCTGGGGAGAGGGTGGAAAAGGGATGTGTTTGTCACACACTGAGTTTACAGATAAAGGGAGGATACCAAGAGTAGTGAGGTAATAAGCAAAATACAGGGAAGCAAGGTGAGACTGGGTTTGGCTTACAGAAGGCTACAGTGAAGAAATTTCCTCTTTCTTCTCTCAGTTGCAGGAGGTTTTCCGGCTCTTTGATAATGCAAACTGCCCAAATCTCCAGAATAAGCCCAAAATGTTCTTTATTCAGGCCTGCCGGGGAGGTGAGTGCCCAAACACTAAAAGCTAAGTACTTGGCATGCCATTAAGGCTCATTTTGCACACATGCACACCCTCACCTTCAACTTGCTGTCAACTTTCCTCTTTGCTTCTCTCAGGTGTAAGTGGGACCCATATTCACCTCCCTCTGCCCTGCTGCTGCCACTGCATCTGTTGCTCTGTAAGTGTCTTTAGCTCTGCATGAGGTGTGTGCATTGACTTGCAGACCCCAGAGCACCTTAGTGACATAAAGCTCTGCCATATCCCACTCATTCCTTGAGGTTTCCTTGTGCTGTGCCTGCCCTAGGGGGTGTGGGGCACATGATGCACAAATAGCAGCAAAGCATGGAGCAGTACACTAGCACCAGAGCCTTGCTGAGGTCCTGTCTTTCTCTTGATCCTCCATGTGTTGTTTCTCTTGTGATTGTCTCTTGAGCTGTCAGAGTTGGTTCCAATTATTTTTGGGGTTTTGTCTGTTTTCAGCCTCAAATGAACTTTCCTTCCACCCTTTTCCACATACATACTGTTGTACAGAATTCTTTTCCTGATTCTTATAGACTTGTTCTTCTGTGCTTTCTGTACCTTTTTTTTTTAATTCTGCCGTTCCTTTTCCTTCCTTTTGTAACTAAACACATCTACCTACCTTTCAGATCTGATAATGACCAAATTTTTCCCTCAAGTATTTGGACTGTGAAATTGCAGATATTCCAAGCTCTGTCTTACAGTTTCTTTTTTTCATTGTGATAGAGGAGTTTTCCTAGTGTGTATGCTTTTTCCCCCACTTTTCCCTTGTTCCTCACAGTTGTCTCACTTCTTTCTCATTTTTAGCAAGCTTTACAGTTTGTCCTCTAGTCTCTACTCTTGTTTAATCCCAATGCAGGGAAAAGACTGAAGTCTACATGTAATATTTTGGTGATCAGAAAGATTTGGTCCTTTTAAGTGTTTGGGAATATTGTAACATGCATGTTTACAATATGAATTGAATCTGATTGCTTTCCTTATGTGAAGGAAGATTTAGATACTGTTGAACAAATGTGAATGTGCAGACTCAGGGTGGAAATAAATGTAATTAGCCTGAGTTTTCAGCTGACCTGATTAGGTAATTAAGTTTATTTGACTATAAAGTTACCATAATGAGTCTGTTAAGGCTAAGAAATCAAGCTTGGCCTTTATATTCCCAAAAAAGTTGCAATTAAGAAGAGTGGCAAAGCTTGCTATGCACAATGTTTAGAACTAGGATATTGCAATATACAAGGGATTAAGATACTTGAAAAACTGGAAGGAAAAAAATCAGTTTAATAAAAGAACAGCAAAGAAGGCAAAACCCTGCCTTGTCTAACCTCTTTTAAACCTTGATTAATAGTTGGAGGGGAAGGCCAGTTACAAAGTAATTGAACTGTCAACAAAAATGTGTTTCCTTTAGACAGCCTTCAAAGGACTGTATAAATAGTATTGTCAACTTTGAAATAGTAGTCAGTCTATTTGTGCCATGCAAGTTAGCTGGAACTAGTTGAAATCAGATGAGAAGTGCATAAGTTATTTTTCTTCTCCAACCTTACATTGTAGGCCTGCTCTATCTTCTATTAATGACAAATTTTTAAAATGTAGATAAAGAAATGTTGGTACAATCCTAATTCCCAAAGAGCTTTTGGCAGGAGTCTACTAAAGAAGTTAAGTAATCCACCTACAGTCATGGATCAAAACAGTGGCAACAGAAAACAATGAGAAGAGTTTAAATATGGCATAAAATGAGGCTTTGAAGGTGCTTAATATCTGTAATTAATATAGTAGATTCAAAGGAGTGAAAAATTATGCTAATAACTGGATAGTTAGCTGTTATTTAAATTAATTGGCAGAAAGCTATCTGGGAGCTTCAATAAAATTTAAACAGACCAGATGAATCTTTGGCAGTGGTTCTATGAATTAGAGGTTAAGTATGCCAAGGGTTAGTGCTTTACACGTTTTAGTTAAGTTGATTGAAGGTGATGTTTGAAGACATGCATTGAGGAAGATGTGTAATTCTGAAGTGTAATTCTGAAGCTTTAATCAAAAAAAGTTTTGATTTTATACATAATGGGGTGATGACAGTGTGAATAATCGAGTTTGACAGTAAAATTGCCTAAGTCTTCTGAAATAAGTGCACAGTGAACACTACACTAAATTTTTTAAAAGACCGAAAACTTGAAGGATTTTGAGAAGTGTGATAAAAGACATGAAAAAAGTGTGGTTAAAAATGAAAAAAAAAATGCGTTGCTACCCTAAAGAGATGAGAAGGGAACTTAATGGAAGCCATTATGAAATTTTGAGCTATGGAGACTTTAATTCTAGGCTGTTTCAGACAATCACACCCCTCCCACTGCCGCTTGCATTTTAGAGTAAAAAAATAATGTTGCTGACTTATGAACTCTCCACTTTCTGAGCATAATTATGAGATGCCACCTGTGCCACTGCCTGTTAACAGGTTAGAAATCCAAATGTATTATTTAGGCGTGACCTAGCAATAAAAATTGAGAAACATCTTAGGTGGAATGCTGCTGAAATGGACACTTAAGCCTCGTAACATAGGCTCAGATTCTGCTGCTAGGAAGTAAGAATAGTAGATTCTCATCTTAGAACAAAAGAAAACAAAAAGCCAAAATTATATGGAAAATCTATAAAATGTAATTTTAATTTTCTTGCAACACAGCTGGACTATCAGAGTTACCACCACTAAGCAATTAGTTGAGATTATAATGGAAACTCTGCATCATGTAGAAAACCAGTTGAGAACATCTACACTTGCATAATACATACTAATGAATCCTGGAAAGGGCATTAAATGCACTCCAGGTTTTAAACTAATCTCCATAGACTGGAGTTCTCTCTCATGTTTGAGATCAGATTATTTTGCATTTTTCTGCTGCACAATTTATGCTTTTAATTGAAACAAGCAGTATTCTAATCAAAACTAGGTGAGATGCTTGGTCCAGGTTTTCTACGTGTCCTGGATATTAGCAACCAAAATTGCAGCTCTTGTTTGAGTTCTGCAGTAAACAGATAGTTAGCATTGCAAAGTGCACTAGACTTTTTTGGATATTTCTGAGGTAGCTTGAGTGGAAAATAAAAACTTCATGGCTGGGCATCAAATCCTTCCATCAATGGTGGAAAACTACTAGAAGCTTCCCTGCTTTCATGGTTATCCCATGATCTGCACAGGAAGAGGTGGGAGCAGAAATTAGCGTGCAGATCAGGTTAGGTTAGGTTAAGCAGGTGCAGCAGTTGTTGGTATCTACATTAGTTTATGCAGAAGAACTTTCAGAGGAGTTTAAAACAGCTGAGAAAGCCTTCAATTAAAAGGCAAAAACTTTCTGCTTGACAGTAGTTGTGGGCATTGCTGGCCAGAAAACTGAGGAAGTACAGGAAAACTACATCCAGTAATTCAGGATAATTTCTTCTCCCCTTCTCCCTCTGCTTGTTTATTGCCACCACAGATGAGTTGGACCGAGGAGTGGATCAAAGAGATGGCAAAGGGCGGTCAGACTCTCCAGGCTGTGAGGAAAGCGATGCCAACAAGGAGGAAAGTATGAAGCTGCGGCTGCCGACGTGCTCGGATATGATCTGTGGATACGCTTGTCTGAAAGGTACTGGCCCCTAATTGTTTGGGCATCAGGAGGTGCCATGTGTCTGTGTTGCCCAAAAGCCTTCATGGTAGCCACTCTCTGTCGCCAGGCACTGCGGCCATGCGGAATACCAAGCGTGGCTCCTGGTATGTCGAGGCTCTCACCTCCGTGTTTGCAGAGGACTCCCGGAACACTCACGTGGCTGACATGCTGGTGAAGGTAAAGTACAGGGGCATTTACTCCTACCTGGGTTTTGAAGGGCCTTTCATTGCTTCAAAATGCTAGGATTAATCTAGTACTATTAAAGCACTTATTCTTGTCTTATTGGTAGCAAAATTATATTTCTTTCCTCATTCTTATTTATATACAGTTCCATAGTAGTTTAACCCAAGTAATGATGGTGTTTCTTTGACTCCTTCTGTTTCATTTGTGTGGGTTGCATGGTGAACTTGGAAGTAGAGTTAATATTGCTTGCCAAGAATTACTTTTCTTCTATAGAGATAGCTTTTCTTTAGGTGAATTCATTCCCTGAACATGCATACAACACAGCTGCAAAAGTACCAGTACTCATAGAAGGTAAAGATTTAGAAAGTGAAGGAAGGAGGAGTGAAAAAAGCAGTGTGACCACAGCAACTTGAGCTGCTGTGGAACTGCACCCTAGTTCTTTATCCTTCTTATAATTAGGGGACTAATTAACGCATTAAACAGAATAATCTGTGAGTACAGAAAGAAATGACATTTTTCTTCCTTCTTTTTAAACCTTCCAGTTACTTAAATGTTTCGGTTTTTTTTACCTCCCATCTAGGTGAATAGGCAAATCAAGCAACGAGAAGGTTATGCCCCAGGCACCGAATTTCACCGCTGCAAGGAAATGTCAGAATATTGTAGCACACTCTGTCGGGACCTTTACCTGTTTCCTGGCTATCTACCAGGAAAATAACCTTGCCAGCTCTGTTTGAAGAGAGATACTGCCAAAGCTGAACTTTAACTGTGGATATCTGTTTTCACTTTTACAAACTGTGACATCAGATGGGAAGCAAGGAGTGCCAGTCTAATTCTTTGTCTTTTTCTAAAATAAACTGGCAACTCTCCTCTTCAGGATTTAAAATTCTAATATCCCAATTAGCTCTGTATGCATAGAAAGTGATGGAAACAGAATCAATGTCGGACATGGAAAGAAGTGGGAACGTCCTTTGGAAGGAGATGTAGGGACATCTGTAAACAAAGTGAATGTGAAAATGGAAAATGGACTACTAGTACAATTTTTAAGTTAAAGCTTTCTGAAAGGAAAACAGTCAAAAGATGCTACTTATGCTTGTACTTTAAAAATTTTAAATACTTTCTGCATGGTTCTTCATACAGGAGAGGTGACTCCTGTGCACATTAGAAAAGGACTCCTTATAAAGGAGAATCCTCCCCCTCTCTAAAATGGAAGGTTATTGTTCTCAGTACTCAACACTTCGCATTTTGATTGTTTAAGTCTATTTTTCTACATTCCTTCTATAGCCAAGTTATCAAGAGAACTACAAGATATCCCAGATTATCAGCAAAACATATAGAGACCCAGACAAATATGCCTGCATAAAATGCCCCAGAAATAGTTTTGAATCTAGAAATTCTAGATTAACTTCCCTTAATCCCAAGAGTGAGCAACTGCATGGAATATTCCTTTTGAGGAATTTGTTTGCCATAGTACTTATGTGTCACAATAGACATTCAGTCCACCAACTTCTCAGGAGTCTATAAATTGCACTGTTCAACTGAAGCCCTGAAACTCTACACCCTTGTACAAGAGGAACTTTTGTCTTTTTAATTAACAAAAATATTCAAGGCAGCTTTTTGCAGTCTAAGCGTGTTGCTTGGATTATTTATCACTCCAGTTTTTTCCCTTTTAAATGAGAGGGAAGAGTTTTACATTATTATCCTGTTCTATGAGTTTTCTTTCTTAATCCATGATCATTTTAAAGAATAATCTATCACTTCTTTTGTAAATTCCTTCCACAGTCTCTTCATGCTGTAATTTGTGTCTTGCTGTGTCCAACTACAGTTGCTCCCATTTGATGTGAGGTGGGAGATGGGCATTGTTCTCTTTTTGTGGTGGAGCCTAAATCCTGAGATACTGGATTATATATGGACTACAGGTGGCTCACTTCAGTCTCAGTCTGTCCATTTTTGTAGCACTAAGTTGGCATAGTTCCTGGCTTTTTAAAAATGTAAGTATGGCTTTTAAAATATGTTTTTCAGGATGGAATTATGAATGGGAAGCACAAAGGTATATGGAGGGAGGCTGGAAAACTAGGCATATGCTCTTTTTATTATTCGGCCTAGAAAATGAAGGCTGTGTTTCCTCCAGCTGACAAAGGTGCATTAACATGTATCTTGCATTTATCCTACACACAATGTGATGAACAGAACAAGAATTATACTTGCCAATTGGTGCCTTATTCTCAAGTCTGATATAATAGTTTAGGGGCTCCTGTACCTCCCTGGAGTATAAACACTGTCTTCCTGAGTGCTCCCTCTATGAAATGGTGCAATATTTTACAGATGAGTTTATTGATGAAGCAGTCCATTCTGATGGATTAAATTTCTGTAGGATTGCATCAAGTTGCATTATCACTGCCACTTTTGTATATCTTTTTGTATACTTGTATTTTACTGCCTTGAGGTGTCAAAATAAAGATTTTTTTTTTGTTTGATTAGTCTTGAAGTGTCTTCCATTTGGAGAGTTAGACCTCTGCAGAAATGGAGGTTCTACATAAATAGAATTTTGTGTAATTTCTTGAGATAGCACATCCCAGAGGGGGTTTGAACTCATGACAGAAGCCTGCTACTTACAGCTGCAACCACTGTGAGCTGCTTGTAAATTTTGGTAACACCTAGGCCAAACAAAGACTGATAGATTAATAAAGAGATAGGAGGCAGAACCACCAAGTAAGAGGCTCATGTTGTGCTTCAGAACATAAATTACTGACATTGGGAAAATTTTGGGCTTGGTGTTTTTGAAGGAAAAGTTGGTGTCAAAATGAAGGGTCCCTGGAAAAAAGTTGTCTTGGAAGGAGGAAGAGGCTGAAAAGAAAGTGACAATACCATCAGTTGGAGAGATTCTGGATGGGAAGGAAGGTCCTGGGGATCAGAGAGCTACATGGGAAGGAATGCCAGGGAATGCTTAGAGGCTTGATGCATAAAGCCAAAGACTTGTAACTTAAAACACAGAACTTTCTGTTCCACCTTGACAAATGAGCCATGATCTTCCTGCTGGGCAGGGAAGCTGAAATCAAAGTAATGCACCTGGGAGAAAATCAACTAGTGTGAAATAAGAAGGTAGAAGCTCTGTTCTTGTAAGTTCTAAAAATAATCCCCAGCCTCCAGATCGACCAGAGGCTGCCATTGACCCTGTTTCATCCATGACACCTTGAAGAGTTGTTTCCTGTCTTCCATGATCTCTTTTTAGTGAAAGAGTACATTGGTTTATAAAAAGTACCGAATTCTGGTACAGGAAATCTAGTACTGATGTTAGTACTGGAATTAGCTGTGCAGAAAGTGATTCTAGTAGGCCAGAAGATCAAGTAAACAAGATGTTTGCATTTTCATAGGTAAATTTTGAGCTACTAGCATAGTTTAAGGAATGACTTTTAATAGCTAGGTTAGCAGGGCAATGTTAACAGGTTCACGTTTTGGCTGGAAACCAGAAGAATAAGGTCAAGGGTTTTATTTGAGATGAGGAGTAAAAAAAGTGAACCCAATGTAGACAATGTATTTTAAAAATCTTGAGTTGCATGAGAACCACTTTTATTAACTGAACAATTCAGTAAATTAATACAATTTTAATTCTAAACGCATTTTGCTTCCCTATTTGTGATTACTAATAGATAGTCAAAGGATTTGATTTTGTACAAATAGTCATTGGTCCCCTTAAAAATTAGGATGTACAGAATTATATTGAAAGAGAGCATATGCTTCCAAAACATCAAAAGGTTTGGCTAAATATCTATGAAACATCTTATAAAATTAATGCCAAGCTGAGACTCCTGACATACACTATACCTGTGTTGTATAATTTGTTCTTACTCCTCAGAGTATGAGAATTCTTCACCATATCACAACAGTAAATTATTAAGTTAGAAGGAAATGCAAGATACTGTTATGGAATAGATTATGTCATCAGCATATGCATGCAGAGAACAGTTTCTTTAAAAGGAAGGGAATGAAATGGAAGTTACAATCAACTGTTGTCACAGGATCAGCAGCCTTGGTGAGTGTATTTCACTAGGAATGAGTGCTATGTCCTACTCAGTGCAATTTGGCCTGATGTTGCTGCTTTTGCCACTTCTCGAAGATTCTTTTCTGTTGAAGTTTGATATTCTTTTGTTTCCATTCATCTGCATTTGTTACTTGTTTATGGGAGCTGCTATGTATAACTTGGTCTTCAGACTGTATTTTTGCACAAACTCTTTTGCCTGCATGCACAAATTCTTAAGATGACATCTGTGTAATTTACTACATCTTTCAAAGAGCTCGGAGTTGCACTCAGATTTCTCTGACTTAGAAAATAGCTGGAACTGCTGTGGTTTAGGCTAATTTTTTAAAGAATTCTAATTTTCCTTTGGCACTCCTAAAAGTTTTTATTTGCAGCTGCAAAAAAAGAGGAGCAACAGTAACACCTGCCATAGAAACCATGCTTTGACAAAGGTAAAGTTCACACTTTATTGATAAAATACTCGGATTTGGATTTGTTAGGTACAGGTGGTAAAGAAAAACACAAACTCAATCGCTGTTGGTATTCAGTCACTTCTAAAGTGACTTAAAGGATGAGAGGAAAAGGTCACACTGAGTATAGGCCTACATTTTCTAAATGGATTTATACAGAGATGAACACTTAAGGAATTTTGTAAACTGCCACTGCCTCTTGCAAGTCTGGCTTGGTTATTCCTCCTGCCCAGCCCAGAAACCTTGGGCTCCATGCCTTAGCAGTTGCACTCAGGACGTGTGCTGGTCCCATCCTGGAGGCTGGAGCAGGCACTCCTCCACTCTGGTTTTTAAGACCAGGATGCCAGCACCTCTGGTGTGACCAGTTCCTAGTGCCCTCACAGGTCTGAACTGCAGCATGCCAGGCACTCCTTGGGTTGGTCCAGAGAGCTGTGGCTGCTCCAGCCACTGTGGCTGAGACTGCACTTGCTGCAGTTCCTGTTCCCAGCATCCCAATCTGACTGCAGTTGCTGGGCCAAATTCACTCATGCCAGTCTCACCAGCTGCTGGCACCTCAAACTTACAGCACTCATCTACATGGGATAATGAGATTTCATGGAAAGATAGTTAAGAAAGCATTTAATATGAAGACAGGACAGACACTGACCAGCCTTGGTTTGCATGAAAGCTGTCCTTTTCCATCTATTCCCCTCATTATTCCTTCCCAGCCACCTTCCTTAACAAGTTTTGCATAGCTCCACAGACCTAGTTCAAATCCTTATGTTCCTGATTTCCCACTATGTAATAGTTACAAACTCCTGTGAATGTACTTTCCTAATGGCCTGTCAAATAGTGACTGTAGATATTTGGTCTTTTGCATGATCTCTGTTCCCCACTGTCTCTGAGTTCTGGGGTAGTTTTATTTCTGGCTTCCCATCTTCTGCATGGAAAAGCTTGACTGGATAACCTTAATAAAGGCAACACTTTCACCTTTCACGTGCTCTTACATAACTCATTGTTATTTAGTGGGAGAAACAACTTAGGAAGTGATGAAGTTGCTCTAGGTAACTGCTTTCCTAGATATAGATTTTTTCTTTTTCCCTCAATGAAAAGCTTTACAGATAGCAGATGATAGGGGGGGAAAAAAAAGAGCAGTTGTCTGTGAAAAGAACTGTGGCCTATATTATCTGCTCCATTCCCCACAAACTTCTGTGCTTGCTGCTGCCTCAGGGTACAGCAGACAGTAGCTGTGACTCAGCTGAGGACGTTGCTGTTGCCACAGCTGCTCAGTGCTCTGTTTCTTATGGCAGTACCCCCCAGCAGCACCCTGATTTTACTCTTTCTACACTATCAGTTCATCCTTGCTTTTCTTGTGGCAGGGGACCAGGACACACAGAAGGGCAGGGGGCAGGACCCCTACAGAATTTCCAGGATCCTCAACAGCCACAAATCCTTCCTAACTATGCTGTTGAGCTTAATTGGTTTTATGTATAAGAAATTTGGTTAAGGCAAAAACTGAAACCCAGGAGGCTCCATCTGAACATCAGGAAACACTTTTTTTAACCATGAAGATGCCTGAAAACTCGAGGAAGTTGCCCAGAGGCTGTAGTCTCCATGCTTGGAGATACCCAAAGGCCATCTGAATATGGTGCTGAGCAACTGGCCCTGGTTAAGCAGGGAAATTGGGCCCGATGGCTTCCAGAGCTCCCTCTGTGATTCTGAATATAAAAGATACTGAGTGTTAGTTATGCCAGTGGATGAAGGTTCATGAAGGTACAAAGACTGCAAGGAAGGCTGTTTATTTGTGGTGAGGTAACCAGCAATAATGGGTATGCTTGAAGAAAAATTATGTTAAATGTGAGGACAGCATAACAGTAATTCATATGAGAAATAGTCTTCCAAGGCTTACTAGAGAACTTCTCCTCTCAGATGCTGACACTTCACAAAATTGTCCTTGAAACAGGTTGTGGGAATATTCCTCTTCAAGTTGCAGGATGGATCTCGTCTCTAATTTTGGTAATTTGTCATTTCCATCCTTTTCTTCCTAAGTCTCTCTCTGCTAACAGTATCCATTCTTTCTGTGGTTCCCCACCCTTTCCAAATGGAGTGAAGAATGACACTGCCTGAGAGAGGAGGAGGAAATGTTACCTCCTGTTAATTTACTGAGCTGTCCCATTGCCAGGACAGCAGAGCGAGATTAAAGCAGGGAAGCAGACAGAACAGGAGGGGGCAGGGAGTCTCTGGTTACACGCTCCCTCTGTGTCTTTCCCTCACCAGTAACCTTCTCTCTCAGGGTGCTCTGAGGGATTTTATCTGAAGCCTTGTGCCTATTTCACTCCATGATTTTGCCGGGAAGGGCAGACGGGAAGACAGTGCCCTGAACAACCCCCGCTCCACAGGACGTTGTCTCTGGGAATATGAGTGGGGATGCCTCTCCAACGAAAGCATTCCGGTACCAAGAAACTCTGGTGAGTACGATACCTGCAGCAGCACGGAATGTTTCCTACATGAGAGCTGGCTTCCCTCCTCTGCTTAAGCGGCTGAACGCTTCCTCTGCCTACAAATACCCTTCCCTGTATTTACATCACCAGGCCGGTTTAAAAATGCTGGCACAAGTCAGAGCTGAGTCTGCAGAGCTACACAGAAATGCAACTGCTGGATGTGAATGGGTTTCTCTTTTCAAGATAACCACAGATAAAGCACTGAAACCATTCCCTGCCCTTTGTTACAGCGCCCACAAGAAGCGGTTGGGATCCTGCCATAGTGGGGTCTATAGGTGCTGTGAGAACATGGAGCATGTTTCTCTATGGCATCCTGTGGGAACATCCCAGTGGGGTCTTGCACTGCTTTGTTTTATCAGCGTTTGAATGCAGACTGTTGAACCTCTTTCTTCTTTAGCTACTTTAAAGAGTTACTGCCATGTAGCAGGAATGAGATTCATTGTATGTCTGTGAGTCCTCACACTTTACTGGACAAGTGGAGGTAGCAGTTCGTCCTGTGCCTAAAAAGCTTCTTGCTTTGGTCCCTGAAGTGAAAATTAGCATCATACAATCCAGATTGCCTAAGGAACAGCATGAATGAAATCCCAGCCTTGAAAAATGAATAGTGGCCTCTTGGTACCTGAGCATGCAAAGTTTTGGTAGAAGTGTTTAGAGAAAAATAAGACTGTTGGGGCTGAAGAAAAATGAAATCTCATCTCTGAGCTACTACAAAGAAAGATGGAGAGTTTTTTAGATTTTGCTCTCTGGAATCTCTTGAACACATCCAAGTAGGGTTTTGCGCTGCTTTGTTTTCTAGGTATTTGGATGCAGGCTGTTGCCACACTTTCTAGTTTCTGTTCCTAGAGCACCTAGTTTAGTAAGGAGAAGGTATGGTTGTTATGGTTGTCTTTGGGAGCAGTAGGCTGAGGTGAAGAACTGGAGAGTGGCTTTCAGTTAAAAATATTCTGCTGCTGACCACTGCTCGTGTGTATGACAGAGTACCTTACAGATGAATGAAGACTGTATGATCTTCACTGTGACCATATAGCCCTTTATGACTGAAATTTTCATTTCAAATCAATACAATGAATGTAAATTTCTTAGAGATCCATGCAGGAACATCACAAGCACACACCCTCAACTCCACATTGGTTTATTAAGAATGGTATTTATCACATATCAAGTATTAATATTGCCAAAGAACACAATCAGTACAGTGGGAGGATTAGGATGTGTTTGATCTCTCTTGGCCTGACTTTCAGCATTCAAATATAAAAAAAGCACCCTCGGTGTCAGAAGTGAGTAGCATCAACAGTAAAGCATCAAGACTGAGCCTAATATAGGACATAAAGGAATTGCCATGACCTGTTTGCACCATAAACAAACAAGTAATAATTGCACGAGGGACTGAATTGTAAGGAAATACTACAAACCCAAACAAAAGCAGTGGTAAGGAAGAGAGCATGAACCAGCACAAGATGCAGAAGTAGTGAGTATGCTACTTGGATAAAGGGACTATGTTTCTTCTGCAACTATAGCAAACTCACTGATCTCTACAATTTCCAATTTTAGCTTGTTAGTGTAGAACTAGACTAGTCAGAGTAAATAGACTAATGAGTTTTCTTGAATGCTTGTGGGAAGACACAACTAGCACCAGATTTCTTGAGTTCAAAGAGCATGATTTGTATAACTTCAGCTACGGCAAATCTTTGACAAAATATTTGTCCATTACTAAAAAGCTATTTGTGAGAGAAAGAAATACAATGTATTGCATTGTATTAATTTATTCATAAATTTATCCCAAATATTTGCCACTGAGAGCTCTTCTAGGCTTCTGGACAGGACAGGATTGTGTAATAAATGATATCTGTTTGATTCCTTCAGTACCTGCATAGGTAAACCCCAAATGACTAGTTCTTTGTTGAATTCAAGTCACCCCCATCCCTGATAATCTTAATGATAAGGAGGCAGCAATGCTACGACCCATTTCATTAGATATGACTCTAAAGTTAGGAATTCTTTGAGAATGACCACATATACTCAACTCCTTAGGGATCATAGGCAGAGTTGCAGGTAGTTACTGGAGCAACTATTTGCTGGATCTAATCCAGGCATTAGTGCTAAGAAGGCAGTGAGTCACTAATCTCAATTAAAGACAAATTATTTCTCAAACCAAACAAAATTAAGAACATTTATAAGGATTATGTAGCAAATGAAAAAAGGTCTGTAATTCTGGATGTTGTTGCCTCAAGTGTTGCCAGACACTCTCAGGACTTGAGTATCTTAGCAATTTACACCTTAAAATGCTATCTTTAGGAGCTGGCTCCTCTCAAGTATCAGCATTACATCTGTTCATTCCATGTACTCAGTCATGTTAGTTCGTTCTTGTTTAGTGAGTGAACAGAAGCAGAGAGCACTTCTGAGCTAATGCTGCACACATCAGTTTTCAGACATAAAGCAGCCACTGCTCTCTGGGCATGCTGGTAAAAGACAGACAGTAGGTCATTGCCTGGCTCCAAAGACTGTAGGAATGACTGCTATTTTCCTCTGATTTAGAAAATCTATTGCAGTGTCACAGTCCACAGGCGAAGTCACTTATGAAGCCTGTATATCTTGGGATGAGGAGAGATGGTAGATGAGGTAGCTGCTGCTCAGCCTTCAAAGGTCACACACCATATACATAAGAGTGCTGATGAGTCAACTGGCCATTTCTTGTCCTTAAGTCTCTTCTATGACTGAAGTATCTGTGTTTGTTTATATACTGTGGCCACTTTATTAATTTTTTCTGCTCCTGGCTCTTTTTTGGTTTTTTTGGGTTTTTTCCATTTCCAATAATCTCTTTTAGCTATTTTTTTCCCAGGTGTTCATTGCCTCTGTCACTTACTCTTTTAACATTCCCTTGTTACTCTCACATACCTTCTCCTCACTCTTGTGCTCTGCTGTGTCTCCTCAATTTGTTTCTCTGCTGTTCTTGCTCTCAGTATGCATGAGGCCAAGTGTTAGGTTTCACAGCTGTGTTTTTCTCTGTGCCTTCCTCACATCACTGCCATTGGATTCTGTTCTAAAAATATCCCATGTGACCCTTTCCCTGTGCTGTCCCAAGGCAGAGGGGGGATCCTCCCTAGCTCCCCTCTGCTCTTCTTATTTTTGAAAGTGTTGTCAGTCATACAAAAGTAATGTTAGAAGACAGAAGAGACCTGGAGAACTGAGGTCATGAGAAAGATCGCTTGTGCAGATTTGTATTGCTAATTCCAAAACTAGAGAGGACAAAAGATGCAGTTGTACATGGAAAGCTGTAGGCTTTTGACAACGACAATGGAAAAGAAAAAAAGGAATTATTTCTTCAGTTCATTTCTGTATGGGAGAGATGTTCAGGGCTACCCTACCTGTTTAAAAGATGAGAATAGGAATTTTTGCTATATTTTGCTGTGGTCTTAAGCTCTGCTGTGAGATATTGAAGCTTCTTGAAGAAATTTTCTCATTTCCAGTTTGTATTGCTAGCAGGCCTGGTATCCATCATTCTATTAACAACTGAAGTTTGCCTGCCTGTATTTTGGTTTTGTCACCATCAAAGCAAAAAACCTAAGAATTACAGAAGGATCTAGAATGGAAGGGAACATTGGCAGTGTCCAGTCCAGCCCCCTGCTTGGTTATGAATTTCTCACATTTCAAGTCATGACTGCTGCCTCTTGCATCTTCCTTTTGCCTCTCTGAGGAGAGCCTGGTGGTCTCCCTGTCTATACCTTCCCTTTGAGTGTGAAGGTTTTTGCTGTCAGCAAACCTCTTCTCTGGGGTGAATAAACCCAGAGGCAGTGTTTATTCACCCCAGCTCCTTCAGCTTCTCCAGTGAACCCTCCAAGCTTATTCCTGACTTAAACACATTTCCCTTGGAGAAAGTGTGTATTAACAGTAGCACATGCAACAGAAATGGTACCAAAGGCTTTACCTTGCCTGGCTGTTGTCCACATTGTCCTTGTTCTGAGATATGGGAGCAGTTACAGCCCCACAGGAACAGGTTGCCTGCAGACATTATACCCTGGATAACACCATCCTGGCAGGGAGTGCAAGGGGCCTTTTCTGCTACTTGCAGAAAAGTATTTTTTAAAACCGTTTTCAACATCATTCAGGTATTGGACTCTGTTGTGAAGGTTATAGAATTACATTTCCATGAATTGTACAGGCCTCCTGCTCAAAGAAATAAATTCCAAGGACTGTCAGCATGCCAATCAGTCTCAACTTTGCCGTTGATCTTGTGCCGTAAAAGGTAGAATAACTTGTTCATGTATAAATGGCATATGAGGGTATCCCATATTTGTGTGAAACTTAATAGGGTAGCTATAAGCTTTTTTATATGGATAAAGAAAACACATGATTGCTTTGACATTTAGTGTATGCTACTTTGACAATTGAGCAGATTAAATTATTTCAGGTAAGTTTGGGGAAGGGGATATATGTGGGGAAAGACCATGTACTAGAATTCCTGACATCAGAGAGAGACAGACCTGTTGCTAGTATAATTCTCAACAATGGCAGTAGAAGTGCAGCTGGAATACAGGGATTACTGCCCCAGCTGTACAGCAGGTGGCATACAAAGTATGGTAGATGAGAAATAATTCATCAATACAGAAATGTACAGCACATAAAAATCCTCAGGGTAAGGTTGACTACCGTTGTGAATCTCCATAAAATCGCAGCAGAGAGCCTGGGCAAATAGAAGAGAAACTGGCAGTAAAGACAACATAAAAATAAGGTTTTTTGTCAATGTTTACTTTAGCAAAGTAGCAGGAAGTTGCTGCTGTCAGTATTGATGGAACAGCTTCCATGTACCTGTGTGATACAATGTGATACAATGTTAACTTGTTAATGCAGAGGCAGGTCAGACATAAGTTTGATAATGCTGGGCACTACCATACTGGAACCTGCTTATTTTAAGTGTTCATATTTACTATTAAGTGACATAGAACTTGGCAGAACCAGATTTCATTGCTGTTTCTTCGCATGGGAAGACATATAATGTTTTTGTATTAGTTAATCACACAATTCTCCGCAGTGAACATAGAGGCAGGAAAGAGATCCTCCAAAAGTTGTGACTGCAACAAACACTTTGGTCTTTGGGCCTTGATAAGAACATAGTCAGGGTTAAAGGATTTGCCCATGTTTTTAAAACTCAGCCATTTATCTCTATAACAAATGCCTGACTCTTGGTGAAGAAACTGATTCTTAATTGTTCTTAAGGGAACCAAGTGGCTGTTGGGATTGACATTCATCCATTTCCACAACATATTTGTAAAAGGCCATGGATCAGGAATGTTTGCTTATCATCCATCAGCATTGAGAGTGGATTTTAGAAGGACATAAAAATACAAAGCACCTTCATCTATTGCACATGCTATTGGGAGTGTGAGTGGCGAATGACAAATTACATGCAGTATTGTGAGGAAACATTACTTTGTGCACCCCCAAGTTTGTTTCAGATGGAAATTTGTCCATCCTTTGATTACCTGTAAACTCTTCTATGAATGTCTATATCCTGAGACTTGGAGTAACCCACATCTCTACTGGGATACTGAAGAGAAGAGAAATTGCCAGAAGACCAGTCACAGAGGCTGACAAGGTATTTAACTGTGAAGAGGAACACACTGCTTTTAACAACTACAGAAAAATAACTATCCATTTTTGAGTATGTGGTCAGCCCAGGACTGGCCACAGTCCTGCAGATTTCAGAATTAGATGATGCTTTCTTCAGACCATTGGAAGAGGTTGTATTCATGGTCCCTGGAAGCAACCCACTGCAGCAGTAAAAGCAGGGCATAAGCAATCCAGGAGGTTTCTGGAGTGCATTGCCAATAAGTTCACAACAAGATCATCAAAGAGACAGCAAGAGGAGGTGCTGTGCTGGACCTCATACTTACAAAGGAGGAAGGATGGGTTAGGGATGTGAACATCCAGGACAGCTTCTGGACTCGAGGAGGGCTCAAAATAAGGTCTCAATCCCTGAGTTCAGGAGAGAAGTCTTTGACTCTTCAGGGATCTTCTTGGAAGAATCCCATGGGAAATGGCCCTGAAGGGAAGAGGGGTCTGAGAGAGCTGGTTGTTGTACAGGAATCATCTCATCCAGGCTCAGGAATGATCCATCCTTATGAGCAAGAAATCAAGCAAAGGCAGCAGGAGGCCTGCATGAATTAGGAAGGAGGTCCTGACTAAACTCAGACAGGTGACCTGGGAAGGATCTTCAGATACCAGCCCGGTGTTATAGGATGAGGTTAAGAAAACTGAAGCTCATCAGAAGTTTAATCTGGTGAGGGACATGAAGGGCAAGAAGAGAGGCTTCTACACGTGTATCAGGAGGAAAACTAAGGCAATGGAAAACGTGGGGCCTCTTCTAAAGAATCAAGGCAAATTGATTCTAAAGAAGACAATGAAGAGCAAGCACCCTCATTGGAGGAGGATGAGGTCAGAGAACATTTAAACAAACTGAGCATGCATGAATCCATGGAACCTGATGGGATGCGCCCACCAGCCTCAGGGAGTTGGTCAATCTTATTGCAAGGCCACTCTATTTAATCTTTCAAATGTCATAGGGATTCAGAGTGCTAACTGAGGACCGGAAGAAAACAAATGTCACTCCTATCTTCAAAAGGAGCAAGAAGTCCAGCAAACTCCAGGCTGACCCACTTCAGCTCAATCCCCATAAAGGTGATAGAGCTACTCATCTTGGGAACCATTTCCAGACATATGAAGAACATAAAGATGATTGGGAGTGGCCAGCATGTACTTGTGAAGGGAAAATCACACTTAACCAACATACAGTTCAGTGATCAGATGAGACAGCCTGGTGGATGAAGGAAGACCAGTAAATTATATTTATCTTTACTTTAGCAGTGCTTTTGTCTTCAACCACATCCTCATAGTAAGATAGTTAAGTACAGGCTGAACAAGTGGACCTTGCAGTGGATTGAAAACTAGCTGAACTGCAGGGCTCCAAAGGTTGTGATCAGCAGCATATCCTTGTGCTTAGCTGTGATGAGGCTAAACCTGTGTCCAGGTCTGAGCTCCCCATGGAGCTACTGGAGAGGGTTCTGCAAAAGGCCACAAAGATGATGAAAGGACAGGAGCATCTCACATCTGAGGAAAGGCTCGGGGGAGGTCTTACTATCTGATGGAAGACTGAAGATGGTGGAGCCATTCTCTTTTCAGTAGAACCCAGTCACAAGACAAGATGGAATGGCCACAAATTGAAACATAGGAATTTCTGTCTGAACATAAAGAAAGAGGCTTTTGCATGACTGAGCACTGCCACAGGTTTACCTGGAGTGATTGTTGCATCCTTGAAGACATCCAAAACTGTCTGGACACAGCCCAAGGCAACTTTCTCCTGCTGATAACTGCTTGAACATGCTATTGGAAAAGACAGCAGGTGTCCCATCCAATGCTCAAATATTCTGTAATTCTGTAATTAACTTAAGTACTCAGAGGAACAGCAATGCAAATTACCTACTAGTCTACAAGATTATTGTCTTCTAAATATGACACGGAATGTATTTTTAATTCTTTGTCTGTAATGAACTCTCTTATCTACCCTTGTTGTTAAATGACTCACACAAACCTGTCATTTACTTCTATTACAGAAAAGCAAATTAAAACTGTTTGCCTGCATCTAAATTCCAAGGAGTTGTGACTTCAATAGAACAAGACCCTACCTCCTGTGATACAGACAAATTAACATTCTCCGTTAATTTTCTTCATACCGCTCAATATTTTCCAGACCTTATTGTCCTTTCCAGCTTGGGGGGGTTCCAGTCCACTTGACTGTTCCTCATACAGCAGCTATTCCATAATTTGACCATCCTCTGAAACTCTCACAGTTCTACTATATTCTTTTTGAGACTAGGAGAAACAGAAGGCAAACATTACTCAGATGTACTTGCACGTTGTATGTAATTAGATATAATTTTCCTACTTCTTAACCATAGTTCTAAATAAATGCTAAAGAGGTCATTATGAGCATTCTGTGTAACCCCAAGATCTTATTCTTACGTATCACGAGCTTACATAGTTGAACAGTTCTTGTGTATGCAAAGCTAGAATGTCTGTTCCTCCTTAATCACTTCAGATTTATTGTGACTTTTCATCTGTAATTTTATTGCTCAATCATCCTGTTAAAGCCCTGTACAATTCTTCAGTCAGTCTGTTTTTATTCCTCTGAATAACTTACTAGCACCCTGTGAGCCCTTATCCAGACCAGAGAGGTATTTGATATGAATTCTGCTTGGCATCAAGGTTGTTATCAACTGTAGGGGACGTGGTACTGAGGGCAGGAACTGCTTTTAGTTCCAATTCCATATAGAAATAGGGCATGTTGGAAATCTTATTTCCATTAGTTTGAAGTCCATAATGCTCCAGGCTCAAAGGGCAAAAGAGCTGCAGGTTCACCTATGCTTTCCAGGAATGGTAAAGGCAAAAGCAGGATTAAACACATGGCAGCTATGCAACAGGGTAGTGACGGAAGAAATAGCCAGCATGGTGCAGGAACTTTATTCCAGAGTTACATGGAAATCTTACTCTTGGGAAGAAGAAGCAGGGCTAGGCAAAGTTCTCTTGCCTACACTTGTGTTTCAGTGCTACATGTGAACATGCACATTGTGGCTGACATGATCTATTCATGGACACACGAACAGCTTTGTTCTTAAATTCTGTTTCCCTGACCTGTGGTGAACTCACTCGCAGCACGACTCTGAGCAGTTAACTGCATGAAGACGTGAGTGCTTTCCATCAGTTTACCTCTCACAATGCTCAGACACACATATCAGAGCTGGTGTAAGAAATGGAATATGACCATCCTTTCTTTACGCCACTCACAGTTTCGTGACAGCTGTAACGGTTCAGTCCAATGCTGAAAAAATCTTGAATTTCTGTGTGTTCTCTCTTCTTTAACCCAGCTGTATTTCAAAAGCAGTACCAACTTCTCTTATGCCATGACCCTAGAAAACTTATTTTTCTTTTTTAACCTTATAACTCATACCAAAAGATAAAAGATTAGACTTGACACTTTGTCTGGAAATGTGGAACAAGGGAGACTAAGAGGGTCAGGGCCTGATGCATCACTGGCTTTTGATTAAGCAGGTTCACAGTGTGACAGGCAGCCTTTTCTGTGCAGAGCTCAGGTACAGCATCTTGATTCACCCTGACTAGTAGTCCCTCAATGGAAGCCCTCAGAAAGAGTCAGAATATCTACAAGAAGTAGTCCTCCCCCACGGGACTTCTCACTCCCCATTGGTTCTAGCCCTGAGCTGCCATATGTTACCTTTATTCTCTTTTACTGTTCCATCACTGGGGGAAACAACTTGAATGCTATGTAGCAAATACATAGTGTAATAATAGTGTAGTGAATTAACAGAATATGCTAAGATACTCTGGAACACCCTTTCCAATTCCTTCCACAAAGATTTTTCACTTTCAGAACTTTTAGTGGTTTCTGCTTCCAACCCAACTCTTTTTTATGTGTAGGCTTCTCTCTTCTTCTTTCTACTTTTCCACATCAGTGTGTTTGGTTCTGTAGTAAATGAATCTTCTCTAAGGAGAATGGTCAATCATCAGCTGATGATGTTTTACTACTGAATATGGAGGACTGACACAATGATCTCATAACAGTATTTCATCTGAAACTGATATACCATGGTAAAAAATTCAGCTTCTTAGCTGAAACCACTACTTCATGGTGACCACAATGTGCTCAGAGTCAATACCCCGTGGAAACAACAAGGATCAAGACATTAACTAGAATGGATCAAACTGAAAACCACATAAAAACAAAGAAGCTTTTTAATCTCTTAAGAGAAGTGTTCAAAAAAGTTAAACATTTTCAGAAGACATGAAGGTTACTGAAGGACATCAGATTTGTATCTAAAGAGAATAGGTCTCACAAAAAGGCCTCAGTCTTTCTTTAGTCTGCTCGAGATCCTTAACATGAGTGCTGTCTCCTGCCAGGATGCAGGTGATGCTTATTATCTGGTTGGAGGGTGTACTAGGAATCCTTTAGGGAATGCTGACCTCCTGCCTTCTCAGTGAAGGCCTCTTATTCCCAAAGCAGTTCTAAAAGAAAAATTCAAAGCTGGGTCCAGACCCTCCTGTGGACGGACTGTGACTGCAGAGGAAGACATCTTGATAAAAATGACATTTCAGACCTGGTATCAGAACACAGATATTAAAGACATTAATGCACTCCTAAGCAGATCTGAATGTTCAACAGCTGATTCAGGGCAATGATCATGTTCCCCAGCATACAAGACTATAGGTCAAGAGAGGACAGGACTAATGACCAGTGTGGCAAAAACTCAATATGAAATTGTATAGACAGACACGTCTGTTCAAGTGGTCCTACCACAAAGTACACTTAGATTGGTGAAGATTTCCTGCAGGAAGATGATGGACAACCCTCCTGCCCAAAGCAAGGAGAATACCCTGCCCCTGTAGAGACCTCACCTCCATCCCATGGGATTTAATGATGGCATTTGGAGCAGTTTTATTTGGAGGGAGAAGGAAGGGGAGTAAGAAACCTGTTGGCTAGCAGTGGTGGTGCCACTGGTACCAGCTGAGCTTTCTACCAGAAAGTTCTGTAGCCAGAACTGTGGTTCCTCTGGTACAGGGAAGCACCACAGCAATACCCTCTGCATCCCTTTCCTCTGATGAAGATGAGGTTAAAATATGCCATGGCAAAGGTCAGCTGTATTTTCTTCCCAGAGCAATGAGTCTTCAGCATTGATGGAGCCTGCAGACTTGTGTGGGATCGTGGTCCTCATGGTGCCCAAAAAACAGTGGTCTTGGGCATTTCTGTCCTTCTCCTCCTAAGTAAATGTCCCCAGCTCAGCCAGTGCACCTGCCAGAGAGCAACAACTCTCTTCCTGATGCAAGAAAACACAGCAGAATGAGTAGGATTTGAAACATTTCACAAAATCCATCTCTAATTTTTTTGTTTGTTTGTTTCGTTTACTGACTCATTCTTTTAAAAATATGCTATAGACATAATGTGAAATAGAATCTGGCTCTGATATAGACAGGAAAAAGTTGATACATACCCCAGACCAAGGGCAGTGCTTGAACAAGATACCACAAGTACTCTTAGGCACTGTTGTGGATTCTGAACACCTAATAATGCAAGAGCAGGGCTGTGAGCAATGGTCTAAAACAAACACAACATCCAAAAATCTGTAATTTCTCATAAACTCTATGAGCTGAGTTTAGCAGCTCACAGAACTAATTTCAGCTCCTAACATAAGTGAAAGTCAGAATAGTTTTCACAATTTATTCTCAGCACCTTCTTCTTCATTGTCCTGTTATCCCTCTACCATTCCTGACCTTGGACAATAGTTTCCAGTGTCAACCTACAGCCCCTTCCTGGACTCCTGTTCCAGGTTTAATATTTGTAGGTGGCATAGACATTAAAGGACACTCCTGGAACACAATGCCATTTATCAGGGACTTCCTGCAATTTCTTCTGCTGATTTATCTTGTCCTGGGCTTAATATACTAAGCTACCTGTCTCTTTGGCATCTAGAGATTGTAGACCCTCATGTCCCTGGTGTACTTCTTGCACCGTTTTTCCCCCTGTGACAATCTAAATTGGCTCTTGCTAGTAAGTGTGCAGCAGCTCTAGTTTAAAAAGCTTGACAGAGAAAAGACTTTTTGCAGTCTTCATGCCAAAGAGCGGCCCAGTACTTCAACCTGGATGCACGTTCTTGATGCAGTTCTTCTTCCCTTCCCCCAGCACCTTCCTACAAGTCAAAGCAAGGGGCTGATAGAAGAGAGAGGGAGGCCAGTGAATGTCATGCTGACTCTCACTATCATCCCTGTATCAGCAGCCAGTGATAACAGCAAAGGTTATTGCTGCAGGGGAATTTCTTTGCCCTCATTTGGGATGGATCTATTATTCAGGCTGCCAAGAGAAATACTATCTTCCCTCTGTTTACCTTAGTCTTTATCTCATATTACCACCAGGGATTGTTTTATGGAAAACAGGCAAGGCCCCTGCTGTACTGGAAGGTTAGGTATTTTTGGTGGTTTTGTATGTGTATCTGCATTTAGATGGGTGAAGGAGAAGGAAAATAGGATGCTTAGTCAGAACTTTGCAGGATTTACAACTGTCCTAGTTAATAAGGTATATATAAAAAAAAATCTTCAATGGTAGTGATAACACATCTGTGCTTCAACCCTTCTATTGACATCCTGTATCATCCTGTTATCTGAGATGGGACAGGACAAACACTGCCAACAACCAGTACTTAGCAACCATGGTTCATGCAAGTAGTTCATAGCATTTGCTCCAACCATGACAAGAGTCTGAAATGTAAGCAAGAGCCAAGTGTTACTGAGAAAATTTTTATGGTGGATTAGAGTTCTGTTGCAATCAGAAAAGACGGTCCCTTCCCTCATTTCTAGGTGTGTTCGTAGTCCCTTCTTTACTGACATTCACATGGCCATGCATCAGCAGGAATGGAGAGCAGAGCTGGCTGAAAATTAATTTTTTTCCTTGCATCAAGCTTCTTGATCACTAGTTCCAGTACATAAAAATATTATGACTGTCCTTTTCAACCAGTCTGTTCCTTAAGTGTCCTAAATTAGGTAATGTGATCATTCTCATAGACATCTATAGATCATAGGGCTTCAGTGAAATTACTTTTCAGGCATTTGAAAGAGGAGCATATATTAGGAAAATGAAATAATTTTTCTTGTGTACCTCTAATCCTAGCCATGGCCTCTTGGAGTTAGTCTGTCCATACTCATGGTTCCTCCTTCTTGACCAACCCCAGCTCATGCACACCACAAACATGCCCTTGAAACTTTTCCCTTCACAAGCCAGTTCCTCCTCCTAAACCTTTCAACTATGACCACACATCTTCATAGTTCACCATGTTCTACACAAGAATCATTATTCTCCACTTGAAATTATCCAAATCCAGTTCAAACCCAGGAGCCTGTGGCAGGCCAGCTCTGCACAGCTCATCACTGCACTTTCCACCCTCGTGGTGTTGGTCAGGTTGTGTGTCATGGCATGACTGACAGATCAAATGGGCAATTATTCATTTTACCTGTGCAACAATAAATCTACAGGGAGAAGGGGAAGACAGGCACAAGCTGCAGATTCTGTGGGCTGGAATAATAAAAATTCACTAGCTTAAAGGTATCCTTAATAAGTTTTGATCATTAGAGGTAAGTGTATTTCCTAGATGTTCCTTGATCCTTTTCTGCTGAAAATGTCTTCAAGCTGACTATATCAGAGAATGTTTGTGGTGCAAAATTATTTTCCTAGAAAATAAGAAATCCACTGAATCTACTTCCATCAGTTAATTGTTTGCTAGTTCTCACTGAATTTAGCTGCTTTTGGATGCACAATCCAGTTAGAAAAAGTTTTCTGCTTCTCAGCAGTAATATTACTTTTTCGTAACTACTTTTCTTCTTCTTTTGGTACTTGTATACACACTGTGCCTATTTGATTTGTACTTGGTTTATCCTAAGACAAGACATTCACTTTTCTACCCCATCGGTAATACACCTCTTAATTTGGAAAGCTTTTCAGTAGATGAAAAGAAGAAATTATTTAATAGAAACTATGAGGTGCTGTAGGGTAGATAATCACCAGGGGAATTGAGAGCTGCAATTTAAGAAGGGGGCAGCTGTAAGGGAGGAGGCATCCAAGCTGTGGAGATATGAAAACAATCTCCTAGGCAATAGAGTGCAAGCACAAAATTTTAGCAGCTCAGGTCATCAACTTAATTGCAACCAAGGTCACAGTGGGTGAGGGAGAGTTGTGTATAGACTATATATTTATTTCTGTGCTTCCTGCTTCTATGCTTGAAGTCTTCTCCATCTAAAATAATCAAATTATCTTCTTTTTATTCTGCTAAAGGCTGTTCTGTTTTGAGTTTTGAAGCCTGATAGTCTTTACCTGAGAACTCATGAGGACAGTCAGATTCACTTTAAAGTTCTGAATTCGTTTGGATCCATTCATAAAACCTAATTTTGCTGTCTTCTCTTTCAGCTGATTTTCTGTGTCTTGCTCTTGTTGCTAGGTTTGTTTAAGTCTCTCTGCATGTTATTTTTGCTCTCAATTCCAACCTGTGACCACATGGTGATGTAGGACAAGACAGCTGTGAGTTAACAAGTAATTTACCTTAGATGGCATCATCGACATAGATATGGTACTCTGTGCAGGCTGTCACAGTTGGGTTGTTTCTGGAAGTGGGACATAACGCTGACCCTTTAAAGCTCATCTGGTTTTTGCCAAGTCATGGCATATCATATTGTCATATCATGTCATACTGCACTGCCATCCTGCCCCTATCCTGATCTGTTCAAGTTTCCTTTCAAATTCCTCTATTCCAACAGCTACTTCAGTGGCTCCTTCATGTCCTTGTGTTCCTGTAAGTATTTATCTGATGCCAGTTGTGAGATTTTTTCCCCCCATTCTGCCTCTTTCTTCTTGAGTTATCAAAAGCTGATTATTCTCAAAATCTGCCCTGTTTCTGTCAATTCTGCTCTACTCAGTCTAGTATTAGTCAGTACATGTCCACTTGAATATCATCATATTATCTTGTTATTTCTTCATGATGAAAGCCCTTAAACTTTCTGGTCTTTTTCTTTTTACTTTTTGCTGGGAACTCAGCCCTTCTTTCAAGTGTCCTCTGAGAGTTCTCTGTCATTGTCTCTCCGTATCCAGCCTGGCTTACTATGTGCCCTGCACAGCTTAAATTTCTATCTTTTGCTACTGTTCAAGCCTCAGTCTATGATCTATTTCTTTCTTTTACTATAAAAGCTGTCTTTTCTTCCAGTCTCTCTTCCTCATCCTAGCCCTTTTCACAGCATTCTTTCTCTCCCAAAGCTCTAATTGCCTTCTGTAGCTCTTTGAAGCCTCCATGGGTATCTTGTCTAATACAATGTCCTAGTCAAAAGCTTTGTTCTCATCTAGAAGCCGTTGCCTTATCTGACATCTACTGAAGTCTTTTTTTTTTCTGCCTTTTCACTCATTTTTGCTCCATCTAAAGGTATTGCTTGAAGCAAAATATGCTTGCTGTATCTTCTTCCTGTCCAGATTCTCTTCCCCTCATGCCCTTTGGTTCTTTGTCTCTTATTGACTCTGTGTTTCTCTCTTAGAGACTGTGATAGTGTTAAGTAGTCATCTTTTTGTCACCTTTCTCCTCTTCCTCCTTTAAAACTATCTTTTTCACCTCTACAATTTCTTTTGCCCCATAGACGATCTTTTATATTATCTTCTTGTGGACCTCTTGGGCTGGGCTTTCTCAAGCACAGAATATTATTTTTGCTTTGCTTTTAAATGATTGTTTATCTATTCTGCATGCAGGGTTCTAAGTAACAGCAAATTCCACTCCTGTCAGTCTGGGGTGGCAGAGGGCTCTGCATCACCATCTGCTATAATATGTGTGTATGCAGTGTTGGTGGCAGCTGAAAAATAGACATGGTTTTCTGCTCCAGAGGAGACTGCAGTTTGCTGGTGGGCTTGTGAACAATGTGGTCATGAAGCGGTCTAGATCTTTCAGGATGAACCTTCTACAGAACAAACCAAAAAAAGCTCTAGCAAAAGCAGAAGTCTCAGAAGTTAGTACGATGTCTGATAACTGTATGGGTAGGGCATAGGGAACATTAAGATTGTCACTGTTGATAAATAGCACTTGGATGATTTCAGGTTATATATCTCCTGAGACCAGACCGTGGGAGAAGAGTGAGTCTTCAATCATTCTTACCCCCGTCCCCACCAGCCTCTCAGAGCTCTCACTATCAAGGCAGTAGGATGGAAAGGCTAGGAATTGTATTTCTATATCCTGAAAAACATTCAGGAAAATAAATACATGCAAAGAAAGGGAAACCTGAGAGAAAACTGAGGAGGGAGAAAAAATGAATGAACAAGACATCCATCTTGGTTGACAGTTCTTCCAACTTCTTTCCTTTATTGTCATTTAATATCCTAATTTGGACTGTAGCTGTAATTTCATCTATCACAAACATGTCCTTCTTGAAACACACTTTGTAATCCCACTAGGGCCTGTAATATGCAAAGGAAAAAAAAAAGGCACATGAGCAGGTTGTGTAACTTTCCTCTTGCATGCCATGGGCAAGTCTAGAAAGTTTTGTGAGCCTTTTCAAGAGACGTAGGCGCACCTGAGGAGTCAAGCCATGTGTACTGGTCATCTGTGTTTGTTTGTGGCTAGTGCAAGATGGTTTATGACACCTTCCTCTTGTTTTTATGTCTTCCTCCAGCTCTCTGCTAATCTCCTGAATCTGCTGGTAATATCTGAAGCAGCAGCAGCACTCCACTGGTGAGTTCTGGTGGAAGTGCAGAGCAAGGCCTGGGAAAGAGAAAGCAAGACAGAGAGGCAATAAAGAAAATATAGAAAGAAAAGCTGTGGTAGGAGATTACAGGAAGAATGATAGGGGAGATTTGACAGTAGTTGCTGGGCAGCAGCAGTGCAGAAAGGCAGATTTTTTTCAGGGTGTTCTTTGTATTCTGTGTTTATGTTTACATCTGCAGATCTGAAAACATGGAAAAAATGATGAGTAGAGCCAGAACTTTACTTTTCATTAGGTCAGCTGTGCCAGCTGGAAAAAGTGGACAAGCTGTTGGGTTTACAAGTTCTTCTGAGAGTGTGAAATAGAAGCAGCAGATCTCAGAGCAAATACAAGTCAAGAGTAGCTGCTTTGAATTTAACTAGGGTAGTGTCAGTGAGGCTGGAGGCTGTGACAGAGATTATTGGTACCTTGTGAAATAGCAAGGCTTGTTAATAATTTCCAGAGAGCTGACAAAGCACTTTTACCTCCTCGGGAAAAGAGTGAGACAGTTGATTTATAAACTCAGTAGCACGATAAGATTAGTGCTCAGGACACAGAAAATATTATGACATTAATCCAGTATCTTTAATTATTGCATATATTTTGTCATGCACTGAAATGAATTTCAGTTCCCAGTTGTTTCCTTGTTAGACAGTATCTGAGTGCAGAGACTAGAGGCAGAGATAGTTTGATGAGAGGTGGGAATTAGCTGAATACAAGGTCCTTAGCTACAGGTGAGCTGGGTCTTTCCTAGTGCATAGGTACCACCATGCACACAGTGATTGTTCAGGACCAGCTTCGTGGTTATCACTCTACCATTCCATGGCTGAGGTACATTACACTGTGGGAAACACGACTGAGGGCCCAGGGGGTTTGTAGGATATCTTCCTAATGAGCACAGTAAAGGTTTCTTGTTCAAGTAGCATCTAGAGTCATTTGATGGGCCTTGGGGTCCTTCATGCTTTTATTGATAAGTGAGGCCAGGGCTAGTTTGGAAGCTGAGAGAATTTCTTGGGAAAAGCCTTTCAGGGTACAATCATCCTATTTTTAGGATATTATTATATCATTATTTCCCGTGGAAATTCCACAACAGTATCATGCAAGACAGACAGTAGAGTTTGATTAGCTGGCAGTAGAGGGTTCATTTTGATACTGCAGCAATTTCTAATGTGCCATTCTTGTGCCTCTTGAAAAACAAGAGCTAGAAGAATGCACTTTCAGCTAAAGGTTCTCGTTAGTTTTCTGCAGTGGCTCTGATGAGTGTTCTCCTGCAGTACATACAGTAGTGACTGACTATATTACAGCTTTGATGTTTGCTGGGCTGTACTGTGCTCAGTTTTTAGGCTTCCTATTCTTTATATTTTAGACAGTTTTTTATATTTTATACACTATATAGTATATGCTATGCATCATTTTTTATATAAGCCATGACAATGGATTTCCAAAAGCATCTCAATAGGTTGGGAGCAATTAATGCCTTTTTGAGGGTAACTAAATGTTTTTCTCTGATTTGCTAGACACAGTCACTTAGAAACTCTTCTTTATGGTGATTCATGTCAAGTTCTGTCCTACATATGGGGCACAGTATTCCTCCAGAAAATGGTGCTTGTTGACAGAAAAGTGAGCACTGGTGAGAATGAAACAGGAGAGCCTCTAAGTTTTGGGGCAGCATTGATACTGCTTTCCTAAATACTCAGTGCTTGCCTGGCCTGCTACCAGTTGTAAGCTGTACACACTAACCTTATCCGTGTAATTACTGCTACTGGATATCCATATCTTACCAGGAACATGGAGAAGGTGGTTTGTGCAAGAAATTAAGTGTCTTCCTCATGGAGACTTTCTTTCTACCTTACTCTTAAGGACCATGCAGACTAAAATAAAAGCAAAAGAAGAAATATTTTACAGGAGTCTGCAAAAGGAAATAATGAGATCACTTTTCTGAGCACAAAAAAGGGTGTTTTGCCCTTCTCTCCACTCATCCTGCCTGCAAATCTCTTACTCAGTATGAGTAGCTTGGCATGTGAGGGGTTTTTTTCTTGTATACAGTTTCTGGGACCTTGAATTCTCTGCTCCCCCCACATTAATAGCCCTCAGAAGACATAGGTTATAGGCAGCACACTGACAGTACTGGGAGGTGCCTCTAGGCCAAGTTGTTGTAACATGCTTCTCATTCCTATTGCTGGCTGGTAGCTCACTGGTGTTGGCTGAGCTCATTTCTTCTCTCCCTGACTGAGAAACCAGTGGCAGAGTGGAGAGGAGAAGCTGTTGAATGCTCTAGTCTGTGGAAAAATGAGCATCAAGAAGAATTAAATTTGTGCATACACCTATAATTGAGTACCCACCGAGCAGTTTGGTGATATGCTTTGAAGTGCAAAGTATTCCCCATAAGAACACCTGGGGAGGTTGAGATTAGACTGTAATGTTCAGCAGTTCACAGGCATGCCTGACTTCTCCATTAGGGCCTGGTGCTGTGAACCGTGGACTTAGAAAAATTGTCTTGGGACACTGAGTGAACACCCATCTCATTCCATCTCACCATAGCTGCCGGCATCCTTATGATTGTTGCTCAGTCTTTAGGACACCTGGTATCTGGGGAGAAAAATGAGGAAGCCCGCTGACCTTTGTTCTCACTGCAAACAGGGTGTGCGTGGGACGAGGAGCTGTGAAAGAAGAGATATCCTGGATAATTTCTGCTTCCTCCTGTCTGCTTTCTGTCTGTGCTTGTAGCTCTGTCTGTCACACCACCTCCTTCTCCCTGCCCCCTCCCTCTCCTTCAGGAGTTCCCCTCCTGCTCACACCTGATATTCAATCCTGGCAGAGTTATTGCCTTTTGCTGAGATCAGACATGGTGCTAGGGAATCATGTGGCAGACGAAGGTTGCTATAAATATAGTTGAACCCTTTGGGCAGGAAGGGAAGAAAGTGAGAGAGGCACAAGGAGGAGGAGGAGGAGGGGCAGAGAGAAAGAGAGCGCAGGAACAGGACAAGTTGGAGTGGCCAGAGGAGAGAGAGAAAGGAAGGATCAGCAGAGAATGCGGAGGCCGCGCTCTCTGCCAGAGCTCGAGGTGGCGCTAGGTAAGGCCCAGAGCAGCAGCGCAGGGACACATGAGCGTGAGGAGCAGTGGAGGAATGGAGAGATCAGAGAGCAGGGCGCAGGAGCCCAGCCCGAAGGCAGCTGTGTGGGAGGGCACACCGCAGTACGACTATGTCTGCTTTGAGAAATGCTCCCGTTTCGGGATACCTGCGGAGGCAGGACACGAGGCCGGGGCCACAGCGGACGGCCTGCGCTCCCCGGAGAACGCCCTCAGCTACCCACAGGTAGGGCTGGACACCGGGACACTTGAGGCAGCACAGCTTTCCCTGGGATCACGCAGGGAGATCTCTGGGGCTCTCCAAAATGGTGCTGGCAGAGCACACATCCCTGTGCATCCCCAGTTCCACCAGCTCTCCCTGGGATCACACAGGGAGATCTCTAGGGCTCTCCAAAATGGTGCTGGCAGAGCACACATCCCTGTGCATCCCCAGTTCCACCAGCTCTCCCTGGGATTACACAGGGAGATCTCTAGGGCTCTCCAAAATGGTGCTGGCAGAGCACACATCCCTGTGCATCCCCAATCCCACCAGCTCTCCTCCCCACTTGCTGACTCCAGGTCAGGCTTTGACATTCATGGTTGTACTTACACCAAAGATCCTACCAGTAATTCAAGTCAGAGGTTATTGTCACCTGCCATGGATGCAACGAGACTTGGAATGGGCAAGCTGGGATGGGGAAAATTAGCCAGAGCATTAATGCATTTGTAACAGCAAAGAGAAGCTGCAGTTGCCTGCAGCTGCATAGTGATATTAAGTACAGCACAAGAGTGAGCAAAATCAAAGAGAACAGTGATGTTTATAGATGGGCATCTATCTGCACAGCTGTGTAGATGAAGTAAAGCTCTCTTGTGACTTTTCTCTGACTATAAAGCCCTTCATGGTCATAGACCCATACATGTATATTGGTATTTTTGATAACTTAGTGGAGCTGTAAGTGAGGGATTTTCTAACCCTTAAGCTTGACCTGACTCTTGCTCTGGATTGTACAAGCACTGGTTCAGGAAAATATCTGGGACATAGACGTAGTCTGGTTATGGCTTTTTGTTCCATTATGCTCTTTTGTTCATTTTGTTCCATTATGTTCATTATATCTCCCTTGCCTCTTCTTCTGGGACAGCCTCCTGCAAAGGGGAGGGTTTACAGCAGAGTCCTGGTGTCTTATTTCCTACCACTCTGTTCTGATTAAGCTGATCTAAGAGAGCTTTAGTGCAATGAAGGATCCGGTCAAATTATGAGGAAGAGAGCGTGTGAATGTGAAATTCATGAAGTGGATTCTCCTTAAATGAATACAAAATCTCTTGCATGGATGGCAAATGGCTGGGGAATGAAGGAGATTGCATTGATTGTTTCCTACTAAAGACTTAAATGATGTAGTGATAGGAAAATAGGTACATTTGCCACCAAGAAAATTTCTTCCAGTAGGTAAGCATCCCAGTGAGGATAGTTATGTGTCACATTGCCAAAGATCAGAGAATCAGTTCCATGGCCGTATTCAGGGATTTCTGTTCTGAAACTGCCTAAAACATCTGAGAGTTTGCGTGTCTCCTACATTGAAGTCTTCCAAAACCACCCCTCTGATTTGTTTGGAAGCAGCACCCTGGATGGACTGGAGCAGTTTAGACTTTATCTACACAAGGCATGCTTTGACTGCAGCAGCCGTGCTAAGAGGGTGAGCACAGAAGTGGGATGGGGTGGAGAGGTATGTGTGCCCACCTGAGACTGAGCTCCACTGGGATCATGCCTACCCCATGGGCTGCAAATGGGGCTGGAGAGCTGAGGTGGGTGAAGGAAACCCACCTCTGTATGTGGGCCATGAACCAGGAGTGAGCTGGGGTGTGGGGAGCTGCAAGATGCAAACTTCTTCTCCAGTAAAGCATATCCCAGTTCACACATATCCAGCAGATATACCAGTCCCACACACCTAAAGCCACTCTCCAGTAGGCACAGATGACACAGTGAGGCAACACCACCAGCTCTGTGCTCTTGCTCCCTGACCCCAGAGTGTCTGTGTGCTCAGCTCCAGAGGCATGGTGGTCAGTGCACATAGATAGATGATCTCACATACAAACAAGAAGGCCATCAAACCCATTCCCATGCATATCTTCAGGCAGAAACATCCCCAAGCAAGCATTCATTTGTGAAGGCAATTTGCAATCTAAAAACCAGACAGTTGTATTTATAGTTTACTGAAAAATACGTCCTAGAAATATTTTATCTAAGCAGTCATGTACACATGTGCATGTATATTTATCATGGAACTTTGCATGCAAACATTTTCTGGCTAAGCCAGGCTTGCTGTGGATGTGTATATTTTGCTGGTCATTCATGCACATGCAGATACATTATAAATATGCACGTGTACTTTGTACAAATATGCACACAATTATCATGTAGTTAACATAAAAAACAACCTCTTGCACATGTTTTCATCCATTTCCACATAGAGTAATCATTAAGATTTCTTTCCCCACTGTCATGTGAAAAAACATTTGACAGAGATTTTGATTCTGTTGTGCTCCTTTTTCTGCTAGCTGTTGCCTTCTGTTGTACATGTGATTTGGTTTGGTTTACACAGGCCCCAGAATAGTGAAACCTTGGTCTTTGGCCTTAGATCTTCAGATAATTGACAGTCAAAAAATGTATCCTGGTTAATAGATAATAACATAATAGTAGTAGGATAATAATAATAATAATATATTTTTGACAATTAATATAACAGATAGTAGATATATGACAGATGATGTAATATACCTTGATAAAAATATACATTATCCTACACTGTAGGATTTTGTATTGTTTTATTTCCACATGAGAAAGCAGTTACAGCTGGTGAAGTATTTGAAATCTGTGCTATTTGTGACTATAGAAAGGGTGTTCCTGGCAGGGAGCTCACTCAGCAATACACAGATGGCTGTAGTGGGAGGGATGTGCAGTAAGAAATCAGGCAATGCAGTAATACAGAATAACAGGCTCACACTGAGAGGTAGGTGGGAGGGCCTCTAGAGCTCTCCAGCCCAAGCCCCTACTCACAGCAGGGCTGATTCCAAAGGTAGGTCACATTGTCTAGAGCCTTTTCCAGGCATGTTCTGAAAATCTGAAGGATTGAAGATTCCCCAGCCCCACAGAGCACCTGCTCCTGTGCTGGACTACTCTCAACTGGGGCTGGATGGGGACACGGATGGGCTTTCCTTTCTTACAAGTTGTGCTTTTCCTCCTTTTGTCCATCACTATGCCCATCTGAGATATCTTGCTCTGATGTTTCCCTTTTCTTCAGAAACAACTATTATTTTGTTGCTGTTCCCTGTCCCTTACCTGTGCCTCATCGGCTCTGTGTCTAAGCAGTTGACTGAGATGTTTTACTGACATTTAAATTTATGTATGTGGTGCATTTGGAGAGGTTTCACCTTTGAGATCAGATATGGCTTCTCTTTGGTGATGCATCAGGAAAAAAAAATCCTTCCACCTAAGGAAGATAATTTTAGGAACAGCAAGATGGTTACAAGGCAGGAATGAGAGGGAAAGAAGTACAGGCTAAGGCTGCCTCAATGGCTGGGAGCAGCAGATCATAAACAGGACAGAGCTGGAGAAAGGGATTTCAGGACTGGGGTATTCTGTGAGGAATGCATTGTTCAGAATGGCATGGGAAATAGCTTGGGCTTTGGACTGTGAGAGGAAGGCAGTTTCATACATGTGTTGACCCCTCAGAAAATAGCTTCCAGATAAGTCTTGAAATTGTGATGTATTTTTTCCCCTGAGATTCTGTGCAGCTTTTCCTCTGTTACTCAAAAAATGAAATACCCCCAATTTTTGGAAAGACAAAAGATCATTTGCATAGATAAATGCTTAATCTCTGAAAACAAGCTTTACTTCATTATGCTTTCTCCCTGGATGGTTTGGTTGGGGTTTGTTTTTAGTGGTTTTGTTTGGTTGGTTTTGTTTTTTCGGGTGTTTTGGGGGGATTTTCTTTTGGGGGGTGTATGTTCCTCCCATCTATTCTGAGTGGTATTTATACCTTCAGCTAGTTTTGCACAATTTTGGTGGTCTCTCTCAGCATTTAACCAAGTAGGCATCATAGTACCTTTTCTGGTTCAACCCTTAGGTGGTAATTGAGAACTTATAAAATTGTCTTCATTTTTTCTGGTGCCCAGAAACCTTGTGTTCCTTGTGTTAGAAAGGGAACAACAGAAGAAAGAACAGTCAGACTCATACTGTGTTATATTTTTAGTTTTATATCTTCTAGTGGAGTGGATATTTCTTGCCTAACCCAATTTTGCTGTAAGGTCATACTTTGATTTCTGGATTCTTTCTCTGTCCCACAATCTCCTACCATTTTAGATACTTCCAGAATCCTGGAGAAGCAAAGCACATGTCTGAAGCATTCTTTAAATATGTTGAGACAACCTGGTTTGCCAGGACAGCAATTTCGTTTTATGTCTGTGGACTAACTTTTTTTTCCCATATCCCAAGTGCACCGTTTTACAGACAGGCAGAAGCAGTGAACTAGGATACCATATGAGGACTTTCAGCATTCATACTACTGTGCTGTCACGCTGTTCTTCATCTGGCAGATGGAAGATTCTAATTTGAATCTCATACTTGACACTGGTTTAAGTTGTATTTGACATAAACCCATCTCTCATGACCACAACACTGCTTGAGGTGATGTAAAGATGCATTTGTCTAAAATCTGCCCATATTCGGCATTTCTGTCTGAAAGACACAGTAAAAGAAAAAAATGAGCACTTTGCTAGGTAGGACTGCATTCTGTATGTGCCAGTTACCCTGTAGATGAAATTCTTCAGCCTGAGGTTTCACTGTCCTATCTGTTTTAAGGGTGTCAGAGCATGCCCATTATTCCATGCAGAGTCTAGTTAATTTACTTAGAATGCGTTGGTAATCATGTGGTTAATAATTGCATTAAATTTGTGTAGCTTCCAATACAGTGATGAATGGAAGAATACTTTCAGCTGTTCAGATAGGATCAATCTGTTTTAGAGGCAGCACGTGAGCCATCTTTAGAACAGGATGGTTTTAAAAAAGCATAGATATGGGTTCTGTGAAGAAAAGAAAATCCACTAGGATTTCCAAAGGGAGCTATGGCACATGGCTCAAGTGTCTCCTGAGGAATATGTGTAAATAAATAAATAAATAAAATACTTAGGACCTTCAGTCATATTTGTTATATTGAAATACTAAATGGTAGATGACTGAAACAGGTGCTCAGAGAAGGTGGGTATCCTCTGCTCCTGGAGATGTTTAGGAGTTGCCTGGATAAGGTCTTGAGCAGCCTAATCTGATTTACCTGGCTTCGGAGTTTGCAGGCTGTGGGCAGAGGCTTGGACTAGAAACCTCCAGAGGTGCCTTCCAGTGTAAGCCTTTCTGTGAGTCTCTGTATCTATTTTCTCTCAAGGGAACAGGAACATCTCTTTTGTTGCCTTGAAAGGGGGAGGAACTGTCAAACAGAAATGTCTCCTAAATGTGTGGTAGTGCTTTATCTCTGTCATACATCCTGTCATTCTCCAGCTTAAGTGTCTGATTTTGCTGATCAAAACATGGCCCATTCTCCTCCTGCCTCTCAGAAAATCTCAGAGAAGCAGATGTGCTGGGGAGGGAGCAAAGGGTCACCTTGTCACAGGTAGGAGGTGCATCAGGTGGTATCCTGGTCTAAAGTAAAGCCAAACATGATTCACTGAAGGATATGCAAGGAGAAGAGGCTTATTCTCTGCTTCTCAAATGCACACCTTCCCTACCTGTACTGTGAAAGAGTGAGGTGGCATAGCTGCTCTTCAGGGAATCTGGTAAACAAACCTGGGGTATAGTCAGGTTTCTTCAAACTCCCTTAAGATGTCAACAAAACAGCACAACTGCCCAGTTTACTGTAGACCCATGTAAGAAATGTCCTTGGTAAGCATGTGTAGCTCATTGTGAATTGCATATAACCAACTGCATTTCAAGTTTAGTATCTGAAGAAAAAGACTAGATTAAGAGATCAGGAATTTCAGAGGAATTAGAGATACAGGAGGACTTAAAATGCTGACTCGGGTAAATAATTGTTGGAAGTGTGCAGCATTCTGTGATATTTTTGAAATTATGCTGCTTCTTTTCCTCCACGAGCACCATCAGTGGCTATGTGCCCTGTTAAGCATTCCTTGGCAGCAGGAGGAACAGATGCAGGACATTCCTGCAGCCTGTTTGAGAGTGCAATGCCTCTCAAAACCTTCAGAGATGTTTTACAGTGCTTCTGATATCTATGAGACAGCTCTGAGGATGGCGGCCTCATGTGAACTACTTTGACCTTCTTTTGTACCTCCAGGAAGCTGTCTCCTAATGCTCAAATGCTGCCTCTTAATATTCAATCTCTCAGCCATTTTTTTCCCCAGGGCATTAGAAAATAATGAATATTCTGTGATCATATCTTGTTCTCCAAAAAGGAGGTGAAAAGGTTTTGGAGAGATTGGAAAGAGGAAACTAGAAAGGAAAAAAAAGAAAAAATAAATGAGCAGCATCTGCCTGAGAGTTTCTGTGTCTCAGTCTCCCTGCTTGGTACATTTGGGTCTGTACCTCGAATTGTTGGTAGATCTGCCTTGTCGTCCTTAATGCTATTTGTGAAGGAGCATTTGCCTTACCTTTTCGTTGTGATCGCTCTTGTTTTCTGCTTTTTCTGCTCCTTTAGCTTTATGGCCGATACACAGACCAGGTAACAGATAACATTTCAGACAAGGAAGCAGCAAAACTGCTGAAGAAACAGTCCCAAAGGAACAATGGAAGACCCCTGAAACGTGACAGCCAAGTACAGATCAAAGAAGAGCACTATTCCAAATGTCAAGGTAGGCACAATTCATGTTTCGTTACCCTATTACCAGATATTAGGTAGGCCAGCAAGAGAGATGGATTTAAGCAATTGTGACTGGAGAGAAGCAGAGAGGGAAGGAACGGGAATCGAATCTCATTGGGTTGAAAAACCTTCACTATATATGAGATTTCATCCTAGAAAGAGAAAAGATAGGTTTGAAACAAAAAACAATCCCAAGTAAATAATTTTTTCCATAACAGAGCTCTATAATGGGAGGAAAAGGACCTCCTTGTATCAGACTTTTGCTGCTAGTGTACAAGATGTTAAATTCCACCCTGTGTGTCCTGCACACCCCTACCACCCTTTTAAAAATGTTTTTTAAACTACATAAGATGTCACAGAACTGTGTGAGAGAGCCCCTGATTCCTCCAAATAAATCCTTGTTTTAGTCAGTTCTCAGCACAGGAGAGACAGGCACAGCTTCATCTATGCTCACTCAGTTTTTCTGGTTTACTCTTCTCTCCACAGACTGTGCTAAACGCATCCAGAAATATGTTACCAAGAAGCTTGGAGAGGACTGGATTTTCTTGGTTCTGTTGGGTCTGGTCATGGCGTTGGTGAGCTGGGGAGTGGATTATGCCAGTGCAAAGACCGTACAGGGTGGGTCCCATTCAGGTGTTGCAAAAGCAGCCAGTAAATGATATGAATGTTTTACAAAGCCCAGTGACCAGTTTTGCTCGTCCTTTAATATCATTGTCCCATCCTCAACCCTTGCTGCTTAGGAGGTTTGAAGTTCTGACAACACAGTAAAGGTTAGCTAGGGAGAGGTTCTTTAAAGGGATGGAAGGAGAAAATTTGGAAGTAAGTGGGCAGAAACAAGGGATATGTGTATGATGAGTCAAAGACAAACAATTATGTTTAATTCCTTTTCTTTCTGCTCCCTTGAATATGCAGGAGCACAGAGAAATGTTACTGTGGCCTTTCCTCTTGCACTGCTTCCTTTTCTCCCCAAGAATATTGAGAACACGGGTGATGGGGGGAAGGGGCTCTTGGATGCCCCCCTGGCACTGTTTCTGCTTTTTACCTAATTTTTGTTCTTTCCAATTTTTACTTATACAGTGCCCTGAATTTTTCTGCCATCTGGGCATATAGTGCCCTCTCCTTTTGCCCTTTTCACAGGGATCTCCTATTCCCTTATATCTCTTCCCTGTATTTTTCTTGTGGTCTGTCTCCTTTTGCCAGCTACAAAAATTACAAGATCTTTCAGCCCCCATTTCTGTGCACACACCCCCCCCCCCCCACCACTGCCACATCCTCTTAACTGCACTGTTCCCCTGTTCTTACCCTCAGTGTCCCAGTCCTGACTGGCACACACATACACCAACCTTTTCCTATTGGCTGCTGCAATTCCTCAAAGCTCCCAACGTTCCTTCAGCCTGGTGTTCTTCCCTCCAGAGCTTCCCCATCTACCAGGTGACTGGTATAATCCACTCTGAAGGTTCCTGTCCTTTATACTCCCTTCAGCTGAATCCTTTGGGGTTCTTTTTCCTTTTCCCCTGGCAAGTCTCAGCCTCCACTGAGGCTGTGTGGGGAGTCAGTTCAGGCAGGGAAGATGCAGTTCAGAGGAGCTGCAGTTCAGTTTGGATTCTCAGCAGCTCATATTGTTCTATCTGGCTGAGCAATGCTACCACTGCTGTTTTAAGAGCTACTGGCTTTTAAACAGCTTCTGTTCTGCTGCTCTAGAAGGGAAATCATAACCAGAGCTTTTAAACTAGTTTTTTTATGAGGGAATGATTGGTGGACCACTTTATTGCCCTTCAGAACCCACACAAGACCCTCAGACTGACAAATGAAGACACTGCACAGTGATTTGTCCTCACATCTGCATATAACACACCTCTTTTTATGCCACACTTGTGCACAGGTATTAATAGTGTCTTCTGTCCATTCTTGCAGAATGGCTGCTTTATTGGGGAACTCGTACTCAAACTGTAATTAGGCTTGCCTCAGAAAAGCAGCATGAGGGCACCATTTCTGAAGGAGATTTAGCATGGGCACGTTTAGCACGTGTGTGATTCTCTGGTGTCTGCCAGCCTGTTTGGAGCAGCTGTGGTTACTGACAAGTTCTCTGTTTGTGTGCCCACAGCCTACAAGTGGACATACGGAGTGCTGCACCCGAATATCCCTCTGCAGTACGTGGTGTGGGTTGCGTTCCCGCTCGGCCTCATTCTGTTCGCGGCCAGCTTCTGTCACTTCGTCTCTCCACAGGCTGTTGGTGAGGGCAGAAGGCATGGCAAGATCTGTTCCTGTCTGTCTCGTTTTCCTTGTTCCGTCTGCCTGCGGGTTTTGTTCACCCCCGACTCTGCTGTTGTTCTCAGGGTCTGGGATCCCAGAGCTCAAGACCATTATGAGGGGAGTGGTCCTCAAGGAGTATCTCACTCTCAAAGCTTTTGTGGCCAAAGTTGTGGCCCTCACAGCTGGGCTTGGAAGTGGCATGCCTGTGGGGAAAGAGGTAAATATTACAAATTCCATGTGCAGTACTGACCAGGGTCCGGAAGGTGGGAGCTGTCTGCGAAAGATGAATCTATAAATGTTTTCTTACTTTCACCACCGTTCCTCTTCTCAAAGCTCTGATCTTTCCAGCAATACCTATCTTACACTGGTCATTTTCCTTCCACTTTCAAAGACATGATATAGGAAACATCAAAGAACTCAAGTCATGTAGTCTTTGAGAGGGGAAAGATTAAATGGAGATAGGAGAACTGAGGAAGATTGGAGAGTCTAGAGCACAAATCTTATGAGGAGTGGCTGTGGGAAATGACGTTGCTTAGGCTGGAGAAAAGGAGGCTCAGGGGAGACCTTCTCACTCTCTATAACTCTCTGACAAGAGATTGTAGCCAGGTGGGAATCAGTCAATTCTCCCAGGTAACCAAGTTGCACCAGGCAAGGTTTAGACTGGATATTGGGAAGAAATTCTTCAATGAGATGGTGGTCAGTCATCATTGAAATAGGCAAATGGTGGAATCAATATCCCTGAAAGAGTTCAAAAGGTGTGTGGTTGTGGCACCTGGGGACATGGTTTAGTGGTGAACACAGTGATGCTGCATTAAAGGTTTGATTCAATGATCTCAGAAGTCTTTTCCAACCTTAATGATTTTATTCCTGGCTGGCCGAGATGGCCAAAGAGAAGTTATGAGGCCTGTGGTAGCTAAATGGTTGTCAGTAAGCAGAGGGCAACCCTCTCTGATTTTCTCCTCCTCTTCACTTGCAGGGTCCTTTTGTGCACATTGCTAGTATCTGTGCTGTGGTACTCAGCAAGTTCATGTCGATCTTCTGTGGGGTGTATGAGGTAAGGCACATATCTCTGCACACATTTCTTTCACAGATTGAGCTCCTGAGACACCCAGGATAGTATGGGTAGGCCATGGAACACAGAGGAAACACATAGATCGATGTTTACTGTACTGCTGTAGAGCAGTAAAATAGAAGCTGAACAAAAGTAGTGCAAGGCCAGACATACAGTCCAAATAATTGTGCAGGACTACCAATGTTACCCAGAAATTACACAGAGACTGATTAGGAGTATGTGTTTGACAAGTTTTCAATCTCGTGAGTGATGCCTTTGCACTGTGATCATTGACTGTATAAAAAAGTAGCTGCAGACAAAGATCAATTTGTCTTTAAGCCAAATTTATACAGCATTGCTAATTATAGACACTGACACCATCTCTATGCTTCTGCTATCTCTGCAGGCTGATCACTGTATGGACTGGTTGTATAAAAAAATCTATTAACTGCGCGTATAGATAAATGTAGGAACTCTTTTATGTGCAGGCCCTTAGCAGAAAGTGACTGTGTAATACAACTGGAGGTGCTGTTTTACTTGAGTAGATCCTGTTTGTGCACAAGGAGCAGATGTCACTGCTGGAGATCAGCTGACAGTACTAAAGCCTGCACTAAAGTGTGTAGAGCCTGCTATTTGCAATAGCCATGGCTGACTGTGCTGCTGGCTGTTGCTTATTTTCATTGTTCTGGGTCCTAACGCCATGGCTTTGCTCCCTCTAACCCCAGCATGCCCGTCTCTGGCTGCACTCCCTGTTCCAGAATGTGCATAGGCAGCTCGACCTCCTGGTGCCGGCTTGCGCAGTTGGAGTCAGATGTTGCTTCAAGGCTCCTCTTGGAGGCAAGTGTCTTCCTATATGTGACATTTAATGTACAGTTCCTCTTGCTGTGAGATTTCCTGCTCTCGTGAAAGGTTCTCCACAGATCCCTCCCCACTTTGGCAACACGAGTTCCTTCTTTTCACATGTAACTGGTGGCAGTGAAAAGAAGGGAAGGTTACAGGAAAAGTTAAAAAAAAATCTATTTAAGTGCTGATTTCTAATGATGCAGCTTGTTCAATCCCTGCCAGCCATGAACATTGTTCCACCTGGAGAGTACCAAGGGCTGTCCAGAAAGTCAATAAAGATCATGTAGACAACAGAAGTAAAAAAAACAACCTTGCAAGAGGCAAGGGGCACAACTTTCAGTGAGGGAAATTTTGACTCTCTTAAAGGAAATTACATTTCCACTCCCAAGGATGGTCCAGCACTGGCATAGGTGTTCAGAGTGTCCAGGGAATTTCCACTCTTGGAAATATGCAAGATTCACCTGGACGAAACCTGATCTAACTTTGGAATTAATAGAACTAACAGTTCTCTGAGCAGGGAGACAACTCCATTGGTCCATTCACAACTTTCCATGATCCTGCTTGGAGGAGAATTTTGGAAATTTATGTCTTCCCCATGCATTTGTACTAGTCTTCTGATTCACTGAATTTCTTTAAACAGAGGCACATGATAACTTCTTCCTAAAGCAGTAGAAATATATTCATAAATAGTTTGTGTTTCATTTCACTTCCCCCTCTCCCCATGTGCTGCCCTGAACCTCTTTGCATGGTTATTGTGCCCAGAAATGTAAAGAGTTTTTAAATGCTACATTTTTTATTAGTTTGCTTTAGTTCTTCCATGCACTACTTTCCTGTTAGTCTTCAAAAGGATGAGTTAGCTGACAAATGCAACATAGTCTTGCATCAACAGTAATACTGATCTTTACTTTGGCTGGCTAGTAAAAAAAAAAATCAAGGAAGGAACATAGTTTGTCAGCTACAGATTAGAGGTTCTTCAGCTGATAACTTGAGAAAAGATGCCAGAAAGAAAATCAGGCTAAGCAAGAGAAAGGCTGTGCATATGTGGGCAGTCTAGCAAGATGTAGACAGCCTGAGCTGAAGCCTGAGGCGTCAAGGCAAAATTTGTCAGTGTGCCAAAAGCCTTGAGAGAAAGCAGTTTCAGAACTAAGGATCAGACCACAGTCAGGTGGAACCATTGGAAACACACAGGAGAATGGTATCTGTCTTACTGGTAAAAAAATAAAGCAAAAAAACCCCAAACCTAAAAAAACCTCTGTAAAAGTCTATGCTTCTTGTTTCTTTCTCTGGAATTAACATAGTCTCAGAGACTCCAGAATGCATGGATGACTGGGAGATGCTAGAGAAGAAAACAAAAAGCTAAACAGGGACTGATCTCACTGCTGCCTTTGGTAACTAAAGGAGATGTCAGACAAAATAGCCAAAGACTTCTCAGAGGACAGTGAAAGGACAAAGACAACAGGCACAAGTTGCAACAAGGGAAATTTTATCTACTTGTCCCAAAGGTGGTTCAGGGTGGCACAGGTGTCAAGAGATGCTGGGGAATCACTGCCCTTGAAAGTGTTCAGGGCTTCTCTAGCAGCCTGATCCTGAGCACCCCGATCCTATTGATCTAACCTTGCAGTGAGCCCAGTTCTGAACAGAGAGATACGGAAGCATTCAGAAACTTGCTGTGAGTCTGGGATAACATTGTAGTATGGGAACAGAAAGTTATCATAGTTTCTGTAGCCCTAGTTCCTCTTTTGGATTTACACCAAATTGCAAATGTGATTTCCATTATCTGGGAGTCATGAATCTTCAGCTGACCTTGGTCCAGAATATAGCTTGCAGTTCTACTTTATATTGCCTTGGTGTTGTTGCAGGTAAATACAACCTTGTGCATTAAGGAGGATGGATTTGAAAAGCCAGTTTAGCCCTTGACAAGCAAGTGGCACCCAGTCTCTTAGAAAGACTCTTTTATACCTTCCAATTACATTTTTTATTATTATGACCATTTTCATCAGGACAGCACAATGCTTTACTGAGTGATCTGTCACCCACTCACCTACCCAGCATGGAAGAACCTTCAGCATCAGTCCACACTCTGCTCTGACACGCATGTGCCTTGTGCACAGAGTCACAGAGTAGGTTTTTTGAGGCATTCTGTGGAACATGTGCATCCTGAGATTCCCTGCCAAAGTAAAGGAGATGGAGCGAAACCTACTTATGCTCTTTCCACCCTCTGGAGGATTTTCCATGAGACATTTCTTCCAAAGTGACAGAAATGTGTATGTTTCAAAGGAAAATGAGATGCTGCCTTCTTTACGTTTCTTGAATGTGTGATTCCAGGTATATGCCTGTCCTGTGCCAGATGTTGCCTTTTCAATATTTTGTAGCCATCCAGAAGGGAGAAGTAAGATAAACATAGCCATAACTCTGCTGGTGACAGAGCTGGGTGACGTCATGCAATCATACCTGCCAATTTTGTTACTCACTCTCTGTTTTCTTTCCTTCTTTCTTCTGTTTGTCTGCCTCTCTTTGTCTCTTTCACCAGTAGCAGCCCTATTATTACACGGATGTCCTGACTGTGGGGTGTGCTGTGGGTGTTGGCTGCTGCTTTGGGACACCACTTGGAGGCAAGTGGCTGTTCTGTTTCCTTTTCCTCAGGTACCTAAATCCTCTCCTGCCTAGTTCTCTCCTCCTCTCCCTCTCTACTGCACCACATTTTTGATGTGACATTTACTTTGGACAGAGACACTTACTTTAGCATTTTCTACCTCCCCATCATCTCTGACAGTCTTTTTTCCACATTGTCCACTTTCTGGAGGCAAGAGGAGAAGGCTCTCTAGAGCAGTGGTCTCCAAATTGGGGTGTGCATACCCCAGGGGGTGCAGAAGGTGATCTGTTGGGTGTGGGAAGGAAATGCCAGAATTTCTATTTTTTTAATATAAAAAAGTAAATAGATTAAACTTCACTAATATTAAGTATTTGTATTGGCAGTGGTGACCTAATATGTCACATACAGTGCATGAGGTGTAGAGTTGCTCCCAACCTGGAGGGTTGACCACGGTGCCCTCAATCATCTACTCTCTTTCATATTGCAATGAATTGCAATCAATGCACGCCCACACGGGATTAAGTGGATTTATGGGTTATATTATCTAGCTTTAACTAAACTAATCCTCACAAATTGGAAAAGTGGCTTTAAAAGGTTCCTGCAAAGAGGCTATGGATTGAAGATAATACTAATAATGTGAGCACAGAGAAATGACAAGAAAGTGGCAGAGCTGACACTTCTAGTACAGGCCCTTATTCAATATGAGGTATACTCATTATGAGGTATAAACAATGGGCAGCTAATGAGATCTGAGAGGAAGTCAGACAAAAAAAGATTAAAATTATCAAAGGTTATTTTAAATATGAATTTACATCTGCTATCATTAATGATGAACCTTACCCTATGTGTGTATTCTGCTTTGAGAAGTTAACTAATGAGGGTATGAAGCCATCAGAATTAGCAAGACATTTAAAATCTAGGCATGCAGAACATGAAGACAAACCTTTACAATTATTTTAGCAGTGTTTCAAACCGTGTGACATTCAATCCAATACTTCACAAAATTTCACTGAACCTAATGACAAATGTCTAGAGAAGCCTCCTTTGAGGTTTCTTGCTTCACAACAAAAGAGAAAATACCACAGGGGAAACAGGCTTCCTGCCATAAAACGTAAAAATGGTTGTGATAATACACAGAAAGCAACAGAGCAGCAGACTAAAATGTGCCCCTTCATCAGTAAACACTGCTGAAAGATGCATAGCAGACATTGCTTCAAGTTTTAAGAAACAAGAGTCTGTACAAATTACACAGCAGGAGAGGTTTCCTGTGCATCTGGATTAGACTACAGATGTTTCTGAAATGCTTCAGATGATGGTGTTTTCCAGATTCTGTTTTGATAATGAAATGCAGAACTTCTTTTGGTGAGACACTGAAACTAAGCTCTACCACTGAAGCTCCATTCTCAACAGTAAATTACTTCTTCAATAAAAAAACGTTTTATGGAAGAGGTCTTCAAGTGTAACAACTGGTGGAGCGGAATAAGAAAAGAATTGGGGGGTAAGACATCACTACACCTGGAATTCATGCACTGCAGTGTTCACAGATGAGCCATTGCAGCAAAGAAATGGGAGCCAGACATGCACAAAGTGCTACAGGATGTTGTTGATGTTGTTCATTTCATAAAAACAAGACCCTGAAAGAGTAGAATCTTCACAATACTTCATAAGGAGATGGATGAAAATCCTACAGGCGTTTGTTGGTTATCTGATAGCAACTTTAAAGAATAGAATTTAAAGTCCAGTTGCACCTTTATCTTTTACAAAAAACAAGTGTTCTGAATTTGCTGATTTTTTCTGTGATGACAAGTGTCTGTCAGTAGATTGCTACCTAGCAGTTATTTTTTGAAAAAGAAAACATACTTGATGTACTTCAAGGTGAAAGTGATGTTCTAACAGTGGGTACGAAACTTCTTTTCAAAAGAAACTTCTGGAGATTTTGTGAATCTGTTGCCAAATACAATCTAAGTGTCTTAGCTGCAAAACGTCTCATTATATATATATATACACAAAAAACTTGAAAACAGAATTTTCTACCTTTTTAAAAATCTTCAAGATTATGATTTTCAGTGGGTTTTGAACCCGCTTGTTAAAAATATAAAAATTCAACATCTTCTTATAATTTTGCAAGAACAACTAATTGACATCAGGGAGGATGAAAATTTACTATTCAAATTTTAACAAAAACCTACACATAGGTGGTGGGTGGGATTGAGAAATTAGTATCATAATTTAGCCAGCACAGCCAATGATACATTTCTTACGTTTGGATCTACGTGTCTTTGTGAGATACTCTTTTTAGACCAAGTATCAAAATGATTAAACATAGAACCATACCTTTGAATCCCTGTATCACAAAGCATTAAACCCAGATTTAAAAAAAATAAATAATATTACTGTATTAGTGAGAACAATTTTTTTGTTCCATTCATAAATAAAACAAACTATTTTTAAAATTATGTTTATTTCGTCTTTTTCTCATCCTTAATTTCTATTTTGTGCATGTTTGATATTGTACACGATATTTTAGTACAGTAGTACATGCGCATTATTTTTAAATAAATACACATATGGGGGAAGGGTACATGCTCAAAAACCTTTTATTGGTAGGGGTGCATGATCAAAGAAGTGTGGAGACCACTGCTCTAGGAGGCTGTTTAGGATCCTCTCTCATACTTCTACATTACACTTATTATTTTAACCTTGCTCCCTTTCCAACTCTTTCTAGGGGTTCTTTTCAGCATCGAGGTCACCTCCACCTACTTTGCTGTGCGCAATTATTGGAGAGGCTTCTTTGCAGCTACCTTTAGTGCCTTCGTGTTCCGAGTCCTTGCTGTCTGGAACAAGGATGCAGGTAAGCCAAGAGCCATTCCTGCTCTCTTTGTACAAAGGTTGCTCTGTTTAATGCATTCTTTTCCATCTTTCTCAAAAACACATTGTTTTTATGATGTTTGAAACTTCTGCCACAACACATGACTTTCAGCAGCACAGTAGGAGGGAGAAAGGGAAATGTCGTCTTGTCAGTTGTCTAGCCTAACCTATTCCTAGGAGAGCTGGGATGTATCTAACTGATAAATGACAGAATATGAGTCCTCGGCAAACAGAAGTTCCCCTGAGGTGGGATTTTTTTGCCTCTACTCAGAACAGCGTCCAGGCTGCAAACACAGAGATATCCCATAACAGAGGATGTAATCCTTGCTGGAAAACTCATGGCCTGCTTTGGTCATCTCTTGACTAAAAACAGATAATCAAGAAATTTGAGATGATTAAATGATTCGGAGAGTACAGGATTGGTAGGATCTGACTGAAGGGCCTGAAAAAATAAAAATAAATAAAGTGTCTCAGGTAACTGAAAAGCATGAGAGTGACATTCGTTGCAGATAGAAATTGCACAAGCCAGGCTTGTTCAGGAGAGCATCACAGTCACTGTGGGAATAGTTTTGGTGCAGAAGGCTGCCATTTCTATGTAAACTTCTTCCTTATAATACCTCTATCTTTTATTCTTACAATTATATCTATTTTATTGAGCTCCATATAGGCAGTTAACTTATTTTAAAATGCTATAACATGTCTCTCTTGACTTCAGAGGGCTGGATTTTTTTGGAGTTTGAATATTCTCTGGGATATAGAAAATGACTACACTTTCTACCTGAATGTAGAAAGTGACTGCATCTTTCTTTGTGTAGCACTGCCTAAAAGTGAGGAGTATTTAACCATTGGGTCTGTCACAAAAAACCCCAAACCCATATCTTTCTGTTCTTTCCAGAGAAAAATATAAGAAATGCAAAGACAGAGAGGAGATAATTTCCTGTCCTTTACTTTTTCTTTTCTGACTCCCTTGTTGGTCTCTCCAATCACTAGAAATTAGTTTAATTTCAAATCACTAGAAATTACCTTGATCCTGAAACATCTTGACTCCTTTGTCTTCTTCAAAACCATCCAGACAGCTTTAATACCAATATTAATGGCTCCTTAAGTTCTTCATTGACTGTCTAGGTTAAAAAGTTCCATGATCCAACTGGCTATGAAAAACTGTTCCTTTTCACAGTTCTGTATTTTCTTTGTGTTGTCAGTCTCCTTGTCCTTACATTAAGGAACTAGGAATTTCTATCTAGCTAAGTCATTCATTATTTTATGATCTTTTGTCCTGTCTGCTGTACTTGTCTTTCATGTCTTTTCTTGCTCATTTATTTCCCCTCAGAAGTTACACACCCGCTCTTTTCAGTCTCTGTTCATGCAAGGTTTTTCTATAATGCCTGCTACCAGGCAGAAGCAGGTAGGGAAGTGATCACATCAGAATGAAAGATGCAAATAAGCTGTGTAGCACCTCACCAAAATTCTTTCATTTCTTAGACCCACTGAATCTTTGCTGGCTTCTTGATACTCATGGCTTTGTTAGCTGGCTTTACACACACCATTATCTGTACTCTCCAAATAACATCTGGCTATTTGCCATCCACTCTGGTTGGCTGCTGCAGCTTGAGCCCCTCTTTTCTAGTCATGGAAGGCTGGAGCTCTGTAATTTGCAGGATTTCTGTTTTACCACATCCCAGACTTTCATCGTATTTGCCGTAGGATTTCATGTCTTGCCTTCTTCCTGCTCCTTCTGGTTCCTTCTACACATGGCTCAGTGTTACCTTAAAGTTCAAATCTATTTTTAAGTAGACTCACAATAACTACTTTCCTATTCCTTTTTATTTCTAATTTTGTAAGAATTGGACAGGTACTTGAAACTAGTACAGTTTGTAGCCAATGGAAAGAAAAGAGCTTAGACATTCAGCTTCAGGATGGCTTAGTCACTCAGGAAAGAGGATGTAGACAGGTGGGATGAATCTCTTTATGGAAATCTTTTTCTGTCCTGTGGCAGTAGAGACAGAACCAAGAGAGACCCAGACTAAATGCTGTGACTGTTTTCCTTTCCTCTGGTCATCCTTGCCACCCTGTAGCAAAACTCATTGAAAATGAGTTCACTATACTTTTTAATGCTCTACCATTTAGTGGTTTGGACTATCTGTTTTCTAAAACTGAATTGGGATGATCCCTTTCTTGGGCTGATCTAACAAGAAAGAGGACACCATCTTCCATCCCTGACTATTATTCTAACCCTCCCTGGTGCCATATCTGTGTTTGTTGTTCTCCTCAATTCAACACACTTCCTGGCAGAGGAGTAATCCAGGGAAAGAGCAGATAGGTTTTCTGGCAGGTTTTAATGAAGCAAAGGAACTCAGAGAAGGGTGTAATGTGTAAGAGTGGGCCCAACGGGAGAGGAGAACAATAGTACAGCTGAGAGGGAAGGAACAGGGGGAAGAGACAGGGAGCAAGATCTTCCCAATTTGAATAGTAGAATGCAGTTTTAAGCTTAGCTATCTTAGGTAATGTAACCCACTGAGACCTCATTAAATTATTACTCTAAACCTAGTTCTGTCTGACCAAGTAACAAGTACTTAATCCTTCCTGTTACTTTCATATGCTAGATTTTCACTGCTTCTTTTATTTCCTCATTGAACAAATAATTCCTTCATCCAGGTCAAACTGGGATTTATATCCATCCCCATTCAGCTGCACTTCCACTCTGTATTAAATTGCTAATTTATCCTTCACCTGTTTGCATACAGATGTTTACTGTTTCAACAGAAAAACACACCTCCAGACAAAAGCAGCTCAAGTTTCAGCATTTCATTGTAACAAAGCAGCACTACCAGGAGGGGTGAGCTGGAGAAGATGGGGCTTAAGTGATCTTTTCCATCTCTGATTTCTAAGCCCTTCATTGTTTTGGTACCAGTCAAAAATTTTGAATCTGTAACTTCAGTGAAGACCTGTGTTTTGTTTCTAGAAGACAATCACAACTGCAAGAAGTGATACAGCTTCTTCAGATATGCAGCACTGCCTGCCTCAGCAAACAGACCTTTCGGTCAGTAAGGATATCAGGAAGAGCTTTTTTTAATAGTGAATGGATGGTAGAAGACAAGAAAGGAAAGAAAACCCTTTAAAAAATCAGGGATTGCAGCTAAAAATAATGCGTACATTCTCTGAAAGCAAACCTAGACCATCTAAAGTCCTAGGGTTGCAAGTGTGCAAAAATAGAAGCTACTAAATCAGAGCAATCTGCCAATCTGTAATAATGTATATAATGTCAGGAAACCACACAGGAGCATGTATAAACCAGTTTCCTTGTCCCTAACTCTAGCTTTTATTGCATTAACTTCTCACCTCATCATTTTCTTTCCTCCTCTATCTTTCGTCTCTCACAGTTACCATCACAGCCCTGTTCAGAACAAACTTCCGTATGGATTTCCCCTTTGATCTGCAAGAGCTGCCAGCATTTGCTATAATAGGGTAAGTTCCCAGGAAACTGACACCTTGCTCTATAAAGGTTATAATATGATTTGTGTTAGGAATTCTGCCAAAAAGTTACATACAACACTTTTAGTCACTTTGGTTGTCACAAATAAAGCTTCTACTTATTGGAATTCTTCCTTCAGAAATGGTGCCTATGTATCACTATGGCTAAGGAAAAAATATGGGTATTATTGTTATTTCCTTTCCATATATCTTTTTCAGAAATTAATCTTGGAGGTAAGAAAAAAAAAATAAGTCTAACTTGGTCAAAATTCTGGGAATAGATTTACTGAATGGCCCTTTAACTGTTTTGACATTATCCCCAAATGAACTGATCCAACAAGTATGGCCTTTTCACACGACAAAGATGGAAAAAAGGTTTAACCTGAAGTTTCCTTTTCAAAAGCTCAGACTATTTGTCCTTTTTGAAAGAGGTTGGTATACCTGACATGGTGACAAGGGTAACCAACCGTAATTGGATTCAGTGAGAATAATGGTTAATTTGGAGGAAATGCAAGAATGAACTTAAGAAAAATTAAAATTGGGAAATAGTAGAAAAAAGATGAGTTTTGAATTACTGTGGGGAAACATCTCTGGCTAGAGCTTGAGGGAGGCTCCAGAGAAATCACTGCAGAATAGTAACAAAAGGAATACACTGTAGGAACAAATGCCTATGCTGGTGTTGTGAAGATATTCTGTTGACTTCTGTCCAAGACCAGCAATATATTTGAGGTTTTCTAGCCTATAGTAGGCTGCCCTCCTACTAATATACTTGAATATGAAATCAAGTGGGGTTTTTTGAAGACATCAGATATTTTGAAAAATCCGTGAATACACAGGAGCTTTTGCTACTAACATGTATTCACTTTGTTCTTCCGTTTAAACAGACTTGCCTAATGAACTTGGAGGAAATCTATTGGTTTAGATTGGCAAGGAAAAATGTAATCCTTGTGATTTTACAGCTGGTCGTTAGAATGCATAACTTCTTATCACTATGTTTTGGACAGAGTTGACAGAGCTGTCTTTTTTCAGCATTGCACATGGGCTAGGAAAGGAATAATATGACAACTGCAAAATGCTTTCAAATGCCTGGGTGTCCAGTCTTTAAAATAAAAAACAACCCCAAAGGCTTGGATACTCTTGGATAAAGTCCTGATACCAACTTGGAATGCTCCAAATTGTCTTAACATTAAGTCTCAAAATTGAACTCTCTTTCTGCCTATTTCTTTACTTTCAGGTAGGACAAGCACTATCAATGGGTAGATCTTGTTTTTCTGTGTCAGCAAATGTTAATTTGCATAATCTATACAGAAGGAGCACTCCCAGTTTATTGATAAATCAATAGACATGAGTGGAGAGATCTATATTTTAATATAAAGTATTATAGAGCAATTCAGTTGACTGTGCAGTCTTTAGGCTTATATTGCCTGAGGGACTGGTCTGTTTTAAACACTGTTCTAATCAGTGCATGCATGGCATATAATAAAGCTAAAGTTCATTAATTTTAGAAATTAATAAAATGAAAATATTAAGTGTTTATCCTCAGAATTATGTGGGTTAATTACCTGCCACGTAAAATAAGGGTTACCCTTACCAATCCTAAATGCAGGTTTTTTTCACTCTTCCTTTTTTTATTTTTTCATGTTTGAGTATTAGGCCCTATTTATCCAAGTCTCATTAAGCTACAGAGCCTAAGGATCACACCAGTTCTTAAACAACTACACTTTTTTTCCTACTTTATTAAGATCAAGAGCATAAGCCTAAGTGATTAGGATCATAGAGATGATGTACTTTGCTTTAGGCACAAGAGTTCCTATTGCTATTAGTAATTGTTGTAGGCATATAATTTTAATGAATCAGACCTAAAACTCCCTTCATTTTTACTATTTTCTGTTCCAGCCTGACGTTTAAGTTCTGACAATACTGGTCTTTGCCTGGTTGCTCTTCACAAGGCTCCACTGAGAACTGTCAGTCTCTTTTTATAGATTATTTTATAGATTTTTCCCCTCTCAGCAAGAGAAAATTGGAAAAATGGTAGTGTGTATGACAAAGAGGTCCAAAATAATTTCTCCCTATTCATCAGGGAGTCAATATTTTCAAATGAGCTGCTGTAGGAGTAACCCTGTAGGTGACAATCAAAAGACTTCATGAGCAGCTGAAGATTAAACCACTTAAACACATTTTCTTGGTTGGTGGTTTGTGTATTATCTGTTGTTTGGCATGATTGTATTTCTTTTTCTCCATTTTAGCATATGTTCTGGATTCCTTGGAGCCTTTTTTGTTTATCTCAATCGCCAAGTGGTCCTGGGCATCCGACGTCATAAAGCTCTGAGCCAGTTTCTCACCAAACAGTGAGTGCTTGTGAAGATACTCTCTTTAGGGACCAGATTCTTACACCCTACTGGTATTGGATAGTAGCAAATGCTTTTTGGAAGACAGTCATGTGTTAGATAGTAAAAATATGAGAAACTGCTCCTATATGAGAGTAAGATTTCTGCAATCATCAAGAGAATTTTTCCTGCACTGGATTTTCTTTTTGATCATTCCCCATAGTTTCAAATAGCTTCTTGATTTGGAAAGGAGACTCTGCAATATTTGTTAACAGGATAATATTTGATAAGAGGATAGATCAAACTATTCATTGGACAGAAAATATTTTTTAATTAGAAAGTCAATGATCATGCTTAAAATCATGCTGTTTATGGTTGGTTTGGGTTTTTTAAGATCAGTGAAATTTTCAACATTATTTATATTTCAGGAAAATTAAATACTGCTGAAATCTAACTGCATTTTTTAAATATATATTTTTTTTTAATCAAAATGTTGTCCAAAATGTAAGGAATGTGCTCCATTCTTGTGAACCATAAGCTGAAACTGATAGTAACCAAATGGTGTGAAATGCAGCATGGAAGAGAAATGCAAAATAAAATAAAAGTCTTGACAATAAAGTTTTTACAGGACACTCGAAGATACTGTTTTCCCCTCTCTATTGGAGTCCTAACCTCCAAGGTTTATAACGAACAAGAAATGGTGGCTAGCTGTAAATGTCTTCAGTCTCTTTACAGAAAAAAATCTGATACTATGAGAATTTTTGAAGTTGAGATGGATGGAGGACTTTATTTCTTATCAAGTTGCAGGCCTGACCAGAAGAAAACCACTAGATAAACAGAAGTTCAAATTAACTTACTTTCTTATGTGGAAGAAAAATTGTCTTTCTTCATCATGTAGCCTTACCCACAAGCAGCAGCAGGGCGATCAAATCAAGTTAATAGAGAAGTAGAGCAAAGCCTGAAAAGTGGGAATCTACTTTTACTGATTCCTCAGAATTTTTTAGGTCCTTAGACTGAAACAAATTAAAGGTTATATTTTGTCTTCCTGAATCTCAGCCAACGCTTCCTGTAGGAAACAGTAACTTGCCAAGGGACACATGACAAGATTAGTCCAGCATTGGAAGCAGTTTAGGCTGATGTTGTCTCAGTGCTTGTGAAGCATCACAGTTTACACCTCACCCACCCTGGGACTGGACACAGAAGATGGCTTCAGCCTCTCTCCTGCTGTGTCCCACTGGCCTGGCACTGCTAGACCCCACTGGCTACCAAGGACACCTTCCCCAAAACTGGGACAGTCAGCAATTCAGTGGAAGGAGAAGCAGTTTTCTCCACAAGAATTAATGCACCAGGGGGTGCCTGCAGAAATGTATGAGAAACCCCTACATTTAAATCCACTAGGACAGGATACATTGCATGGGGGGTGAAGAAGCAAGACTGTCATAATCAGGACAAATGAGAAAAGCAGTGGCTTTTGACAATAGGTCAACACATCACTGCAAACACACATTCCTCCAAATGTTCAAGCTTGTGCATGTTGTATATCCCACCCTTCCTCCATCCCTCCTATGATATTAATTCTGATGGGAAAAAGGGTTTTGCTGACAGGTGAACTCTATGAATTATGATGATCAGAGAAGCAGGGCATTAAACTGCTGGTGACAGCACTCCAAAGCAATGGATACAGAGAGGCTTCACAGAAATAGCCTTGAAGTGATGGTGCTACAAGAGCAGAATGTGAGGTCACATTGTAATAACTTTCTTTCTTTCCAGCCGACTGATATACCCTGCGGTTATAACCTTCTGTATAGCGTCTGTGACATTCCCTCATGGATTTGGGCAGTTCATGGCAGGAGAGGTGAGACAGGAAAGTGTATTACCAATACTGTCTGGTTCTTGGGAACGTTATCTCCTTATCCTCTGCCCCAATAACCTTGTGTCAGGGAAAAGGGAGGAGTTTGGACTGAGGAGGCACTGTATGATCTCTGCTACCTCCTTCATAGAAAACTTGAAAAAGGTCCACTCTTATATCAAATAATAAGGAAGATGTTACCATGTGTAAAAGTAGTTGTCTTTTCATCTGTTTGAGTAAAGTTCTGTCTCTTTCTGAAGATTAAAAATGTTAATTAAATCTTGTAGTTATGAATCATCACAGTAAAAATCTCCTCTACTTCCTTGTAACAGAGATAGAATATTTACTCCATCTAATCTCATGACTCATACCTGGTTTTTTTGCTGTTTAGTTGATGCCACGGGAAGCCATCAGCACTCTCTTTGATAATTTTACCTGGATCAAACACTCTGGGGACACCCAGATCCTAGGGAAATCTGCTGCCTGGATCCATCCTAAAGTCAGTGTCTTCGTCATCATCCTGCTCTTCTTCCTCGTGAAGGTAGGAAGCCCAGCTCACCATCACCCTTCTCCACTCAGACTGAATGTTCTTCCATTTTATAAAACAGTTTAAGAAGTGCCAATGAGGAATTGATGGGTATTGAATGAAGCACTAGAGCTGCAATGGATTCCTACATCTTTGGATGTGATGTTTGTCCACCTTGAGTGACCAAAATTATTAGGGAATGGTCTCTTTAATTTAGTGGCCTTTTTCTGCTCCCTAGGTCATCCTCCTCATGCATCCTGCTGAATGACCTTTGGTATCCACTGTATAGTAGCTGGTGGGGAAGACAAAATCAGGAAAAAGTTCTCAAGTTCCACAAAAATCAATACTTGACTAAAAAGCTCTCCGATAATTTATGTTTGCTCTAAATGAAGTCTCATACAGTGTCTTTGATATTCCTGACTTCAGATATGAGACAAATAGGAATATGCAAGCAAAATCCATAGCTGTGTGAGGCTCAAGGATTTGTTAGCAGTCCATCAAAACTTGATGGAGAAATGCAGCTGGGAACTGTTTTTCGCTCACTTCTCAGAAAGCAACAGCAGATTAAAAATTCTGAGCTGACACGGTCTGTGGAAGTTGCAACTGTTCAGCTTCTGATTCTGTGTAATTGACACAGGACAGAGCAAAAAAAAAAAAAAGACATTTGAAAGAAGAAAACATCATATTCCAATGTTCAAAATAAAAGTAGCAAGAAGGTTTTCTTAATATATATATGTGTGTGTATATATACGTCTATAAAAAGATAAAAATATCATAGAATAGGTGCTAATTCTTTTATTATTTACTTATTGCAAAGGGGTAGAAGAGCTGAGGCCACCTTGCAATGTCAGTTGAAATTTCAGTAGATCACGAACAGCTATCAATGACTGGATGACTGTTTCCACCTAAAGTAAAACACTCTATCAAATTTCTGACAGGTAGTTAAGGGTTTTCCTTCTGTGATAATTCTTATTACAGTGTACCAAGCAGAAAAGGTCTTGTTTACTTGAAGAAAAGAGGAGTGGAAAAGATGAGTGGACTACAGGGTGTGTCTGTCCTGAGTCCATCTGTTTGCCTTTGGAAGAGCTGTACACTCAGTCACAAGATTCATTGGCATTGTCCTACTAACTAAAGGCTTTCTCTACTCACTAGAAAACTGCTCTTGATTTTCTTCTAGATATATTCATCATTGTGGTAGACCACGTAAACAAGAAACTGCTATTTTGACTCTGGGCAAAGGCCTGGCCTGACTCTTCACTGCAGTATAGTCAGTTTTCAGCTGTATTTGGCCAGGTTTGGTACTTCAAAGACAGAGCTTGGTTAGCAGTACTACATCTCAGCAGCTTTCTGGCCTCTGTTGCCAGGCTGGGCACAGAGTGGGGCAGCAGGAAATGCTACTGCTGCTCAATAACAACTGCACCCTCTGCCTCTGTTCTAGTTCTGCATGGCTGTTATTGCCACCACGATGCCAATCCCCTGTGGAGGCTTCATGCCTGTTTTCGTATTAGGTGAGTTTCAATTTTGTTTTGCAGCATATTCATCTGACAGGTGGAGAGAATAGGAGAGACACTGCCTACACACCCAGCAGGGTTCATCTGGTGTATGAGGAGTCATGACTTGATGCCTAAGACAACCTGATTTGCAGTCCATAGACCAGTCTCTGGGTCTCTGGTTTTGACATTTCCTCAACCCCCTGAAACCAGATGCCAAGTAGGTAATCCTTACCCTTTTACATAAGGAAAACCACACCTGGGGAGACATGCTGAGCCATGGCCTTCTAATCTCTGTGCCTTTTCACTTACAGAGAAACTTCCATCCTGCAATTAGTAGTTGCTCCTTTCACCCCTGAAAGCCAGACAGAAAAGATAACCTCAAAACTAGTACCTGAAATACAATCTACCAGTTACTCCTTTCTTCTGACTGAAATGTGATAACATAAAAAGTTTATTGACTTTTAACTGGTTTTAATACCAATAACAAAAAAAAAAAGAAAATTATATGATGCTAATGTTCAGAAAGAGAGGCTGTGTTAGACTGAACCACACAAGCTCATGATGTTCAGCATTAAGTACCCACAAGTCTCAAATGAAATACCATGCTCTAAGAACCTCTGAGTTCTGGCAGGCAGCAACTGAACATGAGGCAGTACCATGCCCTTGCAGTGATGAAGACTAACCAACATCAAGGCTGTATTAGGAAAAGACCTAGACAGCAATGCAAAGAAATTGTTTGTTTCCAGGCATTCAGCAATTTGGATACAATTCTGGAACACTGTGCTATTTTGTGCCCACCAATCCAAGAGATCCTTGCAGACTTGTGACTTGGAGTCACATGGGTGACTCCATCTCACTCTGAGATTAGCCCTTGTCTGAGCAGGGGTCAGAACAAGATCTCCAGAAGTCCCTTCCCACAAAAACTTTTCTGTAAACTGTGATTCTACTGTTGAGACAATCACAGAATGAGAGTCTAAAGGGCCTCCACTGTGATCTGGACTGACATTGTACAGTCTGAAAATATGTCTTCCAGCCTGGGAATCACAGCTACTCCTGTGCCTGGTGTGCCCAAATGAATGAATGAGGGGTCAACTCTATTTACCAATCTTAGTACCCTTTTTTCCTCTTGGAGTCTTAACTTCTGTATTTTGTAACTGAGAACTACTCTTTAGTTCCCAGTGTCATTTTAATGTAACTTTTGGCTTCGTTTCTGTTAGAAAACACCCAAGTGACTGCCCAGCACAGCTGCACAGCACAGACTGGATGTTCCTTAAATGTTCATTCCATAGATAACTGTCAGTGATATTTTTCAGGTGCTGCATTTGGACGTCTCATTGGGGAAATCATGGCATCGCTTTTCCCCAACGGGATCCTCTTTGATGACATTCTTTATCAAATCTTACCTGGAGGGTATGCTGTCATTGGTGAGCCTCCACGTCTTCCTTTTTCCTCACCTGGTCCCACTGCTGTAATTTTCCTGGTTGACATGACATACTGTTTCTATATGACAGTCTTCTTTTCTCCCTACTCCTTTCCTACCTGGGAAAGGTGCAGCAGCTTTGACAGGAGCAGTGAGCCATACTGTCTCCACTGCTGTGATCTGCTTCGAGCTGACGGGTCAGATCTCCCACATCCTGCCCATGATGGTGGCTGTCATTCTTGCCAACATGGTAGCCCAGAGTTTGCAGCCCAGCCTCTACGACAGCATCATCCAGGTGAAGAAGTTGCCCTACCTGCCAGACCTGGGCTGGAATCACATAAGGTATAGTAGCAAAACAGGTGGAAACAGGGAGTGGCAAAGAAATAAAGCGGGAGAGGGTTAAGACCACAGGGGAATAAAAGCTTATGAAAATGGTTCAGTACTGGAAAGGAATTAAGAAGGCAGAATAGGCCTGCAGTAAAAAAAAAAAACAAGTGTTGGAGTAGAATTAGGTTTCATACACAAAAGCGGAGAGAAGTCCTCTTCCTTTTTTCACTGAAAGCACAAGTTTGAATGACCTGCAATGTTAACTGAATTTGTATTAATATTTCCAAATTGCTTCAGCTTAAAGATTTAAAAATCAGGAGTCTCATTTCTCTAAATTCAGTGGGGTTTAGATATTTTTCCCCAGCAAATGTTTGAAATATTGTATTTGGATATTTTGCTTGAAGCAAAACTCAGTTATTCCTATAAATGTCTTTCTCTCTCTAGTATATATCATACACATATGCATGTATATAAAAATCATCTATACATATGTGTCTTTTACATGTGTGTCTTTTATGGTGAGGGCTAACAGTGTGGAATACAACTTTAATGGAAATCGAGTTAATCTGTGTTTATCCTCTTGGAAAGTCCTCTGGTTACTCTCACAGAAGATCATTTGGCAGCTGTGTTTTGAGTACTTTTTTTAAAGTGGCCATTTATCTATTTCTTTAGGGAATTTATGTGCTTTACATTTTTAATATGCTAACTCTTCTTCCTATCATCCATAAATTCACAGCAAATACAATATCTTTGTTGAGGATATTATGGTCCAAGATGTGAAATTTGTTTCCTCCAACTGTAAATACCGAGACTTGCAAGCAGTACTCCAAAGCACCACAGTGAAATCTTTGCCTTTGGTGGACTCACCAGGTAAGCAATGTGGAGAAACTGGTCCTTCCTGAAGACTGTCTCAGCTTGGAGAAACTAGCTTTCAAATTACATGGTGTGAAGCAGGCAGTGTGACCTACCACATAAAACGACAAATCCTAAAAATCTCCCACTGTGGATGATGTATGGCAGATGGCTGTTTCAACTGGCCAGACAGGTAAGCTGGAGTGTGGGCAGTGAAGCAGATCCAGTATGTAAGGGAGGTGTGTGGGAAGCCTGTAGACTGAACCATGAAAACAGGGACCTCCTGGGATCCTGCATGAGCCAAGAGCATGCATGGGGTGGCACAGCTCAGGAGGGCGAGGTCCCTTCCCACAGCCCCACAGCCTAGGAGCCACCACAGGGCTGGTCAGTGACTCTTGTACAGCTCTAGCTAGGACGAGCCTGAGCACTTGGAAGAGGCTGGAAGGAAGAAGGGGTGATGTGTGCAAGGGGACATGTAAAACCTTGAGGTGGCTTAAAGGCTTCTCTGCTCTGTGTTGTGCAGAGACCATGATCCTCCTGGGGTCTGTGGAGCGTTCGGAACTTCAGGCTCTGCTCCAGACACACATCAGCCCAGAGCGGAGGCGGCTCCTCAACAGAGAAATGCAGCAGAAGCTGAATGAGGCACCCTACGATGGACCCTGGGCAAACCTGCCAAAGATGAAGCATGATTCTTTTGCTTATGTCGATGAGGATGAGGATACAGAGGAGAAAGGAGAGGTGAGGGAAAGAAGTGGACAGACTGCAACACAGAGACTGCTTAGAAGCAGACAGGCATTTGAGGAGGCTGAGAAATAAATGGCATAAGGTGGACTTTATTTTCTCTCCATAACAGCTGCCTCAGCCTCCAAGTCCCACTCCCAGTTATCCAGAGGAGCCCAACGGCCCAACAAGTCCTCTTAAACAAATGCCTGAAACCTTGGAGCCCCAGCAACACTCAGGTACGGTAACATCTGTCATGGCACAACCACATCCTAGCCACCTTGCGGAAACTTTCATGCTAACTGTGTGTACCTGCCTGTGTGAGATGCCGCTTTCCCAGAGACTGAGAGAAGGAGTTTTGTCTGCTATTCCTGAATGAAAGACACTTTGTTAGTGCACCTCGACATCAGTGTAACGTACCTGGAAATACCTTCTGTAATGATCCCTCAGAGAGCACAGCATAAGTAGGTCCACTAAGGATGGACTCTCACCTGTCTCCCCACTTCATTCTTTGCAATAACAACTCCTCTTCTATAGAGTCTGCATGGAATGGTCCTGTCTCTTGGCTTCTCCACCACGTGGATGAAGCCCCCTGGGGAGCCTGAAAGCTAAACATCTGCACTAAGTTTTTGAGTAGATTAGGCTGTTGCTCAGTCACCTCCAAAACTGAAAGACTCCTCCCTTGGACACACATTTCTTTGATTCAGATGCATTAATGTGATGGACAAACACTGATGTATTGTGTTCTTTTGTGTCACACTCCAGCCTGCATTAGCTTTGCTTTCATAGCTCATAGCTCATTTCTGATTCATTTATCATGTATATTTGATGCAGGATGGTGGGTTGTTTTTATCCTTTATGCGTCCTGAAATATGCAGAGAGTGAGTAAGCACAGAAATGTAGCCCAGTCTTAAGAATGAGTACAGAGGGCTTTAGCTTGCGCTTTCAGACACCCAAATCTTACATGTAATAGAGCATACAGCACCTGCTGGTTCATTAACACCCCTCATGTACGACTAAACCTCTAAGCCATAGAAAAATCCACTTTATGCTTCCAGAGCAGTGAAGTGGGAGGGCAGCCATCCACCTATCTTACCAAAGCAGAAAAAAAACACATATGAAAACAGGGACCATGTGAAACATTTTATGTGAATTTTATGTGAACTGAGTGACCCAGGAAGGACACGAGGAAGTGGAACAGGAGTGAATTCATGAGACCTTCCTTTCTTTAGTACAGCTCATGGCTATCATTGTTTCTGACCAAACTTCCTCCACAGCCTTGTTCACAACAGCACCAGGCCCTGCCTCCTCCACTTTGCTAACTCCCTGCCTGGGAGTATAATTCCGGTCTTTTCTATTCCCATCATTCCACTGCTGGCAGAACCCATGGACTCCTCACCCCTTGGCACCTGTCACATCCAGTTTATTGATATGTTTTGTTGCATGGGAATATTCATTCTGGAATGTCTCAGACACCATCTTACAAACTGAATGCCAGATTGTGACTGGCTCAGCTCTATCGTGTCCCTCACAGCATTTCCCAGCCTGCCTTGGTTAGAGGATGCAATAGGTGTGGAGCTTTGTATTTTTGTCTCTCACTTGTTCTTCTCTCTTATCCACATGTTTGTTCTCATCCTTCAGGCAGATTCAGGCATCTGAGGCAACTGATCCAGCAGCTCTTGTGCCATTGCAGCCGTCCACATGAAACAGAGAGCTCCATCCAGGTTAGGGCTACAGAGAGCCTGGTAGTACCCTGAAGAAGGAAGGGAATGCAATGGAACTAGAAACTACTACTCAAGACATTCAACATGTGGCTAAAGCATGGACACAATTATGGTCCTGAACTCTGACAGTGTCAGTGGGGAACTCCCTCCAAGGAGAAAGGGTGTGATTACTGTAAAGGAATGTGCATCTTCCTGAAGCTGTGCTCAGGTGTCAGGCTACCATCATGATTAAGTTTGGGCATCTTTTCTCAGTGAAAAAAATTAATGATATTTTGGCTAACCTGCAAAAAAGTGCAGTTCTATTCCATTTGGCAAACAGTTTTGGACAGATGGAGCAAAATGAAAAAAAATGCTTTTGGCCATGTCAAATGCCCTTGTTTATCTGACACATCTGCACAGGGTTTGGGGATAACAGACAGAGCTTATGGGAAACCCATCCCCTCCAAGGCAGTGGCTGGACCCCATGTGGGACATCCTGAGAGATATCCTGAGGTATCTAAATCAGTATTAGATGGCCATGTTTAGGCACCTGAATGGCTCCACCAGCACTCCATGGTGAGCTGTCATTGGCAAGGGCAGAGTACACCGTATAATGGATGAGGATAAAAAAAATCTAAGCACTTGGTAATACATTATTTGGAACAAAAAGGGGACCACATGGAGTGAGGAGGCTGTGCAGATTTTCCCTTTCTGTACTCCGTGAAACTGTGGGTTCTTCGGCTGTCCTGAACAGTGTTTTCTCCTACAGGAGCCAGGGGAAGTCATTGAGACAATGACACCAGAAGAGGTAAGACCAGGTGCAAAAATGGAGTGAGGTTATGAGAGTGCTTCTTTTACCCATTTCCTATCACTTGAAATACTCCAAGAACCTCAGTGATTGCCACATAAATCCATAGCCAAAGTAATTTTCTTCTTGGAGTAGCACAGTGGGCAAGTCTCACCCATAAGAGAAGAGACTGGCTAGATGTGCTGATGACTCTTGACTAAGCTGATCTAGCTTTGAAGTCAGCCCTGCTGCAGCAGGGTTTTGGATTAGAGGCATCCACAGGTGCCCCCTCATCTAAATCTTTCTGTGGACCATGTTGTTCCTTTATTTCTTACACAACGGATCAATTATCTTGTAATGACAAGGGGAAGATGCACTCAGAAAGGAAAACTAAAGATGTTCACTCCCTCTTTAAGAAGGAAAAACCAAAACCCCATCTTCTCAGAAAATCTTGGATTGCCCTGTTTCCACAAGGACTTGACATCTGGCAAGAAAGGGATGGGAAACCTGAGGGGTGAGATATAATGGACAAGATGAATGATGAACATAGGAGGGAAGAAGCATTAACAGGGGGAGGGGACTAGTTTGGGTACACAAGACAGCCATGCTGCAGGTAGCTGTAAGAGTGATTCCTCTTCTTTCCTGTGTCAGATAGATGCTTGGGAACAGGAGGAGCTGAACAAGAATGTGTGCTTTGACAGCTGCCGCGTAGATCCCTCCCCTTTCCAACTGGTGGAGAGAACTTCCCTGCACAAGGTGAGTGCAGGTGTCTCCCCGAGGCATACATCCTTTTTCTCCACTCATTCTAAGTCCAGTCTATGACTTATTTCTTCTCCTTGTCTTCACCTACAACTACTATCACCACCCACTTTCACATCAAGCTACAGAAGTGAGCTTGTTCCTGTAATCTCCTGTGTATACCTCCAATCTCCTGCTAAACGAAAAGCTTTGTGATAAGAACTCTGAGTCCATTTATTAAAAAAGCTTTTGGGAAAAAAAAATCTGCTACATTAACAGGAGCAATGTGTGCCTTGCTGCTAGGGCATTACACAGATTTACACTCTGCCCTGTCGGTGTGCAGCACTGGAATGAGCACTCCTGGATTGCTCAGGGTGTTTCTGTCAGGGTGTGGAGTCTGCCTGTGTCAGGCTCTTCACTGAACTGAAGCACAAGGAAAGAGGAAGCTGGATCATGCAACACCTACAGTCAGCACAGGATGACTGGGAATTAAAGCAATCATTGTATGTCAGGAGGAAGATAGAACTGGGCTTCCACTCAGTGGAAAGCGAAAGCAGTCTACTGAACAAAAGTGCTCAGTGCATGCTTTTATCAATACTCATGTTATGTGAATGGTCAGCATAGGCCTTGTACTAAATTAATTAATTAATTACTGTTAAGATCTCAGCCTTGAACAAAAGAAGAATGAGCTAGTATATAGTTCAGATGAGTTTTCTGAAGGGGGGGTGAAGTCATCTGAAAACCACTAGCATTATCTTTGAGAATATAGGCTTACCAAAAATTATACCTGAAGGCTGATCATGGGTAAGGTTTCATACCTGTCATACAAAAGAGCAAGTGAGAAACTCTGAAATAACAGTTGAATCAACTTAACTTGGATGCATGAAAGGAAATAAATAATCAAAATATATAAAGTATGCACAGTTACAGCTAAATGTGAGCTACTGACAATGAAAAGAATATCACAGTTTATCATGACCAAACAATATTTAACCAGTCTGGTTTTCTTTTACATTCGAGTAAAATGTCTTGTTCTTGAGAAATCAGATTTTTCCTAGTTTACACTTGAACATGACATTCAGTATCTCATATAATGCTAAAAAAAAAGGTCAAACACTAGCTGTGGCAGAATGATTTCATGTAAGGACACAGGTAAAGTCCAGTCAGAACTCAGCTTTAAATGTACCAAAGATGAGCGAGCACTGAGAATATGGAAAGTTTTGGAAACCCAGATCTGTGAATAATAGTAAAATAATAATTTAAGCTGAAGAAAAGAAGACTGATAGCAGTGTGATATCTGTCCTTTCAAGGAGACTTTGTAAGAGAAAGGGAATAACTTGTTCTCAGTGTTCTCACTGCACAGGATAAGCAGCAACAGGCTTAAGCTCTCACAGAAAATATTCTGGGACAGGAAAAAAGAAATCCTCTATTGTTAAGGAAAGCACTGGAATAAATAACCTAAGCAGTTTTTGCCTTTACATATTACGGTATGGTAGTTCAGTTTCCAGCACCAAAAGGAAACAGGATCTGCATAGGTCTCCAAATGCACAACACAGGGTGCTGTAGGTGAATCTCCATCAGATGCAGGATGAGAATGACCTTGAGAATGTGCTCTCCATCATCAGCACAGTCCCAACTACGGCTGCAGAGCAGAAGGAGCGAAGAGTAGTATTTGGCAGATACAAAAAGGGAAGAAGGGAGGACGTAATTTCTCACTGGAATAACTGCACAGTTTCGTGTCTTTGTGATTTCCATTTCTAAATCCTGAGTCCCAGCTCTAGCACCAAATTCTGTGTTACCCATTTCCAAAGTCCCTGAAATGGTCTCTTGTGGTTCTGCTCCTAGACACACACGTTGTTCTCACTGCTGGGCCTCAGCCATGCCTATGTAACCAGCATGGGGAAGCTGAGGGGAGTGTTGGCTTTGGAAGAGGTGAGTACAAATCCTCTGCCACCCTCTTAAATAACTGCAAGTGTCCTGTGGATCACTGCAGTAACTCACAGGTGCTGCAAGTTCCAGCTGGGAATGTATATAACTGCAAGTGCTACATTTCCAATCCAGTGTTGAATTCTGAGTCAGCTCTTTGCAAGTTCGTAAAGGAAGACTGCATTTCAGAGGAGGCAGCAAGTGTTGTTTACAGGGATGTTAGAAGGTTCATCTTTTTCATGAGTATAAGACTCCTAACTGAGATTTAATAGCCACTCTTAACTGACTGTTTCTGAAAGACGTGTAGAATTTGTTGTTTACCATGGAATTTTTCATTACATCACCAGTATGAAAGATTATCTCCACAGGCCCCAGAAGTAGAGCTGTGATTCTATTTATGATCCCTTTACCCTGGGGAGTAGATTAACTTCTGCTGGGTAGTGCTGGGCCAGCCTCCCTTTCATGTTTTTTTCTGAAATGTTTTCTCTTTTTGTAGCTCCAGAAGGCAATAGAGGGTTCCACCCGTTCTGGGGTCCGTCTCCGACCACCCCTCGCCAGTTTCCGTGACATCAGGACCTCAGCCAACACTGAGGTGGGGCAGGGCACTGAGGCATGGAGCCGGGAGGACAACGGCACGGCGGCAGCACAGCAAGCAACAAACCTGGGCACTGAGAGCCCTCTGCCTCCCTGCTCACACTCCCCACAGCCCTCACACTCACAGGAAGAGGGGGAAGTCCCCAGCTCCGCTTGTGCCACGGATACTGAGCTGGAAGAGATGGAGCTGACAGGGCCAGTTGCTGAAAACATCTCAGACATCCTCAAGGACATAAACCTACGCACCACTGACCTGGATGAAGATGAAGATGAGGATGAAGATGTTGCCTTATAACTGGTGTGAGGGTAGCAGTCCATCACACCCTTCAGTGAGCCAGTCTTCTTGTATTTGCTCCTCCAAGAGAAGCTTTTGGATATTCTTTGCAATCCCCACAGAGGAAGGATTCAACTGGGAGGAGGGACATCAGACTGACCCTTTCTTCTACTGCTTTCCCTCTGTGCAGACTGTTAGGCTGCTGGACTATTCAGGCACGTGCAAGTGTCAGAGGTGGACTGCAAGGTGCCTGAATGCAGGCTTACAATGCTCAGGCTTGTGTCACACAGAGCACACTGTAACAGGACATGGATACTGCTGGACACAGTCAGGATGTTCTGGGTCAATCTGCCATGTGGAAGGTGGAGAAGGATAGGTTCTCACTCGCCACAGGTGCTGTCCCTCCAGTCACACGAGGCCTGCATGCAGCAGAATAACACAGCCAGACCTCCAGCCTGGAAGCATACTGCTGCTTCTGACTGCCACCCTGTCCATGTTGCTCCAGCTCCTTTTCACTGGCTCTTTTCTTGCACCCCCCCCCCCCCCAAACATTCCCACGTACAATATTTTTATTCTTTCTCAATTTTTACTCTGGGATTTTCCTGGATGGGGATGCAGTTAGGAGCTTCTCCTCTGTCCTATAGCTGAGCCATGCCCTAAAAACAGATGGGAGGAAAGTATCTGGTATATGTCTCATGCCTTGAATTCAGTCAAGGCTTTAGAAAACACTGGAGGGGAGAAAAGGTTCTTTGTTTTCCCATCATCTCTGGAATTTTAAAAGAGAATGGGAAAATCTTAAGTGAGGGCATCCTTAGTGCTGGGTGAAGAGGAGTAAAACAGCATATATGTACCTATATTTCAAATAACTTTGTTTGTCTCTCTGAATCACTGTTCACAATTTTCCACAGTTATAGTCTTAAAATATAAGAACTCAAGAAAAAAAATAATTATGGAGTGTTAGCAGGCTGCCAAGAAATACAGCAGAGGGAAGACACATTTTCTACATTTTGAAAACAGGTTTCTTTCTGAAAACTCCTGCTCTCTTTCCTGGTAATTCTGCCCTGCCTACTTTCCACATATTTCTGCATACCTCAGATCTGAGAATTCCAGCTCTCACTTTTGCCAGCTTGTCTCTGTTGTGACTAACAGCAGAGACCTCAACCCTTGTCTGCAGCATCCCTGTCTATTCCAGTTCTAAATCTGGAGCAGATCTGCATCTTGCAAAAAGATGTCTTGTCAGTTCGTGTTATGCATGCAAAACCTTGGCATCCAAAGGTAAGATGCTGCTTTAATTCACCGCTCTTGTGAGGTTTTCTCAGTAAACAGGCAAAACCAAATTCTATGTATTCTGCAGCTTCTTCTAACAGTCTACATCTCTTTCTACCATATTTTTGGAGTCTCATAGCACTTAGATGCAGTCCCAAGCAGCCTATTAGATGTGTTTCCACTTACCAGCAACAGAAAAGAAATTGAGGCTCTGAAAATATGTTCTTGGGGGTATTCTCATTCCCCTTCCTGATATTAGTAAAGCATTATCTAACTTAGAGTGACCAGTTCTACTTTAACGTGTGATTTTCCATACACTGTCTCAGGAGCAAGTCAAAAATATTACCTCTAACCCAGTCACCAAAGGAAAATTCCCTCCTCACTTTAATTCCAAGGACTGACCTTGCACCAATTCCTCTCTGATGATGTTTATGGGTGGGAGAGTCTGTGACAAGCTTACAGTAGAAGGAAATCTTCCCAGCTAGTCCCTTGAAGAGAGAGAAATTAATTTTTGCTGTCTAGAATTCAGAGCCCACCAGGTCTGTTCTGTTTTTGGCACAAGATCACTCTTTATAAATTAACCGGGGACAGCCTTTCCCTGCCTTAATGATGCTCTGTCCTTGTGAGGAGACAGTGGTGATCTGAGGGCAAGTCTCCTGCACACAACAGCTGCTTGCCTCCACCAGAGGGGCACGTTTGTGTCTGCCAGGCATCAGCACAGCCTCCTCACTACCTTTGCGTCACCTTCTGCTGCCTGCAGGGAAGAGGCAAAACAACTTTTTTTTTTTCTTTTTTTTTCTCAGGGAATTGTGATAGTCCCTTATATAAGCAAAGGAGAAAGGACATTCCGTTTACAAAAGCATAAATAATCAGTGAGTGACAACACTGAGATCAAATCTGTTCTGAGGGTCCAAGCACACTCAAGAAGGATGAGTTTCTCCAAGTCATCCCCAGCGTTACTGTGCATACTTGTATTTTACAGCTTAACCACATGCTTCCACTGAGACAGATAAGACAAGGAGAAACTTCTTAGTACACCTCCCCCTCCTCTCTCCTGAATACAGATATATGTTCTGCTCCAGTCCCACACTTCTCCTACAGTGTGTTACAGAAGAAGTGGGATGTGACTGGCTGAAAAAGCAGATGGGAGTCTAAATCGAAGCCAGTGAGTGTGTGAGTCATGACAGACAGATTGTGAGCTGGAACAAAAATGATGCACATGGAGAGGCTTGGGGAGCTTGCAGTGAAACCCTGGCTAACCTGGAAAGCTTCTTGAGGCTCATCACTTGAGATTGCAAGAGAACACCTGTGTGCCAACACATGCACACACAGGTAGCTCTCCATTCCTATTGCCTTTAGCTGTCCCTGAGTTACTGTGAGGAGCAGGATTGCTCTCAGGAAGGGGGGCGGGGGCTGAAAGGTGGGGGCAACTGCTGCTCTTTGTAGACACTACTGCACCCATGGAACAGAAGCAGCATTCATCTCCACCATTTTCTCACCTTGATTCATACATGAAAATGCATAAGGAGCCAGGATGGGAAAAAAACACTGTGCAAAGATGGCTTGCAAAGGCTGAAGTTGTTTCCATTCCCATCTTATCAATAAAATTTTCACTGACCTGATGCACATTAATAGGTGCAAAATGTGCAGTAAAATAATACTAAGCCTACCTTTGTCGAGGGAACTTTAAGCTTGTGCTCTCTCATGCTATCCGAGTACACCCCCTCAAAGTTTAAACTTGAAACCTTTGTCCAGCAAAATCACACTGATCTGTCACTCTAAAACCCGCATCTCCCATCCTATCCAAATAGCACAGACTTGATTAGCTACAGGGAAAAATAATTTTTTCTGAACTTAAAATATCCCCAGAATTTGTATCAGCTGTGAGGCCTTCCCATCCAGACAGAAACATCTAGCAAAAAACTGAACTCTTCTTTTCACATGGCACTTAGGGGTGAAAGCAGAGTCTTGTTTTTAAATGCATCAATATAAAGAATTGAAAAAATAGGGAAAACTTAAGGTTGGTAAGACAACAAGTGGGGCATTAGGTAACTATGACAAGGCTAAGTGACTTGGCCATAAGCCGAATAAAGGAGAAAACACATGGAGATGAATTACTGAACAAGAAAGATTTGCCTCAACAAAGTAATATTTTGGTTGCCAAATTATTTGAGACTAAAAATATTCTCGTTTTCTAAGCCTATGGACAAAAACAATTAGTACAGGCAGAAACAGAGAGACAGAGTCCATACAAATAACATCCACCTTCTGCCCAGTTATGCAAATACTCTATAGAAATGTGTGTTTTGTGGCCAAAGAGTACAAGACCAGCAATAACCAGCTGAGCAAGCAAAGATCCCTCTTTGCCAAATTAGTCTAAACCCAGGAAGCATATAATTAAAAACACACTATTAAAAATACAGCCACAGCAAGCACTAAGTTGTTCATGGCCACATAAGCAGATATCTGGGCACAGCTCTCATAAAAATTTAATCAACACTGGAAACCAATAATTAAAATTTACACATAAAAGCCATGCCTGAGCATTAGGGTTAGGGTCTTAAGATATGATGCAAAACTTTTTAATGCTGTGTTTGTGGGAGACAAGCTTAAACTGGTCCTGATCGTGAGCCACAGGCTGTTCTTGTGTGTCTCCCCTGCCACTGGACAACCCTGTGCACGTGCACTCAGGCACACACAAACATCACCTCTGCCAAATCACGGCTGTGCAGTAGCAGAAAACTCTCAGACTCAGTTTCCTGTGCCTTGAGCTCCTTCTCTCAGCTTGCTGGATGCCACCAAGTCCCAGTGCAGCCTCATCGTAAGACAAACAAGACACTGCTGTGGACACTGCTGGGATCAGTGTGATGGCTAAAGGAGGTAGAGTCTCACTCAAACCTATTACTAGTTCAAGCACTGGACTTTCAAATGAGCATTTGCTCCCATCCCAGCCTTTTTAGTGTGCTGCTAGTGCAAGCATCTTGTGCTGTGTAGTAAAACCAGGTATAGATATGTATAGAAACGTATCTAGCTAACTTGAAGAATTGCACCTAATATGGAGGACAATGTTCAGCTCAGGAAAAGTCCAGTAGCAAATTCATACAGGAAACAGAATGCAGAGAAATGAAAATGTGAATTGCCTGCTTTAGAGGAACAATAGTCAAAGTACTGCTAGTACCTGTTTACTGAATGGCTACTCAGTTTGAAGAACAGAAAGTAAAGCTACAAGGCATACTGAGATATATTCAGAATTAAAGTCACATAAACTCAAGTTAGAAGCTTTTCAGTTTTTTCCATACAGAAACAAATGCAAAAGACAGTAATGGAAGGTTTAAGAGAAATACATTTGAAAGAAAAAAAAGTCTGCTTGTCTCTCCCCCCTCAAACTTCTATAGCGCACTTAAGCAAATGGACTGTGAAAAGAAATGGGAGCTGGATTGTGATCAAACATGTCACAGAATCCTATGCTTAACTCAAATTTGCAATTTCTCTGGCACAGAAGATAGGATCTGTCTGAGGAACCGTGTAGAAAGTAACCTTGCAGCTGGCAAAGTGCAGATCCAGTGAGTGTACGGCAAGAATGCACTTACGCCTTTTTTAGTTCCCTTTTCATTAATCACTTGGAAGTAACATATGAGGTATGTAAAACAGCAATATGAGAGAAACATATGACAGGTTTGCCATCTAGTCTAAACACAGAAATAAGCAGAAAGTGAGATGAGAGCCTCAGGCAGACATCACAGAATGAGGTTCATGCTGGGGCTAAGCAGCTAAATCCAGAGAAGATAAGCTTAATTGAGGGCTAAAGTCTAACCTAGTAGGATGACAAAAGGGTTCTCTTAGGTGAAGCATCACAGCAGCTGGACACCATCTTTGCAGCATAATGTGAAACTAAGGAAAAAAGACATTTTTCTTATGCAGAGGTATGACTTCTAGGGCCAGAGACATTTTGCTTTCCCAGGGACTCAAGTCTTAAACATACATGGAATAACTGATTTCACTTGACACAACAAAAAAAGTAGTTTAAAGGCCATTTGAAAAAAAACAAACCAAACGAACACATCTACAACATCAACAACAACAAAAAAAACAAAATAAACAAAAAAATCCAACAAAACACCCCAAAACAACAAAAACAAAGAAAAAAACCAAAACAAAACAAAAAATCCCCCACACCAAAAAAGCCCAAATAAAAACCACCAGACAACCAAAAGACTCAAAAACAAAAACCACACATAAAACCACGAGAGACTACAGGTGGACTTACAAGCATAAAAAAAATAAAAATTAAAACCCCTCAAAAAAGATGAACAAAAACCTAAAGCAGTTCAGTAAGTGTGTCTTACTCAAGTCACGATTAATTCTACGAATATAGCTATGCAGACTTACATACCAAGTGGTGGGTGGCAATCTATTCAGCAGCAAAAGCAGGTAAACTGGAAAGAAGCAAATTAAATTCAAATAGAACACAGAAATCAAAGATCACTCCAATAGCTCTGGTTGTAAAATATGCTATGCCTTAAGCAGAGCAAGAGACACTGCTTAGCTCCTGGAAGAACCAGAGTCTGAAAGGCACAAGTATCTTGACAAGGATATAATACCTTTTATGGCTAGAATTTAAAAGTCTCATATGGCAAACAAACAGCTACTGGATCTGCCTAATGTCCTGTATCAGAGCAGATGACACAACAATGTTGGAAGTGCAGAGATGTTTCTTTCCCTCTGGGTCGACCAATTCCCCAATCTGCTATGAGGACAGCAGGCTGAGAAGCATTTAAAACTGAAATGTGAACCCAGAGTTGTGCTACCCAATGTCAGTGCCTTTTACAACCTAAGCATCAGACACCTTTTGGTGTCCTGTCCTAATGGGCTGTTGTGAAATTTCTGTCCAACTCTGTCAGATGTGTCTGCATCTCACCACTACTGGGACAAGACTTTTATGTATCACCCAGAAAATGCTTATTCAGTAGAATAGGAAAACTCACTCTGTGCTAAATTAGAGGATTCTGTTGATGTGATGCTTTCTATCCTCAAGTCTCGCCTGGGATTCATGGCCTGGTAGTCGCAGACAAACATCAGATTTTAGCCCTGTATAGTCAAACATGTGATGTTCCTTCTTAATGAGAAATCAGATATTTCCTACTCTGGGGTGCTTCTCCAAGCCACCATGGATCCTTTTCAATGTGCTCCATCAGACTATCTCCTTGAAACCCACCCCCACTTCCTAGGATCCTCCTTCCTCAGACGCAACTCCCCTGGTATGAATCCCACAGAAATAAAACACTTCCACCAGCCAGGAGGGCAAGACCACATTCTGTTTAATAACAACTCCGTAAAGGACTGTACATGCTATTTTGAGCTACCTCCCCTCCTTTACTGTGGTTGCTGCCACGTACAGGCATGGAGGCGTGTAGTGCCATATAGTTCTCTAAGTCTATATGTAATGTGTGCACATGTATGCAGGTGGTTGCACATGGATGTATTTATATATAGCTTTGCAGAAGTGTTTATCTCGTAAGTCACATTATCAAAACATGCGAAGTATATAAAACAAAAATTTTCAGGCAAACATGTTTTGGAGCTGGAAGACCAAAGGCAAATCAGACTTATTTTAGTTATTAAGGGCTAGTGTGGGACAATGTAAGGATGAAAGCTTTCAGTAGTGGGTCCCTTTCCCTTTTTGTTTTACTTCCATTCAGTACTTTCTCCCCAAACATCAGTGCACCTCTGTAAACACTAGCTTAAAAGGATACATATAATCACCAAGCAGCCTCCCTGCTACAGAACACACGTGCAGGCTTGGGGGAAGCCCTTGAAAATTGCTTTGCAGCAACTTCCATTGTCCCATACTCTTATGCTAAAGTAGTTTCAGATATTGAGAATACAACATTTAAAGACCCAAGCCTTTAGTTATTTTTACACATGCTTCAGGAATGCCACCCCTGAGACTCCCATCCACCACCCTTGTACCTCCCAAATCCTCTGCCTGTACCCGCCCACATCTGAAAAGAGCTGAAACAAGAAAAATCTTGTTCCCTGTAAAATTACTTTTGAGTTCCGATTTTATAGTGTAGGGATTCCCAGAGACCTCCAATCATGCACAACATCCACAAATCAGAGAAGAAAAATTAAAGCCAAACAAGAATATATACCTGCAAAAGAGCTTTTGGCTTACTACGTTGCTCAAGCATGCAGTATCTGAAAAGAAGGGAAGTAAGCCTACCCTCGCCTCATGGGAACATGGCAGAGCTCTGGAAGAGGGTTCTTAACCTTGTGGCCTCCAATCCAGTCATGACTGGATTTCCATGCCCAATGAAAATGAATCCAGAAGGCCAATGAATCTGGACTACATGCCTTTATCTTATCAGAAGCAAATCTTGATGCACAATCTTGTTTCCATAATGCAGAAAAGCCTTTTAAGATGTTTTTTGCTTGCAAGCATGGACATATGATCCCTTACAGGAAAGCAAAAAGAAGACTAGATTTCGGAGGGTATTTAAAATGCCCCCAGCTGAAAGAGATGAGGAAGATCCTAGCAGGAGCATTCTTTCCACAGAACACTGCAACCCCTCTCTCCCCAGAAAAAAACTGCTATTACATATCAGCAGGTAAGTCTTGCCCATGGCAGAGGGGTTGGGCTTGATGATCTTTAAGGTCCCTTGCAACCATTCTGTGATTCTGTGGTATCTGCACTGAGAACATTCTTGAAGAAGTCTTTACAGTTTTAGTAAACGTGCTCTTTCTCAGAATCACAGCCTGACTATATTTTTCCTCTTCCAACACTGTGTATCTGCACTGGAAAACTACATCACATATCTCTTCTTTTGTGCAGACCAACACTGACAATCATAGAGCTTCTCTTCATTTCCAAGGAAAAAATAACACTTTGATCTGCCTATGCTGGGGAAAAATGTCAGTGCAAGGATGCAAATAGACCCTGATGCTCCAAGTGCAGATATTCCATGTCCATTTGTTAACATAATAACCCTCACGCCTTACCCCAGTCAATCCATGGAGCTGGTTGTGCTGCTGAGAGAGCACACTGTCCCCAGGCTCCAGGGCATATTCTGAGACACAGAGAGACACTGATCTGGCACAGAAGTCCAGCTCTTCTGCTTCTGCACAGGTCCACTACTACTTAGGCTGGGAAAAGCCAATGGTACAAAAGAGGCACCTGACATTGACTTTACAGCTTGCAATCATATTTGAGACTGTGCTTTAATGACTGTAGGCTGTCCTACACATACATTTAGTTCTAATAGGCACCATTTTACTCACATCTTCCCTGTTTATTTTTCCTTTCCCTGAGCCATGGCATAGAAATCTTTCCCTGTCAGATTGCTACAGGGGAGGAAAATCAAAGATGAAAGTATTACTTATTTACATTTTTCTAGTTGTAAGCTGCTGATAATCTCTGTATAGGAATTAATTTTTTTCTTTCCTTTCTTTTCTATTTTTCTTTTAGAAAAAGTCAAATAGTTAGTTAAAAAGATATGCCAGAGTTGTCTGAAAAAGGAATACTGGTAAATCCACCTGGGAGAAATTAGAAGGAAGAGCTGAGCTTAGATTTTGCCAGTGTTGCTCTGCTTTTTATAGCATTTAGAGGCAGGTTATCTGAGTTTGCTTCTCCTTCCAGGCAATTACCAATACAACAGTTAAGGCAAACTAAGCTGAATTTAGGTATTTTGGGTTTCCAGTAAGATCAGAACTCACTTCATTTGGGCAAGGAGTAAGTTCTTATTTGGTGTATTTCTCATACTATTTCCCTGAAGAACTAAGCACACTGTGAACTGTTTTTAAGACAATGAAAAATAAGCTAGCAGGTACTCAAATTCAGGGAGGTCACTTTCCTATCACTGCCTTAAGAAAAAAAAAAAAAAGGCATGGCTTGGACTAAGGAGAACCATAAGCTGCAATGATCCTGGATCTACAGCTTGTATAGCAATTCTGTACCTCAGTCCACTCTGCCAGGAGTCTGCCGTGAAGCTTCTTACCTGTGTTGTGTAAACAAAAGACATCAAGCTTTTCTTGACCTTTTTCCAAGCCTTTCTCTCCATGTCTTTCCCTCTCTGCCACACACCGTGGTGCACAAGCCTGTACTGTTGCATACTACCTTGCCTCACCACAATACCTCCTACCTCTGTCACACAAAGAGATTACTTTCCTTCTCCAGTTCTCTTCTCTGAGGCTACAACTAAAATTTTTCATCGTTGCTGTACACGGTACAGCAGGCTCTGCCTAGAAGTGAAGTACTGTTCTGAATCTCACACTAGACTGGGACTGGCCTGAAAATAGGGAAAAATATCTCTTCCAATAGCTGTGCTTCACTCTTAAACAAGTCTCCTCTCTTGCAATTACAGGATAAGACTTATCAGTATCTTTAGCTGCCATGGAGTGTAATCACTGAGTGAAAACTTGATTTTTGCATGGTAATTTTATTAATTTCATGCATATATCAAGTTACTCATGTCCTCCTGCCCAGTTTCCAGGGTTCACCTCAAGGGGGCCTGTGGAAGGGAACAGTGAGGGAAACAACAGAGCATAAATTACAAAGACCATATTGAATAAGAGCATGCTAAAAATTCCAAGGAAAACACTAAGGCAGACAATGGGGAATCATGTTCCTCTTGGTATGCCAGTGGGGCTTATTCTTTTCAGACAGACATATCACAATAAGCTTAAGCCAATTTAAGTTGCATCTGCAACTAGTCTTCCACATGACCATCTACACGTTTCACCAGCCCTCATTCATACCTGCCTCACCATGAGAAGCAATATGAACAGTTCATCCCATTGAAACCTTTATTTAGGTAGGGGACTGGGTTAGTTTTCAACGGGACCAGTTCCTGAGCAGCCAAATGAATGTTAGTGCTGGTGCTTTTTAGGCAGTAGAAGTACAGAGATGGTGGTGATGGAAGAAAGGAGGCAGGACAGCTCCTTTGAGCAGCTTAGACTCATCACAAAAATGCCATTTCTAAGTGCACTTTCCCAGTTTCTCTAACCTGACATAAAGGAAGGCCAGCTGCTGAGAACAGCACTCTCTTCCTCTGCTCACAGCTCTTCTATCTTCATTTTTATAGCAGGGTAAAAGTCCCTGGCTTGGTGTGGGCCAGCTGTGCATCAGCAGCTGCCCACGGGGCTGTGGGAGGTGAGCATGGTCAGAGCAGAGTTCCTTCTCCTTCAAAGCAGCTCACCACTGGGTCAGCTTAGAAGTATGGCTAAACTCTGTTCTCTGCAGCAAACCTGTCCTGAAAGGTGATGTTACCGGTTTTTAAGGGGGAAAGCAAGTGGATGACGTGTCAGCAACTTTCCAAAAGAAGATGGTAATTTAGAGGCACAGAAACTGAAACAAGCAGATTAACTTCTCTGACCCAGAGCCTGAGGTAATGGAATTGAAGAGAACCCAGAAGGGTTGTAAAGAAAGCTTCAGATTTATATAAAAGAAAAACCTATGAAATAGTATAAGTAATCAGGTATGAGCAATCATGGGAGAAGGAACAAGAGACAATTTTCTTGCAGTGGAAGATTTTAAATTAGGGTCACTTCTGTTTAAGCCTTCTTTCACGTTTAGCACAGTAATTTCAACAAGCTCCTACTGAAGACAAAGGCTTGGCAGAAAGATGGGAATCTTCTACCTTCACTACTTCAAGAATATCCAAAGTTTTCTGTAGTGCAGCTTTGCCTCATAATGGATTTGTGGAAACAAGCAGCAGAGCTCAGTTTCTCAGTAACTGCAGATCAGGGATGCTGAGCTTGCCTTTCTTTATTTACAGCCTCACAAACACAATTTGGGCTCTGACTATTTGGCTGGACTCTCTCCAACTCATCCCTCTTCACCAGGATAAAAGGAGACTGCAGGCCAAATTTCACTCACAGAGCACCTGTGCCACCCATATGCTTGAATAGGTGTATCTATATAATAACAGCTTTTCTGGGAAATGTACAGTAGGTTCCAGTCTCTCTCTCTGATATTGGCTACAGAGAGGCAGCAGGCCTGTTACATAAGAAAAGGCCAGATTATACAAACAATTTTCCACTTTCAAAGACATTCAAACTGCCTTTCCAGTTCAGCTCAGGTTGCTCACTCGGGTAGCAAGTGTGGACAGGAAGACCTGATCTCTCTAGTCAAACTCCTAGCAATTAGCTCTTTTGGACTGTGGAGAGGTATAGAAAATAGCCTTTTTCCTTCTCTCAGGAAAAGGCTGAAATTTTATTACTCACAGAATGTTAACACATTTATGAAAAAAATCACAGAATTTAGTAAACTGGAAAGTTTCTACAGAGAGTGGTGTTCAAACCAGTCTGCATCCACAAAGAATGAGACTATATACAGGTTTTTAGACAGCAGGTTATGGAACTATACAGCAGGGTATAATTCTCTGTCCCAATTCCACAGAGGCTAGAAGAATCTTCAGATTTTCTCTTCCTATTGGACTCCACACAATTTTCTGTAAGGTCAATTTTTTTCACACTTTTCCCAATGTAGATAACTCCCTGTCACTGCCTTCCATGGAGATACCTTTTAGACATCAATCAGACATCTTAGTAAATGTATCATGAATCCATATTAAAGGAAAAGAAGCCCTGGACAAGTTCACCCACTTGTCCCAGTCCTGTAAACAACAGAGAGGGATCACTAAAAGCTACTCTGCAAGTTACTGTAAACATCCAGATTGGTCCTGGAGAGGCACATGGGAACAGAATGGTTTGGAGAAAGAAACAACAAGCCACCCAAATCTCCCACAAAGGTACACACCCAACCATTTTTGTTTCCCTTAAGACCTTTTAAAATAGAAATAAAAATAGCTTTAAACTTACTCATTTACTCATCTGCTGAGGTGCTCTTGGCACTTGCCCCATCTCCCTTTTCTGGCTAGTGTGATTTCCCAGGCCCTGCTCCACAGCTGGACCCAAGCCAGTTCAGGACAATGAACAACCACTGGCCCTGCAAAAGCTACAGGAGATATTTTTTGTCAAGCCTTGCTGTCCAGGGGAGGTTAGTACCTGAATGTGTAAACATCTTTGAAGAGATATTGAAAGGTCATCATTCAGGAGAAGAGCAACCTCCTTAGAAAGATGGAAGCAAGACCGACCAAACACGTAAAAAAAGATGTGCCACAAAAACTTTTCTCTCTTACCTACACCAAATTACCAGTCTTACTTAAACATCCCAGAGGTCTTTCATTTACAGGTGCAATGGAGAGGGAAGACAGATCTGCTTGAAGTGGACTTGGCTGGAAAGACCTGGGTATTGGAAAAGAAGTCCCTCTTTTTGCAGCTGCCTGTGTCAGTGGGAAAAAGCTGAGTGGGGTAAAGTTCTTCCTGAGAGCCCCATTCCTATTTTTCACAATTCCTGGACATCATTTGTTTGTTTGCCAGGAGCTGTCTGAACTCTGAGACTTGATGATATTCCTTCAGTCACATTTTATTCGCCTTAGACATTCTTCCCTGAAAATATGCAGGAACTAAACCTGAAGCAGGAAAGAAGCATGTATCACTCTCCTCTCATCCAAAATACACACCAAGCCTGAAGAGGAGGCAAAGAAGAGACAAATGCATCATGAATTAAACAGAGCAAATATGAGTCAGAGTAAGTGAGAAAGAGTTGCTCCTGGAACAGTATGGCAGTGTCCAGGCAAATTCCTTTCTCTAGCTCATCAGATCCAGCCTTTGATCTACACCCATGCTCTGCTGAAAACTCAGCACCTGGGTAATCTCAGCTGGTTCTGTTCAGTCCTCCAGCAAAATCAATAACCAATAATCAATAATCAACTTTTGCTTTTGTCCCTGTTTTGGTTTTTTTTCTGGTGAGAGCTGAAAGGAAACAATTTCCTTTCAAAACCTCTCCCTCCCAAAAGGAGGTCTGTAAAAAAATGTCAAGGAATTGCAAGAGACCAAATTTCCCCTAATCAGAGAATCATGTTTTTTAAACAAAAAAATATATAACGTGCACAAATAGGGAAAACTCCTGAAATCAGCTTTCTCCACACCTAAAAACGAGATGGGAGGGAAAAACAAAAAACAAACAGCCCAAGTACCAAGCGTTATTTACACTGCTTGGGGGTAGGAAAACAAAAGAAGAAAACATAGGCAGGAAGAAGAAGACAAATAGGAGGAGAAAATTTCCTCTCACCCCTTTTCCTCCAGCTATATTTGGCACTGCAGGAGTAGCAGAAATGGGAAAGGTGCAGTATTTCTGGTAAGTCGTGACTGGAGTACAGGCCTTTCCCGTTACTAACTGCTTCGCTATGAACACTTATCCAGCATATAAAAAGGTTTTAAAAAAAGCACAAAAACTGAAAACTCTGTTAATGTAAACTAGGTACCTAGTGATCTCATAGCTGTACACACTGTTCCTGGACCTGCTGCCTACTCTCTGAGTCTCCCCATTCTGCTGGCAAGGAAGAGACAGGACACAGCAGCAGCACCAAGATGGACATGTCCTCAAGCCCCTTGCAAGAGTCAGTTTTTTATGACTGTCTCCATAGCTGAAAATGTCCTTTACACTGGCTTCCAGTGCCCACTGCCAAAAGGACACACCACTCTTGCCAGCTCCTGGGAAGGCAGAAATGTCAAGGAGAGAAACAAATAAATGAAAGAGACCAAAGCATGAATATCTGAGAGCAGGGTTAGATTCGTATCCATTCTCGCATGCCACAGCAGAGCTGTGCCCACAGAGCCACACTGGCAGCACAGCCCAGGCCCATGGAGTGCAGTTCATATCTATCAAACCTACAGCTTTGTATCAAGGTGCTACTGAGGAGGATCTGGTTATACAGCACATCTTTCATCTCAGTACGGTCTGTATCGAACACGGCCTGATCCTCTGCATCAGCTACAATCGCAACACTAGGGCAATCTAGATCTGCAAAGCCACATCTTCATTTTAAACCAGTTTATATTCATATATTCTATCAAAGAGGGCCACGTCCACAGAGCAACATCCATTCTGTCAAGATTAATTCCAGCCACAAAGCTGCTCCCTACACCAAGCCTGCCTCATCAACCACATCCCCAGTACCAGAAGAGTTTGTATCCACAGCCAAGACTTTGTATTAAAAAGATTTAGAAATTATTTACCAATCCAGATCTCTCCAAGCACATCACATGTTGCCCAGAGCAATGAAAATCCAAAACATGTGTCCATGGGGGAGGGGAAGAGGTTTTTATGTGTCAATCACTTTTAAAAAAATAATTAAATGTCAGGAATGGAAGGTGTGTCTGCCTGGAAATATGGGGAGCTGGAGAGAAGAATCCCTGTAATTGCATTCCTTGCCACCTCTCTCTTTGTTCAGCAATGATGAGAACTTCACAGAAAGCATCAGTTGTTTGTTTCTCCCTCTTCCTCATCAAAGGACTGCACCCCAGAGGAGGTGACATCTGAGACTTTGCGGCTCAGTGCAGCATGTTCCATCTCCTCTCGAGGAGACAAAGATTCCAGGTCCCGGCACACTGCATCATCCTCCTCTGGAGAGGGCTTCTTGTTTAGGAGAGGAGCCTTCTCCAGCCGTGGGTTCCCTTCATCCTCAATGTGGTCCTCCACGTACGTGCTGGACTCAGCTCCACCCCCACTCTGAGCAGTCTGCAGGGGCCACACGTGGACCAGCCCCGTGCTCTGGATGAAGTTCTGCTCCTGCTGCTGTTGCTGCAGCTGCTGCTGCTGGAGAAAGCTGCTCTGAAGCAAAATGCTTTCCTGAAGGTTTGTCTGGGACTCATCGAAATTCTGGCCTAGGTAGGAGCCAGTTGCTGGGGAGGCAATGAGGGACTGGTCGCTGGCCTCCCAGGCGTCAGATGAACCTAAGCAATACATGCCCTGCGAGACGTAGGAATGAGGCCAGCTATCATACTGCGTCTGGGCCATATGCTCTGCAAGCAAAGGAGGCAAACAACACACGGTTAGATACTCTCCCTTAGGCCAAGCTGCCTCATGCAGATAGCCTGTGTGCATGTGCATGGCACTGTATTGCACAGGGTGGATGAATCCTTTAGAGGGAAGGAAGGCAAAGAGAAAACACAGTTCTGGGCACTCGGCAGGTGACCTTGATTATACCCACAACTGACTGTAAGAGCCGGTAGCTTTCCACAGTTGTGCTCTAAAAAGGCAAAAGGAACTGGGCTTTGGAAACTCCCTGTTAAGATTAGATTCCTTGGACAGCACCACAAACAGGGACGACTCTAGCAGATCTGACTGGGGCTACAGAATACAATGGGGTAGAGTAAAGAGAGCAACATGACAACCAGAGCAGAAAGGGGGTGTCTTAAGATTCAAAAGAAGCACTGGAGCTCACCTTGGCTCTCCATCAGCTCCTGATAGTTCTCAGAGTAGTTGCCTGCTGGGTTGTCCTGATTTGAGTTTACACTCACATCCTCACCATCCATGGAGGACCAGGCCATGAGAGTCGCTTCAGAAATAGCAAATTGCTCCATCACTCCTGTGCCAAAGGAGACAGGGAAGGGAAGCACAGATGTGTTAAAGCCTCCACTTCTCGCCATCATCCTTGACCCCATCTTTTGGTCACACTGTCCCACTCTGCTCCTACCTCAGCAACACTCATTACCCACAACTGGTCCTCACCCTCTCCACCTTGCATTCCACTGGCAATATCCCAGCCATTAAAGTCTCTCTACTTCAGCCACCCAAACCACCCACAGCCTCTCCCAAGTGTTCTTCTCAAGCTTCTGCACTGTGGTCTCTCAGGGGTTCCGCTCTGGGGCACCCCACCAATCCAATCCGCGTGCCACGAACAAGGCACGGCTACCTGCAAGGAAGCGCGCCTCCTTCTCGCCGTCGCTGAGGTCCGAGTAGGCGTCGGCGTCCTTGCGCGCGCTCTCGTGCGGGTGCTGCTGCTGCTGGCTCTGGGCTTTGCCCCAGCCCTGCCACTCAATCATGTGAGCCACGCGGCCCTGGCCCATCGCCGTCGGCTTCGTGACGTGGTCCTTCATGCTGCGAGATATCCCTAAGGGGCCAGACATCGGGAAACAAGGGAGGGCTATTACACAGCTCCAGCGTTTTCGGCCGTGCTTTTTACCTCTCCTAGAAGTGGAGCTTCTCCCCTCCTTTCCTGACAGGATGCATGGCTAGGGCTGGGTGTCTCCCACCTTTCACTGCATCACTCTCCAGGGGAGTTTCTCCAAATTTTCTTAGACAAACTCTCAGAAGGGGGAAAAAGGGGAACCCCAAATATAAAAGACCATTTCCTTCCTTGCCTAGAATCCATTTAGGATAGAGTTGGGCATGAAGGACGAAGCCTGGAAATGAACAAATTAAGAAACAGAAAATGGGGTTAAACCCAAGACTGAGGGGAAGCAATTGAAGATGTCTGAGCAGGGGTGCACAGTGAGAAGCCAACAGGAATAAGACAAATCCATTCTTTAAAAGGGCAACAACTGTGAGATTTCTGTATTTAGAATCACGGTGGTGGAGACTCCTCTAAGGCCATGAAAAGGCAAAAGCCAGAAAGGAGCAGTTGTGAGAGTGACAGAGAGATATGGGAAGAGGCACAAAGGCCTGTGGAGAGAAGCTGCCAAGGATAAAGTCAAATTTTGAGGACCTCACCAGAGAAAGATGATTTAGCCAAAGCCCCAATCCCATAAGCATTGGAGTTGCGTTTCAGCTTGGGAAGGATGGAGGTCGTATCTTCCATGGAGAGCTGAAAAGAGAGAGAATATGAAGAAATGATATACAGGAAGGAGAAAAGAAAGTGAATTGAAGTGAGAAAACAGTAGGTAGTTAGAAGATGAGGAGCAGAAGCAAGCAGTAAGAACAAAAGAAGGAAAGGAAAAATTAGAGGTTATTTAACCAGGACTGAATATTGCACAGCATTGGGACTGACTGAGGCAAGGCCAGAGGGAGAGGCAGAAAGAGGCTGTGAGAAGCCTCCTGTTGGCAGCTGCCAGTCCTCCACAGACATGCTGCACCATTCCCAACTCTGTGTTAGAGATGCAAGACGTGGCTGATGGACAGTTCAAGGATCTTGCAGCGGGGAGTTGTCAGTGCAATAGGCAAGCCACAGTAATGTATCATATATGCATCATACTACCAATTTTTTAATGTCACTTTGCTTTTTTTTTCTTCTTATGTGGTCTTAATAAAATTATCATGACTATATCAGTGATGGGTCGTGTTTCAAGCACCTATATCTGTAAAGAAATTTGGTCTACAGCTCCACTTAATTTTCTTTACTGTCTTTTCTGTGTTTATCCTCAGTCCCTGAATAACAAGGACAGGGCACTATTGGGACAGACAGCCGTCACAAACATCATCACAAAAATAATCTCTCAAGATGAATTCATCAGGCTTCTTCAGAGATGGCAGGCATTGCATATGAGGCTTAACTTTCAAAAGGGCTAAATAAACATTGCTTCTGCTCTTCACTTCAACCTCTCTGAAAATCAAGACCAGAATGTTTCAAACATAAGGATACTCAAAAGTAGTAACTATGACACTGGAAATTTTAAATCCTGACACAAAACAAGCACTTTGTCATAGATGCCAACGTCACAAAAAGCGAGTGGAGCAATAACTGGGCAGTGAAATAACTGGAGGCAAAGGAAGGTATTGTAAGAATCTCACTGTGCATAATTCCAGTCAGTTGTCAAAACATGAGAGATGAGTTTTTCTGGAAACTGAGTGTAAATGCAGCAGCTAAGACATCCTGTAACCGTGGAGCCAGGAACATGCATGTGTAACATGAGCTGAAGAAATCAGAAAGCAGAGGAAGAACAGCAAAAAGTGAGAGCACAGCCTTTGTTCCATGATGCATTTCCTGAGGTGATGAAGCTTGTTGGAGAAAATCCATCTATGCCTCCACTGGTCATTCCTGCCTGGGTGCTTCTGCTCAGTATCCACCCACTTGTTCCAAGACAGCCTGGGGGCTGTGCTGTAAGCTGCCTCATGGAACTCATCCAAAAAAGAAAGTAAATTGCAGAGGGCTTCTACTACTGCAAGGTTGAAGAGCTGTGACATGAAGGCAGGAATGAATGGGAAGGGAAAGAAATTAGTGATCCAGCTTCGGTACCAAAGAAGATCTATGGAATTACACTGGGTAAGAGCTGCCTTATGAAAGAGCTCCATGGATTCTGTATGGGTTGGAAAATGGGAAACTGCAAGTAAGGAAACTGTGTTCTACTTTCTTTAAGGAAACACAAGAAACACAACCTTGTGTACTTTGCTTTCAGCTAGACATAGGTGCAGTGAGGAAAAAAAAATGACAAATTTCTTCTAGACAGTTGCTGCATGCACCATTATTTTCCAACACAATTTGTTTCTGTAATTGATCCTAGGCAAAAGATCTCAAGCCATAAGTGCCACAATGAAAGAGGTATCAGCATAGTGAGAATTAGTTAAAAATTATATTCAATGTCCCAGGTGCTTTCAAATCACAGTAAAGAAGAAAGCTACAGGTATTTTAAAAGTTTTGAAAGAATCTGGAATTTGAAAATACTTATACTACTCAAAATGGAGCTGCTAATCCTGGCCTTCCAAGTTACAAAATTATGATGTCAACTTATGCGAAAATATTTTATAAATACCCTTTTAAAAAGTCAGGTAGAACAAATATGCATTATTCCTTTCTCAGGATACATTAGCGAAAAAGAAAAATTCATGGCACAGGTATTAAGAGCAAAAGGAACATGTGTAATTAAAATGCTTGCTTGTTTCTCATCTGCTTTTTAACTGAAGTTAACTGGTACTCACCATCTACCCTAGAAGACAAAGAATTCTGTTACTTCTGTGTGTAATTGAAAATGAGGGAGACTTTTCTCCCACACTCCTGGAGAAGATCAAATGATGCTCTAATCAAGGACTACTGTTTTTTAAAATATGCTGGACACCTTTCTTATGTAGCAGTGCCCAGAAATCTCAAGAACAGAACATGAAATGGCACACATTTGTCCCCAAAAGGATGAAAGCAATTCAACAGCCACCTACAGATCGAAATACCTGCCAGACAGCAAAAGTCTCAGAAGCAAACAAACATCTATCACCATCCTCTGGATCGTAGACAACTCCCAGAATTTCAGCAGCACTAAGGACTTTCAGTCATGTTCCCATTCCGGCCTCCACTGCATCCAATGTCAGAAAAATCTTGGTCTTCCTATGACTAGAAATTTGAAAAGTGACGCAGTGTATACTCACATTGATACCATCCCAGGAGAAATCCGTCCGTGTTTGCTAAAGAAAGCAAATAAAGGCACCACATCAGTGTAACAAACAACTTGCAAGAAGCTATGCAACTTCAGTAGTTTGCCATAATCAACAGGCACTACTTTATCTAGTATGTCATAAAAAACTTGTGTCTTTCAAGATGGTTTCATTCTCTGCCAGTGAGTATAGTGTCTGTAGGTGTCACAGTGTTTGAAGGTGAAATAGTGAACGGGGGATGGAGTAGGAAAGAGAAAAGCACCTTTTCCCAAGGCTCTCCTCCTACGTGTGGGTTGCACCACTTTGAGGTTAACACAAGGAGGAGCTACACCACCTTTGTATCTTGAGTGTCTTACAGCAAGCAACTCAATTCTGCTGAAATTATTTTCTCCTGCAGTGTTTTGATTTGTCCATTCTGACTCACTCGTCCCTTGCACCCCAGAAACATTTCCCACATGAGCCATCACAGTACCAATTCCGAGTGTGTTTCCTTCAGCTGGGAGGACTCACATCTCAGTATCTTGGGTTTGGGGATGGAGATGCTCAGGCAAATTTAGATGACTCACGTTACACCTATAGTATCCATTCACATAAATCAAAACGTTCACTGAGGTGTGGTTTATGCTCACTGACTTTTAGATCTGCTTTGATTTGACTGAATTCTCCATACAAGATTAGGCCAAACAATTTCTGCTAGGACTCCATGAAACTCTAAGTGTCTTGGAGTTACTTTCCAAGCCAGCAAGGTACACAAACAAAATAAAAATACCTACATATATACACCTATTAACATCTTTCAAGGTTTTGCAAACTGTATGTTATTTGTTAAGCTTATTTGTGAACATTATTTGTGATTCTTCAACTATTATGCATTTAATATAGATTTTATCTATCTATTAATCATCATTGCATTAATCATCAGAACCTTACAAAGCTGAAAATTCAGGTATCTAATAATGCAGAAGCTGCAATAATTCAATGAACCAGCCCTTGAAGTACTGTACGGTAAGTCAAGTGTCTGTGAGTTAGTAGCGAATGAATCTCTAAAATTCAAAATTCAGACAAATTTGTTTCTTCGAAAGATTTCATGGCTGTGCTGCAGAAGCTGGGACAGACACAGTGCTGGACATTCCAGTGTGAACCCCTTATAGAAGGAATGCGGACCTACAGGCTTGTCAGAACTGTCACTGTTTTTCTCATGTTGTGTTCCACCCCCATAGTGACTAGCTAAGAAGCACTTTCATTTGCAAATTCTTACTCACTATGGATCTTGTGAAGGGAGTGACTCAGTTCTATTCAGAGCAAGCCAAACCCAGGTACAATCCTCAGGAGCTCACTGGCATTCCAGTCCTCTCACAGATGATGCCTCAGTGATGCACAACACCCACTTCTGAACTCAGAATTTGAACTTTCTCATCCCCCTTGGCCAAATAGCTCTGGGCCAGGCACTCACCTCAGTGGAAGGTCGATGGAAGCTGCTGCCATGCAGTGAACTTGTGCTGTCCATATTGATTTGGTCCACATCTTTCAGTCCCTTCCAGTCTACCGCAATCACCTCGTTTCCTGTGGGAACACATCTGGTCAGGCTTCTGAATGCCACTACAATTTGTTCTATCAGTCTTAAGCCAACTCAGCTAAACAAGCAGGAGAATCATAGAGCTTAAGGCCACAACAGACTTAAATCAGATATTCCATTTTTAATCAGACCACCTGTACGTTATCAACTATTAAACTTCTCACAGCTATTTCCATATGAAGACTAGTCACTTGTGTTTTTCTCAAGCATGATGTATGCTTGGCTAAAGTACAAATTCATCCAGTCATGATGTGTGACTGGGAAAGAACCAATTCCTTTAATATCCTCTTTCAATATTAAACCATCATCCCTTGAAAAGGCATTTCACTGTTATGGTTTGAATTGGTTGGACATCAGCTTAGAGCTGCTGGAGCCTTTGCTTTGCCATCCTCAGCAAGATAAAGGACCTTTTTAACATCTGCCATTACAATTCAAATTTTAAGTATCAGTAACATAAAATACAAATGATAAAATTTCATTAAGATTGAAAAATTAAATATTATTGAATTTAAAAAGTGAAACTAAATGCTAAGAAGCACATGTAAGTAGTCAGCCAAGTAACAACAACTGCTCTGTGCAGTCAGCAATTTACTGTGTCTTCAGTCTGTGTGCCATCCTCAAACTCTGGTTAAAGTTATTTGCTCCCATGTAACGGAGGAACAATTGTACTGTCCTTAAACCTGAGCCTCCTAGAATCTGTCAAGAAATGTAGCTGTCAAAATGATCATCTGCTCCTAGGATCAATTCAGCAAGGTCTAGTCCGTTTGGATTGAATGTGAATGGTTCTACTTTCATGATCTTCTACCTTTTTTTCCCTCTTTATAGCAAATTTATCCTCCACAGACATATTCAAAGTCCCTTGTTCATTCCAGCAGCTCTGGCATATTTATAGAGTGTTCATCACTGCACTTCCCCAGTACAAATCTTCTGACAGGAGAGGGATGCTGCACTCCACCCCACACAGGGCTGCAGAAGCCATGGAGGCACTTAAGGGTAGGAAACCCTTAAGGCATTCATCAGCTAGAATTCAAAATCCAAACAAACTGATTTTGTCCCCTAAAAAGGCTAAACATGGCAATATGAAACCCATCAGAAAGACAACGCTATTTGCATATTGTGGTGTCCACCAGACCTTTACACCTCAAATTTCTGCTGTGCAGGAAGATCCATTTCTGAGAGAACCAAAGGATGTTTTTTCCTTCACATCCAAAGTACGTTTCTGTTCATCAGGATCACTAGAACCAAGTGCTTTAATAGCACCCCCCATGTTCTTCTAACTAGGCTGAGTAAAGCTGCTGTTCTCTGAGTTGCAGTTCCTTGAAACTCAGGGAACTGAAAAGAAAAAGGATTCCTGTACTGCATGCTACAAAGGTGAGCACAGAGGTCAGACACAGCCAGACCTCAGGAGAAGGCAGGACGTGGCTACGATGAGCATAACAAACACCACCTTTCAGGGCTGTCATCCTCTGAACTGATGCTCCTGACAAGCACATGCATGTAGTGGCCCTCACTGAGCTCTTGTGACTGCTCTGCCACTGACTGGACTGGCAACCCTGAGTCCAGCAAAGCAAGAGAGGGCCATCTGGGGATTTCTGTACTCAAGCAAGCGGAGCAAGGCTTAATGGGCCACTTGTGAGTTGCCTGTTGCCACCATGGCTGGGAACCTCTTCTATCTGGGGCCCAAGTAAACCTTCTAGTGCTAGAAGGCTCTCTGGCAAAAGGAAGTTCCAGGCAGAGCTGTGAAAGCCCAGCTGACAGTCCCAGACACATCAGCTGTAAGGTCTGGCTTAGAATGGAATGTACTTGTACTCAGTCCCCTTAAACAGGGAAGGGCTAAAGGGAAGGAGCAAGGAGCACTATCAGGAAGTGCAAATCTAGAGAGGAAGGAGTGGAGGGATTGACTGTGATCAGGATGAACTGAGGGTCCAACAGAGGTCAGTGAGAGGATGAAACTGGTGCAAAGAGAAGAGCGGGAGCCTGCCCCTGCATACTGGGAGCCAGCTGCTTTTTCCTGTCTGTGCTCCTTTCCCTCCACCTGCAACCCTTCACACTAGAAGAAGGGAGGTGGGGCATTCCTGCCACAGAGCTGAACAAGACAGGGATGCTGGAGAGGCAGGAGAGACATCAGCTCTCCAGAGCAGAAGGCAGCTGTACAGAACTCTTCAGTGCAGGTAACGGTGTCACGCCTATTTTATCTCCATTTACCCAAGGTCTTTTTCCTGCACTCTCAGCTCTTTCTGAGCATAATGCTGTGGCCCTTCTGTAAGACTAGAGGCACCCTGGCACACACTGCAAGCAGGCTGCAGCACCATTCTGAGCATGCAAAGACACCTCTGCCCCAGTCAAAGAAAGAGGAGTCTCTTGCTCAGCATATGTGACTTGACAGCCCCAAAGTTCAGCAAATGACAGCCTTTGCTCTCAATGCTGCAAGCTCACTGATGGTTTTCTTGAAATGTTAGAATCTGGAAAATATTCACAGAACCACACAATGGTTAGGATTGGAAGGGACCTTAAAAATCTTCTAGCTTCACCCTCGTGCCATGGACAAGGACACCTTTCACTAGACCAGGTTGCTCAGAGCTCCATCCAACCCAGCCTTGAACACTGCCAAGGATGGGGCATATCTGGGCAGCTTCTCTGGGCAACCTGTGCCAGTGCCAGTGCCTCACCACCCTCACAGTAAAGAATTTCTTCTTATTATCTAATTTAAACCAGCCCTCTTCCATTCTGAAGCCACTTCCCCATGCACTATCCCTCCATGCCCTTGCCCCTCTCCAGCTTTCGGGCTCCCTTTTTGTACTGGAAGGTGCTATAAGGTCTCCCAGGAGCTTTCTCTTGTCCAGGCTGAATATTAATACTATTCTGGCAGATGGTAGCATCAAATGGTTAAAGAACATAAAACAATTACTATTCTCAAAATCCACACCTGTTCTGTAATAGCAGAATTAAAGACCTACAGAATTTTTTTACTACTGTTTCTTTCAAGTTGAAACAGCTCATCTACTTAGTTCAGGGGAAAAGAATGAGTAATATGCGACTTTGCATGCTCTATAAAGACTAAATTATTTTTGAAAATAAATTCTTGGTCTGAACAGTTTCACAGGTACTAAGAGAGAAATATATTGAGAGAAAATAACTTTAACATCTGTTAAATGGTTTTAAATGCAGTCATATCTGCTGAAAAGTTACAACATCACACACCGTTTGAAAAGAAAATGTCTGTATTCTAAATGATTTTGGGCCTGGGGCAACATTACTTTCTCTTATTGAAAGTTTGATAAAGGTTAGTGTTTTTTTCCCTCTCCTACTAGAAATAGCAAGAGCAACATTAACCCATGTTAGACCAAGACATGAAAAAAACAAGATCTGCTCTCACAGATGGAAGGAAAGAAACATGGAAAATCAGAAAAAATGTATGGAGAATGAAGTAGGAAAACAGAAACTGAAAGCAGTACTTTGTAAATTAGTATTCTTTTTATCCCGTTTCTTGTCAACCTCTTTCTCCCTGCAATTAGTACAGAGGTTTTTTTCTTTTGTAATGGTATGTTTCTTCTCCAATGTAATTTCTCTTGTCCATCTTCTATTCCAGCTTCTGCTAATCATCGTGACTATTCCATTTGTAATTCTATAATCAGTCACCTCTTACAGAATAGTATTTGCTCTTCTCCACATAGAGCTGATAAGAATTTTAAAATCAGTGGGTCATAAAGCCAATTTTAAAGTGGAATTTCTACAAACATGCCATCAAATTTCTCATATCAATGTTCTGAAATGAGGCGATGAAAGTTGAAAGATAACTGGGTTTCTGATTTCCTTGTCACTGTTTCTGTATGGTGTGTATAGAAAGGATATAGAGGGGATTCATTTTCATTGAACTTTTGAAAGACGTCTTCATTTTATTTAAAAATGTATTATTTGCTTTGGGGCTTTTTAACATCATAGATTTCATCCTTGTTTTGGAAGATTCAGTGGATGACTGAAGAAAAAGTAGGAAGCTGATTACATGAAACAGAGAGGGAAAATGAAAACTGCTGAAATACATTAAGCCACATTATTTCAGATCATGGCTGCTTTGTATTTTTTAACACAAATTAGATAAAAACAAAGTCTGCAAAAACACTTGCAAGAAAAAGAGTCTCCATTACAAATGATATAACATTCCAATTCAAGTCATTTAAGCCTTTGGGGGAAAATACCATCCCTCCTTCACTTACAGTACTATTAAGGTAAAAGTCAAGATTTATTTTTTAGTCAAACCTTTCTAAGACTTTTCGTCTTTTAAAGACGAAAAAACGTGGAGAAAGAAAATATCATTTTCCCCACTTCTTGATTTGAGTTTTTTGAGCATCTTAACTGGACTCTCAGGTATTAGGGAATGTGTGTAGTAAGCATGCCCACATAAAATTACCATTTTGATGAATGCATTGGAAAAATAAAATAAAAATCTGGATGACTGCACCTCACCTTGCTGATCTATTATTACTACTTTTTTACTATTTCTGTAGTTCATGTTGCCACATACCTTGATTTACTATGGAGACACTAAGTTTCTTAGTTGGACATATTTTCAGTTTCTTTACATTCCTGTGATCATAAAAAATTCACCTTCTTTTGAATTACTCAAAACTTAATCTAAACAAGCCCATTCTCCTTGGGTCTCTTCTTGACATTTTCTAGACTGCTGTTTCCACTGTGCATTAATTGATTCTATATTTGCTACCTGTGCCTGCATTTTGTTCATTTACCAAAGTCCATGTTTGAATCAGGTTTCTGCATCTATGACTTTAACCTGCATCTATGGCCTTTAATAATCTATTGGGTTGCAACTTCTGTGCTGGATGTTAAACATCATCTCCAATCTGTCTTCTCTATTTTGTGCTGCACCAAACAGATGAACAGAGTTTGAGAATCTGAAATTTTGTTCTTCCCTTCCAAATATCATGCTGCTGAAAATCCACACCATACCAAGTAAGTATTATTTGCTTTCTGATGTGTCATGCTAATTAACACAAGAAACATTTTAATAAAGCAATGACTTTCCAGCACTGCTATTATCTCGTCAGCACACTTTCATCTGTTTCTCAAATGTTACTTTCCAGCAGAGAGTAGAAACCTTTTCCTTTGATATTGGTAGCCAACGTTAATGTTGGTAAAGATGAATATTTAGAGTAAATGGTTCAATTATTCTTTTCCATCCCCTTTTTCTCCCCCCGAACAACTAAGAAAACAACAAATGTAATTGCAGTAATTATGATCAGTCTTTAAATTGTTCTTTCCCTGATACCAATTTTCATGATACTCGTGGGAGTGTGTATCTTTGTCAAACACAACATCATCGTGTCTTGTCAAATGTGGTTGAAATTAAAGCAGTTGAAGCTACTGGGAAGGACTGACAGATGGGTGGCTAGAATAACCATAGAAACTTTCTCCCTCCCTGCCTGCTTTACATAGAGCCAATCAAAGCTATCCAAAAGGTCATCAAGGAAAGGAATAAACCTCTGTCACTGGAGCTGTCCCTGAGGTGAACCTCTGAAGGAAGCACTCAAATTATCTCAGGTGAAGCTGAGAAATCCATCAACCCAAGTTATTCACCTAACTCTGTAAGAATTCTAGCTTGTACTGCATAAGGAAGCATAAAAAAAAATTAGTTACCTGCTGATGGCACCTACCAACAGGGTCAATTGTGGAAGAGAAACAGAAAGAAACCCCTGTTTTTGTGGAGGAGACAGAGCTGAAGAGCACAGAAATGTCTTAGTCTCCAAAAACAGATGTCTTTCAAATTTCTGATATAAAATGGAAACACCTACAGGTGTTTCCTGTAAGTGTCTGTAAGATTAGGAATCAGATGGGCAGTTCTCAGGATCTTTGCTTTGAATTTGGATAATTTGAGTACTTTTCCAGACCATTCTACCTTTCCCTGAAGGTAGGTCCCTTTTCAGAGCCGTTTAGGAGATAGAATTAATGAACAAAGCCCTAACACCTACATTTTTCTTCTTGACTGGAAAGACTGTAAACCAATACTAAAGGCTACTGCATATCTTTAAGTAAAAGATGAGCAGAGAGCCTAACACATCCAATTAACACAAACTCCAAAAAACCCAAACCTCAGAGCACTGTCTCATTTGCAGAACAAGTATCAGCCAGCATGAACAGCAGCGACGGGTTTATCCTCATTCTTCACTGCTTCTCTGAAGTGCAGAGGATGTGTCCCCGGGGGCCTCACTCAGCACACTAAGTATGAAAACGTCAATATGAACCAAGGTAGCAGCCCTCTCTGGCTGGCCTGTAGCCAGTGTCACAGAAATAATACGCAGAAGGCAATTTCATATGCTGCTCTCCATACGTGTTTAAATTTTAATCCCTGTGTAGTCAGCACGTCACACGGGCACTGTCCTGGAGCACAGGAATACTATTACAGATGTGCGATCTTCGTGCTGTAGTTTCATCCTTAACAGTGGAGAAGAAGAACCACCCTCAGTGCTCCTCAAGAGTCAGCCAACACATCACAATGCACTTCTCTCACCTCAAGGATGCTCCTGGTTCCCCTTCCTGGAATGGACAAAACAAGAGCCTGCTCCAAATACCAGCACATGAGGGCAGTGCCAGCCTGTGAGTTTCAGTCTTCACTTTCTCACCTGTCCTGCCTCAGCTGCGGGGTATTACCCAGAGTTTACAACCAGGTGGCTACACCTTTCTCCACCCCAGCCATCACATAGCACTGCAATCACTGAGGTCACAGTCCTCACAAAGCATCTGGTTTTGGGACAGCAACAGTGGTCAGAGCCAGACAGGAGGCACTGAGGCTGCTGACTCCCTGTCACCACTTCCTCTCCAAAAACCAACATCTATACCTCTGGCTTCTCATTCTTTGTCACTATATTTTCCTTCACATCCAGTAAAGGATGACAATTCTCCTTAGCCTTCCTTTGGCTGCTTATGCATTTATAGAAACATTTACAGAAACATGTTTATTGCCTTTTATGGCAGTGGTCAGACTAAATTCTGGTTGGTCTTTGGCCTTTCTAATTTTCTCTCTGCACAAGCTCACAACATCCTTGTAGTCTTCCAGAATGGCCTGCCCCTTCTTCCAAAGGTGAAACACTATCTCCTGAGTTTCAGACTAAGCTCTCTGTTCAGCCAGACTGGTCTTTTTCCTCAGCAGCTCACCTTTCAGCACATGGGGAGGGCCTGCTTCTTCACCTTTAGGATCCTCTCTTGAAGAATGTCCAGCCTTCCTGGACACCTCTGCCCTTCAGGACTGCCTCTCAAGGGACCCTGTGAAACGGCCTCCTAAACAATCCAAAGTCTGACCTGTGTAAGTCCAAGGTGGCAGTTCTGCTGATCTCCCTCCTTACTGCTCTGAGAATCAAAAACACTCTGATTTGTGATGGCTATGCCCAAGACAGCCTCCAACCACCACATTACCCACAAGTCCTTCTCTGTTCACAAACAACAGGTCCAGCAGGTGCCTTCCCTAGTTGGCTCACTCACCAGCTGTGTCAGGAAATTCTTACACACACTCCAGGAAACTCCTGGTCTATTTCCTCTCTGCTGTATTGTACTTCCAGCAGGTATCTGGTAAGAGAAACTGTTCCCAATCCTAGAAAGCCACGACCAGGGCTTCAGGCATCCTCACCAGACAGAGCTCCACAGCTCCCTAAGCAACTGGGGAAAATGACAAAGAGCTGCTGGCACTGAGACTGCAGGGGCTGAGCTGACCACTGAATGCCCAGCCCTGCACCTGCTTGGGGGAGGCCACATCTCAGCATCACAAACACCATCACACCGACCCCTAACCCCACCCCACGATTTTCCACTCTGTCCCTGAGAGCATCCACACCTACACAGGGGGTACTTACTGTTCAAGAGGCCCCTCTGATCTCCAAGGGCTACCCCACATCAAGGGAACAGTCACCATTCTCTGCCAGGTACACACATCATTTGTTCAACCTCTACCTTAAACCCAAACACAGGATTAACAACCCCTTAGACCCATGACATGGTTGTAGGACCACTCATTGTCAGAAGAGAATGAAGAACCCCGGTGGCCAGTTTCTACTTTGAACTAATTCAATGTACCATTGGAAACATCAGCTGGAAAAATCCTTCATCAAGCAGAAGGCACAAATTTCTTCAGAGGACTCCCCAAATAATGCTTTTCCTGCAGTCAGAGGGAGACTGGAAAAGGCACACTACAGATACCAGCTTTCTGTCTCCTCCTGAACTTATTATTTTGATTCTGGCTGCATTTCTCACATCTTTACTTGTAAGTTTCTATCCCAAGACCCACCAAATTCTGGGTCCTTTTTTATCAACTATCCCATTTCTCACCAAGCTGGATATGTCCAGCTCCAGGAGGAGGAAATCCCAAGATCCCAGCAACTAACAGTGCTATTTCTACTCCCGTGCTCTGGGCAGGGCATCACTAGGCAGCATCTACCAGTTCCTGGTTATCACAGAAATACAGGAGTGCTCTGCTCACTGTTCCCCCTTGGTTCCCTGTTTTTCAGGTTTTAGCCTGTTCTCTTTTCTTATTGATTTCTTTTCCCCATATGCCACAACTCAGTGATTGGAGGTTTTTTTCCCTCTCTGGTGTCTTTCATTCATTCTCTTCTTCTTTTGGGAAGTGGTGGGAAAGGAGGTATTTAGTATTTGTTTGGGATGGGTATCAGCTTGTCCTTAAAGTGGGAATAGATGTGTAAGAAAGACAGGGAACAATTCAAACACGGGAAACAGCAGTAATATTTTCCCAGAATATCTGTCCTAAACTGTCACAATTTACACCTCAAGTAGTTCCCGAGACAGACATTGCCTCTGTATTTAGTCATCTTTAAAGGACTCATCTGTTCACTTCTAAAATAAAATAGTACCCATAGCATCCTATGTCAAGTACTTCCACTATTGAATTCTGCGTTACATGAGGAAGTGCTTTTATTTGCTTTAAATTTGCCACTTGTTAGTTTCATTTGATGTTTAGACTGTTTTAAAATTGATAATCAAACAGTCTTCCCTCATCATTTTCTCCATGCTGCTCCTATCCCAAAAAATTCATGATTTTATAGGCATCTGTCATATCCTTAACCATGTCATTTCCATACTTGAGAAATCTCTATTTAAATGGCTCCTTTCATATTAGCCACATGATACCTTTGATTGTCTTTGCTGTCCTTTTCTGAACCTTTTCTAATTAGATTATGGCCTTTCTGAAATGGGAATAGACCATTAGGGTCAACACATTATAAAATATCAAAATAAAGGAACCATTTGGATAGATGCATAGTATACTGCTGTTTCTCATTTTTTTCTCTTATTCTTTTCCTAACTGCCAACATTTCATTGGCATTTTTAGTGGTACTAAGCATTAAGCCACACATTGATCTCGTTCCTGCACGGTAATAGCAAACTCAGACCCTCCATCATTGCAAATGTAACTCTAGAATTGCTTTGCCTGTGTGCATCGTTTTACATCTATCCACATCAAATTTCACCCATAATTTACGTCATTTGATATTGTGAAATCAAATGGCCTAGTAATTCGATATTGTGAAATCCTTTTTCGAATCACTCCATGCAGTTTTTTGCCTCCTCCCCCAAATGATTACTTTATAATCATTCTTCGTTACCTCTTTATGAACCCCTCCCACTTTTTCATGTCATTTATGGACATGCACAAATCTCAAAAAATATCCCTGTGAAAAACGGACATTTCATGCTAATTCCTTGTTTCCTATCTTTACCCAGCTACTTAAGGAACTTCTGATTCAACAGCAGATTCATGTCTTTTAATAGCCTGGGGTCAGGCCTTTACAAACGTGCTTTGCAAATCCAAGTGGACTATTGCCACTGGACCTCCTTTGTCAATATTGCTTGTTGACCCCTTCTAAGACTTATAAATTGTGATATCCATTAACAACAGTAGGGTTAACTCTTTCTCAGTACGTCTTTTATCTGTCCATGCACGCACTAATTCTGTTCTTCAGAGCAGTGTTTATTAGCTTGCCTCCTAGGCATATCTTGTTTACTAGCTTGTAGTTTTCCATATTTCAAAATCATTTTAAAAACTGGCATCACATTATCTACCTTCCAATCTTCTTGTACCAAAGCAACTGGAAAGCATTACAGATAACAATCTGCAGTTTGGCTCTTTCAGCCTCAAACTTCTCCAGAAGTCTTGCATGAGTATCATCTGACCATTTTTTTGCCGACCTGCTCTACAACCTCACTGAGGCTTTGATTTGAAGCTGATCTGATGCCTCCCCAACAAGAGAAAGTTCCACAGGATAAAACTGCACAACTTCTTCCACAATGAACAGATACAAAATCGCTGGGTTTTTGAGGCTGGGGGTGGAGGGTAGTGATTTTCTGCTATGGTCTTAATTTCTCTGAGTCACCTGAAGCCTCTTTAGTAGTAACACCATGCACTAAGTCCTCCTAAGCATTGCAAAAGGCAAGTTACTTGCCTTGTACAGGCTCTTTGAATAGCTCCTGAAGTAAACATTTAATCTGCAGCCTGCCAAGCTTCCTGCCTTCACAGCCTCTTTGATCTTCCTCTGGCTGTCACAGCTTTCTGTCACCATCCTGGCCACTGAATGTAAATGGCCAGTACTATAAACCCTAAAACTCTTTTTCCCATGCGGGTTGTCAATCTATATGCTCACCATTTGGGTCACCAAACTATTTTCTCCAGTGCACTTTAGAAATTTTGAAGTGAAACTTTCCCCATGAGCCATGTCTGACTAGCAGCTGCAAACACAACCACATTCATTCCAGGATAAAAAAATTATGCTTCATTTAAAAGTCTGGACTTGGGAACGTGTAGCTTAAACTCACAGAGAAACATCCTGATCATCTAATCTAATCTGACCTCCTTAAAGTAGGAGATGCTAGATGTACTCCCTTTGTTAATTATACTTTCTGTTGCTGTGCTTGAACTAGAGCATTTTTCAAATCTTAATTTTATTGTGTTCATGTGACAGAAGGCTTGATACAACTCCCAGTAAATTACCCCAATAGTTGAGTATTTTTACTGTTTGATTTTTGCCTCATTTCCAATCTGAATGTATCTGCCATCCTTCTATCACATTTTAACAGTTTTCTACTAGGTTGAAGTGTCAGATGACTTTGAGTTGGTTTTTTTCTTCAGTCAAACACTTAAAGACTGTCATCAAGTCACTTCTGTAAGTTTCTATTCACACTTCTGTGTTTATTTTCTTGTCATATTTCAGTTTTGCAGTATTTCTCAAAGTGATAATAATAGAATTAGACAAAGTAGATGAAAAATATTTTTTTCACAAGTGCCAAATGCAGATAAAATATGCTTTTCTCTCTTCCTATTCAATATTCAAGATCAAAGAACCACATCAGCTTCCTTGGCTGCAGTATCTCAGTAGCAGCTGTTGATCTACTGATTACCAGTTCCAGTATCTACAAGCTTATTTAGTGTGACTGCTTTCTAACACAGAGTTCTGGTCCTATAAATACGATTCACACTCTGCCATTAGATATATTAACTCATATTTGGTTAGGCTAAAACACACACTGTCTATCAGTACTTAAAATGAATCAAACTGTTCCATATCAGTGATTTATCCCTTTCATTTGTTACTTTCATTTTTAGCAGTTCTTGCAGTCGTTCCAGCTATCACAAGTTTATCAGTATTTTAGATCTCCCTCAGGATTTTGAGCAGTATGTTAAAATCACACGGTACTTGGCAAAATTAGAGCCACAGGTTTTTCAACAATGATTCTTTCCTTGTTACTATTTTGCTACCTATAGAATTTAGATGCACTTAAAGTGTACTGTACTCACATACTGACTAAGAATCATGTGGTGCTAACCTGATTGCTAGCTGATTAGAGGCTGTATCTTTCACCAATCTCATATTTTACCTTCATTACCACAATTGTAGGTAAAGGTACTTCTATCAGAGAAGTATTTGGCTGCAGGGAGTCTCATAAAGTCATGAAATTAAGTTAGCTTGACAGGCTCTGTTTCGTATAAGCCTATTCTCACTGGTATATTGATCTTCTTATATTTTATTGCAAATTTTAACGAATTGATAAAATTAAATAAATAGGTCGCGACACAAAACCTTTAAAGTTGTGCTAACACCCCAGCTTTTCATTTGAGACCTTCTTCACTATGTCAATACCTTATAAAACAAAGCTTTAACTTTTTATCCAAGCACTTAAAAACTCATGAGTGTGAATTATCTTGAATTGGTTGTTTTAAGTATCAGATTAAAATTATGGTTGTTTGCTGTTGGAGAACATAACCTTATTAAATGAGCTGAAAACTATTTTTGCTACTTCCCCCCAAGAAGGCAGGCCTAAAACATGTATTGATTAGTTCACTTCTTCTACTTCAATACACATCAGTCTATAGAATTAAGACTCCCAGCTCTATCATGCCGATGAATTCATTACTTCCATATTTTTCATCAACTCCTTTGTAATTTATCTCATAATTCTTTCAATCTTACTGTCCATAAGAGTTCACAAAGTCAGTATGCTCTTCCTCAGTTCTGTTTCTCAAATCACATCTGCTGCATAGTACACACAAAAGTTCTTATGTCCATCAGCAAGATGCCAAAGACTGTTTTCTGTTACTGACTGTTTCTGACACACTTACCTTGCACACGTTTTTTAGGGACTGTTTCCTTATAAAGCCAGGCTTATGCAATCATGCTCTTTGCCAGCCTCTCCCCACCAGAACTTTGAAACCATTCACTCATATTTTGGAAACCCTGACGAGAGAGGGAGGTCTGGGAGATCACCTCTTTGTACACCCTTCAGGACAACTGGCTGCTAGGTCTGGGAGATGGTCTCTGTTCAGAATCTTACTGGCAGAAACAAGTTCTCATCCCTGAGCTCTTTACTTGAGTTTCTAAAAGTAATCAGATTGAGGACTGCTCCAAAACGAAAAAGCCAGACTGGGAAGAAATACAAGTAGTGAAGTGAGAACAACCACAAAGCAATCTGATTGGAAGGTATCCCTTTGTCCCTCTGTTCTGTTCGTCTCTATCTCAAGTCAGTGATACTCAGATACCCCCTTTCATGTATTCCCACTCTTTTACTCACCTACGGTTTCCACACCGAGCTCTGTGCTCCTTGCTCTTCCACCTGTGTGCATGCAACTAAATTAAAATATCCCTACTTTCAGGATTCAGTTTCCTTCTGCATTACCATTTCCCTTCCAAGGCTTCTCCCTCTCTTTATTCCTTTTTACTGACTCACTCAGATGTTGAAGGCGAGGGAGGGAGGAACTAAACACCTTAATACATACTTGATATGTGTGAGGTATGTATGCAGAGTGAATGTCTCACTTTTTCATGCTCCAAGTGTGTAGACCACACTTGCGATTCCAGATCTCACTTCACACACAGATCTGTGGGGGGGATAAGTAAGGAGAAAAATGCAGGGGATGTTCACTGCTTGCTCCAGCTGCTTTACCCCACTCCTGACAGCCTCCTACCCTGCTCCCACTCTGCTGAATCTAAAGTGGCTGGATTAGGAGTGGGTGGTCTTTGGCTCCATCTCTCCTGCTGTGGGTGCTATGAGCCACTCATTTACACTTAGCATAGATCATCCAGTGGGAAAGCAACATATGAAGCACATACTCCTGCCTCTGGCAGGACACTGACCATTCCTTGTGAAGGAGAGCCCAGCAAGCCAGATACCTGGCTTTGGCAGATCACACCTGACCCAGAGACTGAACAATTAAGAGCACTGCCTTTCCCAAGTCTGCATGGGCAGTGACTGATGCTCGGTGCACCAGCCTCGCTCTCACCCAGGCTGCTTCTTGCAAAACTGCCAGACCAAAACCACACGGAGGGGACTTCAGCTGACAGCTGGGGTTATCATGGCTAGGAATTCTGTGACACATGGCACTCTCAGGAGTTAAAGGAAAGTAGTGGTGGGGAAAACATGTAGGAGTGTACTAATGACATGTAAAAGACCTGAGGTCTTCTAGTAGAATAAGCCTAAAGCAGTGGAGTCCAACCTGACTCAGAGAGGCAACCACTGCACAGGATCACAGGATAACTGGGTTGGAAGGTGCCTCCTGAGGCGCAAACTCCAATTCAAAGCAGGGTCAGCAATGAGGTTAGACCAGATTACTCAGGGCTTTATCCAGTCTGGTCCTGAAAACCTCAAAGAATGGATACTGAACAACCTCTCTGGGAAACCACTTACAGTGCTTGACACTTCTCACAGTCAAAAAGTTTTTCCTGACACTCAGTGTGAGCAACTACAGTTTCTCTTCTCTCACACTCCAAAAGCACTATTAGTTTGTAATGTCTTGGAATATTTTCCCACCATTTTATACCACATTCACTAAACATGTTTGCTGCAGGCTTATCTGCAAAGACGTGAGAGAAATCAGAGAAATCACTGGAAAGAAGAGACAGCAATCTTGAGCTTAACAGGCTTGAGCTTTCTACTAATGCATTCGAGGAATTAAGAGAAACCTTGCTATACTAATCAGAACAGCCAGGAGACGCCTAAGCTGTAGTCAAAGGTACACTTGTAATGCATTCAGACACCTATGCAGACCTGAAACCCTAAACTTGGCTAACTCTGTTACTGACAACAATCAAGATGATCTTTGGCATTTAGTTGTTTGGCACTCAAATATCTACAAGTTCCTAGCTGGATTTTACAGCCTTAACTGTCCAGCTACCTCACTGAAAATTCTCCTGTACATTCCCTGAAACTGAGACCCAGCTATGATGAGAGTTGCTAGGCAGCTCTCTAGGAACTGTGATGGGGTATCACAATACACAGACATGACATGTAGCCATTACCAGAGGAAGAAGTCGCCTCCAGTTCCCATTGTGTAACTTGCTATCATGCCATGTTACACAAAGCACATGTATGACATTGAGATGTGACTGGGGAGAAGGTGATTGGATATCAGGTTAGCCTTTTAAGATCACTTTTCAGCTTTTTCACACCTTAGGAAATCATAATATGATCATTGCCATTCTGGTGGCCTCTGTGAAATTTAAAGATGCTCTATGACTGTTTCAAATTATCACATATGGAGCTGCTCTGTTATGACCCTCTCAGTTACTTTTCCCCAGGGAGAAATAACCAGAAAACTCATATTTAGGAAAGAAAATGTAAAGTTGCACATCACTAAACATGTGCAAACTATGACATCTAACTAGATCATAGTAAAACATGCCTGCGGGAGATGAAGAAATCATGTGGCTTGCTTAAAATTGGAATGGAAAAAGGCCTGGAGCAAGCTCAGGGCACAATCCTCCACTGGCCCTTGTGTGGTGAATAAACTAAATGTGACTGATTATGAGCTTTCTATCACTAATTGAAACTGCTTGAATTCTGAGTTCCAAATCTGCTCCATGCAAATTCCAAGGTAAAACCAATAGCACTCCTTTCTCTAGGACCTACCTGGTCTTGGAAAGGCAATACAGAGCCTGCATACTGAACTAATTCTGCAAAAATCTAACCAGATACACTTGGAAGAAAGAACACAAAGCTCTGCTCATGCTACGATGTTAGTTTCCAATCACTTCCTAGAGCTCAGACCTAGTACTTCAAAGCACTGATTTCCCAAAATATGTCTGAAGAATCCTCTCAGTAACTACAGGAAGACTGGAGCCAAAAATCTAGGCTGCCAAGTGAGAATTGCTCTGAACAGAATTCCTTAGGAGGAGTAGTCCAAATAAAACTCAAGGATCCCACCTTCACTAAATCCAGCCTCTAGGACTGACAAGAGAATAAGCCCCTCCTAAAGCAAGGCAAAACCAAATTGTAAAAGTAAATGTAAAAGTTTCACACAAAGCAGGCATCAGACACTATGACTACATTCACATCTGACTCCCACAGAGACCAGAATCATAGTTGTGCAATTCCCCTTAGCACATGCCTTCGTAACACCAGGGCAAGAAAAACTCCTCAGTTAACTGTATAAATAGGTCCCTATAATCCACTGAGCTATCAACATCAAGAATGATCATATATCCCACCAACCAAAAATTTCTATCATATGAGAAGTCAAACATCTGTACCATTAAGGTCTGTATTGAAGGTCTGCAATTTGCAGGCAAAGTGAATTTTCAGCTTATTATTATCATTATCCCATTGACATAGCATAGATATTATTTTCTGTTTTCATCTATCTCCACACAACTGTATGACATTTATATATATATATATAAACATACATATAATCTCATATGAGAATGACACTTGCAACAGCTCAGTTATAGCAGGGGTTTCTTTGTAACACAGATTCCAAGACACAGATCATAAAAACGCTGCCATGCATAGGAACAAACACCTGTAGTTTGTACTACAGCTTAACTACATTTTGGAGTGGAGAGTGGATGTTACTAAATGCATGTTTGTTCTTTATTTCAACAGCATTGTGGGAAGAGAGACCAAGAATTAACGCTGGCAGTTCAGACACACATCTATAAAAGGCGTATCAATAATTACCCAGCTAACAGGATAATGATGTCCTCGGCAGTGTGGGTGAGTGGAGGAGAGGGGCAAGGGAGCACGTGGAGGCAATACATGTCTTGATATATTATAGAGACAGTGATCCAGGTGAGCTTGAAGAATCTCAAGGGAAATATTGCAGTGATCTTTGCCATGTAGACACGTAAGAGATTTCTCTAGGTCATAAGGACATTTGAGAGTGCTAAGAGACATAGGCAAGATATGGGAATTAATTCCCAAAGTAGAAACTGGATTCTGTAGTTTAAAGTTTGCTGCTGCAGGAGTAGATGGTTCCGTGCAAGTACTCACAAAGGGCTTTCCCACTGAGACAAGAAGTGTCACAGCACCAGGCTGTAACATAGTCCCTCAGATTTACTCTGGGGTGACAGAGTCCCTCCATCTGGAGCGGTGGTGCAATTCTGATGTCTTCAAAGGTCTCCTTTTCCCACAGATACCTGCGTGCTCTTGGGAGGGATAGAGTGGACCGGCTTGGGAGAGAGACATACTGCCAAACGAACTCTGTTTTGCTCTCAGAGATTCTTTTGGAATATTGAATTATATATCCTCATGTAACTGATAGAGCTTTACCTGTGGTTTGCACAGAAAAAAAAAAAAATTCCCGAAGGGAAGAAAGTGTGCCCAGAATGCTGCATTTACCTGTAGATACCTGTGCTTAAAAATCAGGGGACCTCTTGGTATCTGCATGTGTGTAGGAGCGGAGAGCTGGGTTACATAGCCTGAAGGCTTGGGATCTTTTGGTTAAAATGTAAATGGCGTGGCCCAGTGGAAGGATGCGATCCCTCCCCTTGTCCCCTCGCAATGGCTCTCCGAGAGCGAAGGGATTCAGTTCTGTTTGCTCTTCTCCATTGAAGTCGACGCAGGGGGAAGGGGGAGACAAGAAGACGTGCAGATCATGCAACGTTATGCATCCTCGGATAACAATAAACCCTTACCGAGCAAAGGAGGCAGCCGCCGGCCGCCCGATCCCGGTTCGAGAGGCACGGCACGGCACGGCACGGCACGGCACGGCACGCCCCGCACCCACCCCCTTCTCCGGAGGCGCCGCACTGACCCACATGTTCGGCGACCTTTCGTCACGGGTGACACGGGCAGACGACCCCCGGCCCCGGGCACGTCCCGCCACCCCGCTGGCAGCACCTAGGCCAGCGGCTCCGCGGAGCCCCGCCGCGCCGCGGGAGACCGAGGTGGGCAAGGGTCGCACGCAGCTAATGGCGCTGCACGGGCAGCCGGGAGGGGGCTGCGGGGGGCGACCCGCCGGTACCAGCGGGGGCCGCCGTGCCGGTGCCCGGGCGGGGGCCGCGGCTGCCCGAGCATCCTCCGGCGCTGTCCCCGCCAACGCCTTACCCACGGTGCGGGATCCGATGCAGCCCATCACTCCGGCGGGGCGCCGGGGAGAGGCGGCAGCCTCAGCAGCGAGTAAGCGGAGAAGGCGGAGGTCGGAAAGGAGCCGGTCCCTTCAGCGGGAAACGCCGGGGTGGTCCAGCGGGGACCGGCGCGGGGTCATGGTCAGGTAGGAGTGCGGGGTGCCCCCGCCGGGGCGAGGCGGGCGAGCGGGCGGGGAGCCCGCGGGCCAAGCTGTCATCTGCCCCCGCCGCGCCTCCGCGCTTTGTTCCGCGCCCCGCGCGGCTCCCCGTCCGCCGCCGCGTCCCCGCCGGTGCCGCCGCCGAGCCCCCGCTGCCCGCCCGCCCCCCGCTGCCGGCTCCCCGACGGGGGGCGGGCTGAGATTGGGTAAACAGCTCGGCCCGGCAGCGCCGCGCCGATTGGCTGCCGCCCTGCGCGGCCCGGGGAGGGGAGGCAGCGCCGGGCGGGCCGGGCCGCCCCTCTGCCCGCGGGGAGCGCGGGACGGGCCGGCGGCGGGGCGGAGGCGAGGGACCCCGGCGGGCGGGCGGGCAGGACGGGACAGGTGCGGGATGCGCACGGAGCGGGGGGCGGCGCAGGGCCCCTCCCGGCCGCCGGGAGAGCGGGGCGGGGCGGGCACAGGTGAGCGGCGGGCGGTGCCGCAGGCCGGGAGCGGAGGGGGGAGGCGGGTGGGCAGCGGGTGCGTCCCCGTAAGAGTAAAGCAAGTGGGGACGGGGGAAGGTGGGTGAGAAGCGGGCGCATCTCCTTGAGAAGAAGCAGTAGCAGCGAGGGGTGCTGGGAGTGGATGGATGGATGGATGGATGGATGGATGGATGGATGGATGGATGGATGGATGGATGGATGGATGGATGGATGGATGGATGGATGGATGGATGGAGGGAGGCGGGGCGGGCGCGGTTTCCCGGTAACTACACTTGCGGACCGACTCAGTTACCATCAGCCCCCCAGCGGCCGCGCCGCGCCTCCCCCGGGGTGCGCCCGGCGCGCTCCCGTGCGGCTGAGCCGGCGCGGCGCGGCTCGGTGCGGTGCCGGGGCTGGTGCCGGTGCGGTCCCGCCGCAGCCCTGCCCGCGGGGACTGCGGGAACTGCGGGGGCAGGCGGCCCGCGGAGCCGGCCCAGCTGCGATCCGGGCAGGCCGGTGGTTCCCCGCGGTCCGAGCTGCCCGGGCGGGCCGTGGGGCTCGGGCGTGCGGCCTCTGCCCCTGGCCCCGCATAGCCGTGGAGGAAAGAAGCCCAGCCTTGAGGATGATCGCTGAGGCCTTTCCCACGTCCTCCCCGCTCCCGGCAGTGAGGAGGCATCTCTGCAGATGGAGAAGGTGTGGTTAGGTCAGCTCCCTTCACAGCCAAATTTCTTCTCACCTGATGGCACCAGCAACAGGCACTGCCCTCCTGGCCCGCTTCCCCAGCACCGCCGACTTTCTCGAGTCTGGTCCTTCCACCTCCACTCTCTGAAATGCTCACAATTTCTCCCTGGCCCTTTGTGCCTCCTTTGCTCCAAAAAGTCTCTCTGATCACGCCAGCATCCTTCCACCCATCTCTAGTAATGGCAAACTGAATTTTGCTGATCCCGTATGAGCCATTTTGATCTCGTCGTCGTGCTTGGAAAATTCAGTTTTTGTCAGCATTGCTGAGAAGTCACTCAAGACGGCTGATCAGTCTTCGTTAACAGCAGTACCAAAGAATAGGTAAGTTAATTCATTTTTCCATTCACAACCTACAGTCAGCCTAAGGAAAAAAATAAGGAAAAAAAGGACTGCAGACAGAATATACTTTGCCTGACCCTCTGAAACAATAAGCAGCTTTACTCACATAAAGTCAATTTTCAAAATGAAATCTACATAGGAAATACATAGGCAGAAAAAAATCCCCAAAACACTGTCTGAATATATGCAGCTATTTTATCTTTTTCCTTCTTCATGATATTGAAGGTATTACTATGTATGGTGAACACAACATTGCTGAAGTGTGAGAGATCACAGTCCCCTCCTCTCTGGTGCCCGAGGCCAGTCTGCTCTGCTGCTACAATGCTTATCACTGGGTACAGCACATTAGATCTCTGCTGAAGATGAAGTTTTCCCACACTTACAATTCTTTCCCTGTTTCACTCCTTCTACCTCCCCCATATATTTCCAAACCTATCAGTTTTCATCTAGTTTTTCTGAATGACTTACTAAAGATACTTTTCCCAACATGTCTACACTCTTCTAACATAGGTCATAAAAATACTGGGAGACAATAGATCTGGCAGTATGTTAACCAGAGGTGTTTCACCATCTCTAAAAAGCAGATCTCTAGGGCTAAAAATGCAAGGAAAAGGGAAACAAAAGCAGATTGCAATGGGAAGAGTGGTATATTAAGACACAAGTCCTGTTTTGGGAAATGTTTTGTAAGTTGGTGGCTGCCCAGCCGACTGTTGTCACCCACAGTCTCCTGTGGATTGATCGATCAGGACAGCTGTCCTCAGCAGTTTCACCAAACCCTACCAAACAGCATTTGCACCTCACCCTGGCCTGAGAAGATGTATTACTGACACAGCTGTGGGCAATTTCTTTTCCTCTGTTCAGAGTCTGGTTTCATTTTAATCCCCTTCTCCCTCTCACCCACCCACCAAATCTAAATCTGTTCCTCTGTGAACCTTCTTTCTGCACTGAGTGAACTCTGCTATGGTTTCCTTCTCAGTGAAGATTTCAGACAAGTCACATTGACTCTTCTTTCTTTATTCCCCCTAAGCTTGTCTATCACTTTATCTCAAGCTCAAAGTCATATCCCAAGTCCTAGCAAATGCACATTTGGCTTTCCTTTCATTAAGCTACAATATCATCTACATCAATCTGCTCTGCCTTCTGCCTCAGGGTGTGATTCCACAGGCAGGTGAGCAAGTCCTAGCACTTACCCTGCCTGAAAAGCTGCTTTCCAGCTCTACATGGGTTTGTCTACTGCTGCTTTAGTGAGGCAGTAGTTTACACAGGATCTGGCAAGCTCCCATGCTGCTGCCAGACATGCACAGCAGAAAAACAGAACTGGAAAGAAGGATTATACCCAAGTGTCCATTCATTCACTCCACAGAACTATTGGTCTGTCTTGTGGCTGTCTCGCATGTCCTGATGCCACCAGCTCCCTCATTTTTTTAATTTCAAATCAATACCACTTAGCTGCTGGAAGCAATACCTGTCTTGTCACCTACAGCCATGCTTCATCTCTCATTTGTAATATAGTCAGTTTAATGAAAGGATAGGCTCTTCACCATCTTTTGGTTCTTAATCGCACCTTTATTATGTTTACATAATATTATGTGTTATTTATATTTACATAAATCTCCATATTTAAAGTCAATTTCATTCTCATTAGAAGTTGAGAAGATTTTAAGACAGCTTTCACCCAGTTTCTCAGCTCTTCTGTGCAGTAGGTTCTATGCAATAGGGAATTCATTATCAGTGAACAGTTTCTAATTTTTGTCAAGCCAACAACAAACTAGCTAAAATCAGTTAAAATGTTTATCATATAGTACATAAGAAAAATAGGTATTTTACATTATGAAGAAATAAATTGTTTAATAACATGATTTAATAAGAATTATCTTGTAAGAGGGAAGTGACAGGACTGCATCTCTGAACAAGGGACTGAAACAGAGCATAAATCTAACTGTCCCTCACAGTTTCTGTCCTTGCTCTTCCTGAGCAGCAGTATTCCCACTGCTGCTGCAAGGAACTTGAGGTAAATGACAGAACATAAACGGTTTTGTTTTCGTTAAAATGTACTTTCTGACAGGATCTGGATATTTTCTCTGAGCATTGTGGGCATACTTTCTTAAACAACAAGGCTACAATTTCACGTAGCAAATTGTGTGCAGAATTTGTTTGGTAAGTGCTGATTTAAACGCTGATCTGAAAGATCTTTGTAAATGTGAGTTTTCGTATGGGTTTGGGAGAGGGAGGTATCTAAATATCTAGAGAGAAACATGGATAGATCTTTTACATAGCTGGGTATCTCAGAAGGAAAGAGCAGTAGGAAATAGCCCCTTGCAACCTCCCAATTCATTTGTATAATGGGTGAAATTATATGCCCCTCTGTTTATTGCAGATCTGAAAACATCCCTTTCCACAGCCCCTGTTGTGAGGGGCATGATGGCAAAAGGGAAGGAATGTTCGACCTGTTGTGTTCTGTAGGTTGCTGCCATTAGTAACTTCTGTTTGCAAAACAGAGCTTCAGTGCTGCCTAAACTAGGTCAAGGATACTGCTGGAGGAAGTACAACATAAAGATCCCTTGACTTTCTTCCTTCTCTTCCTGCAGTTTTGCCATGAATGCAACAGAGAAAATGAAATACCATAATCAATAAGCATGTGCTCCTAGGTGAACACCACCTATTTCTGAGGTTGTATGCCAAGGTGAATTTGGAACAGACAAGGATCCATGCCTCAAATAGTCTCTTCAGGATGGGTGGGGAGGAAAACATAATTCCAGCAAATCTAAAGGTAGTCACCTTGTGACTGAGTCACGAGCCTGATAGAGGGGCTGATAACAGCACAGAGTAAAGCAGTTTTAGAACTAGTCTAGTTCTTAGCAACTTGTTTCAAACCTAGCCTGAGGCTTCCATCATAACCCTGAAGACCAGCTTATGCTGTAAATTGTTAACTGTTTGTGTTTTAAGAGACAGCTGTTCAACAGTGTTCAGCTTTTCTATAAGCCATTGATGAATCTATTAAACCTGTTTTAACAGATGTTCCCTATATCTCTATATAAATATAAAGATCTTATAAATTATAAATACTGGAAGAGCATCTTCCGAAGAAACACTGCTTATAAAATACAAAGCTATTGTCACTGTCTTATCTGCTGAGTAAATTTATTCTTTTCATCAATTAATTATCATGGATGCAGATTATATCAGAGTAGGTAACGTGCCCCTGTCATCTTCCTTAGCTACCACTAAAACCAGCTAAAATGAAAAGAAAAATAAATATTGCCAACGAATGTCCTACCTTCCAGTAAACATTACCAAGCACCAAATAATGCAAATTGTCATCCTTTTGTCTATTCTGTCCTTAGAGGTGTCATTGGCAACCATGTCTATCGTCCCATGAAAAGACTGGAAAATGAATGCCCACCTTCTCCAATCCTTTTTAAAATTCCTATGTAATATCTTGTGACCAGCTACTATCACAGAAGACATCGAGAAACTTCCTACATGCTTCTTGCAAGATGTGTCTTCAGCTGTGGAAAATATGCAAAGGCCTATGAAGTTCATGAGTAGGAGATGTTTACAAAAATAGTGTCTCTGTCAGATCTATAGAGGCAGGAATCGTCCTCCAGGGATGGTTGTTCCACTGCTGGCCTCCTGCCACTGGCAGTTTGGATTCCCCAGTAAAAGCTACTTCTGGCAGAGATCTCAGTAATTGCTTCATAGAAGTAATGTAGTAGATGCCATAAGAGTTAATTCCACATCAAGCTGTATTAGCTACTGATAGGATTTTTGTGTGGACCGAAAAGGAAATGAGATAGCAAAATGACTCATGCAGTTCTTTCTTCAGAGCTCCTTTGCTGCAGAAGATAAACAGAAAGGTTTTTTTATGAGGTTTTAAAGAATAAGAAAAAGCAATGCCAGTGTAGTTCAGATCATGAAAGTGGTCTAACTTATCTCACGTAAGTGAAAGGCTGGGTCCTTTCAAGTTGGGAAAATATTTGAGGCTGTGTGAATCAATTGAAGGGACAACAGGTGGAGAGAGGTAGGATATGTTTGCATTACATATTGTGATGTAAGCTCATGCTTACCTACACTCACACCCCAGCAAACTTGATCTTGTTCTTCCTGCACCCAGAGACCATAAAAGTCTTTAGGGGAGCATATTAGTTCAGTGCTGAGATAGCACTAATCAATCCACACCCTCAATACTGCATTTATCAAAAACTCCTCCTGGGTATTTTGTCCCATATTGCTGAAGAGACGTAATGGTGAGCACTCCTCTTCATGGTGAATTCTCAAATTGGCCTATGCTGCCACAGTAGAGACACATGCTTGGACATCCTGGCATCATCTATTGGAACATTTGACAAGAGTCCCAAATTAAGGACAGTCTTACTCAGAGGAATTAAATACTTTGATGTTTGCCAGATACCTTTAAAACAGACTTATTTCAACACAAGATGAAGTTTAACTTTTTTTTTCTGAAACAAATTAGAATTTCTACAGTGGGGAGGTATGTCTTCCAAACATGTAAAGCCCTGGCAAGGAGTGGGCCACCTGTAACTTAACAACAGACAGGACTCACATACATGCTTTGCTGCAAGATCCCTGTTGTGTGACCTTGCTTGATTTGGCAATATTTTATTAAAATGCAGTCAGCTTTCTGTATGACACCTGGGTTTGAAGTATTGGTACAGAAATAAATGTTCAATATTCAGGTGTTCACCATTCTTTTCTCACCTTACCTTGATGTCTGCCTTCCATCGTTTTTCTTAAGAATTTATAGCTCCATGGTTTTTCAGAACAACAGTACTGGTTTGCAGGTTTTTAGCAAGTGTAATATTCTCTCAGCATCTTCATTCCTGTTTGGTTTTTATCCCGAGTCATGCAGAAGTGTCATGCTGAGTTCTAGATATATTAAGATCTCATTTTTGTACAGTTCCCATTTCAAGACTTTACAGAAGACATAGGAAAGGAATTTACCATCTGGAGCTGTGGTGGTGCAGCTTGCTCTGGTAGCATGTCCCCCATGCCTTTGTAGCACAGTGACCTACTGCATGTGACTATGCATCACCTGCCTCCCAAGCAGGAGACCCGGCACTCTCTGGAACGGCAGCTCAGCACCAAAGAATTAGCAAGTCTAGGCTGCCTCATCTGTCACAAACTTCACCCACTCAGCAACACCCTCCTGGCGAGTATCTTTCATAAATCCATTCTGCATCCTCATATGTCCTTACCCCGTGTCTGAGCCAGCTAAATGCTGGCTCACACAGAGCGAGACTGGAGGTAGGCTGGGCCATGCTCTGAAATTCCACTTTCTTCTGCCATGGCCTGGGGCTTTTTCAGCAGCAAGTGAAATGGGAAGATCAGTGAGTTCAGGTAAGGGACTCTTTCCCACTCCCTCCCTCCTGGGATGGGCTCAGCATGTGCCAATGAGTGAGGAGGGAAAAAAGAAAGGAAGTTTCAGGAGTGTAAAAAAGGAATTTATTGAACCTCTGGCAGTGACACTGAGAATGTGAAGGTTCCTCACCATCAGGTAGGTAGTGACAAGAAGGGAGGTCTGAAGAGATTGCTTTGGAAGGTCAAAAAAGCTACTTGATATGCATTCAAAAAAAGAGACACCCCCAATGACATAAATGTGAGATGTATATTAGGGTGAAAATATATTTGGTGCAGTCTGAATCTTATTTTGCCTTTTTTTAAACATTTATTTCATCCTCTACTGAATGTCTCGTTTCCCAGCAGTGAAGCATACAGCAGCTCCTTCTTCTAAATGTCAGTTGAATCTATACTAGTGGTGTTGCTCAAACTGCATTTTTAAAAATAATCTGCAAGCAGTTAATGTGCTTTTTAAATTCCCAGTGTTATGTAAAAAGGCACAATATTTTTAGCCTTACAAAATATCAGTTGTCATCTCCTCACTCTCTCCCTTTGATATATTGGAGATGGGGGCCTAGAAGCTCAGAGAAAGTGTGGATACTAACTGTTATAAAAATAAGGTGGGGAGGTCTTTTTCTGCAGTGTGGTTTTGTAGTTTTACAGATCTTAATAAAAACATACAAAAATACCCCAAACCTTAAAAGCAAGTCTGAACAAAGAAAAGTACTTCTTATTTTAAAAGCTGCTGGTTCTGTCCTCGCTGCCAAATTCTAATGTGTGGAATAATGACAGTATTATGTATCCTGAAGCAAAATATCGACTTAAACTGTTCACTCATGCACTGACAGAGTGGTCCTCCTATTTTAAAAAAATCTCCAGAAATTACTCTCTAGCATAGAGCACACAGCTGTTGTGAGTAGGCTCTGGCAAATCAACATTGACTCAAACTATTTTTGGAATCAAGTCAGGCCTGCTGCTGTTTCTGGAAGATGTGAATATATCTACCTGCTCTGCTCTGCTGTGCTGCAGTCCATAAGGAATATGGTGGGATCCAGGATGCTTCCCTCTGTGCTTATTTGGAGGTGACCTTTCCATTCCCATCTGTTTACAAGTCTTCTGAGGTCTAATGTTTTTACCTGCTGGCAACTGCCTTGGTAAACACATTTGGACCTTGCTGCTTTCTGTGTTCTCCACTGAAATTTGAGGAACAGGGTCTCAGAAGAGGCTGCCTCAGATTTTTCTTCTTACTGTCTTGCAACACTTGACGTTCTGATGGCACTTCTGGATAGGAGGCATCACCTGTCAGAAGCATCTCAGGAAAGAGCACCCCATCCTCAGACTTGTTGGGATCATAGCTGATTCTTGAAAGAAATCCACCAATGCAATTGAAGAGATGGCTACTAGAAAATCTTGGAATAATAATGTTTATTGCTGCACCCACAGTCTGTGCAGGTGCTATATATCAATACTGGGCTAAGGCAAAGCCTCTTAGCTTTTATCTGCTTTCAGAGAAGGCTGCTTTTCCTTTCTATCTCCCCAAATTTGTTTTAATCCACAATAGGTAAGATAATATTTATCATATTTTCGTATTTACCACTTCTTCCTCAGTTTACTGTTAGCTGGGAGAAGGAGTTGTAATGGTTGTAGATGAGGAGAGTTCTGTTCTCATGGTCCCTGGAGTCACATAAATAATTTCTATGTTTAGGAGAGTAGAATTCTTCAGGCACCAACTATGTAACTTGAAATTCCATTCCTTGCTTGGAGGTGCAGGGATTTGGAGAACAACAATTTCTGAGTCAAAAGCAAACACAAGTGGAGACTCTGGTATAATCTACTAAGACAGCAAAGCAGGATGCAGCATACTGTAGGCTTCTCATCAGTGTAGACTGAAAGACAAAATGAATCCTGAATCTAATGAGGGAGTCATTCCAGCCTCAAAACCAAGCCAGGGGCCTGAGAATATGCAACATTAAAGAGTAAAAAAAGTCTGCAATTTAGTGTCCCTCTAATCTTGACTGCAAGCTAAGGTCATTAAGTTGAATTTAGGCTTTTGGCACCAAAGGGCTGATATCTGTCTGCAGTGATATCATCTAAAAAGTTAGAGGCAATGAACAGTAAGAACCAGATCTTCATCATATTCTTCACAGATGAACTGTACCGTCTACCTTTCCCAGTCTCCTTCCTCAAGAAGACTCACTGGCAGTGTGTAGTCTAACCCTTGTGGGATGCCTCCCTCTAAAACTGCAGAGGGAGGGATACAGACAGTATCCCATATGTGCGTTTAAATTTGGGCCTCTGCTGATTTCCTCTTTCTTGGATCAGGAGAAAATAGAAGCTGTTTTACTGCATTAGAAAAATGCAGGCTGTCCAATATGTCCAAAGCAAGTGACAAGTGGAATTAAGGCAGCTCCTTCCGTTTCGGGTGTTATATCTGAGGTTGCAGTGCTTGTCTGTACACTGACTGGATATAATATGTTACACTGTTTCAAATTTGACACACTCTTACACAAATCCACAATATTTTCCATTTACTTCGAAACCAAATAGCTGTCCTTTTCATCAGATCTCATTTTTTTATATCCTTAGTGATAGAGGCTTGATGACCACCTTGGGAGGACAGAGTTTTTGGAAAGCATGGCCACAAAGGTTAAATAAACAGGAAGCAAAAGCATTAGTGCTGGTAGGACTCAATAATCCTCATGGCATTGAACACTATGTACCAAGGTGTTGGAAAGAAAGCTATTGGTGGGAAGCCCAGGAAAAGCAACACTGAAATAGCTTTGTAAACATCCCGTTCATTTCCTTTGGCAGCAGCAAGTCTAACACTGTCTCTGAAACCACCAGTCACTCTGCAGAAAATTGTTTGATAGGGCTCTCCTCGTAACCTGAGCCTATTTTCATTAGCAACTTGGTGAGATTCTGCTGGCTTAGTTTCCAGGCATCTTTCACTACTCGCTGCTCCCAACCTTTAGCCAGCAGACATTACCTGGGACTCAAGAATTCCAGGGAAGAAGTATATTTGCAGATGTAGCCTAAACACAGATGACCTTCACGTAGATTGCATCTGGCCAAATGCATATCTAAAGTGGTTTATTGGGAAACGGAAGTGTTTGGGGTAAGGTTAAAAGTTCCAAATGACCTTTTTCATGAGCCATGAAAGCAAAGGGTCAGGTTTTCCAAGTACCATGGTCGTCATATTGACCTACATCAAGGCAACTGAAGAATGCTTTCATTGAAGGAAATGCACCTCCACCAGAGTATGTGCAGATAGTCAATGACTCAGTAACACTCTTTGAGAACTTCTCCTGCCTTTTGAGTAATAGCTGTGGCTACTGATCTCTCAATATCACTTGGATTAGCTACAAAGCACTGGCAGTGGTGGCCTGTAACCCCTAGTACCCTGTCCTTCAGTCAGTGGCTTTCGTAGGGTGCTTGATCACTCAGCTGGATACAGAAGGAACTTAGCACAGATTTTTAGTAAGGTCTCTTACACCTTCTATTTTCAACCTACTGAAAATCATACTCTGAAAACCAGCTCTCTCCTATAAGTTGTCACTTGTCACAGACTCCTGGCTGCCACTGGAAGGACAATAGCTCCACTACAGGGCTCTGTTAATTTTCCTGAAAACCTCATGAAACAGTCAAAGATTTTTGTCTGGCCATCCTTTTTTTTATTCATACAATCAGTAAATCAACTAGCAAAGGTACTAGTAGCCACATGCACTAAACCTGGTAACTGCAGGAAGCTTCATATAGCCCCACAACTTTTGCTTTTGGATAACTGGAAGGCAAGGGCTTAAGGGGCTGCACCTCTTAAAGCTGTACTCAAATGGTGTTCTACTCTGCAGCTCATGGACAACATTTGGCCTTTTTTTTTTTTTTTTTTTCTTTTCTTTTTGCAAGCAGACTGTTGGACCATATGCCTGTATTGTCTGTTTGGTTGGTCTGTTGCTTTGCTCCAGGGCCTTGGTTCCATGATCATCTACACTGTCTACATACTAGGTTTTGCCAGGACTCCAGTCTGGAGTTAAATAATTTCTTGGTTTTATGAGAGGCTGGTTTGCTGCAGGATCCACACCCTGTAGATGATGCAGGCATGGACTATACCAGGCTTCATTCTTCCTGACCAGAGCAATCTGCTTGTTTATTCCTAATGTGCTAATGTGTGTATTCCTAATGTGCTCTCAAGTCCAGCATGCCCTGGCATATGCATGGCACATCTTTGTAGGCACACTACAAGACACAGAGTTAACAGTCTCCAAAGCCTTTCCCTGTTTACTTGGCTACCTCAGTTCTTATGCAAGAAAACAGTAGCACTGAGGCAGACATGTGCCATGTGGGGACTGGAGTGACCAGGATCCTGTCCCAGGTTAATATTACTGGGACTGTAGCTTGGCATCTCTCTCCCTCCAGTGCCAAGCAGCTGCACCAGATGCTTCCCTGGGAAGCCACAACAGAAGTTCAACTGTACCACATAGGAGGAGACTCAGTGTGAGATCAAGAGAGCTGAGCACCTGCTTTTGTGTCTCAGCTTTGTCACAGGGAGGATGGGGGGGAAGAACCCTTTTCCCAGGAAACAGCACCCTCCCCCTGACACAGACACACATTGGAATTATTCCTGGGACTTTTTGTCTAAATTTACCAGGGTGCAACACCCAGAAGTACCTACATCTGATTAAACTTGTTTGTAGGAAGGAGCATGGCTTGTTTGTGCCATGCTTACAGCTTTACATAAGTGAAGAAAGGAGACTTCTACCATGGGAGCGTGGTACTTGGGTGGAAAGAGGCTCACAGCACACACAGGAACTCTTTAATTAGCAGCCTGACAGATGTGTTTCTTTGACAGTTCTGACAAGCAGAAATATTTGCCACAGAACAGCCAAATACGTCACTGCATGTCTTGCTGGTGGCAAGGCATGGGGCATACAGTTGAGGAAATGGTAAGGATGCCTTGGAATGTGGAAATGGCAGCTTTCCGAGGAGCAGAATGGGCTCTGGCAGCCATCCATACTCAGCCACACACATGGGCATGCCCCAGGAGCCATCTCACAGTTTTCCAGAGTTGCAGAACAGGTCGTACAGCACCTGAGGGAAGATATATCCACTGGGACAACCTGCTTGCATCCCTCATTCTTTGGGCACAGAGCCCAGCAGCAGAGAGCAGGAGGTGTGGGAGGGCTGTGTGAGGGGAAGGAAGCCTGCCAGTGAGCCAGCCCCAGGAGCCATGGAATTGCAGGCCACTGCCTGCTGAGAAGTAGCAGGAAATTTTGGTGGAAAGAGATAAGGAAACAGCAGTGGTAACTCATCTGGGAGCTGCACCTCCTGCCCCAGAGCCCCTGTCATGGCTCTGTCTAGTAAAGACCTGCCAGCTTTGCTGGAAATGGAGCTTCTTCTCTGGACAGACACCACCCCAGTCCTCTGTTCTCCTGGCTGCCTGGCTTCTCTGATGGGCAGTCATATCCTGACATGACCAAGGTCATACCACAGGGATACTTTGCTCCCTCTTATATGTATATGGCTGATTTACCCCACTTAAAAACTGTTTCATGACACAGCGGGGGTTTGGGGTTTTTTGGGTTTTTTTTTTTTCTGTTTACAGCTTTTGGTCGATTCTAGTGTTTTAGTCAGGACAATCTAACTGTATGTGTGGGTGGAATGCCTATTAAGTATGTACGTGTGTGCATGTGTACCATGCAATACCTTTGCAATGGGATTTGAGCACCTACAGTGCTCTTATTAGAGATCACAGAGGCTCTCTGTAGCTGCTGAACAGCTCCCCTTCTAGGGGACACACACTTCTGATGTGTGCTTTGCACAGCAGACTCGGGTTTGGAGAGATCCAGCAGAGAGATGCTATAGCCGTGTATCCTGGGTAGCTGGTCATTCCGGGACATCTCCAGGACTCATGACCTTTGCAAATAGCGTTCCTGACTGCATGCCAGTTGCACAGAGGCAAGGAGATGACGAGGCTTGTAAGGACTGCTGTCTCATGAGGCTCTGGTGTCCCCAGCACAGCTCTGTGTGTGTGGCACCCAGCTGTCAACACGCAGCCCACAATAGCACTCAGGCACTCCCAACTTGAAAGTGCTGTTTGGTCAGAAAAAAGACAGCTGTGCACACGTCATGGCCTCCACAGGGTGTGTGAGCAGCAGCCTGGCAGGGGACGACCTGGGCCAGATGTTGTCTTTCACACAGAGAACACCCTGTTTAAGGGAAGGAGTGAGGAGTACACCAGGAGAGGCTGTGCCATGGGAGGACAGCAGATCCTAGGAGACCTCTCACCAGGGTGAATCACATAGAATCATAGAGTTGTGCAGCTTGGAAAAGAACTCTAAGATCACCGAGTCCAAGGGTAACATCTGTTGGCCCATGTGGACGCAGGCAATTTGCTGCAGGTGGCCCTGCCCTGGACAGTGCAGGCCTAAGTACTTGGCCTGGAGACCAAAGCAGATCCATTATATATTCCCAACCCTTCCAGTTGGCCCAGACATAACATTTAATACAGCATGGGAAAAGCTGATTAAATAGCAATTTAACATTAATCAATAAAACGTGGTTAGACTAAACAGAAGTTTTGTGACTAAAGGAGCATCAGAGATTCAACACGGATACGAGCTAGAACTTTTCGTTGCTTAGGAAAAACATGGGCTCCTGCTTGGCATAACTAATTGTTAACTAACACATGCTGGGAAAAAATGGCACTAATTGATCTGTTGATATGGGTGGAAATTATACAGATACAGACATTTTGCATTATTAACACAAGTAAAGCACCCTGTCCAGATTCCAGATTGCTTTCCTCTGACTTTAACACATATTTAACACACTGCAGCTACCTAAACCATACCTGGCTATCAAAAAAGATTTTCTGCCCAATAAGTTTAACTCCTCAATAGTGTTCTTGTAAATAATTCTTCTTTTTGTATTTGAGGACTCATTTTTTCCTTCTTAGATCTATTTTTATTTTCATTTTATAGGCACCTAACCAGTGCTAGCACATACCTCATCCCAGTGCAGCACATGAATTCGCCACTCCACTTCTGTATAGTCTTATTCTTTATTTACTCATTGTATTACGTGACTGAATTGCCAGCAAAGATTCTCTATAACTGTCTTCATTAAAACTTAAGTCTTCCTGAGATGGCTGCCTTGAACTCTCAGAATTTCTAAGCTTTGATTTGATGGCCACTAGCAGGGTTTGCTTCCTGTCACTTGCCTCAAAAGAAGCACCCAGCTAGAACTGCGTATTCTAAATCCCTCCAACACCTGCTTTGTAGTGGGCTGTCACATCACCCATGGTGACAGCATTCACACCACAATACACTCCAAAATACCAGATCACTTTTATTCATGGCATGGAACAGTCGAGTGATTTATGCAGAGGATGGCTGCTAGTTCCAGAAATAACAAGGTCTGGCACAAGCCAGGTATACCTGCTGATCCATCTCTGTACCCAGGTAGCTAAATGCCTCTTCAGGACTAATATTTTGTTTCAACTAAAGTGTGTGACTACAACTGTGTGCATCTCAAGGCTCTAATTTTCATTTGCAGCAGAAAAATGCCTACTCTTTCAAGCCAATAATTGCATGAAGGAAGACTGATAGCATAAGGAGATTGTTATTTTCCTTCTAGAAGAATCAGAACTAACAGGGAAGTTAGTTCATCTTCATTTCCAATTACAAAAGCACAAACTTTAAATTTACTATGTGGCAAGTACAAAATCAGATTCGTTTCCCCCAGTGTATTGTGAAGTATTCTGATTTGAGAATTCTAGCTTTCACACCTGCAGCCTGCAAAACACTAGTTTTGCATTTGTTTCCTCCTAGTGGGGAGTTAATACAAAATATCTAGGAGGGCTGCTTTTCTTTTTCTTATTCCCACTTTCCTTAATCTGCCTTCATAAGCTTTTAGTATCAACACACTGGTGAGAAAATCGAATGTGCAAGCATCTGAATTTATGGGGATGTGACCAGAAAGTATGAAAGCATAGATTTTTTTTTTTCATATTCAGTCAGCACTTTTTAAATCTCCGTCTGAGATATTCTTTGTTTTCCCTGAAGTCAGAGCTAGCCCAGGGAACAGTGGCAGAGTTCTCTGACGTCAGGCTCATTGTGTAGAGTATGTTGTGATGTTCTAGAATTTGACTCGCAATTACGCAGTGAATTCTTTTTCGCTCTGCACTGACATCTTTACCTGAACAAGAGGGAAGATTATCTGCAGTAGAAAAGTAACAGTGTTGGAAGACCCATCACAGAGATACATTCTTTATCCCATATAATTAATTTGTGCATTAATCCTGGGAGGTAACGGAACTGATGCTGTGCCTACAAAAGCAGGAGTAAATAGGATTATTTAGCACCCACAGAAGAGCTATATATCTCTTAAGAAATTCAGAGCTATAAATCAGTGGTTCAATGGCTGCAGCTGTGTAAGGAGTGAGATGCTCAGTGCTGGCCATTGCTATGGGTGGCATTTTCAAATGGTATGTAGCACTGAAAAACCTCAGAGAGACTTTCCAGCTGTATCAAATGGTTAAATAAAAGATACAGCCTCTTTGTACAAACTTCATGTGTAAAATTAAAAATTTGTTTACACTGGATTTAAACCTTGGATGATTCTTTTGCATGGCTCTCTAATGTGAGCATTCTGCAGTAGTGGCGACTGGGAGTGTCACTGGTGTGGTTTGTGGTTTACTCACTCACCTGCGAGTAAATTACCAGTGCTGAAAGGTACCTGTGTTGATAGGTAAGTCTTTGGAACAGACAAGCCCCAAGTCCCCTGAGCATTACCAAATACAGTCATTTTCCAGGGAACTTATAACAGCAGGGGTATTAACTCCGATATTAAGGCCGGATTCCAAAGTCGAATACAATGATTGCACAAAGCACAGGAAATGTCTTTATTGGTGCTCCTCCTTCGTGAGAGGCTCTGAAACAAGGGGAAGCAGCAAAGGCTGGGGTTGAAAATTATGTTCTTTTGGACTGGGTCAGGCTGCCCCTGTTCTACAGCGGGCTGAGCCCCCAGCGAGCACCAGGATAAAAATAAAACCGATGTGCAGCACTAGCAATCCAACAAAGCAATTCATGTGGATAGCGTTTGATATAAACCAGCTAATAGCGGTTGCCTTGCAGCCATTACAAGGAGAACAAGTCGCTTTTCTGCACGGTGGAGTCATCTGATGTTTGCTTTAATTTCTGGCAGATCGGGGCAGCGTGAGTCAGATGCTCTCACAGCTGGCTCGGGCGGGGAGGAGGCCAGCAGGGACCCTGACTCACCAGAGCCGCCGCATTCCTTCCGAAAATCCAGCTCAGCGACTGGAAGCGCAATCACGGGCTGGGGGCAGCTCCAAGGTTAGGGAAGGCGGGAGGAGCGCAGCACTCCGTGCGGGTGGCAGGCAGCGAGCCCGGCCCAGGGTAGGCGCCCCGGGGCCGGGAAAATCCCAACAGACGCGTCTCGTTGGGACCGCCGGCAGGGCAGAGCAGAGCGCTTGCCCCCTCGCCGGCGGCAGAGCCTGGGGCTGCTGCCCCGGCAAGCCCCGGCCCCCGTTACCTCATTGCCACATTCCCTAGCGAGTGAGCTCAGCTGTGCCTCGGCCCCGCGCCTTTTATGGTCAAACAACTTTGCCTGGGCGAGGCTTTTTTTGCGAGTTGGGAGGAAGCGCCGGGGCTCGGCCGCTCCTTCGCCTCTCGCTGTTGCTGCCGCCGGCGGGCGGGCCAGGGCAGCCGAGCAGCCCGGCCCCGACAGCCCCGGCGCCGGGGGTGGCGTTCCTCGCTCCCCCTGAGGTGAGTCTCTTGGCTCGGCTTGGCGATAAAGCCTTTGTCGTTCGCGCCGGGGGTGATGCGGAGGGTGCGGGTTTCCTGCCGTTCCCTCCCGCACGCCTCTGCGTCTCGGATAGAGAGCCCTTCGCTCTCGGTGCTGGCTCGGGGGGATGCTTGACCCTCCTCTATAAAAAAGCAGGTTTGTGTGTGTGTATATGCCTGTGTGTGTGGTTGAGTTTTCTTCTCTCCCGGTGGAATGGAGGCGACTCGGCGCTCCCGCACAGCCCCAGCAGCGGGGGAGAGGGAGGGGGTGCTGCCGGGCTCTGCTCGGGACAAGCTCTCTTTTGTGTGCACATGGATGACCGAGACACCTCGCGAGCCTTTTTCCAGATGTGCTCGAGAGAGGAATCTGGGGCCCTTTGTGCATGAAATTTGCTTAATTTATGAGTTTCTGTCTCCTTGGGAGTGCCCTGAGAAAGTGCTCGCAAAGTCGTAAAACTTTCCAACGTTTTAAATACGTTTGCATAGCTTTTTGGAGTTTTTTCTGGTTTTTCTTCCCTCTCTTGCATAGGGAAGAGGCAAGCCCAGCATCTGTGAGAGAAGTTAGTAGCTCCGAATAACCCCCTCCCCCCAGCCCGGTTGCTTTAAGGCTTTACCTTGCAGCTTGCATAGCTGATAGACTTTGCTCTCTTTGAAGCTTTGTAACTTTGGGGCAGGCTGGGAGAACTCTCTGGATGAAAAGCAGCATAACTCCTGAATCTGTTTAATTTGTTCTTAATACTCTTTTTTTGTTTGTGGGTATTTTTTGTTTTGATGGGTTTTTGGGAGGGGTGGTTTTTTTTCTTCTCTGGCTCCCCCCAGTTGGGAAGAAGTTGGCTGATGGGGCAAGTACAGATACGATGTGTGGAGCTATAGGGGCTCTCAGTGTGGCTGCTGCCGAACTGCTTTTACCAAGAGAAGTAAAAAATGTCACTCAGCTCTCTCCTTCTCCAGGTTCCTCCTGCTTTTGCTACCCTGGGCAAGGGGCAGAGTTGTTGGGAGTGGTGTCATGGCATCAGAGAAGTGAAAGCTATCCGGATATATAACAGGTGGCAGACCCACCATGAGACCTTCTGGGAACTGACTCTCTTGCTGAAGGAGGTGTCCCTTGGTTCTGTCCTCTTACTTCCTCCTTCTCTCAGAAGGAAACGGTGTATGAGGCAACTTAGGTATCCCGACTGTGACCTTTGGGGCATCTTTCTTCATAGCTCCGTTTGAGTCATCCTAAATGCTGTTACAGCAGGTAGAAAAATCTCTCCCCTTGGGGTAAATGTGAGGATGAGAAGGATTTGAGATTAGTTCTGTTGGCGTGACACTCCCTCCTCTCCCACAGCTCTCACAAACTGCGCCACAGGACCTGTGAGAGCTCTGTGTTTCTGGTAAGGCTTAGCTGGCATTGGCAACGTCCCAGGGCTGGAGGGGGTGACTCTGCAAGGCCAAGCTTTCTCAGCCGGTTTGGTCTGTGTGTGGGTGGACAGATAACCAGAAGTGAGGATGAGCAGGGGCAGCTGCTGGGCGGAGACAGCCCTGAGCAGAAAGTGCCCTAAGCACGACACAGCTATGGGGAAATGGGCTGCTTTGGGTTAAAGGACATAGCAGCTGCTGGGTGCAAAGCCAGTGGGTTTTTTTTTTGTGAGGCAGCCAATGTCCCTAGACTGTGTGTTGACTAACCTCGTGATTAGAAGTGACGTTGTCATTGTAGCGTTCTGCTCATAATGCTGGTAGAACTACTGCCAAGTGGTTCATTACACCCTAGTGAAATAGTGGAGCCTGAGGCAAGAGTCTCTAAAGAAAGGCTGGAGGTCTTTTTAACAGCTTCCAAAGCTTGGTGGGAACTGCAGAATGGAGGGAGTTGGTCAGTCCCTTCTGACTAGCAACTCTGTTGACCCCTAAAAGTTTGGAGGAGTGAAGACAGACCTTGCTAATTGCTCTTCTGCCTTTCCCATTCTGAATCCAGGGGGAATGCTCAGCACAGCTTTTTGGCTTCTGCTTATTGTTGCGGCCTCATTCTCCTTTTGAAACTCCCAGAAGAGTTGTCCAAGTGTATGCATCTTATCAGCACTGCACAAAGGGAAGGAAAAGTTCAGCAGCGTGGGCTTTGTTTGTCTGTGTTGCCACACGCTTGTGCCCTGGGGAAGCTGGGCCAGGTTGCTGCTGTATTGTGCCACACTGCGCTGAGTCGTGGGAGCGCTTGGAAGGGGGCATGCAGGTCCCGCCAGCAGCGAGGGATGAATGGGGCCGGGCGGATGTTTGCGGCACCAGGGCTGTCTGTGGCAGCAGCTGTTATTGTCCGTGGGAGAGGCCGGCAGTGCCGAGGGGCACGGACTCGGACGTGCCAACGTGAAAAGCTGGCACGGAGCCCCGGTGCTGACGGCAGCCCTATTGTGCTGGGGTGTTAGCGGGGCTACGGGCATGCCAGGCTTTACAACAAAGCGTCTGGCTCCACGGAGGCTTCTAGCACGGCTGAGCTGGCTGGCCTGGATCGCAGGACCAGAGGAGTGCTAGGGATGCGCCTCTGCTCGGGAGGCCCGCCGTTCCCCAGCCCGAGCGGGCACCGTGCCCTTGCCGGAGCCGAGCGGGCCGAGCCCCTCAGGGCCCGGGGGCGGCGGCATCCGGGGAGCGCTTCCTCTCTGGCGGGGGCGGAGCGCGGCCGGGGCGGGCAGGAGGCGCGGGCTGGCATCGCCCAGCTCCGGGACAGCCTCTCCTGCCCTGCCGTGCGGGCTCCGGCGGCATGGAGGGGCCTGGAGGTAAAGGATGGAGGTGCCGGGGAGAGGGGGCGATGCTGGCGCTGTCACGAGCTGAGCTCGAGAGGCACGGGCTGGCGTTATCGGGAAAGGGGAAAAGGAAATGCTGAGTCTACTTCTGGGGGCATCCTTTGGGGTGCGGGGATTACCCCCCCTTTTGGTCACCACAGGTGCAGGCTTCCAGTGCAGTGGAAATCTGGGTTTTCTCTATTGCGAGAACGCATTTGTGGTTAATGCCGTCCTGAGTTGAAATGGTGAAGTGTGATGGCTCATTCGAGCTGTCTGCAGTTTCTGTTCTTCCTTTTTCCTGTGCTGGTCTTGTAAGTGCACTGCTCGGGCACCTCAGCCTCTGGCCTGAGTTAAATTCCTGTATCCCTTTGCTACACTTATTCTTCTCCATTAATTTCCACTCTGGCCCAAGGATGACTTCATGCAGGTTTCCTCCCTCTTCTCTCCTGCTAGGTGCTGAGAAGATGGCCTCCCCAGGTGCCCCAGGGACCCGCATGACGTCCACAGTCAGCATCAACATTTCTACTCCTTCCTTCTACAACCCACAGAAGAAGTTTGCACCTGTGGTTGCCCCTAAACCCAAGGTGAACCCCTTCAAGGCTGGGGGTGCGCCAGAGCCGTCGCTGCCCCCACCTCCTGGTCCTGGTGCCCAGCGTGCTCAGATAGGGAAGGTGGGGGAGATTCCCTTGCCACCCACGTCCCTGCTGGCAGAAGGTAGGTGAAGGCTGGCATGGCCAGTGTGAATATGCATTTCTGGAGTCTCAAGGTGGGAGGTTTGTAGCTGGGCTGAATATGAGAACAAGGGCATAACTGCTCTAAGTGATGGATATTCTTGCTGTAGAGGCTAGCAGGTTCTTCCACTCCATTTATCTCGTTACAGGAGATCTCAAAAGTACATAGTGTCTCCATTAGGAAAGGAGGGGAGAGGCTGTCCTGCACTGCACTGAAACTGGAGGAATGCAGTGGAGTTTTCACAGTATTCCCTGAGTGCACAATTGTGTAATTGCAGTTGGTTTCTGGCTAGCTTGTCTGAGAGCAAGTATGTTGCAGAGTTGACCCTGATAATGATGAATCATGCTGTTCTCCTTCTTGTTGATTGGTCTCAGCTCAAGCTGGTTATCTCTGACTGTCCTTGTGGACTCTGCAATTGCCATATTTGATGCTGGAAAAGAGAAGGGAGAAATAATTGCATGAAAGAATAGTGGCAGCGATGGTAAACAGGAAGTGAGATTTAGAGTTTAGTTTGTATGGCTTGTACAGTTCTGTGCTTTTTCCTAGTGGTTTGGGTTGGGTTTTCCTGTGTAGAGTGACTTCTTGTTTCACTGTGGTTTTCTTACTTCTTTCTTTTTTTTGTGTGTGGCCTTTTTTTTGTTTCCTGCAGTGGTAGAATGGTTTTTTTTGTTCTATGTTTTGTTGCTTGGTTGGTTTTGTGTCCTTTGCAGGTTGCTGGTTTTGTGACTCTGTAGTTTGAACTCATGATCAGCATAGGATCACCAGGAATTTCTGTAAGGGACCCTTTGCTAATCCTTTATACTGCCTGTTTCCTCAAAGCTCTGTCAGTAAAGAGTGTGCCTCAGTCGGAACAGATGTGTTCAGAGAATGCCAGCTGCTGATTTAAATTTCTTTTCTTTCACTGTTTAGCAGAGACTGCAGCACTGATGTTTTCTAGGATGACATGCTGAGTTAGTGGGCAGCTGACCTGATGGTAGGAAGACTTGTGTTGTCCTTAGAGGAGAAGAATGATTAAGCCATTTTTCCCATGTCACAAGGACATACTGATGCTTCTGCCTCCTAAAATTGTACCAGCGAACTCTGATGACCTATTTCTTGTATGTTGTTGGCTGGATTCTTTCTTGTGTATGTGGAAACCAAGGTCTCCTCTTAGGACTTGCCATTTTCTGCTGTAGTTGTCTGGATTAGGAATGTATCTGTCAGAAGGTCTCAAACTGACACAAATACTACTTGAAGTAGACAGATCTTAAAAATTACTTTTCAATATACATTGGGAGTGGAGCATTAGGTGTTGCTTGCTCTGCTTCTCCGATTGTTAAAGTGGGCGTTATGGAGTAACTAGACAGAAGAACTAGCAAAAGAACCATTTTTCATAAGCTGTTGTGTCATCACTGGGTAGGGGCTGCCAGCAAGACATCTGAAGTACAGATGAGCCACCAAAACTCAGTCATGGGAGAAATGTGTCTGATTTGATCCTTCTCTGGTGCATATCTTCAGTCTTTCTGTGCCTTTCTTACAGACTCCCCAAACAAAATGTAGTATGATACAGAGCTGTAGCAGTTGGACTCTGTCTTAAATGACAGGATGGCTAAGTTAGTATTGCTGTAGGAATTTTATATTTAGTATTGATTATTCTGTAAATCTGGTAAAACAACTTTGTGGGGAAGTTTCTTGTCTTGTGAATAATTCATAAAACAGGCTTTTAGTGCATCTGAAACAGTGTGACAACAGATCACGGTTTTGTTCCTTATGGTTTCAATAAACCAGAAGGTAAGCGTGTACAAGCTTGATCCCAAACTGTAATTTCGAAGAAAAAAAAATACATAGTATTACTCCCTCCCCCCAGCAGAACTTCTGCAGCACAAGAAGGCTTGGAAGAGGTGATGCATACCAGGGTAGTTTATGCATTCCACAGGGCTAATCAGATTTTGGCTTTCATTTTCTAAAAGGGCAGTATCGTCTCCCTTAGGTTACAAATGAGAAGTCCTTATAAAGCCTGTTGACAACAGCTGGATGTAAAGATGAGATAATTTGGTTACTGCTGTAAAAAGTTGCACTTGGAGTAGCTGGAGTGAAAAGCTTGGTCTTTCACCCTACTGCTCATTAGGGCTAGCTGGAAGAGGGGTGGGTGTCTGGAAGAAGGTATGCAGAAGTTACACCTTCTCATCTTCAATGTTCTTTGCTGTGGTCAACAAGAGGACACTTTCTCTTTCACTAGCAAAGGGAAGAGGAGTCACATTTATTTGTCTGTGTTGTAAATAGAAAGTGGTTGGTTTTGCCTGCTCTGCCTCTTTGGCAAGTATGAGTAGGTGGAAGCAATGGGGTTTTCTAGAAAAGTGAGGCACTCTGATGCCTTTCAGCCTGCTTAAAAGGGTTTTGGAAAATTTCTCATGTCCTAAGGGATATTGGGTGTGAAGACATACTAGCTTCAAAAGTCAAAGCTGGTTCTTTACCCCCCAAAAAACCAAAGATGTTTCAAAGATTCTTCATACATAAAAGGGGTAATTGGTCCAGCTTGCTTTTTTCCCCCCACACTTGTTTCTTGTAGTGCTTACTATCCTGCTGTGAGATGCCAGTTTATTTTCATGTAAAAACACAGGCTCTGCAGGGTCCTGGGTTGTCTACTGGTATTCCGTGTCTGCTACCCTGTGTTCAGTAATCTGAGCCAGTTACTGGCAAGGGAAGGGTATGCTGGGGACCAAGGAATAAGACGAGGAGTGGTAAAGAGCATAGCAAGACATGTTTCGCAAATATACAACAACTCTGCCCAGTGACTAATAGCAGCAGCTACTGAGGAAAGATTAAGTGATTATGTAAAGATTTGGACAAGATGAAAAAAAATCTGTGGAGTTCAGTTGTCCTTGATGAGTGCTGAGGTCCTGTGAGTACAGGGAAACCAATGTGAACTCGCTGCCCAGAAGGCCAGTGGAATCCTGGGCTGCATCAAAAGGGATGTGACCAGCAGATCGAGGAAGGACTCTGCCTCTCTGCTTCACTCGTGTGAGACCCCACCTGGAATGCTGCATCTGGCTTTGGGGTCCTCAGCACAAGAAAGATGTGGAGTGAATCCAGAGGTGACCACGAAGATGTTCTGAGGGCAGGAGTACCTCTTTTAGGAAGACAGGCTGAGAGAGCTGAGGTTTGTCAGCCTAGAGAAGAGAAAACTCTGGGGAGAACTCATTGTGGCCTTCTACTGCCTTAAGGGGGTTGTGAAAAAGAAGGGAGATGGACATTTTAGGTGTACAGATAGTAAAAGGACAAGGGTTTTAAACAGAAAGAGGGCTGGTTTAGATTAGATGTCAGGAAGAAATTCTTTACTTAGGGGGTGGTGAGGCACTGGAACAGATTGCCCAGAGAGGTGGATGCCCCATTTCTGGAAGTGTTCAGGGTCATGCTGGATGGGGCCCTGAGCATCCTGATCTAGTGAGTGGCATCCTTGCCCATGCAGTGAGGCTTGAACCAGATATTCAAGGTCTCTTGCATCCCAAACCACTCTGTGATTCTGTGGTCCTGCTTGCTGCAATGCCTTCAAGAACTCTCCTGGCTAGGAGTAAGAAATGATCTGAAGTCGCTTTTATTCTCATTCTTCCCTATAGACCTGCCACTGCCACCTCCTCCTCCACCTGGAGAGGATGCAAGCTTCTCCTCAAACTGTGCATTTCCACCACCCCCACCACCCTTTGAAGAGCCTTTTCCACCAGCCCCAGAAGAAGCTTTTCCTTCTCCTCCTTCTCCGCCGCCGCCGCCGCCTCCTCCAATATTCAACGAAGGACCTGTGAGCAAGGTTCCTGCCCCACAGGTGAGTGAGGTCCAAGGAAGTGTGGTTTCTGTGTGATGCTCTGTGAGATGGGACAGCTTCTCACTACTGTCTGAACTCAGCAGCAGGAAGCTCTGAGATCTGGGAAAGCAGGAAATACTACCAGCCCATGGACCAGCACAGGTTAGGGTCCACTGGCTGGGCTGCAGCTCTGTGGGGAAGGACCGGGGGTTCCTGGTGGACAGCGAGTTGAATTCGAGCCAGCAATGCACCCTTTACCTTGTGGCAGTGAAGGCCGACCAACCCCATACTGGACTGCACTTGGGAGAGAAGGAGAAGGACAGTGCATACTCCTCCCTTCTGTGTTAGTGAGGCTGCATCTTGGAGGACTGTATTGAGCTCTTCAGTATAATAACCCCTCTGGAATACTGAATGAGATGCAATCCAGTGAAAGGTCATAACAGCCTTTGCGGGTTGGAGCAGAAGAGGCTGCTAGTGCAGGGGTCTGACTGGAGTCTGCAATACCTAAAGGAGAGCTGGAGAGAAGACAGATTCTTCTTACTCGTGCACAACAAGAGATAATGGACAGAAGTTGTGGCAAGGGAAATTGCTCTTGGACAGAAGAAAACCTTGTTCCACTCCAAGGGTGGCTCATTGCTGGCATGTGTGCCTAGAAAGGCTGGGGAATCTGCATCATTGAGAATGTTGTGAAATTGTCTGGACAGGGCCCTGAGCAACCTGGTGTTGCTGTGAGCAGAGTGTTGGACTACAGATGTCCAGATGTCTTTTCCCACCTAAATCTGTCTGAGAGCTTCCTTGGGCTGTGCATTTTCCCCCTGTTTGTGGACCTTTTGAGACTGTGTCCTTTTCATCCTCACCAAATTGTTTCCGATTCAAAGCAAGGAGCAGATCTGTACCACAGTCCACAGTATCAAAATATGCTATTTTAAGGGAATTATACACCCATTTCTCTGGCTGTTCCTGTAATATGCTCTGCTCCCTTTTTCCTTGTGGATGGCGGTGTAGGTACGTGGCAAGATGAGCAGCGTTGATCTTGAGATTGACTCACTGTCTGTAATGTTGGATGACATGGAGAAGAATGACCCCTTCAAATCCCGGGTGAGCTGTCCAGAATGTTGCAGGTGGAAGAAGAGATGACTGGTTTGCTGAAGAGGTAGTGAGAAGGGTGCTACTGCAGATTAAAATGTCAGGATAAACCATGGCATGGAAGTGTTCGTGAAGGACCGGAAAGCAAGGATCTTGCAGCTTGTCACACTGCTAAATATGTCACAGTGTGGAAATTCCTCGTGTTCTGGGTCTGGGATAGCTGCTGGCTGACTCACTACAGATGGCATATTTTCTCTTACATCTTGCTGATAGTTGCCTGTTTTCTCTCTGCTGCTTCTCTTTACAGATAACTCCAGGATCCACACGTTCTCTGGAGAAACCATTGGCTCCAAAAGCTCCTGTGGAAATACCTTCTGCACCCAAAGATACTGCTCGTTCCTTTCCTTCCAAATTCACACCAAAGCCAAGTGGAAGCTCATCTTTCAAGCCCTCTGGGGTGGATTTGAACCCCACCCCAACCCCATGGGCAGCGCCACAGCAACACAAGGAGCCCCAGGCACCGGTCCCTCCACCCCCCTCTCTCCCTTCTGCTCAGCCTATGCCTAAATTCACCCCATCTCCTGTTACTGGCTCTCCTAAGTCTGTGTCCAAATCAGGTGACAATGTTCCAATGGCTCCCTCAAATTCTACAAGATACCCTACCTCCCTTCAGACTCAGTTCACAGCCCCTTCAGGCCCCTCCTCTAGACCACAGCCCCCCAGTTTCACCTATGCCCAGCAGAGGGAAAGACCTCAAGTGCAGGAAAAGCCACGCCCAACAGAACAACCTGCTGCTGCAAAAGACAAGGTAAGGGAAAGAGCAAGAGCCATGGGACTTCTGTCTTTGGACAGGCACCTTGGGAGGATGAGGGCACATCTGCCTCAGGCTATGGGAGGCTGTTACCCATCTGAAAGAGAGATGTAACTATAGAGATAGTGGTGGAGGATTTCATGTAAAGGTGGAAAGAATCAAGCACAGTGGATAGCAGATGGTTCCTAGAGATGAACAGAAAGGACCTGTAAAGGCAAGAAAAATAGGTTTATTAGGGCAGGGTGGGAAGGAGTCTGTCCTTTGGGATTGAATATTTCCTCTTCATGCAGCATAGACCCGCAGGTTCCAGTGCAGATTCACCTCGGGGGAATTCCTGTCTGACAATGAAGGAGGTAGAAGAGCTGGAGAAGTTGACCCAGAAACTAATGAAGGACATGGAGCATCCACCCTCAGCAGAGGCTGCAACTTCTGGTGCGTGCCCTCAATGGACAGCAGTAGGATTAAGACTGTGATGGTTTTTCATCTCTCCTGATCCGTTTGCTCATCCATTGACAGAGCTCTGTGGCTTCTGCCGGAAGCCCCTCTCACGAACCCAGCCAGCTGTGAGGGCCCTGGACCGCCTTTTCCACGTGGAATGCTTCACCTGCTTCAAATGTGAGAAGCAGCTGCAGGGGCAGCAGTTCTACAACGTGGATGAGAAGCCCTTCTGCGAGGACTGCTATGCTGTGAGTCACTGGAGTGAAAGCTGCTGGAGAGAACTGAGGTCACTGTGGTTGTTCTCTCTTGTTTTACCTTCCTCCTTCATCCTTGCTTTCTGTGGCGTGGCCTCGCAGGGGTGGGAGATCGGATTCATGTGTCTTACTTGTTTTCTTTGGGCTCAGAGCACCTTGGAAAAGTGCAGTGTCTGCAAGCAGACCATCACGGACCGGATGCTGAAGGCCACTGGTAACTCATACCATCCTCAGTGCTTCACCTGTGTGATGTGCCATACCCCCCTGGAGGGGACCTCTTTTATTGTGGATCAGTCCAACCAGCCTCACTGTGTGGATGACTACCACAGGTATGGAGAGAGCACGTGCATGTGGTGTATGAGTGAAGGCAGATTGCCTCACACCTGCTTCTTTTTGCTGCACTATGGGGTTGGCTTGCCTATGCCATCTGTCTGACATGAAGTTAAAAATAAGTTAGCAAAGTATTAAGGTGTCTTTCCCCCTAAACATTTATTATTCCTCTGCTGCTAATGCCATTGAACAGCAGTGAGAAGCCTGCCTTGAATATCAGCACGGTGGTCATGGTGTCCTCCATGGTTCTGTGTTGCAGGAAGTATGCTCCACGCTGCTCAGTCTGCAGTGAACCTATCATGCCAGAGCCTGGAAAGGATGAGACAGTGCGTGTTGTTGCACTGGAGAAAAATTTCCACATGAAATGTTACAAGTGTGAGGTAAGCCTGGTATCATCCCATGTCTCCTGTGCCCATCACCAGCAACTGGGCACCTTTGTTGTCTGTGCTGACCAAACACTGAAGTTGTTTTGAATGAATCTGGAGTGTTTTTGAAGCATGTTCAGAAAAAGACTGGACATTCACAGGCATGAAGACACGGATTATGCAAGGCTATTGCATTGTCTAAAACCCCAGTACATCAGCTTGTATATGGAAGGGGAACTTGCTGGGATTGCTCTCCCATCAAAACAACATCTCCCATTAGCACCACCACGGACAGGGCAGTGTACTGTGAGCGATTATCCTGACCCTATGGGGCATTTCTTAGGTCCTTGAATGCCTTCATCCTGTTTCTGGGCATCATTGAGTTCCCTCCTTCTTTTCCCATTCAGGATTGTGGGAAGCCTTTGTCCATTGAAGCAGACGAGAATGGGTGCTTTCCTCTGGATGGGCACGTGCTGTGTATCAAGTGTCACACCGTCCGTGCAAAAGCAGCAGCGCGCTGAGGAGCTCGGAGGGGGCGTTCCCTCGGGACCCCTGCACTCAATACCCCTCCCCTCCCTGCCATTGTCCTACCCCTCTGCCTGACAAGGCAGACTGCTACCGATGGAGACTATGCCAGTGCAGTTTTTTACTCATGTAGGATTCACTGCTCCTAGACTTCACTCTGCACGCCCACCAAGAAAGGACCTCTTCTGTCACTGCTTCCTGGCCACAGTGTATTCCAGGCTGGAGGCTGTGATCAAGGTGAGTGCTCAGTTGCAGTTCCCTCAAGACTCTGGAGGAGAAAGATCAGATCTCTGCCACCGCCTGGTGGAAGAAGCAAGACCTGGTGGCAGGTGCTGGGAAGGGCTGAGAGCATTCTTCAGTTCCATGGAGCCAAGAACGATGATTTGACTTGAGAAGCTGGAAGCCTGCATCTTGGCACCACTTCTGTATTTTATTTTATATCTTGTGACACCTTATTATCAGGATGTCTTCCTCTGCCTGCTCCCTCACCTAGGTTAGAGTGTGGAGCAGAGGGTAGTAGGAGTCTGTTACTGTTGCTGGAAAAAGCTAACCTCCTATAGCTTTTCTGTCTCTAATGGATTTTACTGATTTACTGTCTTGTCATCTTTTTCCTTAGCCAGATTAAACTGGCAGTGTTTGAAATACTATTCTGTTTCTGACTTTGGAAACTTTTTTTTTAAAAAACAAAAAATCATTTTCCTCTACCCAAAATGAATTGTTTCCCAGTGCGGTTTCTGGACAGCCAGGCTGGGAACCAGAGTAGCAAAGCAGTCCAAAGAATGCAAAGAATGCATGTTTACAAATAAAGGTCGTCGTAAGGATGGGCAGCACATGGTGGGGCGGCATCTCAGTGCGTGGGTGAAGATGCAGCAGCCTGAGGAACGTCTCCTGTTCCAGTAGGGTTTCTTTCACTGCCGTTGGTGAAAGCTGCAGTGTAATTGCAATGTACTGTCTGGCTCCAAGTGTTACTGCACTGAGCCCCATTTCCTGGACTAGAAACTGTCTCAAACGGAACAAACCTTTTGAATAACAACACTGTCCAACCACTGTTTGCATTCAATAAAATGTGTGGGTTTTTTCCATTAACCTGTGTCTGCTGTATTTGTTCAGCCACCCATGAGACTTGCTGTCTTTGGCAGTAGAACTGCTTTGTATAGCTTTTTTTTTATACATTGCCAAATGTATACAAGGCTATTCCACCCAGCCTCAAGAGATCAGGAGTCTGAACATGGCCTTTCTCTCTCCACCTCTGGTCTCCTTTCCAGATTTGTATTTTTCTGTACCTGAAGAGTAGCTCTCATTTAAAGCAGTGGAAGACTGCAGTTCAGTACAGCAATATTGTAGTCTGCTTCACATATAACTTAGAGGTAAGTATTCCAGTGAGATGGAAGTGGATTGTAATTAAAAGTGCACACTGCCCCTGACTATTGCTTCTCAGAAAGTGTGTTTGATGCTTATGCTTCTAAGCATGGTACTGTGATGGTCACTAGGTAAAACTCCTCTTCATGGTAAGCACCAATGTTTCTATACTTCAGAGATGTGAAACCTACTCTTAATCTCTTGCCAGTTTGGGGAAAATCTTTGACTCCTTGCAAATTGATCCACTAAATGTCTTGAGATTTTCTATAGAATGAGTAGAGAATAAACTTTTTTTTTTTTCTTACTGTAGTTGTTGCTAGTTTGTAGGCATTGTTGTGAGAGGTTGTTGCTAGACCGTGTTATTAAATGCTTGTGCCCACAACCACCAAGAAGTGCAGAGAAGAGCAATGTTGAGGTAGAGAAGCACTAATTCTCCTCCTCCCAGAGCTATCAGAGCTTTGGTGTCTGGGTAGGAGACCTATCCAGTGGAGTCAATGGGAAGGGATTTCCTTGTGGGTTAAAGGGAGGTTTCCCCTCTGAGGGGTATGGGATGGATGTGTAGGGAGGGGGGAAATCAAAGGCAAGAAACAGGAGTGATCAAGGATGGGAAGCACCATGGGAAAAATGGACAGGAAAAGGGCACAGGAGTTAGCTGCCTGTACAGACTATGCTTGTCTGGCTGCGCCCTGTGTTGTGTCAGGAGTGCAGTCTGTCCATGTCTTCATAATAGCTTTGTTTTGGTTTTTTTTGTTCCCTGTGCCTGGAATCTGTTCTGTGCAAATGGATCTAAATGCCAGCATCTGAACAGACCTGAGTGCATGCATATTGTGCGGGTGAGTTGTTGCCAGCAAAACCAAGTCAGAGTAGCGGGTAAGGTAAGATATTTGAGAGCCAGGACATGGCACAGCTGTGGGTCTGGCTAAATGCTGTGAAGACATGTGTGAGTCAGCTGCTCAAGCTCCCAGGAGCTGCTCTTGGGTCTGAAGAGCAGCTGAAAGAGAAGAGTTTGCATCTGTGTGTGAGGACACTGGGAGACCAGGGAATCCTGGAGCCAGCTGCTGGGTAGAGCCAATGCCTAAGGCTAACTCCTGGAGGGCTCCAGGGTGTGTGTGTGCTTGTCTGCATGTCCACCACTGCAGCAGGGTTGCAGGCCTGGAGGATTGGTGTATCCTGGTGCCAGCAACTGAGAGCAGCACAGGCTCCAGGGCGTGGAGCTAGCTGCAGGATGGCTGGTCTTGGGCACTAGAGGGATCCATCGAGTGTTTCCCTATAACAGGTTCATCCTGATCAGCCAGAGCCGGGAAGAGGATTAGGCTGTTTGTGCTGTGCTTGCATGTCTGCTGTGCTCTCTGCCTCCGGCCAGTCGTGTACAGTGTGTGTGTGTTTATATGCGTGCACACATTATATACTTGGGGATTTTCTGTGCATGAATACCTATTGGGAATGCATGCTCAGGCTTGCTACTGGCTGTACCCTGAGGACATGGAACTAACAGCCTCTTCTATACCAGGGCAGCTGATTCAGCAGCTCCTAACATTTGGAGAGGACCTCCCTTCTCAGAGCAGGGTCAACCAGAGCAGGTTGCTTTTTAATACTTTAAAGGATGAGACCTGGATAATCTGTTCCAGCTTTAACTTTCACTCCTAAGTTTTTTTCTCACCTTCAAATGGAATTTACTGCATTTTGGTGTGTTCTCACTGCTGCTTCTTTCACTGGATACCACTGAGGAGTGTCTGGTTCCTATTTTATTCCCATCAGGTATTTATGATAAATGATAAAAGCCACGCAAACATTCTCCTCCTGAGGCTGAACAGCCTCCAGCTCTCTCAGCCTCTCCCTGTATATCAGATACTCTAATCCCTTCAGAACCACTGTGGCCTTTGACTGGGCTTGCTCCATTAAGTTTATATCCTTTGTACTGGGGACCCCAAAATTGGACACAACACTTCAGGTGTCTGATCAATGCTCAAATAAAGAGGAATAATTGCCTCCTTCCAGTAACTGGTGATGAATTTCCTGAAATGCAGCCCAGGTACTGTCTTCTTTTGCTAAAGGGCTCAGGTGCAACTTTCTGTTCACAATGGCTGGCAAGTCCTTTCCTGCAAAGCTGCCTTCCAGTCCCCAGCTTGAACTGGTGCTTGAGACTATTCTTCCCCAGTCATGAGGCTCTGCCTTTCCCTTGGTTCAACTTCCTGAATCTCCTCTCTTCTCATTTCTCCTCCCCATTAAGGTCCCTCTGCATGGCAGCAAGTATCTGATGTATCAACCACTCCCACTTCTCTATCACCTGCAATGACAGGCCAAAGTTTACATGTGCATGACACAAGCTCATAATCTTGTGGCAGCTTCATCAGGGCTTATCTGCTAGCTTGGGTATCTGCGAGGTAGCAACTTCACCAGTTATCTGTACTTCATGTTAAAGACATCTCTTACTAATAAGACTGATGTACTAAAAACTCAGAGCTTTGCTTTTCATCTTTCTCTCTTGCTATAGTGACAATGCCTTGTGTAGCCATGGTCTGAATAGAAACCAGTCTTCTTGCATCAGGTTGCAGTTCTTTAGGTCTCTGCTTCTTAGCCCTCCTGTCATCTATGCATAAGCAAGGCCTTCCCAGAAGCAGCAGTGTTAATTTACAGCCTTAAGAATTTAGAGTATTATACAGTTATGGAAACACTGTTATCTCTAGCAAGTCACATTGCTGAATGTATAGCACTTACCTTCACCAACCTGGACTTGAAAAATAAATCTTGAGATAGGTACTCTTCCCAAGTGGGAGAAAGAAAAAATTCTCACTGATGTTCCTAAGACTTTCTCCTGGACAGTCTAGTCTACAGGAGAAAGAAGTACTACTCACGTATCTTTCATCAAACACAGCAGTAGTTGCAAATGTTTATGGTTTAGGAATAATCACAGGATCTGTAAAACAATGGACTTGGGTGTTAGATAGATAGGCCCATAAATGGGTTGAAAGAAAAAATCTGAAGTCACCAGCTGTAAAGGTATCCTTTAATCCTAATGCAATTGCACTTCCATGTTTCATCAGCAGTTAAATGGACAAAGACCATTGGCTGAAACAACTAAAGACGGATGTAAGGACCCTGCTGGGACTTATGATATGTATGCTAAAGGTCTGAATCACATTTGAAATAAGCCAAAGAATTCCAACACAGCCTGCTCTGCCACAGGTTTATTTACAAAGTATTATTTACAGACTATAACTGTCTTGAGATCTGATAAATAATAACATTTCCTCCACAGAGAAGGAGTAAGACAGACCACCTACACATTTTTCTGTTACAAATACCCTATTCCAGCCAAACAAGACTATTGTCTCTTTTAAAAAGGGGCAGAGAAAAATGGATATACAAAGGGTTTTCTGTCCACAGCATAAGAGAAGGTATATAAGCAGTTTGGAGAGATGTAAATCTCCCCTCTGAAGTGTGCCCGTGCAAAACAGCAACATGCTGAGGTGATGTGATCACACAAATGACAGTGGGGTGTTCTTCTACTCCCAGTTTCTTCTGCAAAAAAAGAAGTACACCATGGAGTGGTGTTCACAGCAAGAATAGCTGCCTTAAAAAATATATGCCTTACCAGCAGCCTCGTGAAGGACTGAATAGTTTATTCCTGATGCAAAATAAAAAAGACAGAAGGGTGCTGAAGTGAGAAGGAATATATGCCAAGGAGAGAATGAGCCGTGTCTCTACCTATCTGTATTTTTGTCCCTGCTTCCTGAATGTCCCAGTCTAGCTTGAACCTTCATCTCCAATCTTAAAACGTTATCCACCACCCTCCACCCAATTTGTATTCCACTGAGGATCCATTGTATTTCACTGAGGATCTGAAACTCCAGTATGTGGACTACAGGGCCTACTTAGTGCTGCACAAAGTGGACTGCAGAAGACTGAGAATAGTTTCTAAGACCAGTTCTCTGAAACGTACTCATGGCTGCTGTAAAGCTAAAGCAAGGGGGAACAGAAATGAGAGCAGGTGGTGTTGCCTCACGAGCTTTTTCAGGTCTGGTTGTTTTGCTTTTTTGTCCAGTCACTCATTTGGAAGCAATTGCCATAGGAATGATTCCAAGTGATATCTGGTAAGGATGGGCATTTTTCAAGCTTAAGAATGATCACTCCTTAAAGCCTTGGATGCTGCACAGGATCCTCTTCTGGTGGCCTGGAAGTGACACTCCCATCTGTTTCAAGTCCCTGAAGGAAATGGGAAAAGAAAGGAAAAAAAGAATTGCTATTCTTGTTCCTTAGGGATGAGGGTGTGGGTAAGGGCAGAAAGAGTTACCAAGCATTAGTTCAGCAAGCTTCCTTTCCCTCAGTGCCTCCTAATACACTATCTTTTCTCTAGAGGGAAGAAACTTCTAGATATTCCTGTCCTTCCCTGGCTACCTCTGCCCACCCAGTCAACTGACCTCTTCCACCTCGTGGCTAGGCCTGTGCTCTCAGTAAATCAGGACTTGTGATTAAATCATCTTGTGATAGGAACCATGTCTCAACCCTTCAGCAGGTCTGTGCCTGCTCATTTGTTTCATGTAACTGCCATATTTGGAGCTGGCTGAACATCCCTGACAAAAATAACACAGCTGTGTTCTGAGTCCTTCTGAGAAGCTCAAAAAGATGACACAACAGTGCCTGGCTGATGGAGTGGGGTTAGTCTATATGGGGTTTGTGGCAAGGAAATGATCTTACAAAATCCTATAAGGGTGAGGAAACAGTCAGGTTAGAGATCTGTTTGCCATCTATTCTTTTCCCTTTGCTATTTGTGTCTGATGTGAGTTCAAAGCAGCTGAAGACCCCTGAAGAGTCTCAAGAATGGACATGGATAGCTGGGGAATTAGTCTCACAGTTTGGGCTGCTTTTAGTTCTGGGCTGATTCTTCCCTTTTAGGTCAAGAAGCCCATCCACCTCCAGTTAACTGCATAGAGAAGGATGGAGAGAAGCCTTCCAAGGGAATATGAGTGCCTGTTCAGATTGCACAGGGAGGAGCACAGCTACTCGTAGCACCACCTGAGGTGCCTTGTGGCAGCCTGGCCTGACTTACTCAGCAGTGAGCTCCAGAATGGACTCCATGGTGTCCAGGCCGGCAGTGCGGAAGTTGGAGATGTAGCGCTTCATGCGAATAGATTCCAGCCACTCGGGGATGGATCGGTAGGGGATCCCATCAGATCCACTGCAGCTGGGGAGACGGAGTGTTACCCTGGAGACACATAAACCCTGCGTTAGCCAGGCAACCACTTGAAATGGACAGCACTAGGTGACAGTAACCAAAGGGGAAGCAAGCACCCTCTGCCAGGTAGGGCTTGCTGGTCAGAGCAGGCCAATGTCACCAGGAGACAGAGATGACCACTATCTTCTGCACACGGAGCACTCAAGGTGCATCTTTTCAGTCTGCCTTGCTCACACTGCCTCTCCTCCTGCTGGGGACAGGTTGGTGAAGTGTCCCAGTTAACCATTCCTCCTCTGGTGACAGCCTGCTTACCTGGGATCAAAGTCTGCAACAGGCCGGAGGAGCTGGGGACTTGAGATGAAATGTTGCAGCTGTGCCCGGATTTCCTGAAAATGAGGCCGCCTCATCCGATCGTGTGACCAGCAACTCTTCATGAGTTCATAGAGGATAGAAGGGCAATCCACAGGCGGGGGGAGTCGGTACCCATCCTCTAAGCTTTTCATCACCTGCACAGAGGACATAGAGAAATCTGGCCAAGAGCTCTCTAGTGCAGAAGAAGAGCCAGAGACACTGGGAGCAGCCATTCACCACTCACAAAATGCAGCCAGGGAAGGGTGGTGCAGATTACACGTGTATGACACAGGGTTTGGGCAGCATGGCACAGGCTCAATACACCTAAGGGATGCCAAAAACTTAAGTGGCATATGTATGTTTTTTCAGATCTTTACTAGTTTACTTCCCATTTGCTTCTCAGGACGTGTTCATGAGAAGTGAGGAAAAGTGAGGACCAAATGGTCCTGGAATAGGCACAGTGAGAGAACGAGAACCAGACTCTGAGGAATAATTTCAACAGCATTGTGCTGAGCCTAGAATGAGACCAGACATAATGCACCAGAGCTAGAGGAAGGAGAAAACAAAACCAATAGAAAGTATCTCCAGATCCAAATGCCATGGGTGATTTAAACACTCTATAATTTGGCTCATTGCTATTGACACCTCAATACTTTTTGCCCTTGACTTGGTTGCACTGATTTTTATCAGGGTAGTTAGAAACATAGTAGTTATGCGTTCAAAAGAAACTCAAGACTGCAGGCTGAGCGATATCTACAAAAGTTGTGTCCACATGCCTCATTTATTTTTAAAATCAGATCTTGAACTCAATGTCTGTTACCTCTTGATTGGTCATGTGCCCATATGGCTTGTCACCAAATGACAGCACCTCCCACATGACGATTCCAAAGCTCCAGACATCACTGGCTGAGGTGAAAATACGATGAGCAATGGCCTCCGGGGCTGTCCATCGGATAGGAATCTTACCACCCTGTAAAAGAGCAGAAACACAGTGTATCCACTATGTTTCACTGAGCTGTATTTCTCCAGTATTTTCATGCAAGGACCTTACAAAGTGGTTCAGAAATTGGGCCCACTTCATTTGAAGTGGCATGTAACCACCCCAGGGAAATTTCTCATAAGGAGAAAAATATTCCTGGAAAGTAAATGAGTTTAAGCCCTCTGTTCAGTTGAATACTACACAAAATCTCTGCTGTGAGAGTAAGAGCCTGGCACCAGTCACAGCCCTGCTTTGAAGGACAACATGCATTAGAATTACTGGGACTTTCATTAAAAGAGACATGGAGATGACTCTAGTCCAAAACTCTGATCCCAGCAAGGCTATCTTCAAAGCTAGATTTAGTAACTGAGTTCAAGAGATCAGACCTCTTATTTTGCTTCCCATTTTAAACACCACAGTCCCTCTTAATTTCTTAGCAAACAAAATCAATCTGGACTCCAGAGACAAAAGCACCACCTTCTGAACCATCCACACCATGACTTGCAATTTTACTACAGGTTTTCCTCAGAGAGAGCCTACAGTTAATTTACAAGGCCGAAAGACTGGGTTTGCTTTACCTTGGTTTCATAGGTTCCCTCTGCGTCATTCTCCAAAATTCGGGAGAGACCGAAGTCAGACACCTTGCATTGGAGACTGCGTGTTACCAGGATGTTGCGAGCAGCCAGATCCCGGTGCACATAATTGTGTTCTGAAAGGTAGGTCATGCCAGAGGCTATTCCCTGCAGCATGCTCACAAGCTGCACAGGGCTAAATTTTTCCTCATTCTCCTGCATGGAAGAAGAAGTGAGAGAAGTGACATTGATCCGCTTGGTTTCTTGTCCCTGACCTTATCAACATACAAAAGTGGACAACGGTGAACAAGCGAAAAGGCAGTGCTGCAGGCCAAAGGCCCCAACAGCTTCTCACTAAGGGGCTGGGGGTGGTCTTCAGTCATCATTAAGTAGTTGCATTTCAACTACCAAAGATGCCACTCTTTTAACTGAACAAACTGGATGGCATTAAGCTTCTGCTGCTGACACTGGAAATGTCAGTAAGTAGAAAGTAAGCAGATGTCTGGATCTTATTTCTAGTTTTATTTTACGGCCCTAAATCCAGGTCAAGTGCAAGTTCTGGCAGTACACAAGCCTATTACAGATTGGAGTTTCTCACCCGGAGGAAGGTATCCAGTGCTCCATTTTCCATATACTCAGTGATGATCATCATTGGCCTCCCTTGAGGAAGACAAGAGAGTTTCAGCCTTTTTCAAATTCTCCTATTCATGCCTTTCAATGCTGTCCATATTCCCCAACACAGAGAACCACGTCCAACCCCAGCCAACATCCCTACTCTATCGGCAGAGCTGGCTGCCCCTTCTCCTTACACATCTCCCAATGATCTTGTACTCCTCCTTTTACTGCACATATGACCCTGCAGCATCCCTCACACTATCCCGACTTCTCATCTACTCACCAGTCTTAGAATATATCTCCTGCCTCAGGACTCTGTTGGAAATCCATACCTCTCCTTCTTCCCTCATTCTCTGACATGACAATGCCTGTCTTCTCCCAAACAGCCTCCCTTACAGTGAACTCTGAGAAAGGCCTGAGAAATGTGCCAGTTTCTGCTCTCATCCCAGGACCTTCTCACACAGACTCTTACTTACTTTTGGTGACAACTCCCTCCAGACGCACAATGTTTGGGTGATTGAACTGCCCCATAATTGTTGCTTCACGCAGGAAGTTCCACCACTGTGAGTCTGAATATGTTGACTTCAGAGTCTTGATGGCAACCACAATACGTTCTTTCCCTGAGAGTCGCAGGGACCCACGATAGACCTCCCCAAACTCCCCTGAAGACAACCAGAGGCAAAATGTCACAGATTAACTTGACAATCAACAGTGTGGGAAACTGAAAGATGGGGAGAGCAATAAGTAACTCACCCTCTCCAATCACATTCTCCATCGTGACGCAAGAGATGTCCAGTTCCTTAGTGAATTCCAGCACACCCCTGCTGGGGTCATCATATGGCTGCAGGTCTACATAGGGTTTCAACCAGACCTTCTCTGTGGTAAAGGGAAACAAAAGAGCAAATTATCCTGTCAGCTCTTTGGACAACTTTTTTAAAGCATAACTACAAAAGCAGAAGTGAATCCATGGGCTTCTGACAATGGCAGTCAAACAATCTACCAAACCAACAATGAAGAGCAGAACTGTTGTGGGAAGAGGCAAATTACATCAGAAAAGCCATGCCAGCATCTGGTTACAAACTAATGTTTCTTTTCATTCCTTCCAACACATTCTAGGCTTCCCCCTGGTTTTATTACCCCTTTGAAGCTCACCTCGCTCAAAGCCTGAAGTGTTGTAATCTGGCCGTGCATGTCTCCGACGAGCCCGCCTGGAACATCAGAAAGAGTCATGCAAATAAAATGGTCAGCAGACAGCAAAGGAAAAAGCAAGACTTCCAAGGTGTCTGCCAGAGTTGGTTAGGGACAGAGTTCAGGGTAGCACAGAGCAAAGTGGAACCAGACACTGCAACTACTTGGAAAAGTACAGCTGGCAATAAAATGTGATGCTTCATTAACATTTAGATATGGAGCTTTGTTTTCATACAGGGAGTTTTGTGCAGAGTTACAGACGAATTTCTGTTTATTTCATGTTTTCTGTATGCTTTCAGTAGAACATCTGATCTTCTTAAAACCAAGCAATAGCAGCCTTATAGACATTGAGAAGGAAAGCAGAATTCTGTATACAGGTAGAGGACACCAACACTAATGGTATATGAAAAATGGTTTGAAATTACTGGATACATGTATTACCACTCAACTGGTCAGCGGCTATGGAAATGATTGTACCATAACAATGTTTTTATTCCTCTGTCATGATAGGAATATGTCATGATTTCTCAGTTTTCTGAGAAAATAATCCAGCAGTATCATATTCCTATGTTCCCAACAGCAAACATAATCTTATAATATCAATCCCTCCAATCCTGCTAATCAAAATTATTTACTGAGACCCCTTCCGTCTTGCTGCAGCACACTGGTGTTTTTCTTCTCGAACTAACCTCTACCTATACAATATCCTGTGAGAAATCAGGGCCTCCCTTTCTCAAGCTCCTATAGCTTGGTTATTCCTACATCTGTACCTTTTTCAATATCAAAAATCCATACTTACTTTCGCCAAAACATGAGAAGTCCCAGAATTAGTGAAATAAATAGGAAAACTCCGAAGATAATAGAGACTATGACTCCACCAGATAGAGCTCCTGTGTCTGCAGAAACAAAAGGAGAGGCCATATCACTTAAAAGACCAGTATCTATTTGTCTGGAATACACCAACCAGCTTCTACCAGTTAATGGCATTAGGCATGTTACAGCTACTCATCTTCCAGGCAGCAGAGCCACCAGATGGGAGTCCTATCACACTATTCATGCGCACAGAGCACCTTCTGGTGGTCATCTGGTTGACTCTTTATCTACAATCTTGGTCTTCAGTTGAGTAATTCATCCCTATGTCTGATTTCCTACTTAAATTCCATGGCACTTTCAAAAATGAAGAACAGATGTTCCTTCCCTCCCACCCCTATCCAACAATCTTTTCAGATCAGGCCCTTCTCCCTGCTCAGTAGCTGATTTAAACTATGGCAAAGCAAAGACATGATTCTTCCCAGCATTCCAAAGTGACTCTCTCCTTGTTTATTAAATTAATTACATGCTCCCCTCCCATCAGTATCTGGGGCTGGTCCTTTGCCTAATTACCCTAACAAAAGCCCCTCACTGCTTAGGACTCCTGAAGCAAGCACTGACTTACAAACTTGCAGTCTATCATATTCCTGTTTTCTCAAAACTGAGCATCAGGTGGTTTCATTCTGTGATTGGACAGCTTTCAGATAATGTTCACATAACACAGGCTGTCTCCTTCCATTTAGGTTCTCAAGCTAAAGCTAGGCACTTCCACAAAGTACATTTGAATTAATGAGAGAAAATGCTATATTACCTCTGCTGGTATTTTTAAAACTTATTTCCCATAATTTAAAAAAATTAAGAACTTAAAATGCATTAATGGAGAAGGAATGAGAATCTACACCTTTTTAATATTTTCCCAAAAGAGATTTAGGAAAACACCTGGAAGAAAGAAAATCCTCAAATAACTATTTTTTTAATAAATGAGCAAATTTTTAAGCAAGAAACAGATGATACACAGAACTGTGTGGGGAAGTGTTTCCTAACATGTAGTCCAATGGTCAGCATCCATAAAGCCTAATTAACACTAGTTATTTTTCCTTTGACTCATCCCACTAAAGTTATTAAAAATCACCATCTTAGTTAAGCAGAAATCAAGAGACAGAGCTAATGTCCTTCTTTTGTTAAAATCAAAAAGCTAAGATTTGGAAGGTGAAATAGTACCTTTATTAATAAAATGGACAAGCTTTTAGATACATAGGACTTCTGCAGGAATTTAGGGATCTAAATTATCAAATTCAGATTTAAATAAAAAACTGCCACCCCTTGCAAATCCTGCTACACTAATATTCCTAGACTATAACAACTAAAAAATGCTCCTAGTATTACCAAACAGGAACTCTCATCAAATGAAATCTTGCTGGCACTTCTTTTTGATCCCTTTCATATTCAAAATACCTTTGTCTTGGCATGATAAGGTGATCAACTTTCATTTGAAATGAAGCATAATATTGATGAAAGTATTTTCTGACTTATTCTTTCTTAATCAAAACAATTGTGCATGCTAATTTACATCTTTTCCACGGGGCCTTTGTAGTGCATTATTTAATTGGTTAAACATAATTTTTGTTATCATCATTTGTCACTGTGACTTCATGACGATTTTACCAAAAAGCTCCTGGTGCCAAAAAGGGCCCAACCTTTATATTCCAGTAATGGTATCCCAACTCCTTCTCAGCTTTCATATATTAATTTAACTATTTATTTACATTAAGGTATGCCTTAGCTTTCTTCCTCGTGACCTTATTTCATTACAAATTAGTCTTTCATATGCAGCACTTCAATACATGTATTTCTAAAGTTATCCATAGGGTAAATAGGAGTCTGTGGAATGAAGAGAGAGCAAATTCCATTACAGAAAACTTTAGATTAAGAAGAAGTTCCTGGGTGACCCCGGGAAAGAGAAGGTGGGATGTCAGGCGTATATAAGATGTTCTTTAACACAAGAGAAAGGTCTTCTTGTGGCCCTGACAGCTTGGCCTTCTACACATTGTACTTTGGTGAAGAATTTGTTTCAATGGCATATACCATCTCTTTGGGCAGAGCTACATTCAGGAGCTGGTCTACATACAGTGGAACTGATAAAGCTGGAAAAAATAGTGCTGAGGTCCTCTGAGTTCTCCTTTTCACTAGTAACTGACACACAAAAGGAGGCATATGGTAATCATTCGACCAGCATTCAAACTTAGAAACATTAGCCAAAATTAAAATGTCTTTCAAGAACTAAATGAAGGTCTGGTTAAGTATTGTGCCAGTACAACACACTAAACTGAGACTGATCAGGTCTAAAGGGCAAAGCGCAAGCAAATTTTATAAGACAGCAAGGAAACAAGAAAAATGCCTTTTGTCTTTACAAAGCAACAGACTTGGCTCTGGTGACAAGGAACTCAGGAGAGTGGTGTCTTGCCTTCCAGCCAGCAGAACACAAAAAGAGATCCATGTACCATGAGAATATACAATCTGATGGGGGAGTTACCTGGTGGAAGGGTGCGAAATTCCTGCTCCGGGGAGTAAGGCCCAGGCCCAAGGGGTGTGATGGATCTCACACGGAGCAAGTAGGCTGTGTCTGGCTGCAGGTCTCTCAGAGTGACGTTCGGCTCAAGAAGGTGCTTCACTGTGTAACGGGCCTCCTCTCCCTGCAGGAACCAAACAGGATCAAGTAACAGATGCATGCTGAATGAGAGGACACTTCCACCCCTTTGGGTGAAAGGGGGAAGAGCAAATCAGGCATGCCTCACCTTCTCAAAGAACATGACCTCATACTCCACTGAGGTCCGGCTGCGTTGCCGTGGGGCGAGCCAAGAAACAGAAAGACTACTGTCATCTCTCTGAGTCAGAATAAACTGGGATACTGTCACTGGAGCTGCAGTGGGAGAGAACAGAGAACATGAGGGCGAAATACAAATAAAATGCAAACTACATCCTCTCTCCATCAGAAGGTCTGGTCATACCATGCAACTGGAACTAAGTCTCATTGCCACTGTAATTTTTGTCTTGTGTGGTGGAAGGGAAATGAGGTCTCTGGTTGTAATTAATTGCTTTCTGTGAATAGTGTGCTTCTGCCCCAATAGTGGAAGCATAACTTTGGCTCTCAAAACAAAATCCGTGTTCCAAGAAATTACATTTATTCCAGGACTGCAATTAAAGTGTCCAATTTGAAATAAAAAATGTTAGGATTTTATGCTCCTACAGCAGCAGTAGCACAGCTATCCTACGTAATGATTTATGAATGCAGCTGCATTGCACAAAGGTACAGTGAAACTCGATGCTCAAAATTTCTCAGCTGCCTGCAAATGCATGCTGTTCATGAATAAAAAGATAATTCTCAAGAGTCTGCAAGGACTGAGGAGTTAAGCCTTGTCCTTCATCACCATCAGGAAGTGATGAGGCAAGCCAAAAGTAGCTCTGCTTTTCTAGCTCAGAGTTGTGCTGCCCCTGTATAGCATCAGGAAGAAAAGTCATATTTTGTTACTAAATTAGAACCCGGGAAATGCACCAAGGGCTGTTGAGCACTGTGATGTCACTTTTCTATAATCACATTTTGCAGTGCTCTGGAAAGTATTTACAGGACGGCCAAACTAGCCAGACTGAAGATAACCTACAGAAATGTATCAAGATTTAACATCCTCATCCCTCCATGCTTCCAAAACCCTTTTTTTTCCAGTTACACCAGGGTTTCTGTTGTGTTTGGTGTTTTGCAATATCTGAGTCATGGAAAATATTTAATGACACAGCCCTCATTCTTCCTGTCACACAACTAACAATATTTAGTCTGTGTGACAGGGAGGGCTTCATCCTCCTCATCTCTGTTAAGTTATTGGCAGATTCATAGCTCTTTGTGGATAATGATTACTGCTACTTTGATTTGCAAGGAATATGACTAATGGACTTTACATGCCAGAGGCAGAGGTACTTCAGAATCCTTATCATAGCATACCAACATATGTGTCAGGCAGAAGGAGAAGATGGAGAAAGCTTAAATATTCAAAGAGATTCCTCTTCCTTTTCGTGATGAGCAGGAAGAAATTCTCTCTGCTTCTGCTAACCTGCATGTCCAACTGAAACCCAGACAGCTGGAGCAGTTCTCTGTGGAGAAGGTCCCATTCCTGAGACACCATTATGGGCTTCCACAGTGAATGTGTAATTGGTGTAAGCTTCTAGGCCATCCACATCCACTGCAGGTTTTGTGAGACCAGAGGCACTGGGGGAGAACACCACGCCAGCCTCACAGGGCTCACAGGACAGGAAATGGCAGCGCTGGCAGAAGACTGTGTAAGTCAGGTCCTTCCTCCCTCCGTGGTCACTGGGCGGCTGCCACCACAAACTTAGCTGGGTGCCAATGAGGGAGAAGCTGACATTTCGGGGAGCCGAGGGTGGGCCTACAGGGAGCACAAAAGGAAGCGTTAGATCCAGCTGTTAATGCCCGAAGTTCTGCGACAGCTTCCCATCTGCTGATGCATTTCAAATGGAGCCCTCTCTCCACCGCAGCCTCTCCCTTTCTGATCTCTCTTCCCCATTTTCCAACCTTTTGTTTCTTCCCTCATATCATTGTTCATGGAATCACAGAATTTTTGTGGGTTGGATGAGACCTTAAAGATCTTCTAGTTTCAACCCCCCCTGCCATGGGCAGGGGCACCTTTCAGTAGACCCAGTTCCTCCATGCCTCATCCAGCCTAGCCTTGAACACTTCCAGGGATAGGACACCCCACAACCTGTTCCAGGTGTCTCATCACCCTCATCATAAAAAATTTCTTCCATGTGTCCCATCTAGATCTACCCTCTTTGAGTTTAAAACCATTGTCCCATTGTCAGTACAGGCCTTGGTGTAAAATCTCTTTCTTCATCTTTCTTGCAGGCCCCACTAAGTATTGAAAGGCCACAAGATGGTCTCCCCGAAGCTTTCTCTTATCAGACTGAACAGCCCCAACTCTCTCAACCTTTCCTCATAAGAGAGGTGTTCCATTCCTACAATAATTTTTAGGGCCCTCCTCTAGATCTGATCCAATAGGTCCATGTCTCTCTTGTACTGAGGGCCCCAGACCTGGATGTAGCCCTCCAGATGAGGTTTCACAAGAGCAGAGTGGAGAAAGAGAATCCCCTCCCTCGTCCTGCCGGCTACATGCTTTTGATACAGTCCAGGATACACTTGGCTTTCTGAGCTGCAAGCTCACACTGCCAGCTCATGCCCAATTTTTCACCCACCAGTACCCCCAAGTTCCTATCTGTGGTGCTGCTCTCAATAAATTCATTCCCCAGCCTGTGTGGATATTGTTCTCTCTTTCTGTGTGCAACTCACGGGTGCAAGCAATGTTCTGGCCTTCCGAAGGTGCTCGGTAGAAGCCTGCATTGCAGGAACAAGATGTAGCCCCTGACTCATTGGACAAGCTGTTGGGGGGGCACTTCAGGCAGCGTTTAGCATCCAGGGAGTGGCGGTAGAACCCTCGCTGGCAGGCTATGGGAGGACAAACAAGCCAACACAAGATAATCAATAAACCCAGATCAACAAAAAATTGCCTGGCAGTTTTGCTCAGCTTCTCGAATACTCCTTTATCTGCCTCCATTTTTTTAGTTCACAGAAATATTTAGGTTAGAAGGAACACCTGGACACCTGGCAGTCACCTAGATCAATCATCTCAAGATAGAAGATGCAAACTCAAGGTAGCATCAGTATTAAGACAGGACTGAAGAAGGGGGATCTAATTCCTCATAGATGCTGTATGAATACAGAATCCAGTCAACCTCAGAAACTTCTTCCAATGTAAACCCAGACTGGTCCCCAACTTGTCCTTCAAGCTTTCCACACCATAAATAAGAACCATAAATAGTAGCTATAAATTCTTGCACTCCTCAGTCTTCTGCCTGTTGACTTCATATAGAGTAGCCAGTAGGATTTTTAGCAGAAGCATCTTTGCTGATTTCAAGTGTTATACCAGACCATCACCTACCAGGACCCTGGGGAATATCTAGGAAGCTATCAGTTCACCTCACAGCATCAAGTGTAACTGGCTATGGAGCCAACAAGGACTGCAAGACAATAGGTGTCACGTGTTTTCTACTTCCAGTCCTACAAAAATGAGCAGCCACACTCTCTTAGTATAACACCTGACAACGTGTTTTTGCTGTGTTACTATTAGTTCAATCCATAGAAGCACTGGTCAGCTTACCAGTTGTCTCAAGATCAATGCTTTACCTCTACAGTTGTGTAGCATGGAGGAAAAAATTAGTGACAGAGCTGAAGGCAACCTGTGAATTTAACGATTTGACAGCTTGTGCTAAATGAATCAAATATTCTTCAGCTAAAGAAACAATCAACCTATTGCTAATCAGATGGTTGAGAAATGCATACACTTTTCTGCCAGAGCTACTACTTTGCATTTAACTTGCACATAGAGGGAATGACCCTTTTTATATTGTACTATAAAAGCAGCAATATCCTGTGTAATCCCTCAGGAGATCCCAAGGGAGAAAACCATCTGTTCAGGAGCCTCACACGAATGGCTTTCTGTGGTGGAGCATAGCATAGGAAAGGATTTTTTTTTATCCAGAAGACAAAAAAAACCAACCCAGTCATTCCTACTATGTGACAGAGGAACACCTGAGGGACCTTGAAAACTTTCCACTAACACAGGCCAAAACAGACTATTCATCATCAGTCTGCAGAAGAGATGCTTAAAGAGCCCAGAAAAGAGAAATAATCACAAGTAGGAGCAACCAGCACCTTTTGATTCTGAGAAATGACAGAATCGCTCAGGAAAATCTATCATTCTGAGATACAATCATGCAACTATGTAATTAATGATAGCAAAGGCCATTGAAAAATTAAAAGGTTCAAGTACTGATTGTCACAGCCCAAAGAGATTCCATTTATACTCCAGATCAAATCAGCTCTTTGAGAAACAAGGCAGTAGAAGTTACTTTGATCTTCAGGCTGCTCACAACTGAGAACACTTCTACATGCTGGACTGAAGACGACAGTTTCCAGGCCTCCTGCCACTTTACTCCAGCATAAGATTTGAGAGCTCCTGACATTGGATCAATTTGGGTCAGGAGAGCTTCGACATGAAAAACAAAGGAAGTGCATGGCCACATTCTTGTATAACACAGAAGTTCTGATGTTGCCTGTATAATACTACCTGCCACAGATATGATAAAATATACATACACTCTTATCAGGCTGAGACTATCTGCAAGTAAATTATAGAAATTCAGTTTTGGGAACCTTTGCAAGTATCACAGAATCAATTAAGCTGGAAAAGATCTCTGAGCATCAAGTCCAACCTGTGACTACAACCAACTAAACCATGTCAACTAAACCATGACAACAAGTGTCACACCCAGCCTCCTTAAACAACTCCGGGGACGGTGATTCCACCACTTCCATGAACAGCCCATTCCAATGTCTAATCACCCCTTCTTGTGAAGAAATGCTTCCTAATGTCCAACCTAAACCAGATAAAGACTATGTCCTCTTGTCCTGTCACTATTTGCCTAGGAGAAGAGACTGATCCCCACCTGGCTACACCCTCCTTTCAGGTGTTTGTAGAGAGTGATACGGTCTCCCCTGAGCCTCCGAGCCCAACGCCCCCAGCTCCTCCAGCCGCTCCTCATAAGACTTGTGTTCCAGAAGAGAGAACTCCGACCCCAGGAGAGCCTCTGTTCCCCCAGTTCTGAGCTCCAGCGCCACTCCAGCCCACGGCCCAAATCTGCTGTGCCACCGGCGGTGCCGAGCCCTTCCAAGCAGGAGATGCCTTGCAGAGAGGCAACAGCAAGGCAGAGAGGCCGTGGAGCGGGAGCTGCCCGGGGTACTCGGGTCGAAGGGACAAACCCGAGCGCAGAAGCGGCGACCGCAGGACACGAGGCGGCGGCGACCGGCAGAGGGCGGGAGCGGCCCGCGGAGCCCGGCCCGGCCCGGCCCGGCCCCGCCCCGGGGCGGTGCGGAGCGGCCTCGCCCCGGCCCGGTGCTGGGGCCGGCCGTGAGGACGGGGCTGGTCGCTCCCCCCCCCGCCCTGCCCCGGGGGTACGGAGCTGGAGGGGCTGCTGCCCGCAGACGCCCCGCCAGCAGCCTCTGCCCCCGCTAGTCCCCAGTTCTCCCGGGCCTTTGGCACCCCCTGCGGGCGGCGCGATGGGGAAAACAAGCCTGGGAAAGGGCCTGCTCACCAAGCACTAGAGGGAGAGAGGATGGCTGGGGCGCTTCCTGCATTCCTTGTTCCTGCAGGTGCCCCTCGTGAGTGTGGCAGGCAGGCCGGGAAGGCTGCAGGCACCAGGCCGGGGCTGACGGGGAAGGAAGGAGCTCGGCTCACCTGCCGCCCTGCAGAGCCCAGCAAGGAGCAGGCCAAGGCACAGCCAGCCTCCGTGGGCACAGCAAATTACATACTGGAGGAAGTTAATCACGAACTCTGGGTTTATGGCAGCAAAGTCTGAATGCTCTGGGGTAGGCACCACTTTTCTGGGACTGTGGGGTGGCTGAGCCATTCTGCACCCAGCAGAGCTTTATAGAGCTGGGAATTTACTGAGAGATTGAGGGAACTAGTTAAGGACCCGACCCTCTGGTTTTCTCTTGTCTCCTGCCCTGTAACAGAGGTCAGGTTCTTTTCCCTGTTAAAAGGCCAAGGTGTAGCTTTCCTTTTTTTTTGCTCTCTCCTTTAGGCAAAACTCAGAATCAGAATGACACTACCAGGTCTTCCATCCTGTCACATTTCACATGTCTGTAGAAGTCCTCCTCTGTTCTGAGGACAAAGTAAAAGCTGTGATTTCAGTCTTTATCCTGAGCTGGATTGCTCCCAGTCCATTGCACAGTCTGGTCTTTTCTGCTGAGGGAGCACATCCTCAGATATCCCCCTGCATTCACCTTCTCCCCTGATGCTCCAATAAGACACTATGCTGGTCACAAAGTACCTCTCCCTATTCCTGCTAGGTTCTCCCCTCTTCCCTTCTTCTCCTGGAAGACCTCCCTGGTCCCTATAAATCCTGTAAAACATACTTTTGGCTGCAGCTGTACTTGGGCGGAGTGGGATGAAAGCACAGATGTAGAATGAACCTGTGCTGTGATAGCAGTCGAGGCTTGTCCAGACATGACAGCTTCCCTGCCCCTTCCCAGAGAAGTGCTCTCAGGAGGGCGGGGAGAGTTCTGTAGCACCTAAGTGGAAAAACTGGCTGAGCTGTGCAAGGAAAAAGGATTGCTGGAGGAAGGCAAGGATCTTGTGCTTCAACCTTCTCCAGCTCCCCAAGCAAAACGAGCAGCAAGCAGTAGGGATTCATAGAGACATCAGATCCCTGTAGCAGAACAAAGCAGACACAGGGCATCTGCTGAATCTGAGAGCACTGCGTGGATCCCTATGGCCTTAGCCTTGTACCATACAGCTCTGGCAACAAGAGCAGAGATCTGCTGTCTCTTACCTCTCTCCCTACAGTAATATATATCCCCCAAAACACCACACAAGTCAAACTAAGTTGCCTTTAGAAGCTGAATCTTGTCCCCTCTGCAGCCAAGGGAGAGTCCTGCACTTTTGACTTTTACAACCCTTGCTTGCTGTGACTTCAGCACCCTGGTGACTCTTTTGCTTGCTAATTGTTCTTCAGGAGAGCAGGCATCACGGTATTGCGCAATATGCTTTACATGGTTTCCCATGGCAGAAGAGCCATCCCAGTCCAAGGTGAACAAGGGGCAGAGGAGAAACCTGTCCCCTCTGCCTCTCAGCTTTCAAGTCACAGGACAAATACCCTGCTCTGTGTGTCTGACACGTCTGCCCTGGGAGAACAAGGCTGCTGTTCAAGGGTTGAGAACCAGTTGTTGAGTGAGTCAGTGTCAATCACATCGTTACAGCTCGCAGAAACTAGCTCCAGAGCTGAAAGCTCCTGGATGAAGCCCAAGAGGGAGTGGAGAGGTGTGTGCAGGCCTTACACCTGACACATGAGGAGAAAATTCACAACTGAAAAAGAGAAGCTTAGGAGAGGGTAAGGAGAAGGAAAGATACAAGGGAGAGGTAGACCACACTAACTCTCCTGATCCCACTTTCTGCTTACAGATACTCTGATCTCTAGCTCTCTGGAACCTCTCCCATGGCCTACAGCTAGTGTCTGCATACTCACCTACGCAGCTCCCATCGACTTCCTCAAACCCCACAGCACAAAGGCACTGGCCCACTGGTACCAGCCACTCCCCGTCAGTGCTGCAGTGCATCCTGGGGGGAGAGCCCACTTCTTCAGCTGCATACTCCACGCAGACCCCAGGCACTTCTGTCAGCCCCTCTGACCCTGCCAGAGTCTCTGGAAAGCGGGCCAGGCCCCGCACCGCCTCCGGGCAAGTCTTGTAATACACTCGGACAGACACCATCGCTACACAGGCCCCAGAGTTCTGGAAAGCCAGGTAGAAGCCCCGACGAGAGAGCTTCCCAATGGGGCACACTTCTGTGTTCAGCTGCATGGCCCCCGACTCGATGTCTCTGCTCGTGAAACTTCGATCTGCTGCCACGGTGTTGAGCTACATGAAAAAGAGAAAGACAACAGCTTTACCATCTGAGCAGGCCACAGCAGCTGAGATACCCATGCTTCTCAAGCCTCTTTACACTAAGGCCTTTTAGGGACTGTCTGGTCAACTGCTTCTAATGCTGCTGCACTGCATGCTTTCTTTGCACTTGGAAGAGGCGTTAAAAATGGGGCAGGCATATTTTCCTGTCTCTGTACCTTCCATCCATCACCTCCTTCAACTGCTTTGTAGTCATTCACTGATCTTCTACTATACCTTGTCTTCTGAGTCCCTGATTTCAGAGGTCTTTAGGAACTGCCATTTACAGGAGCAAATCTCTTTCTGTGATAGTTTTCTTTATTTGCAAATTGCATACAGTAAATTTACAACACCACTCAAGAGCTGTGCTTTGAAACCAACCAGGGAATTACAGCCATTTGTTTTTAGGCTGTAGTTGCTGCAGTTCAGATCATCTACTGTAAGGTGCTCCTTCTGCAGCACTCAACATATTTCAGCAATGTTGGTTCTTGGGTGAAAAATGCTCCCATGCTTTTACATTCCCACTGCCTCTGCAAACAAAGGATAAGAGTGAATAAGTGAGGATATTTTCCATGCTTGAGCAAATGGGAAAGACCTCTGTGACACCCTGAGACATGGAAGAGCTGGACTGCAGGTAGGGTGGCCTTTCTTCTTGGTGGGAGAGCCTGATAACTGATCCTCTCCTCTGCAGGCCCCTTCCCATTGTACGACACCACCCACTCCTTGCAGTTGGATGGGAGATGAAAGGCTTTGTAGAGCAGCTGCATTTGGCAGGGATCATAAGGCATGTTTAGGAGTTGTGGAGGTATCGCACAAATTCATGTTGTAGGCTGCAGGGGAGGTGGAGGAGCACTGGGGAGGGAGGGGAATCAGTTACCAGAGTTCTGCTCTGCCTGTGGGGGCCTTTACTACTCTTTGTTTCCATCACATCCCATTTAAACTGCAAAGGAAAGGGCAGTCAAGTAATTTAGGTCTGTGGCTTCTGTAGAACAGAACTGGCTTAGAGAATTTCCTCAGAAAAAAAAAGCAGAGGTTCTCTTTCTGCAATTCCAATGTTTCCATGGCAAGAGGAAAACAGCAGGTAAAATACAGCAGTGCTAAATACCTTCATACCAGGGAGAATTTCACTTTAGCAAACCATCACTTCCAGGTTTATGAAACAAGACCCTATACCTCATGGCAATCAGAGTAAATAATCAGGACCACTGACACCTGAATTGGATTCTGTTCTTTGGTTGGTTTAATCTTGTTTTATTCCCTAGGGCAAGTAAAATTCCTTTGGTCTTTGCTTTACTATTTCTAAAAATTGGTGTAACCATCTAGCCCTGTCACAACCCCTTAGAATGCTTACCTACGTGGTGTCTGGTTAAATAAGAGGTTACGCAGAACGCAGGCCTGATCTCATTTGAAATCTCCTATGCCTCCTGTGGCAAAGACTGCTCTGAGCATCAGAGGGCACTGGGGGTAAAGTTTACTCTAAGGACAACACTTACTATCCATGCCCTTCCCCAGATGCTGGTTCTCCTGGCCTGTCCCAGCCAGCAAGACACACCTATCTTAAGCTGAAAGATATGACAAGTTTAAGCTGAAAGATATGACTCAGTCTTCAGCCCCAGCAATACAGACCTTGGTGAACAGCGGGCGGCGGAACTGGATCCCAACGTCCTGTTCAGACTCCATGTAATACAGATTGAAGGTCTCTTTGCAGGTCACCACTTCACCTTTGAAGCTCTTGCAGTCCCTCACAGTAAACTTTAGCTCCACATAAATGCGCGAGGCTGCCTCACCCCGATAAATCCAGTTGGTGCGAAGCCAGTGATCGGTGTCACCTTCAGAAAGCACACTGCAGTCCTGGTACATGTAGATTGGGGTACCATTTATCATCTGCTGCACTTCACTCCACTGACCCCAGGGGAGAAGAAAACATACTGTTAGACAGATGTGAGAAACAAGTTTCACTTCAAGTATGACAAAATCTTGCCTAAAAAAATATCAATTCTTACACAGGATTTGGGGCTCAAAGCCTGGCCAGCTAGAAAGTCTCTTACACTCAGCAAGAGCTGAATCCCATCTAGAGCCCCATGGATGCCTAAACTGTACATAGGGAGCAGAGAAGATCCTGCAATTAAGATCTGACTTTCATAGACCTTAGTATATCCCCTTCATCCTACCTTGGTTCTAATTTACTTCTTTCATGCACTGCCTTATCTTGGAGATTGAGAAAAAGACCCACTATTGGGTCAACCATTGAGTTGGGTCCCATGTGTTGGCCACTATTCTCTGCCACAGTTTACATTCAGGGTGTACAGTAGGACCTACCAGACCAGGACTATTATCTGCCCCTGGAAATAATGCACAGCACAGTGAGGGTAAGAGAAAAGATGACCTGGCATAATGGGAAGGTAAATTGCAGAAGGACTGTTCTAGAGCAAGCACTCATTAACTTGGAGTTCACGCTTCTTCAAGTGGGATATTTTGCAAAACCTAATTTAACTATTAAAACTCAGTTGATTTTCCTGACTTCATATTGCATTTAGGTTCTGCAACTTCCCCAGGCAAATAATGGCCAAGAGGAGGATATGGGCCCAGCTGGTTATGTGACCTTACTAATACTATTTGCATGAATCTAGTAAAGTTTGATACTGATTTTAACATATACTTTTGCCAAATTTTAGGTGGTTCTAGTTTATCTTTCCTTTCTACAGGTCAGATACAAAATGCAAAGAACATTCTCCTTTGAGTAATTCACACAGGAGAGCTGAAAATTTGGAAAGCAAGGTTTTGTCCACAGGGAAAATAACTTACATCCTTTTTCCCCCAATGCTAAGACAGCCGTTCTCATTATGCTTTAAATGTTTAATCAAATTAAATTGAAACAAGTGCCCACATAAGTACTGGCACAAGTTTAAGCATCTTGGTTTTAAATCACACCCCAGGTTAAGATGCAATTTAAACAAGGCTTCAGTCTCTGTGTTTCTCCAGACTTGTCAAATCTCATGGGCTGAGCATGAGATTCACACATTTCTTCAGCACCCCCACCTCCTGTGCTCACAGCACAACAGCTTGTCTCCCCACAGACCAGGTCATTCCGCTAGTGGCATAAAAGAGAGATGGACCCAGAGTGCCAAAGGGGCTCTGTTTTTATGCCATGACTTAGAGCATACCTCCTACACAGCCGCACTCTGAAAAGTTTTGGAGAGCTTTCTCCAAGCCAGCAAGTCCTTCTGATAGCATAAGCTCCTCTCTGGATGATTTCAGCCCCTTACCTAAGTGCATACTAGCACTCTCCTCCCAGGAAGTTCTGGGGATGGTATCTATGTGTCCCTTCTTGTTCCCTTTTTTCTCCACATAATTAATCCCCAGTGTTACCCCACCCTCTTAATCTGATCCAGCTGGCATAGACCTGCAGCACACAGGATTTACACTTATTTCACTCACCGAAGGTCAAAGAATTTATGATAACAAAACAAAGAAAGAGACTGACAGATCAATCCAAATTGAGCAGAAGGGACAATCACTTAAATGACCTCTTGCAGTCTTTAACTGAAAACCTTCTGGGAAATGTTACAGGACTGAATTTACACAGCATCCTGAAATACGCTGAAGTAGAAGAAAAGACATTAGGAAGGAGAATAAGAGCAAACTAGCTTTCATATACTAGCAAGGATAGGACTGGCTTTTAGAATTATTTTTCAATGTGTATCTGCCTGGGAAAAACATAATTGCATTTGGAGGCTAAGAGTTAGACAACTTTCTATTAGCAGTTTATCCCAAGGCAGTACCAGAGACAGGTGTCACCAGAAAGTGGTTTTTGCATGTCTCAGAGGAAGACATGAGCTGTTGTGGTGCCCATTCTGAAAATACATTTACAAAATTTACAAGATACAGGACCAAAGTTTCATTTTCAGTGGCGACAACTCTAGCAAAAAAATAAAAGTCCTTTAAACACTACTGCTGGGAAAAAAAATCCAGCTGCTAAGCCCTGTATTTCTTAGCTCATCTCAGCCTAGCTTCTTCCAGACTCAGTTCTTCAGGGCAAAGATGCTTGGCACTGACAATTACACAGTTTCATATGCAGTGTGGTGCGAAGAAATAACAAGGGAGTCAGACATGTTTTTTCTAGACTCTACTGCTGATGGGTAAAGGAAGTAAAATGAGGATATTATTTATGCTAACAATACAGAACTATTGTTAAATATGCTTCTGACTTCTTTTCATTATTCAGTGAAGCTTTTAAATTCAAAGTAGTAGAGGAAAACTGTTACATACAACATTTAATGAAAGGGTGATGAGACCAGAAGTTGCCAGGCAACTGTCTCCCATCCTCAAAGAATCTGCTGCAAAATCAAAATGCATGTCTCTGATTTTTAATGTAATGTTCTTAATAAACATGTGTGGTAAAGCCTGGCTCAATCAATATTAATTACTTGCCTCTGCAGTTTGTCTGCCAATGACACTGAATCAACCTTCTTTGATAATATAACTTTTTACCCACTTCATTCGAGACACTGTTGCCTTGTTCCAGTCACCAGTTGGCAATAGGATAGGCAACATTCTTCTAAAAGTGGAGAACAGTGTTAGTCAGACTTCCTTATTTTACCAGTGACTGAATTTGTGGTTTTTTGATGCGAGAGAAAACTTCTTCATAAAATTCAGAATCATAGAAAGATTTAGGATGGAAAGGACCCTTGGAGATCATCTAGTCCAATTCCCTGTCCCAAGAAAGCTAAAGAGTTCTTAAAGCATGTTATTCTTTAAAATGCCTTTTAAACTCTCTTCTTTTTTAAGTTAGAGTCTAAACTGTCCTTAAACTAGTCTTCAAACTCTTAAAATCTTTTAGAATTCTTTAAAAATTTCTAAGAAAACAAATGCCAATGAATTTAGGAGAGTGCCATAGGTCAGTAGCTTGGCTTCCTAAAATGTCTAGGGATGTAGCCATTGATTTTGAGAACAAACAGGTTTTCTGTACTTCTCAGAAACCGTATACTAACACAGGCACCTAGTTCCAGAGGTTTTTTCTTGAAAATCTTGGTGGTGTAATACAGACCAAAACGATTCCAGCACAGCAATTAGAGTCAAGTGAATAACAACCTCAATGCACAACGTCAACCTCAATGCAATGGTACTGTGTCAACTACCTCAAAACATTGCAAATTCAGGAAAAAGGAAAAAAGGAAAGCAACTTTCCTTGCATTAGTTTGATTCCATATATGGAAACCTGTCTTTATAAAGGCCATTCAGAATGACTTCAATGAAAACCTGAAAGGGCACCAATAGGTATTTGTAGTAAACATTATTGGTTTGGTCTGCCATATGAGTAAAACTCCAAAGATAAGATAAGGTATGTGCCTTTTAATATCTACCCTTATTGACTCTGAAATGATTATACAGTTTGAAGCTCTGAAGCCTACAGAAGGCTTACTCTACTTATTTTGTATAATGAGCCTTCTCTAGACTAGGTTTGTGTCAAGAATCCTATCTAGGACAAGCTGTGATTCCTTCATCCATCTGTGGACTACTCCTCCTAGGACCTACCATCAGGTACAAGATGGAAACAGACAGTTTGCACATCTTGGAGCCACTGTCTCAGGCTTTGCAGGCATCAATTAATTAAGTGGTCTTCTTTGGTTTTGGCCTTTTTTAGGTGAGGGGAAAAAAAGAAGGAAACAAGCTTTTTATATTGACAAATACAAATTTCATCCCTGCTAATGGAGAAGCAGGCTACAGAGGCAGCAGACTGTGACAGTATTGCAAAGTGTAGGCTCAGACTGAAGTCAGAAGAGCTTGTGACTTGCAATAAGAATACTGTCTCCATCTCCAGCTTGCCAGGGACTTGCCCTGTCTCCTTTCAGAAAATAGCCTGCCTGCTGTGACTTCTATCTCATTTGCTTTCACATTACCTTAGCACAATCTGTGGTCTGCAGACTGCCGAGGAAAGGCACAGGGATACTTTTAAGAGACTTATAGAAGCAAAAGCAAATCAAGCCTCTACCCAGTAGGCTTAAAGTTACTAAACTAAGATGCATGTCTACACTGGAAAAATTAATAAGAATTCCTACTGGAAAAGTCAAAGAGTTCATATGCTGAAATCCAATAACTTGTTTAAGTTTGGGTTAGAAAATTTCACTAAGATGAAAAGACCAGCTAAGTTAGTAAAGTCAGCTACAGTGTAACCTGTGCATAGCAAGTGTGTCTCAATCTCATTTAATATTCAACAGAATTGAGAGGCCATTAAATCTATTCATGAAGAAAAATTGCAAGGCCCCAAAACAGCCCCAAAACCTTTTTCAGCAGCAGTACATCACTGGTGTGCCAAGCCTGAAACCACCTAGGAGAACATGTGCCGCTGAACACTTTTTATCCCCTTTCCTTGTCTACAATCTTGCCTTTGCAGTGTCTTTTGTATAGTAGCATTTGCATGCTACCATGACCAAAAAACCTTCATGGAACAGATTCAGCATTGAAGGTAATTACAGCTGTGCTACAATCATAGTGTGGTTTCCTCAGAGGAAAGCCGGTGTCAAGAGAGGCACCTTGCTGGCACCTGTCTTGATACGGTGAAGAGCTTATCTTCAGTCGAAATACATATGACAAAAATTTGTCAGGAGGCAAGCTGGACCAGCCAACCAAAAATAGCATTACCACAGTGTTTTATATTCCAGAATTGAAGCTCCTGTGACCCTTTACTGAAAGTTTCTCAATACTCTTTGAAGTTCTTTTGCTGGTGTGGAAGACAATTTAGATGATGATGATGAAAGAAGCATGGTGACATCTAGACACTTCATGAGTCCTGTAACTTCAAATCTGAGAACAGCTGAGGCTGCTCTCATTTCTTTGATCATTTGGCTATGGTCAGGCAATTTTAATTTCATCACATCATCACGGAGCCTTTGACACAGCTGAACACAGAAGAGATGTTTACTTATCTACAGTATCTTTATGGGCGGATGATATATTTTTTCCCCACAATGATCCATTGGTTATTTTCAGGGAGGAGCAATTCCATTATGTAATTACTCGTTCTTTAGGGCACTAGCACATAGGTCTCCATCCCACCCATGTCCTTTCAATTTAACTGGTACTCATTTTCTTATGGGAAGATAAGGTATTAATGTGAGACACCGAGCACCAGTGCATTGACTACAGAACCTGTTTATCAAACAGAGGTTCTGCTGTCTGCTCATTCTCTGAACTGCCTGACCACATTAAGGTCTTGCATAAAAACAGTTCTGGTCACAACAGATGGTGCTAGATGACCAATAATGATAGTCCAGTGCAACATTTCACCCAGCTGATTTGGAACACTTGTTTTGTATATATCTGTTTTACTAACACTCACTAACAGTACCAATAATTGCAAAAAGGACAGGAGTGAAAAATCAGATTGTGCATCTTAAGAGTTCAGAATTCATGGCTAAAGCCATATTACCAATAAAGTAAAGGTTAGGTCTCATGTTATTTTTGCATTACATTGCATAGGATCCATTGTAAACGGAAGTGATTTTTTTCATTTTTTTCCAAGGTAAAGGGCTTTATATTGTGAACTGTGGTTTTGTATGGTGTGTCAAGTGTACTTCTAGTGTTTACAGAGAAGCTGGAAATCAGTCTGATGTTGATGGGCAATACTTGCTCTGTTTGTATAAGTTCCTTTAAAGATGGATCAGGTGGAATACCACACAAGGATAAGGTAATTATGCCTTGACAAGGATCACACCTGCCTGGAGAAAAGTAGCTGCAGGAGATGGCAGCCTGAAAGTCATATGAGGAGCTGGCAATAAATATTCACATGAAGCAAAGAGAAGCCAGAAACTAGGCCTTGAAAACAATGGAAATAACCTTCTGAGAAATAACTTGTGGGAATATTTTTCTGCAGATCTATTCTGAGATGGTGAGAATCACAGTTCAAAGCATAGGTTCATCCTTCGATGACACAACAGGCAACAAAAGATGTAAAGCCTTTTCTTTTTAATTGCTTGCCTGCAAACTCGCCAGCATTTTAGTCGGTATTATAATAGAATTTGTTTTGTTTGGGTTTTCTGTTTGTTTGTTTGGTTGGGTTTTAATATTATTATTATTATTTTAAATAGCCTGTTAGTCTTCTTGGAGGACCATGCTATAGGCAGGTTAATCTCCAAGCTCCAGCTGACTTGTGCTGCTTCTGTGTTGACACGAGGAAGTTCAGTGAACCTTGTCCACTCATTCAGCAGCTATAAAAGAGTGAAGCAGCTTTCTGATGCTGCCAGGCAACAGGGCTGTCACCACCACAGTGCCTGAGCGGCCGTGGTGATGAATGTCAAGGCTCTACAGCATCTTCACTCCGGCTCCCAACATGCTCTTTTCTGCCCTTCAGGTCACAACACAGACTGCACTGGCCAAGATTGTTACTTGAGTCTCTGGCAGTGACTCCATCCTAGGCTGCCTAGTTGGTGGCTTGTGCAATCCGGCCTTCCTTACAGCTGTTAATTTACACTCCACTTGTTCTCATCTCACTGGTTTGTATTCCCCCTTCTCACATTTCTGAGTAAAGTATATCTGGATATGCATAATTTTTTTTTCTGGATATGCAAATTATTTTCCTTTTCTCCCAAATTGACACAAAATAACTAATTTTCAATCAACAGGATATCATCAACAAATATCTCTCTACCAGTCCACAGATAACAGCAGCAGGTCATGTCAGGATACAATCCTGAAGCCAGAGCTGTTCCTGTTTCCAGGTGGTTGTTTATTAAGCATTTTTCCCTTATTGCTATACAGATGCTGTTCACTCGGAGGAGCTAATCCCCCATGCTTGATACTTAAACTGAGAGCAGTGAGGTGTACACTGCTACTCTACTCCAGCTTCAGAGGTGATGGCACTCCTCTGAGTTAGCTCCTAAAAGACATGCATGAACAACAGTTGTGGGAAGAGGTGCACAGAACAGCTTTTCTGATGGCTGTTTTTCATACCACCTTTGGATGCTACAAAAAGCTGACTAGCTGAGACTCTTCCAGGTAAGAGTATCTGAGTAAGAGGTCATCAAGTCTGACTAAGTGAACTGCCCAAGTTTAACGAGATAGGAGTGCTGTGCTGGAATTGCTTGCAGGTTGAAGGCTGTGTGCCCCACAGTGCTATTTCCTTCGTGACCAGGACCATCTGTCTGACCAAGAAGTGGTGGAACAGAAACCAACCATCAGCTGATACCTAAATCTGGGACCACTGAGTCTAGTGGAACACAACCTCACCTTGCTAGAACCTGAAGGTATGTCAATGTTATGGTGTGGGCAGTGATATAGAAGTCGCTGACAGGTCATAGGTACTTGATCTACTCTATTACCTAAAAGTTTATCAGTGTAGAATTTGAACTATGCCTGGGCTTTAATGGGACAACAACAGCATTTTTTAAAAATCTGACTTTTTTGCTTCATCAAATTGTATTCACATAGCTTTGGCAGCTGTTATGGTCATCATTAAACTTAACTTAGAACATGAGGTGCCAAACTCAGAACTCTTGTTCCTGAACCAGAATCACATAATTTCCAAAGTTTTCAAGTATTTTTGGAGCCACAATAGTTGCAGTTAGTGGCTATTCATTGATAGCCTTTCGGACACATTATGCCACTGGCATTAGATGCCCATCCTTAGTCTTGTTTGAAAGTAAATCTCAGAAAAGCTGAGCAGATCAAGTGCCGTGCACACTGGGAAACTGGTAGAAAGCTTGAAACTGATAGCAATGCTTTGAAGTATGAGTGGAAGCAAGCAAGAACATGGAATAGGCAGGAAAATAATTATGTCCTCCTCCTTACTGTGAATAAAAGACTGAGAGCAACAGCAGCTTGGAAAGGAGACTAAGAAAGTAATTTGGAAGTTTTAATAATGCTATGACCCATGCAGGAATGTAAGTTGGAAAAAATAAGCTCCACAAACCAGCTACCAGCTGAGAACTGATCCTTGCCAAACTTTTAATATGTAATAAATATGGCACAATTTGGCAGCAGTAGAGTTCATGTGATTCCTGAAATAACATACATCCAATTTAAAAACAAAGTCACCATGAAAAAGGACCCTTTTACAAGCAAAGACATCTGTAGAACTGGTGAAAGGACATCTCCCAAGAAAATGTAGCAGCTAAAAAAGAATAAAGTGTGTTTAATTCAATTCATTCAACAATATAGATAGAGAAAGTCATATTGAGAAGCCCAGTGTGCAGCATTCTCCAGCACAAATGGCTTGGAACTTAAGTAGTCACATGTACTCATGGAGGTATGAGTAGATTATGCAAATACTATTCACATACACAAAAATTGTAAATTGTGGATAAAAGGAAAATTTCAAAATAGGCCCACAAGCTGGGAGTGAGATAATCACAGCACTAAAGACAAATATTGGATTGCTCAGTATGTTGTATCATAGGCCTAGATAAATACAGAAAATGTAGAAAATAAATACAGGCTTACATGATACAGAAAATCCATATAAATAGATATAAAATCATGAAAAAAATCAAAACATAAAATCTTTTTTTAGCCCAGCCCTTTTGTGCCTAAAAATTCAAGCTCAGAATTCTAATGAACAAACAATTCTAAATTACCACACAACTGCAAAAATTTAGGTGGGAAAGGACCTTTGGTTCTCTGCTCCAATAGCCTGCTCAGATGGCTGACTTCAAAGCCAGGCTGGGGTGGTTTAGGGCCTTGTCTATTAAAAGCAAAATGCAGGATGAAAGCATAATTCCTCATCATAATCTGTTCACAGCTGATACAATTATATTTGAAAGCAAATTAGTGATTAATAACTTTTTATACTGTTATTTTACAAGCTGCCAAGAAGCAGTGCCACTATGCCTGATAAGTGAATTTGTTCATGATTGGATTTAAGAGGTCCTTTTTGAACACTTTCAGCAGTATCTGAAACCAGTTCAGGTAGCTAGGCTGTTTGTGCAGGATGAGGAGTCTTAAAGAAATGTGGGAGCAAATAAATTCTGTACTTCTGATACCTTCAAAGTGGCCATCACTGGCTCTCTAATATATGTTAAAAGTTGGAAATCTACCACTACTACTGTAATACACCTCTCTGTGCCCACCTGGTGTTGCTGTGGCAAAACTTCAAAGCCAAAAATGATTATCAAGGAATACGTTAGATGATGGAGGAGGGGGGTGGTGGGTGGTAAGGTAGATAAAAGGGGATTGTAGGGACTACAGTCTGCCTCTTTGAAAGCTTGTTTCCAGTAGTAGCCTAAAGTGGATGAAACCCTTTCTAAATAGCTACTACAAAGCAAGCTAGCACAAACCTTTTAGCAAACAAAACTCTACAGACACTTTACTTAAAGTACGGAGGCTTTCACTCAAAGGCTACCCTTAAGCTTAGGCAAGGTGCTGGCTCAGGTGGTGCAGAAGTTATGAACTACTGAAGTGCTGTCCAAAACTGAGTGGTGTTCTCAGGCTTAGCCCATGTGTTAACAGGAGCATTGCCTACCCTGGATACAGCCAGGTCTGACCATGAAACAGTCACACCTGGCAAGCCACTTCATCCTGTGTCATTGGCTACAAGTGAGGAGAAAACAAAGGTGTAGTTCTGCCTCCACAGACTCAGCCAGCCTCTTCTGGGCTGTGCCTCAGGGGCCTTGTCCATATAAAGCATGAAAATTTCCCACAGCAAATTCCTCCTCTGTGCGATAAGTATATTGACACAATTCCAGCTCACTGCTGGGAGATCTCCGGCATCTGAGGTTAGGTACAAGTAGCAGTGTTACATGAAGTACACCCTTCAGCTCTGTGTGCAACACAGCTCAGACGTTTCCAGCTTGTTACTGATCAACCTAGTCAGATTATTCAGTACCAATCTTGGCTCTTTTCTGTCAAAAAATATTCTGAATTAATTTCCGTTCTTTTTTGAACATATTTAATTCTTCATTTTGAAGGAATGGTTTCAGAAACACCTGTTCAAAGTTTGGATTGCAAGAGAATCAGCCATTGTTCCCTTTTTGCTTGTGGCAATTTGTCAGACTTCCACCTAACAGTTATTGGGAAATGATGTAATTAGACAAATCTCCTCAAAAGACTTGCTCATGAGAAGTCAATGAATCTATTCTTCATCCTCTGTTGTTTTATCAGTCATCCATATCCTGATCTGTTAGTTTTGATTTCTCTCAGGCCATGTTCCCCATAATTTTCAACAATTTTCAGTTACAATTATATTTTGAATATACATATTTTTAAAACCAAGTGTAGCACAAGCAGGAGGATTTGCCAGTTCCTCACATGCCTCTGAACCGACTGTGCAACACTCAGATATTCTGTAATAAAGGTTTTCTTTTCTTTCTATCAGATTTTTTTTAACCCACTTCAGTTGTTGTTTTCAATTTTTTTGCAAGAGGCATGTTCATCCTGAACACGCCTGGAGCCTAGAATTGGGGTAAAATTACCACACAGAGAGTTTATGAGACAACAAAGGGCACAATGGGCAAAACATGATCTGCATGTATGTCTCACTAAGGCAACTGTTTTCAGCAGGGTGTAACAATACTACTAATAATAACCAAAACAGCTTTACTAATGAAACAAATGCAGTTATGCTAGTACAGGAGAACCTCACTGTCTGGCTCTACTTCACCCAGAAAGGCTACAGGGAGGTAGAAGGCTCGGCTGGATTTAAACCAGCCACAGCACATTACAGAGGCAAGTTACGGAAATTAGTTAGGAACAGGCTGAACCCAGGTCTAGTTTAGAACAGGAAGGGTGAAGACTCCCCACTGGAAAGCTTGCGACTTGCTACAAAGACAAGAGCATGGATGAGGAACTGAAACTGTGTATTAACATATATGCTAACTACCTGAGCATAGTCCCTAAATTCCCTTTTCTTTGTGCCTTCCTTCCACCACTCCCACAGCACTGCTGCCACAAAGGAAACCACCTTCACTGATGTAGGTTGTAACACCTGAGGGGCTGCTCAACTATGCTTCATGCCAAATAGTACTTGTACAAAAATACTTGTACTTTGTACTTGTACAAAAATAGCTGAGAGTTCAGCTATCTTTCGGGGCCCAGTGTGGCAGTGGTTTCAGGAGTACATTTTGAAGCACCTCCATCAACTCAATTTTACAGTCACAAAAGAATGGGAAATTCCTCTCTCATTGTCAGCTGTGTGAACCAAACAGCACAGCTTGGTATAAAATCCGAGAATCTTGCAGCCCACCCAAAAGGGCAGATTACTGCTCCATGAGTTAACAGTTATTTCTTCAGCCAGCTGCTGAATTAAAAAACCTATAATGTGTTTCTAATTTCTTGAGAGACTCTGAGAAAGAAATACTTTTGCTCTGCCTACTTTCCTGGGAAAAAAAAAGAAAAGACAGATTTATGTGCAGCATGACAGAATGAAAAACTGGGTGATGATTTGATTTTTCCATTTTCTTCATTGCTTTATTATTTTATGGAAACAGTATATTTCAAGGATGTGTTTAATCATCCTGGAAGTCAATAGGCATCAGTCCTTAAAAAGCTGACTAGGGGTGAAGCTGCACAGCTGACAAGACAGACTTAAAAAACCTAAAGTATCCAGGAGGGGGTGGAGTCTCAGAAGCTCAGTTACCAGAGGTAAGGTGAAATTTCAACACGGATTATATTTTCCATCAGTTAGTACTGCCAGTGGCTCCCCTTCCTTGAATGTGGGTACTCACCCCTACTTCCGGAGGGTCTGGAAGCCAGCCCAGTTCACCCTGTGCAGTGCTTGTGTCAAGTAGATCCACTGAAAACCAGAAGAGAGGGGAAAAAATAAATCGGTGACCCAACTCACATGGCCCACGGAGTGGTTTCATCCTTGTTTTGTCAAAGAAGATAAAGCCTGCATTTGGTCTTTCGACCCCCCCAATCTTTTGAAACCTTTCACATTCAAAAAACATGACTAGAGGAAGGACGGAAAGAGACAAGACACGGCACCTGGTCAGGAGTTAAAAGTTTTTACTAATATATAAGACCCCCTCCTATACACATCCAAAAAATGCAACCCTGACAAATTTTATCACTTCCTAAAACTGTCCCAAAAAGGAAGAAGGAGTCTGAAGCCTATTCAAATGGGAACCCGGCATTAGCAGCTAAACACATATTTCCTTTAAATAGGAAGGCAGCAAACTAAATGGCTGAAGAGGAAGGCAATCAAATGAATTACCAACACAAAAGATCAATCAGTGTCGCCTGGAGGGACTATTCAGTACTTGAAACACAGTGGGAAAGTACAGAGGCAGTGTGAAGTTGTAGAAGGGACTTTCCATTGTCACAGTACCCAAAAGCCAGGAGATGCATCAGTTGTGCAAATTTATGAGCCCCCTACTTCTAACTCAGACTCTCCACCAGCTGACAATGGCCTAGGAATCGTTTAACCCTCTCCCAGCCTTCCGACTTTTTTAGCGGGACATCAAGAGGGAGTAATGGCTTCGGCTATAGCATGGTCACCTCCTGCGGAATTGCACGGATGCTTTAAGCCTTGCTGCTGGAGTCGTGCACAAAGGAGAAAATCATTGGTATGTTCATTTTTATCTCTCAAAGGAATTTGAAAATGCGATCACAGTTTGGCCTAAAGTTTTGATCTGAAGACACGTTAAAATGTGTCACTTTGTAGGCAAACACTGGGAAGGCAGAGGAGTTGGAATAAGACATACTGTGGGATGTGGCCGGTGCTGCCAGCACAGTCTACCGGTTTCTACCGGATCGAAGTCCCAGCTTGGGAACACAGGAAAGAGGAAAAATTCTTTGGATTCCCTTTTAGATTCCTGTGGGTGTATTCAGAGGGGTAGTTTCTAAACAGCTCAGAAAAGAATTTGGGGGTGAAAGATAGGAGTGGGGAGATTTTTAAATGGCATTTAAATAACCAGGTTTCCTCCTCTTCATCTGACTGTTTTACAAATGCTCCCTGCCAACTATAAGTAATAGTGTAAAGTGCAGATCAGCAAGAGTACTGTGGAATGAGGAAGCAGGCTGTGGGCCCAGAATCAGAGATAAGAGGGATTGCTCGGCTGTTCTCACCTCTGAAACACCCTTTCAGGATTGGGAGAAGGGAAAAGCAGGAATCCAGGTTTTGCAAGTTGGAAATGTTCACAGTATGGTCATATGGCAAAACCTTCCTAGCCACAGACTCCTTGTCCAGACAAGGCTCCTCATTCACTTCCTCTCTACTCTCAATCTCTTTATTTGAGATAATATTCTTTTGTGGTTAGCTCCAAAAACTCCATCACCCAGATAACATCTATGCCTTCGTCCCATCCTCTTCAGGACTGAAGCAGCTATGTGGAAGCGAGAGGGGCTGCATGGCAAGCCCTAGCAGCGCAAGGGAAAAGGGACTTGGAAGTGGCTAAGACAGGAACATGCCAGAGCCCTTGTGCCATGCTCTGCACTGTCAGCAATGGCAGCTCCTTCAGTTGCTGAGTGTCCACTGAGGGACAAAGTCCATTGCCAAGAAGTACTTCTCAAAGTGAATCCCACAAGGGGGGTTCTCCACAGAAAGGATGATTGAGTCAGTAAGACTAGAGAAGCAGAGGAATATAAGTACTCAGGGACTACTTGCTCTCTGGTCCACAGCTTTGCTGCTAGGAATCTCACGTGGCTGTCCAGCCACAGGGGTGGAGGTATCCCCAAAAAGAAAAAAGGCTTCAGATAAGAGAGGACGCCGGGAAAATGAGCTGTTTCCCTGACAGACAAGTTAAGGAAGAGTGGATCACAGACACACACAGCCCAAATGAGATGGCTGAGATAGGGGAGAAGCTGGCAGACAGGTCTCTGACTGTTACTGCCAGCTGCTGGTCACACGCTACTGAGAGAGAAGCCTGCCTGGTGCCACCCAATATTACTTCTCATTCAAGCTGGCCTTCACAGTGTTTGCCAGCTGCATCCACCACGTAGCTGGATCCTTAGTAGAAACATGATTGTCAAGGACACTTTAAAATATCACTCAGCACTCACAGAACCAGAGCAGAGCCCGTGGCTGGCCAGTTACGACAAAGTCCCCTCAATCGAGAACCCGGAGAAGTGAAGGAGAACTGTCCTTGGGATGGAAAAGCCCCAACACTTCTTGCTGTATGAAACAGAAGTCCCTGGCAGGAACTGACTGCAGGAGGGTGTAGGAAACAAAGCAGAGATTTACACTTCCCTCACCTTTCTATTAAAAGTTACCATTCTCCCATGTTTCATAACTACCGTGCAACTACCAAGATGGAAGGAAAAAAAAATCACTACATCTAATAAAAGAGAGTAAGTGATACAGAGAAGGGAAACATGGAAGCCTAAAGAGGTGAAAGAGGAAATTTTAAAGCCCAGATCTGTCTTCCAGGAGTAGCGTAGTTAAAAGACTCTCCGATAAAATGACTGTCCGCTTGCTCACAAGGGTTAACTCCTCGGAGGGCTTCCTGAGGAAACTGCGGGGGTGTTGCCAGAGGAGGGGAGAAACTTTCTGAGTTTGTGTTTAAACTTGTTATCTGCAAGGCCCGTCTTTGAGAGAAACAGGGGCAGAATTCTCTTGAATCAGAGGCATTTGTGCTTCAGCTGGGAGATGAAGGAGGGGGAGAACATACCTGGGCTCTTTCACCGAGCCACCGAGATTCGGATGGGACTTGCCAGGCCGTGGTCCCCGCACACCCGGCTGCCCTTCCCTGACCCCCAGTCGCTCTGAGGTGTCCCTGGATCCCCAGGCGCGTGGGCCAGGTCCCGTTCCCTGCCCCTTAGCGAGGTGGCTCTCGCTGCGCGCCCCCGCCCAGCCCTCCAGGCAGAGGGACCCACGCTTACCTTCTTTCCCGTGCGCCTCGGGAGGAAGCAGTGCCCAGAGCAGAAGGAGCCCGAGGGGGAGCCCCATCCCGCCGCTGCAGGTGCTCAGCCCCGGGCTGGCCGGACAGGGGGCCCGGCTCGCAGCCCCCGCCGGCTCCGGCCTCCGTGCCCGGGCTGCCGCGGGCAGCGCATGGGCCGCTCCCGCAGCTCCCGTGCGGCGCGCACGTTGCACAAGCGCCCGCCTGGCCCACGGTGGTGATGAAAGATCAAGGCGAGTGGGTGGAGAAGCCTTACTGCCTTTACCTGTTCTAAGGCGCTGGTCACAGACTTCCCATCTGGCAGGCAAATAAACCCACCTTAAAGGCAGCCACCTCTTTCCTGGGAGCCTCCCTGCACCTTTGCTCCACTCCCGTAAGAGGCTCCCGATTGCCACCTCCTGGGCGGCCCTCGCCATCCTTCCCCGGTCCCGGCAATGGCTTTAAACTGAAATTTTAGGAAGAAATTCTTCGGGGTGGTGAAGTACTGGAACGGGTTGTCCAGGGAGGTTGTTGCTTGTTCAAGGCCAGGTTGGATGGGGCCCTGGAGCAATCTGGTCTAGTGGAGGGTCTAGTTCCAGCCCCCATGGCAGGGCAGTTGGAAATAGATGATCTCTCAGGTCTCTTCCAAGCCAAATCATTCTGTGAGTCTGTGATCTATAATCTATAATAATAGGGCTAAAACCACTGAGCCATCCTCATTGGATACGTTTATATCCATTTCATTCCCAAGCATGTCACAGTGTGACAGCGATACCACTTTGTCTTGCAGAATTACTGTTTTTCGTTCAGTAAGCTCCTCAGCACTGATGGACAGTACCTGCTTTTCGGCAAAAAAGAAATCATGGGAGAGGAAGCAAACTAGAAGGATTCTTTCTCTGTGTAGGAAGACCTCATGGGACTTTTAGTTTTCTTCCTGAGAGACATAAATATGAAAGAACTTGCCTTTGTTCTGTCTTTTCTGGCATTCATCACGGATGTTACTCCCACCCATACACAGCTATTACACCCCTCCCCGTAAAATACAGATGGTATTATTACACCTACACTTGCTGTATGGCTGCATTCCTCCTGCTGTCTTCCTCCTCCTCCCCAAGGAAGGCTAAAGAAAGGACCTTGTCAGGTTGCTTAGAGAGGCTGGGGGATCTCCACCCTTGGAGATGTTCCAGATTTACCAGGACACAGCCATGAAGAACATAGCCACCTCTGGAGTCATTCCTGCTCTGAGCAGCAGTTGGGACTCTGAGGGCCCTTGCATCTAATCTTTCAGTGAATTCTGTCATTCTCAAACCATGCATCTTGAGAAAGCAGGATCTATCCCAAGATGTCTGAACACAGGCAAGAGAAATTTCAGAACAAATTGTTACAATACTAAGCTTTAAATTTTGCATAGCATATGAAGTAAAATATAGGTGCAAATAATTCAAATATAAGTGGCATTCAGAGTAGTTGTACCTTAAATTTGTTACAGTTTAATCCTGTCTAATGTTCTCTTTATCAGTCCACAGTGCTAAGTCTCAAACTTTTATGCCTATGTTTCCCTCACATTTGAATGACTCACATTGCAGGAGTAATTTGTTTTTGGTCTACAACCCATACCTTGAGTTTGTGCTGGGGGAATGTGGCCATTTAAGTCTTCATTTTTACAGTTCTGTGCCTTCTTCAGTCTGTGGTGTAGCAGAGGGGCAGACAGACCTACAGCTAACTTCTCTGTGATGGGATGACATAGGCAAGGCCTACACAGACGTGAAATGGGAAGAACCATTTGCAACTGGAGGATAAGGCTCTAGGGCAGGCCAGCAGGAGCTCATGTCCTTCCTCAGGCAAAAAAACAAAAACAAAACAAACCAAACAAACAAACAAACAAAAAGAATCCCAAAAAAGCCAGTGTTGAGGCCTGACATTTGGTTCCTCAGGGCTAACAGAGTTCGCATCTGTAAAATCCCAGAAGTTACAAGTTCTGGAATGAAGAGCCCTGAGATGCTCTATCTTCATTTCACTGGTGTGCAGATACTCAGAACATTTGATCTAAGGAGTAGGCAGGAAGCAATTTACTAGGGCTAACTGGAGAACATGGGCTAAAACTCAATTACTTTCTTTTTCTCCCCCTTGTAATGTTGGCAGATGGGGATCAACAACTGGGGTTTTCCAGATAATGGTGCTCAGAAATCATATTTATTGATTTATGGTTTTTCAGATTGGAGATCACCTAGTGTAGCTCACAATCAGAATGTGTGTAGAATGATAGTGAAATAAAACATGATCTAATGTTACAGCAGGGTCAGGATCTGAAAAAAATCTATAAATATGTGGGAGCACACAGAAGTAAAAACACCAAACGCCTAGAACTTTGCTGATATCTGTAAAAGCTCTGCTAGATGGCTTTCCCATGTGTCCTGTGCACCAAAATGCAGATCCACAGGGAAAAAGACGGAATGTACACAGAGGTAGAGTACCACATGTACATTTTCATACTCAGTATTTCATTGACAGTGTTATTCTGCTTGTGCATCACAAGTTTGGATTTTGTCCTTGGAAATTGTAGGGCAAAATTAATTCTCTGTCTAGTAAAAAAACACAAACAAAAACATGAACAACAAACAACTAAAACGAACAAATCCCCAAAACAACCAGCAAATAAACAAAACTGAAAGAGCTTATTTTAAAAAGTCTTTTAATGTGTTGTTTACAATCATATTCTATAATTCTGTGATTTACATCTCCACAGCCTCTCACTCTCATGCTTTCCAGTGAGCATCCTGTCTCTGGCATGCATTTTGGTGTTAAGAAGATAACTGCATCTTTTTAGCTTACTCTCAGCATGTTTTTGGGCTGAATCTCATCCCGTCTTTTTTGTCCATCTGAGTATTTCTGAATTGCAGGGCCCATATTTTCCTTCCATTTCCGGGTATCCTGTTTTGAGTATCATTGTGATTAGGTATCCAGCTGGAAAATATCACCACACAACACACCTGGGCTTTCCTCCTACAGCTCCGTGGGCTTGTGGTGAGGGAAGTGAGGAGGAAGGCTCTGCACCAGCTCTTGTTTTGATGAGCTGTTGGGAAAGTCAAAGGGCACTCCCAAGGCTGAGTTGGGACGTGCTTCTTTTGAACTGCAGTTCAGACAGAACTGTCTCATATGATTCTTACAAATTGTTTACTATTTTTGCTGCTTCTCATATTTTAGAATGAGTTTCACCATTGTGCTGTTAAATGGTTGTGCTTACAGATGACGAATGAAACAGAACCTAGAAATAATCTCTGGAGTTTCTCACTTGATATTACTTCCCAAGTTATCAAAGCATCCCTTTGGTACTGATAACTCGAATCTGTGTATCCTGAGCTGGCTTTCAGTAAGGCATCAGAGTAATGTAGATGTATAGGTCTTCTAGCAGCCTCAAATGCATTTTGCAGCAAGCTCCACTTCAGTGTAAAAGAAGAAGTTGCTCTTGTTCTGTGGTCTCTGATTCACTCTTTTTATGTACTATCTCTACAACTCTAGGAATAATTTATGACAGCTCTGTAGAGCATAAGACGGGCTCTGTTTCAATGTCTGATTCCATGTAGAGAATTTGTGCTTTCTCTCCCTTATTCTCACCTGCATGACCACAGTTAAATACCCCAGTGTTTTCATTTTTATCTTAGAAGGTTTTCTGGCTCTGCTCCACTGGCAATTATCTTAGAATATTTCAAACAGCTGACTTCAGACTGTTTTTCTGCAGAAAACAGACTCCTACCATTTAGTGGTTTAAGCTGATAAATTAGCTTTGTATATGAACATTTTTCATTAGAAACTCAGATTTTATTTTAAATAGATATTTTGAACTCCTATGAAGGAGCACAAGTAGCTGCTCTGGATCACAAAGCAGCCACCCCTATGTTAGAAACCTGAGGACCTGACTGCACAAGTAGTCAAGCTGGTTATCTTTCTCTCTTGAGAAGAATAACAAGGGCAAGGGAATGAATTAAGCTGATAGAGACAAGGTGTAGATCTGAGTTTCCATGCACAGAAGAAGCAGGGGACACTCCCTTATTCTTCCTCACATATGCAGAGATAAACATCCTTGGAGATGTACAAGCTTTGCTTGAAAGGCCCTGAGCAACCTGACACAGTTTTGGTGCTAACCCTGCAGTAAGCAGGTATTTGGCTAAAGATTTCCAGTCATCCCTCCCCACATTAATCTTTTGCTCATTCAGTTCATCATTGGTAGATGAGCAATCACATCTTCTTCCACCAGGAATGCAGACAATTCCTTGCTTGGGCTCCAGTCAAAACAGGTGGATAGCTTCCCAAATATATCTTCCACCTAACAGAGATGTCATACAGTACATGGACTAGAAGAAGTCCAGAATTCTTGAATAAAACTTCACTTACTTCATCATCAGCAACACACTGTTAGGTGTTTCTCTACTTACTGGTGCCCTGACTGGACACCTGATCAGAGGGAGAAGCATGTTTGTACTGCTGCCTGAACAGCAAGCTTGCTGGTTTTTGTCTCTGGATAAGCTTATCCTGCCATGGTCTGCCATGCTCTTATTTGGCATGCAAAACAGGACTGAGTTAAATTATTACACCATCCCGCAAATGAAAGGGAGGACCTTGTCTTTTCTGCAGAAATTACCTGAGATAATTCTCTTGCCATGTTATCCCAGCTCTGCTCCCCTCCATGGTCCAGTGGCTGTGGAGCCCCAGAGGTCTCGGCTGCCTCCAGGAGAGCAGCCAAACAGGGCTTCGCTTATGCTGAGGTGTGACATTTTGTATAGACAAGAGGAAAGCAATGAAAAACAAGTCATAATAGAATCTGATTCATTCTCCTAATCATAAAACTTCCCTAAGTGGTACAAATCTGGGTCACAAGAGTTAGTTACTTTCTATTATACTATTGCAGCACAGTATATACTTAGAAATCCAAAAAGTGCAGTTCTACACTTAACACTTCTCTTTGAGAGCATGTTCTTCCTGGGCACGTTTAAAGATATTTATTTATCTTGGTGGCATTAGGATTTCACAAGGGGATTCAATTTCCCTTTGAGCATTCCTAACACAACATGTTTATATGTGTGACAAACATAAAACCTGACCCAGATAAATTTGATTTCTAGTAGAGATGCTGATGACTTATTCCACTACATTACAGAAAAGTAAGATTATAATATTTTTAGTACTTGAATCAAAGCTCAAAATATAGCAATAGCAACCTCTGCATGGCAAACACATACCCCTCTGTAATTTGTAATTTGTTAATATTTTCTAGCCATTCTTCCCCACTGTTGGATTAATTGTGCTCAAGCATGGAAATATCTCACCGACACTGAAAATGTTTTACTAAAATATACTAAAAAGACATACCACTAGTCACTTAGATAGTGTGATTTTAAATTTATTTTTTCTACTCTTACAAGTGAATGTGTGAGTTAATCAATCTTTTATTTTCTGGGGCTTTATAACAGATATTTTAAAGCTTTCATGCCTGTTTTTAATCAGTTTTTTCAAGGTATTTTTATGGTCCTCTTCTTAACAAATTACAGTTGCCTCCACAATCTCAACACAAGAAACTTGCCCATATTTATTGCTGTTGTAGCTTCATCCTGATGTTGAAGAGTTGCTGTCCAGTGCAGAAATGAAATCGTTTCCACTGGTCACTGTGTTAGCAAGCAGCATTCTCCCTAAGAGGCTTCAAGGTGAGAATATCAGGAAAAGGTATTTGAAACAGACACCTTGCAGATGGAAAGAGGGCACTGAACGTGTTAACATATTCCCTACTGACTGCCAACTCTATTCCCAGTTCATCCTCCCACTTGATTTTTTGAAACTTGAACTCATTAATTAAATCAAAACATGAAAACTAAAATGAATGCTGAGAGCAACTGCACACCAAAACCACAATGAAACACAACACAGATTTTAGGAGACCTGATTTTCAGCAGTGACTAGGCTAGAGGCCATGCGCTGCTGAGCCATCAGGTCTTCCCTCAACTTTACATGCCAATTTGTAGAACCAGACGGTCTTACATCTTTACATGCCCATTTGTAAAACCAGACTGTCTCATATTCTTGCACTTATGCAGGTGAAGCCCAGGGTACACACTGGGTGGGTATCGACCTTCCCTTTCTCACTTTTTCCTGGACTTGCTTGGAAGGCAACTGAGCACAATAGGATCTTTTAGAGCCAAGAGCTTTAGGTTAGGGATACAGTGCTGGAATTATTAATAACACCTTCCGTCAGCTTTTTGATGTGGAGGTGCTTGTAGGGCAAGGTGAAACTAATTCTGAAACCAACTGGCTGGCAGGAGCTTCTCCTCTTTTTCAGCTCCACTTTGGTCTCCTGATTAGTTTTTGTCCTACGTTCTTGGTTGTTTCCTGAAACAATCCATTAAAGGAAACTTAAGGCATGTGCAACACTCGAGTTTATAAATAAAAAGCTTGTAGAAATGTTTAATTCTGTGGAGAAATGGCAGATTATTTAAGTATATTTCTTTCCCATTAGCTTGTTTCTGGGCGTGTGGATTGTATTTGTTTTATATCATATAGAAACCTATCATATTTGGTATGCTGAATACATAATTTCATATATTAGTAAAAAACAGTCTCAGGAAGGACTCATCTCCCTTCTTTTGTAAGTCTTCTATCTATAAATATCTGCAAAAGAAACTCCTATAGCATACTACCCTTTATAGTAGTACAATATGTAAATAGTAAAGCAGAGAAAATATTGCTCCTTTGGCATGTTCATAAACAACATTGAAAATAGAGGCTTTTTCTCAATAAAGAAAATCTTTGACAACTTTTCACCCTCATAATATTAACATCTATTTTCTAGGTTTACTACTAAGCCAACATCCATTTCATTTTACAACTCCACTGTTGTATTATATTCAGTTTATACAGCTGAATATAATATAATACAGCTGTATTATATTCACCTTTCTGCTTCAGATCAAAGGACAAAAAAATCTATTTGGGTAAACATAGCATTATTTGCAGGTTTTCTAGCTTTTAAGAAAGAAAGACTAGCGGACTCACTTTCCACATAAGCCAAAACAGACAGGATGTGCTAACATGACTATGTCAAGGGAAGATAAATACACTGAAATTTTTTCCAAGCTCTTAAAACTGGATTTTTGCAAATTTTTCAGCTTTCCTTACCCATAATATAAACAAGTCCCTCCTTACCCATAACAGAAACAAATCCCCTAAATAAACTTTTTATATTTATACTCCTAGGAAAATATGGATTTTTTTTTTTTTTAATGCAAGTGCATTTAATTCTTTTAGGAGATTGGTTATTTATAGGAACAACTTTTAGGAAATATCTTACCTGGATTGCCAGCAAGATAATATTGTGCAAAAAAAAAAAAAGAAAAGAAAATTAAAGCCAAAGCATTGTCACTGGTTTCTCTCTGAAAGGGAGACTTCACTTGTACTCTCCCAGTATCACTGGTACTGGTAGTAGCTCTCAAGGAACCACTTTGAAGTATTTTCTTGAGTAGAGGAACCTTTCAGTGGCATGTACCATTCAAGGTGCTGGACTTTGAGTATCCTGAACGCTGCCCAGAGTCTGTGCTATCATCCTCCAAAAGCTCCATTTCTGAGAACCTGGACAGTGCTGATGTGATCTTCCAGGCTGAACTCTGACAGGCTGGGCTCTGGTGCTCCAGCATTGATAAGATCTGTGTTCTCACACAGTGCTTGCTCAGGGCTGCCTTTACGAAATTAATTGCAAGGGTGAATACTTTGTTTTTATGGCTTTGTAAACCATGAAGTGATTCTTAGTGATGTCCTAATTGGTTTCACTGGAGAACTACATGACATCTATGTTTGCCCAATCTCAGGTCTCTGCGAATTTGGGAATGCAAACATTCTTCTTCCAAGAAAGGACAGACCATTTGTGAAGTGCAGGTACGCTGCTGTACTCATTCACTGGGGCGTCTTGAATCCCTACCCAACCCAAAAAACAACACCCATGGAAAGATCTTTTCCATTCCTATCTTTGGTTGGAGGTGGAATGTGTACTTGTCAAAATCTGCACTGGATCTGACTGGATCCTGCTGTTCTCTGTAAAGTTCTGAAAAGAACTTAGAAATTACCTTTTCAAAATTATTATTCTGTGCTCATGCCTACCTCAGGGATGGTGCTGCCTTACTTGAGCACTCTCCAGCTCTCAGCACACAGTGTGCTGAGTTAACAGGAGTGAAACAGCCACTTGTTGAGTGAAAAAGGGAACTCAGGAAGGTCCAGTCGATTAAAAGATAACATTTTAGAAAGGAAGTGGGTCTGATATCTCTTATACATTGATGCTGCTCTCACCTCACAAGCTACCCCTCTTCCCACTCTTATCCCTGAGTCCTTTCTACAGATCTACACAGTGCTTAACCCAGCTGGCATGGGGCGGGGGGAAAAGGGGGCTGTGAATGGGTGTGGGAATACTGATGGGGCTAGTCTTGGACTAGTGGATGTGGGAATACTGGTGAGGATGGTCTTGGGCTCTGGGATATCTCCTCACTCTGTTCATCTGCGAGGACATTGGGTAGAGGAAGTGGCTTTCTTCTCAGAAAGCCTCCACTGCTTGTTATACTTCCCACATGTATGTCAGAATGAAAGAGCTGGGAGTCTAACCTGACTGCTGTTTCAGTTGTGTCATCCCTTCCAAAGGCACCATCTGTATCCTTGTAGTGAGGAGAGGTCTGCCCACATGCCTCTGTTCCACAGTGGTCCATGAGGAACGTCCTAGCTCAGGGAACAGCCCTGCTATCTTCCCACAGCTGGCAGCAGGTAAGTTATCTCTCTGCTATCCCATGCTTACAGCTGCCAGAAATACATGAGGGCGTCTACCAAGGCTTTGAACAGAATGATAAACCTCAGTGTCTTTCTGTCCTTCAGTTTTGTTGCCAGGCATTTGGACATATCAATACCTCCTAGAAGGCAGGTTAGAGACCTCTGACGCAAACTCCTGCTAATGTAAGGAAGGACCTCTGGCTGTCTCAAGTCCAGCCAACTGCTTGCAGCAGGATTAACTTCAAAGCTTGATTTGACTTGACAGGATTTAGAATTGATCCTTCCTATTTTTCCTGTGCTCATTACTGTTACTTGATAGTATTTGATTCAAAGTATTTCTTTAACTTAATTCTGAAGTACTTCTCTATTAGTACATCGTGTTCTTTCATTGAGACCTTCCCCTTCTCACTTTTGGAAGAGCTGGCAGATTTTTAAAATGTCCACTGCAACTTTGATAATTTTAAATAATGCAGCTGAATGTTTGCCCACAGAGTAATTAGGTGTTCATTGACATGAGAGCCAATATTCTGTGTTAATGTTTTAGGCAGGCTATATTGTGAACTTGAAGACAGCTTTTAATGTCAGTTTTAAATTCCACATTTCTCTTCTGTCCGAAGGCTCCAAGTTAACTTCCTTAGTTACAGTGACAATTTCTTACATTTGTCAAATCCACTTACCATAATTTTTAATGACTGTAGCCCAGAGAAAGCAAATGCCACTTTGCTCTCTCGATCTGCCCAAAGAGGGCAGCTGAGGTGCTGAAATTCCTTTGGATTAGACAGAGGAACAGAAGCAAACATTTTAATTTTTTTCTCAATTATTTTGTATGTGAGAGGTGCGTTCTGAATCATAGGGTCTTTATGGCTTTTAAAGAGACATGGGGGAGGGAAGAATTAAATAAAATAATGAAGTTGGTTCTTTCCCCCCTTCTTCCTGGCCAAAATTGTTCTTCCCTAATTTGTCTAAATCACTCTGTTCTTCCTACACATAGGAAACTCATAAAATAACACTGCTTTGCACCTTTCAGACTCATGTCTGCTGCAGTCCAGCCTGTGCTGTAACTCTCACTGGTTTTGCTGAAGAAATTGCAATAACTGTGGCAGCATCATTATTACTTTTACAATTATAGATCTCAACATTCCCCAGGCATTCATATTTATATGATGCAGTCTTTTCTGGTAAAAGTCACATGATAAGAACAAGTGTCTTAGCCTTTGTGTTGCCATAGGAACAATCCAAACCTAAAACATCTCCCTGTAAAAGGAAATGTTTTGCTTCCTGCAAAAAGGCATAGGAAAGACTAGTTAGGCTAATGGCACTTTAACTTCCCATATCTACATTAATTCAAGGTTAGATGAGTCTACACTAACAATCTTTGCCTTTGTCATAGAATGCCAGAGTGTAGCCTTCTGCTAAATTTGGAGAAAACCACAGCTATTTTACCCTTCTTTCTAGCCCTGGACTCTCTTCTTTTAACCTTCCTTTAAGCCCTTACAGATTTATTGTGCTGCTAAACTTACCAGTCTAAAATTTGTACTGACTATGCAATTTCTACTGTCATCTTGATAGAAAAATAATGAAACCAATACTTTAATATTGGTTTATTAGCTTTAAAAATTTTTGTGTTCATCTTCTGATTGTGTTGGGATGACTGTGAATGTAAGCCTGAGTATGTATGTGATCAGAGAAGCAAGACCAGTGATTGATCAAAGCTCTTCATCCTCACAACTCACTAAAGCATTTTCCTTTAGATGAAGTGTTATGATGGGGATTTTTTTGAGCAGAGATATCTTTTCCTCATAATGTAGTGATGCTTGTAGAATTCTGCGTGGATATTTGCCTTAGTGAAGTCTATGGTGATCTGATTATGGGGCTGTTTTCCAACAAATGTGTTTGTTCCACTAAAATTTACCACACACACACATCACAACTCTGATAGTATCCCCGTTCACCTGAGCTATTTTCTTCCTCCTCAGCATTTTCCTGAGGATGCCTCTGATTTCCTTGTTCCTCAGGCTATAAATGAGGGGATACATTAGCGGAGTAATGTTGGTGTAGACCAGAGACACCACCTTGTCTCGTGCTGGTGAGTAACTGGACTTAGGGCGGATGTAGATGAAGGTGGCACAGCCGTAGTGCAGTAAGGTGATGGCCAGGTGTGAAATGCAGGTGGAAAAGACCTTGCCCTTTCCCACAGGGGAGGTGATGCCCAACACAGCCACAGCAATGCAGAGGTAACAGGCCAGGATTAGGAGGAAGGGGAGCAGCAGCAGGAGCACGCAGGCAGCCAGCAGGGGCAGCTCGGGGGCGTAGCTCTGTGTGCAGGCCAGGTGCAGCACGGCAGGGACATCGCAGAAGAAGTGGTCGATGCTGTGTGAGCCACAGAAGGGCAGGCGGAACACAGCCACCGTCAGGGCCAGGGCAAGGGCGAAAGCTGCCAGGGCGCAGAGGAGAGCCAGCCGGAGGCACAGCCCCTCGCCCATCAGGGCTGCGTGGCGCAGGGGCTGGCAGATGGCCACGCAGCGGTCGTAGGACATGGCTGCCAGCAGGAAACACTCAGCCCCACCGAGGGCCACGAAGAGGTGCATCTGCACAGCACAGCCCAGGAAGGAGATGGTGCTGCCCTCCGGCCCTAGCAGGCTGAGGAGAGCCTTGGGGACAATGACTAAAGTGTAGCAGAGCTCGATGGCGGAGAGCTGGCAGAGGAAGAAGAGCATGGGAGGGCGTGAGGGCTCCATAACCACCGCCATGAAGATCATCATATTCCCTGCCAAGGTGACCAAATGAACAATGAGAAAGACAAGGAAGAGCAGGACCCGCAGATGGAGCAGCTCAGAGAAGCCGAGCAGCAGGAACTCCATGGTTGCACCAGTGCTCACATTGTGCCTCTCCATGCAGCCTTCACATGGCATCTACAGGAGAGAAACAGAAAGGAAACAGCTGAATTCCATGCCTGGCAATCAGTTCCATATAGGAAATAATGTTTCATCACTGTAGGACCAGTGTAGTAAAGTTTATTGGGTAGGGAGGAAGGTGATTTCATTGAAAAAAAAAAAAAACAGACTCCAAACCTGATTTCACTCAGCCACATTCAGCACACTCTCAGACCCATATTTTCACAACTACCAAGGTTCTCGTGCCCAAACAATCTCCCTAGGATTCTTTGCCACAACATTGCTGACAAAGACTCAACTGCTGGGTCTTCATCACTGCTTCTGAGTTGTTCTTAGTTTTGTCACCATGTGCAGGTTTTGAACATGCATTAAGTAGGCATTAGGAGTTGACACTGATTAGTCTGACTGAGCTGTCCTGCTTTTGAGAGTCTTCATTGGACTCTTCCTCCTGATCTGAGTGTCTGAAGAAGCTGCAGACAGAGGTGTTTGAGTCTTGGCAGCCATCAGCTCCCAGGTCTCACAGAAGCTGCTGCTGTTCCTTGCAATTCCACTCCCAGGCAGACCTGTTCTTTCTCTATTCATAGCACTTCTTCTGTCTCCTACACCTGTGTCACAGACGTACAAGAACAACCAGCGAGCTGGAGCTCCTGTGCTACAGCCTGACTCCAATTGTGTTCTCTGACTGGCTTTTCCCTTCTCCACAGTGGAACTGCCATAAGGTTCATACAGAAAGAGGGTTTCAGTGATTAGACATGAGGATTCCAAAATTAGGGCTTCTTACATCTTTATGCCTGGTTCAGCCCTATGGCATCAGAGTTAAAGTAAACAAACTTCCAGTCTCAAAACCGAAGATATTCATGGAAACATACATACTCAAACAGTTTTTTAAGGAAAACACAATGCTAATATCCTGGACTTGGAGGCTGAGATCTTGCTTTTCACAGGAAGAACAGAAATTTCCTAGGAATGTGGAGTGATACAAAGCTATTTAAGCTGAAAAATCTAGGAAAGATAAGAATGTGGAAAGACATACAAAAATAAATCATATATACTGCTCGTGGTTGAACAGAGTTCATTGCTCACATATTCATCAATGAATACAGTATTAACTACAAGGAATAATTCCAACTCTTTCTTCACATTGCCATAAAACAGAAATAAAATCAGAGATTCCTTGAAGACTTCTGCTTATATAAAAATCCCAGCAATATTTAAGCATGAAACAAACTAGAAAATTACATGAAATGTCATCAAAGACTAAGAGAAGGAATGTGAAATTGGTGGAAAAGCTGTTAGTAGAGATGGAGATTTTCCTGGAAAAAGATGTTTCAAAACACTCCAGAAAAAATAATCATTACAATTGAGAGGAGAATCTGCTCAAAGCCTTCAGAACTTTTTTTTTTTTTTTTTTTTTTTTTGCCCCAAGGTTTCCTTCTGATTCAGTATCTCAGCAACATTCAAAACATCTAGGGACTCCGGTGAATATGAAAATATCCACAATTATATTGCCTCAGGTGCAAAACTAGGAATTTAATCAGTCTGCCTCAGAGCATAAGTCAGCAAAATTAACAAGCTAGGAAGCAAGTACCATAAACTCCAAGACCAAAAATTAATGGACAGTCAGTGAAGACCAAGAAGGAGCTCTTTAGAAACATAGAGAGAGCAGCAATCCTGCAAAAGCAAGTAAAAATTACAACTGCTAGATACAGTTTCCAGCAGTTATAAAGCCATGGTTAACTCCTACATCCACGTTTTGCTGCTGCAAGACCTCCCAACAGCAGTTCTAAGCAGTCCGGCTGTCAATCTTTCTTACTCTATGCAAGTAGAAGCTCTTCACTGAAAACAGGAATAATGGGTTGGTACATGATTGAGGACTGAGTCACTGAGGACCAGCTGGGGCTCCCCTCACTCCAAGTACTGAGACTTTAAGTGGATTCTACTGAACACAACAGGGCTAAGAAGTGGAGAAGAAATGGGTTTCCCTTCATTTTGTTTGGAGCTATTTGCTTTAGTGACAACATACCTTCTCTGAGTTAAAAGGTAAGAAAATAGAGACTTCTTCTTCTTGATGATGTGTGCTGTTCAGTCTGGGCTGAAATTCTGTTTCTGGCCCAGTCTGGGCTCCCTCTGGCTGTGGGTGTCCCTAGAGCCAGTGTTTTCTTTCAGCATCTCATAGCCATCCTCTCCTCTCTTCTGCAGGACCCAGCCCCTTATATGCCGTGTGACACAGAAGTCTGTCCTGTTCCTGCTGCCTCTGCCCTCCCTGCACCAAGGACAGGCAGTTCCATTCCTCCCAAGAAAGGGGAGGTTGCAGGTTTTCTGTAAATCGAGCAGTAATTGCATCTTCAGAGGATGGCAGAGTTGCAACACCCTTTTCTCTTGTTCTCTTCACTGAAACAATTGAAAGCAGCGATTATTGATGGGGCTGCTTTGTACCTGATATGGCAACATTTTAAGTAACAAAATGCAGTGCTGCTCTTCTTAAATAAAAATGAATCTGTGGTTCTTTAAGTAAGTTTAAAGCAAACTAATGCTTAGAGGCAAAGCAAAACAGATATAAAAACTTTAAACACGTTTGTGCATGGAGTTTTCACCAGTTCAGGTGACCCATTTTTTCTTACTGGCTCAGATGAAATCACCATTCAGCAGTTGATAGGACTGAGATTATTTGAGCCCAATTTATTTTTATTGCCATTGTTACATTCATTCCTGGCCACTTACACTGTAATAATTAAAGAGATCTTGTAGCCTTATGTGAGTAGAAAAGAAAGGCAAAGTCAAGATTTTTGACTGCTAAAATGGATCTGCTTGGCAGAAATGTAAATATTTTTCACAGGATTTGGTTTAGAAGGAATCCTTTCAAAATGTTTTTCTATTTTATTTTAATCTATGTGGCATTGTCATTTTGGAAAAAACTGCCTCATGCATTGGTCCAATCTGGGACTAATTGTGTTGGGAAAAGAACCCGGACTTCCATTGGACATCAAGAAACAGGAGCCAGGAAGAGGCAAAAAAGGCCAACTACTTTCTGGGCTGCAACAGAAAAAAGGTGAAGTAAAGTGATTATTCCCCTTTATCTGTCACACATGTACCCACAACTGGAACACTGCCAGAGTTGCATTTAAGTATTTTTACTCTATTTTAAACCTGTCATTTAACTTCTTGGAATTAAAGCTATGACAGTAGAGTCTATCCTCTTTAGTTTCTCGACCCACTTCCTTAACTTTCGAATTTTTATTTTTTTCATTTCAACTCTTTTCCTTACGCTTCTTATTGTTTAAGGTTCTGCCAACAATTCAGGGCACAGAATGTTTTTAGAGCATTTACAAAACTGAATTCTGAATCTGTCTTGAAGGTACTGTTGTATAATACTGAACAAAACAGCAACCCTAAAGCCTCTCTCAGTGACGTGTTGTCTCTGCAGCTGTAACAAAACTGAGGTGCTGGTAATTTTCTAATTATACCTAGCAAGTTGGGTGGATTATAAATGGAAGCAAATCTTTACAGTGAAGTCTATTTTAGTTGAATGCTTTGCAGAGTAAGACTGCTCCCTCTAGTAAACTCTGTGAGAATTTCAGGACACCAGCTGATTAACTCATGTAGAGTTTATCTTTGTGTTACAAAATAAAATTCAGGGGCTCTGGTGCTGTTTCTTAGTTTATCTCTGACCCAAACTGTGGGAGAAAATCTTCTGCCTCAGTAACAATGCAAAAATAATTATCAGGAACTACTCTGACCAGTCTGTTCCAACTTTCTCATCTTCAGAATGGTCCTTTCCTCCTGCTGGACTGGAGGTGAACCGAGGTGAGTCAACACGTACCCAGTAACCAATACCACACAGTCAGCACATATATGCACTAATTTTTTTTTACCATTGTGCCCAGCCTTCCACTGAAATAAATCAGGCAAATTACTGTTTCAGTCTGTGTGTGTGCAGATAAGCCATCATTTATTAAAATGCAACTTACACCTCCCTGCAACGTTTCAACACACTCCCACATGTTACCTCCAAAATTCGGCTCCCTGGAGAGGGGAGTGCTAGCTGGAGTGAGCTGTGCAGCACAGTGCCAGAACACACAGCAACCAGACAAACAACAAGCAGCAGAGGATGAGAATATGCATGTCAAAGCGACTCCATACTTCCTCCTCCAGCCCACACCTTTCAGGTTCCCAGCACTTCCATTGCATCAGCTTACAGCCAAATTCATAATAGATTATTAAAAGCTGCACGTTGGCATTAGTGTTTGCATGTCTTGAGTCTGCAGCATGTTATAGAGCTGTACATTCTGCCTTGCTGCAGAGTTCAGCCCTGCTCTCCTCCCCCGCACTCTTAGCTGTGTGATTATTTTTCAGTACATGCCTGCAAGGCTTTGGGACTGGCCTGCCTTAGCCCGAATTTGTATAAAGAGTTTCTTGGAATCCAGCTACAGTTAATGAATCACATCATATCAGCTTCTATCAGCAATTGCAACATACTTCAGAGGATATTCCCCTCGGTCTTCAGAAAAAGGGCCAGTGCTGGGCTTGCCTGTCCACACCCGTGAATAGCCAGCCTGCTCCAAAGAAGGCAAGAGAAACTGGGAAGCTCAGAGTAATGTGGAGCAATCTGGGCAAAATGGAAACAACTGAGAGAGGTACCAGGAAACCTGGAGGAGAGGGACAACCAGTCCCAGCAACAGCCAGGGAAATGGCGCTCTCAGCCCACACAACACAAAACTCTTCAGCAGGCTGAAAGCAATGTTCAAGCAACATGAACTACCTAGCCAGTGGTAAAAGAGAACAAATAGGATAAGAAAGACTGCAGATCTTCTTTGCATGTACAAGCACTCTGATATTGATCCTCTGGGGTTATCTTACCACCGTAGAAAGCAAAGATTTTGTCTGTTGTAGCTGCACTGATGTCCTGCTGCAGGTATGTTCAGTAGCAGAAGGTACTGTGTAATTCAGAAACGTCATGGTGAGTTATCTGATTAGAGAACCTGAGGCAGCTTTAAGGTAGATTGCTTGAATTGGTTTTGGTGGTTGATGAAATGTAAGATTCGCTCAAATTAAAACGTTAAGAGTGGCAATGTAAAAATAAATGCTAATATCTTTTGTGCATTTGTGACTCCAGTGCAACTGATTATGATCATAACATAGCAGGTCCAAGGGCTGGAAATTACAGCATCTTGACAGAGACTTTTTAAGAGGTATGGGATCCCTATTCTGTAGTAAACAGAGGCAAGAAATGTTGTCTCCCATAGAGGCAAGACACTGAAACGATTGGGCATAGCCTTTAGGAGGAGCAGTGTATCCTTATTCCCGCAATGTCCAGAGCTTTCTGAAAACCGGGAGCTGAAACTGGCTGGGGTGGTAACAGCAGGATGGCTGGAATCAATTTGCCTTGGTGAGAAAAATCATCCCACTTCTCGAGTTTCTGTTGTTTGGCTTGATAAACTGTGCCTGGGAACTCAGTCTGGGAAAGACGCTGAACCATAAACCAACCAAAACAGAGTTTTGCAAAAAAAGGGCAGGCAACCTAGCAGCTAACTACTCCTCATGATCTGTTAAAGGTGGGGCATTTCTTTCACCTCGCTGTATTTACTCATAATCTAACCCAGCCAAAGGCATTGTCCTGCGTCTCTGCTAAAAAAAAAGTTTGTACAGATCAGTTAATAGCGTCATAAACATCCAAGCTTTTCCCATTTGCAAAAAAATGGAGTTACTAGAAGAAAACTCATTTGGAACTAGAGAGAGAAAGGACGAATCTAAAATAGGAATTCGTGAATCAAAGGATGAAAATATTTAACCCGAGAACAGCAAGTGAAAATGAAAAAGACAGACAAACTGAAAATCAGGCTACAGGCCCTGGAAAAGATTAACTAGAACTCCAGAAGTTAAGACAATAAAGAAGGTGAGTGTAGTAAGAAAGACTGATATTCTGACAACAGATCTAAGTTTTCCTCTTGTATCTGAAATTATTTTCAGATTCATTTGGACAACTTTGTGGATGTCTCTGTGGATCCAATTAAAAGTTTGGGTTTTAATTACCTTCAGCCTGAAGGGCTCATCTGGAAACAAACAGAGTAGCTGCAACTCTCATGGTCTTTGAAGGAGCTCAACAGTGTTCAGCCCCTCTGGGGCCTTGCTGAGAATCACTGGTGTTGACTTCCAAAAATCATGTATTTGTTGTTCCCTGTGCAATGGTAAATGAGGCATTGTCTCACCTGAGCTCTTCCTTGGGGTGGCAGTGACTGAGACATTCCACCTGGGGACGTAATTTGTTTTTTGCTTAATTTGTTCTGATGCAACTACAACCATTGGGAGAAAAGACAGAAAAACTCATTGTCCTATGAAGTTCTCCACAGGAGACACCATCCCAAGCTGATGCTGCACACACTTCATCCCCAATGTACTCAATTACTACTCATTTCATTCTCCTCCTCCTATCTCATGTTTGGTTATCTAGATTAACATTTTTCATCTGTGTCACTTAGAAATCCAAAGCTCATTTTCAGAATAGTGAGGTAAATAATTATTAGATCAACATGCTTTTCTGAAGAAGCTTATTGCAGAAAATAAATTCTGGAAATCAGCATCCCACACTGAATGTACAAACTCCAGATGAATTGGAGCTTGTTTGAACAGATGAACTGTGGTAGACAGTCAATATGTGTGTTCAGAGACTGCAGATGGGCTGTAGGATCCATTCTAGCACTGAACTCTCGAGGTTGTTTCAAGTTGTGTTTCAAGAAAGTCAGTTGGAGGTGAAAGAAAAGAGCAATCGGTCCCTAGTTGTGGAAATAACCTATGTTTTAGAAAACATATATACAGCAGCTTGCTGGACTGGATGGCAGGGGAGCAGGTGCTCAATCAAAGACCCATCCAGCTGTTGCCTTCAGCATTAGCATCATTTCCACTTATTGTCTCACACAATGATGTACATATTATCTACTTCTATTATTTTGTTTCCTGTGTTCACTACACCTCTAAATTCTTACGTAACATAAGAGCAAACACTGAAACAATGCAGTGAGAATTCAGCAAACTATTTTTGGTACAAAGCCCAGCATTGCAGCACCACTGCAGAACACAGGATAAGATGCAGTAAAATGTTAATAGTCCTGGTGTCCATGAACACAGAATTACAGGAAATAGTTTCAAGACAAGTGGATGCAAGAGAGAAAGACTTTCAACAGCTTTTCTTCATGAGGACCTGGTAGAGATAGGGGAGAGACTTAATCAGCCTGCAGGGATCCCTGTCTATAGATATGTCATATGTTTTATTTCTTCACTGTGATTCTTGGGTGACCAAAGCTCTTATCTGAAAAGAGACATCACATGGCACAACAGAATCATGAGCTGCTTGGAGGAACAGGAGAAAGAAGAGGACAGTAGGTCACAAAGGACAAAAAGATTAGGCCTTTATCAACTTCTGTGAGTCTCAGTGAAGATATGGCAGTAACAGAGGACTCACACTTGGCTGAGCTCTGGAAATCCCAGGAGTTGTACTCGATCCTTGTACCGTCCCTTCCAACTCAGTATATTCTATTCTCTATTCTATTCTATTCTATTCTATTCTATTCTATTCTATTCTATTCTATTCTATTCTATTCTATTCTAGCACCCTCCATTGCAGTGCTGACAAATGCCCTTCAAGTGTCAGAGTCCTGAACCCTGTCCTGGGCTAGGGAGCTGTGGGCACACATAGAGTTACCAGGAGACCATACTTATATTTATGTGTTGATTGATCAGTAAAACAGATCTATGTCTTGGATGGGTGATCTAAAACCTGATACTCCTGTTGCCCCTAATGATTTCCAATCTCATCGATCTAGTTGGTGCAAAGGCTTTTATTCTGAAATAAGCTGCTCGTTAGAGTACATGCTAGCTGATCTGCATATTTATGCTTTTTCCTTTATATTCAGACACTGAGAAGAACTTCCTCCATAATCAGTTTTAGCAACTTTCTTTTATTAGCAAAACCTAATTTTCCCTGATTAGGGAACATAGGCTGAAGACCCTGTGACATCCTGAGCAATAAACCAAGCTAAGTACTCAGCAGTTCTTTCAGGCTGATGAATGGGAAATGTAATGAAACTGCATCAAGTGGATGTGATACCATAACGTTCTCCAGTGCTACAAAAGGTCATCACTGAATCACAGAAACCTATGAAACCAGCCTGGAATATCCAGCCTCCTGCTCAGAGCTGGAGTACCAGTAGTGCTGCATCCCATCATGAAGGACTCTTCTTACAGAGTCCTGGGAGCCTCCAAGGCTGGAGACTCCTTCACCACTCCACATGTCAGTTCCAGTGCTAGGCTGCTTGTGGGTGAAAGGTTTTTCTAATTTCCAACCAGAATCCCCTGAGATGCGATTTACAGCTACTGACCATTACTACTGGTTTAATGGAGCTCTAAAAAACCTCAGGTATTTGAGACTGGAAGTAGAGGAGTAAAGGGAAACAGGACAGAAAGGAGGAAAAGCAAGATCAGTGCATCAAGACAATGTTGGAAACAACCTCTTAGCACAGCATAAAGATGGAGTAGCCTTCTTTACTCTTTTTTTTGCACGAAGGCACAAGATAGATTTGAAGGAACAGAGGCACTGAAGACCTTTACAGTGAGCACCATGTAAATGCAGTGCCTTCCTTTCAGCTGCTGTGCTCATTAGCCAGCAGTCTTTCAGTGCTAGACAACTGCATTTGGGCTGGTACTGAAATGGAAAGCATGAAATCCATCGTCTTATGTGGTATGAGGCAAGTTCTCAGCAGGCAGGGCCTGTTGGCTATTGCATTGCTGATGGCTTTTACTGAGCTGATGGTGAGTAGCTGAGCAGTGAAATTGAGTTCAGCCTCCAGTATATCCTCACTTCCATCTTGGTTTCCATATAAATGGATGGAGGACCCACTGCAGCTGAGTCTGGGCATGAAAAATATCTTGTATTCCTGGCAGACATACAGCAAAACTTTGTTTCTATTTTTTCTTTTGTGTTTGCTTCCATCCCCCACTCATGAGCTCATCATATCTCTCTCATTCACGGATTTTACTTCACAGAGGTTGCATCTTCAGAGTGCCAGAGCAGACAGTTCAAAAGGGCTGCAGATATGAAATTTCATCAATGTATTAAATGCCAGCTCCATCATATCCGATGAAAGTCTTCAACATTTGCAAATTCTTAGAAACTGATTTTATTTGTTCTAGGCTTTGATGAGAAGCCTTCTGCTGCCTAAAATTTGGAACAATATTAAAGTTGCATAAATTAGGTCACTGAGATAGGAATCTTGATTATGTGTTTCTCAACACTACCACTGGACACTAAAATCAGAAGAACAACTTAACGGAATTAAGTAATACATATTGTTGTGACTAAGAATGAAACTTTTTTTCAAGATTCTCTAAACTAAGGCTTTACCCAGCTTTTACCCAAGATGGAGAAAAAATATGCATATTTTCTCAAATCACTAATATGGCTTGGAGAAACCACAAATCTCGTTTTGGAAGCTCTATGACTATTCCCAGAAACACAGTTGCTTTCCCAGACAACAGTTTTCCTACAGATTTTCCTTTTGAAATGTTCATATTACACTTAAAAATATCCATTTTGTGCATAAAAACTGAGGACTGTGGAGCAATGGAAATACCTGCATGACAGGTGGAATGCAAGATGGAAAATATAGCTCTTCTTGTCAATTAGTTACACATGCCAGAAAAGTAAAAATGGCACAAGGCTACCCTGTAAAGGGTGAGGTCACTGGTAGTAGAGATTTTTCATCATCCCTCTACATTAGGCCCTAGTCAAAAGTGGGAACACAGCAAGCCTGCTACTTGTCTCATTGAGTATTTCTTTAGAGGAGAAAACCTGCAGAAAAACATGGATTTTGACAACTCTGTTGTGGTGGAAAGTGAATAGTCCGAACAGTGTGCTGCCATCCAAGCAGGTAAATGTGCTAAAAGCACTTTCCACTACACCAAGGAAGAACACAAAAGTCTGAAAATTCAGATAATAAGACAAAAGTATAAATATTTCCCTGTGGTCATCTGTGCCTGTGATGTTTGATGTACTGATGACATTAGGCCAGCATTTACATCTCTACCCAGAAACAGTCTCCTCTGCTATGCTGAATTTTTTTGAGATTCACTTCAGTCCAGGAATGACTTTGAAAGAATATTACTTAAAACACCAGCTTCTTCTCCCCAGTAAAACTTAAAGACAAACTGAGGATGGCAGTAGAACTGGTATGTATCTCAGTCGCCACTGGCGAATGCATGTTCCTCGATGTTGCTGTAATAACATTACATTCTGACTAAGAACGTGGCTGTCTATACTTGTTTTATGGGAGTGCTGGTGGTGTCAGCTGTGGGGTGGCTGAGGGCAGCCCCTGCTGTGTGGCAGCCGGCGCAGGTGGCCGTGGCCGTGTCCTTTCCGTGCACACGGGCGTGCCTGTCCCTGGCTCACACGGCCACCCCAGCACGGGCTGTCCCTGCAGTCTGGCCAGTGGCACTGGCAAAAGCAGCCCTCGACAGAGACCCTGCAGCCTGGGCTCAGCAGCTGAGCAGGAGGAGTTCCTGTGGCTGAATTCTGCTCATCCTGAGCTGTCCCTACACACGGCACTCAAAAAGTGACTTGGCCAAAACAGAAATATGTAACTGGGGCTTTTGCCTACAGAAAAAAGAGCTTGTATAGTTATACTGTTCTTTCCTCTTACTTTCTGTCCTTCTTCTATGATATATTTTTACCTTTTAGTTCCTTGCTGCTGATTAGCTGCTTGCAGGAACTACTATGGACTTTCTTGGAAGAGCATCTTGTGTGTTAAAATCCTATGAATCCTACAGGTAAACAGACATTATCTCAGGTCTCTTTTTCTTGCAGTTTTTGCAGGACCTTACTATATTTTGCCATGTAAAAAGCAATGAAAAATCCCTTTCACAAAGGAGAAAAATAACAGATTTACAGAAAAATATAAGGAGCAACCACACTAGCCCAATATCCTGAGGACAACAGGGCTAACTCTAGTTAGGAGAAGTTCCTTAAGACCTTGTTCAGGTGAGTTCTGAACACTCAATCATAGAGGATAGTTTGGGTTGGAAGGGAGGTTTACAGAACATCTGGTTCCAACTTCCTGCCATAGGCAGGGACATCTTTCACTAGAGCAGGTTGCTCAAAGCTCCATCCAGCACGGGCTTGAACACTTCCAGAGATGGGGCATCCACAGCTTCTCTGGGCAACATGGTCCCATGCCTCACTACCTCCACTGTAAAAGATATTTCATGTCTTCTTTATATCCCATCTAAATGTATTATTTTTCTGGATGAAACCACTGCTCCTTGTCCTGAAACTACAGGTCATGGTAAAAAATGTCTCTATCTTTCTTATAAACCCTTTTTATATATTGAAAGGTCCCAAGAAGATCTCACCAGAGTCTTTGCTCCTCCAGGCAGAACCACCACAAGTCCCTCAGGTTTTCTTAATAGCAGAAGTGTTCCAGACCTCCAACTATTTTTGTGGCCCTCCTCTGGACTTGCTGCAATTTGTCCATATTTTTTCTGTGCTGGACTCCAGAGCTGGACACAGCATTCCATATGGAGTCTCTCTCAAGCCAAGTAGAGGGGCAGAATCACCCCCATGACCTGCTGGCCACATTGCTTTGGATACAGCCCAGGATACAGTTGGCTTTCTGGGCTGCAAGTGCTCATTGTCAGCTCATGACCAGCTTTTCATCCACCAGTATTCCCAATTCCCTCTCAGCCATGCCACTCTCAGGTTCCTCAATTGGTCTGTACCATGATCTTGTTTGACGACAGGAGAAACTTCATTCTCCCAGTACTTGTCTTGAGTTTCAGAGGCTTCAGAGATGTGGGAAGAGGGAACTGAGGCAAAAAATAAAATTGTTAAGTAACTCAGCCTTCTCCATACCAGTTGTCACCATTTCTCCTGTCTTATTTATTGGGAGAGTGGGATATGGCACTTTGTTTAATCTTCCTTTTCTGGTCAATGTACTTATTAAAGTCCTTATTATTATTCTTTCTAAATTAAGTTCCAGCTGTGCCTTGTCTTTCCTGATCTCATCCACTTGTGTTTAGAGTACAGTTACACCAGTTAGGAACATGAAAAAAACTCAGGGAGCTCCTGTGTCCCTGAGTTGCTCAAGGAGATATCTTTTCTGCACTTCGTAGCTCTCTTAGGAGGAGCTGAAAAGCTACATCTACTCAGCCATTAGTAGTGTAGGAAGTCCTTAACTAAAATAATACATTACTGTGATGTGGACAACCCACACACAAAGTCAGTGTTTACACACAGGCTTCCACCAAGTGTGCTCACCATTATGTCAGTAAATACGTGTCACTCAACAATCTCAGCCCTTTGGTCTTTGCACATCTTCATCCATCTTCATAACTGTCCTGACACAAGCTGTGGTTTGGGAGATTTGGACATGGCATTGAGAGGAACTTTTTCACTAGGAGTCAGTGCAGCACTGGACTAGGTGTGAGATAGTGACTTCTTCATCAACATTTTCAGCACTTGGCCAGATAAAGTCACAGTGACCTGATGTGGTGTTGAGGATAGTCCCACCTGATGCAGAATTTCTGAACAATGCACCACCGATCCAATGACACAGATATCCACGAACAACTGATAAATAATAAAGGAATGCTTACTTGTGCTTACAGCTCTGGCTTCTCTAACAGAGGGTATCTTAACGTGCTTCCCTTCCATCTTGACTGGAAGCTATTTCCATCACCAATCCTTTATATTCCTGTCATATTCATTCACTGTAGGATGAGAGCCTTATCCAATGGTAGATTGAAGTTCAGACCATGTCATCTTTGCTTAGTTTCAGTGCTTGACATCTTGTTAATTGTCATGACAGTGCAATAGAGAGTTCTGATGACATTCCAGGCGAGTATAGCAGTTTTCTTTAAATACTGCAAGGATGGATTTTTTAAAAATCCAACCAATAAAGACCCTATCATCCCCTCTCCTTCTCATTCTTTTTAGGCTGTCCAGGAACATAATTAAAAAACCCCACCAAAACCATGACATTAGTGATTGCTATCATTTATTTTTCTAGGAAGCAGATATTCAGGCTATAGTGACCACAACAATCTGATAATGGCCACTGTATTCTGCGAGTAATAGTCCAGCTAAGGATTAATTACGTTAGCCATGCATATGTCTATATTCTTGACAAGTTTGGTTTGCATTTTAACTTCTCTTGCAAGGACTATGAGTAAAAGGAGTTTCTGGTTTTAAAGTCTTTCCTCTTTTTCTAAAACTCTCTTGCTGCTGGCTCTGCTGTCCCAGGGCCAAAGGCACAAGGCTGCTGCACATGATGGCAACCAGCTCCTCAGGATCACTGGTCTCAGCTTTGTTATCCACATCTTTCCAGTCAGAGATACCATACTGCTGTGTCCCTTTCCCTCCTTTTGGCCCAAACTAAGGCCAGGTTTTGTTGCTAGCAGTAAACCCACCCAACCATACAGAGGAAGCCCATTTAGGGTCAGCTCACTCGACCTGCACCGTGTCCCTCTCCAGAGGATGGCAGCAGAGCTCAAGCAACCCTGAAGGACCTTTTTCCCCGCCCTGGCTTATAGAATCACAGAATGGTTTGAGTGGAAAGGGATCTTAAAAATCATCTAGTTCCAACTACCCAAGTTCAGACTCTGCTGAGCTCCCTGCTATTTTCAGGCTTGGCCTAAGCAAGTTTTCCAAGAAATCCAGACATGACAGGATGAAGTAGTACTGACAAGTATAAAAAATCTGGATGGGAGTTCCAGGTAATATCAGAAGAAATTAAAGCAAGCAGCACTAAAGGAGCAGAATCACCTCCAGCCAAATGGATGTACCAGTGGATTCCTAGGATAGGGGTGTCCTACCTGGATCCCATCTGATCCCCTGTCCTGCAACTCCCCAGGCTGTGCAGGACCTGATTTCCCACTTTTCTCATTTTAAAAAAAAAGGGATTTCAAAGGTTTGGAAAAGCTGACTGCCACACCACAGGACTTCCTGGTAAAAATAAAAAGTATTTATTTCAGCACGCTAAGGAAAGCGTGTTATGGATGATTAGACCAGCATGAAACAGGAGCTGGGAAAATTTGTGAAATAAGGAACTTTCAGTGTTAAATAAAAGTGAACATGCCTTGTACTCGTTGTAGATTTTTTTCCTTAAAGTTATGCCTTTTTTGATAAGCTATTTCCAGAGTAAAATGAAAATGCTATGTTTATAAATAAATATATCTATATTTAAAAAATATGTCTACAGCAGGGTTGCAGCATTGGTGGATAGGGGAAGAGTGTTTGACATTATCTACTTTGTTTGTGCAAAGCATTTGAAGCTGTACAGCATGACATCCCTATATTTAAACTGGAGAGACATGATTTTGGTGGATGGACTGCTCTATGGATAAGGATGTGGCTGGATGGTCACACTCGAAGAGTTGTGGTCAATGACTCAATGTTCAAACAGAGACCAGTAATGAGCAGTGTTCTTCAGGGGCTGGTATTGGGACTGGACTGTTTAACATCTTTGTTAGCAACATGGACAGTGGGATTGGGTGCACCTTCAGTGAGTTTGCTGATAACACCAAGGCCTGCGGGGCTGTCAAGGTGCTGGAGGGAAGGGATGCCATCCAGAGGGGTCCTGCCAGGCTGGAGCAGTGAGCCTATGTGAACCTCGTGGAGTTCAACAAGGCCAAGTGCAGCATCAACCTGTGAGTTGGGACAATCCCAAGCACAAACAGGCTGGGCAAAAAAATGGGCTGAGAGCAGCCTTGCAGGGAAGGATTTGGAGGTGTTGGCTGACCAGAAGGTCAATGTGAGCTGGCAGTGAGCACTCACAGCCCAGAAAGCCAAACTTGTCCTGGGCTGCACCAAAAGCAGCATGGCCAGCAGGGCAAGGGAGAAGATTCTGCCCTTTTATCCTGCTCTGGTGAAACCCCACCTTCAGTGAAGTGCATCCAGCTCTGGGACCCCCAACATAAGAGGAACCTGTTGGAGAGGGTCCAGAGGAGGCCATGAAGATGGTCAGAGAGTTGGAGCACCTCCACCATGAAAATAAGCCAAGACAGCTGGGGCTGTTCAGCCTGGAGAAGAGGCAGCTTTGGGAAGACTTTTCAGCATCTTCCAGTACCTAAAGGGACTACAAGAAAGCTGGAGGGACTTTTTAAAAAGACATGCAATGATGGCACAAGGTGTAATGGCTTTAAACTGAAAGAGCACAGGTTTAGATTAGATATTAGAAAGAAATTCTTTACTGTGAGGAGGTGGTGACACACTGGAATATGTTGCCCAGAGAAGCTGTGGATGCCCTTTCCTTGGAAGGATTCAAGGCAATGTTGAATGGGGCACTGAGCAATATATGATTTAGTGAAAGGTACTCCTGCCCATGGACTAGAGGTTCCTTAAAGACACCTTCCAACCCAAACCATTCTGTGAGTCTATGATTCTATCGATTACATGCTTATTTATTCAAGGTACCCTTGCCTTTGTCTTCCCCAGTCATCTTGATCTCCTAAGGCAGAAGTTTTACTTCCCTTATTAAACAATCAACACTTCTCCCCAGGCAACATTGATTCTCCAGTGTATTCCTGTCCCGAAAGATGGTGTTGGAGATGTTTGCAAGGCTGTGAGTCCATCTGATGTGTCATGGGTATTTCCAAGAGAAGACATCCTGAATACAGGATTCCCAGCAACAGTTCATCACCTGTGGTCTGCTCTGTACACTTGGTGGTCACTAACTCTATTAGTATCCCCTGCCCTTGGTTCCTGAGTGAGCACAGCAAGAGGGGGAGCAAAAAGTGACAAGTAGACACCTGTCTTGCTGTCACTGCTCATCTCTTACACATGCTAGAGACTTTCCTCTGGTACACATTTGCTGTGATTTCCTGTGGGGAAGACCCTGGCTTGTAGGCTGTGGCTTGACTGATACTGATAGAGAGTTTGTTCCCAGCCTTTTCAAAGACATTTGACTGGGTTTTGCTGCCTTGTTTATCACTCTGTCAGATTTGTGAGGTCTGGCAGTGCACATGAACAGCAGCTCATTCCATCTTGTGCTGCTGCTAAGCAGCGTTCTCCTCAGGCCCAGGTGTCACTGCACTGGGAACTGCTCTAGATCAATAAGCTGCTTTATTCCCGTGTTGGTTTTGCACAGCCTGGTTTTTGGTAGTGAGGGGGCCACGGAAGTGGCTTCTGTGAGAAGTTGCTGGAAGTTTCCACCATGTCCGGCAGAGCCAAGCCCTGATGGCTCTGAGGGTGGACACATTGCTGGCCGAGGCTGGGCCAATGAGAGACAATGGCAATGCCTTTGTGATAACACATTTGAGAAGAAACCAAAATAAAGATGGGGACACAGTTTTAATTCCAGACAGAGAAGAGGAGCAGGTGAGAACATGTGAGAGAGACAACACGGAGACACCAAGGTCAGGGGAGAAGGAGGGGCAGGAGGTGCTCCAGCTGCTTCAGCTGAGATTCCCCTGCAGCCATGGTGAAACCATGATGAAACAGCTGTGCCCCTCAGCCCTTGGGGATCGATGGGGGATGCAGAGATCCACCTACTGCCCATGAGGATCCACAGGGAATGCAGAGATCCACGAGGGATGCAGAGATCCATCCACGGCCCGTGGGGATCCATGGGGGATGCAGAGATCCATCCACAGACTGTGGGGATCCATGGGGGATGCAGAGATCCACTCACAGCCCTTAGTGATTCATGGGGGATGTAGACATCCACCCACAGCCCATGGGGATCCATGGGGATGCAGAGATCCACCCACAGTCCATGGGGATCCACAGAGAATGCAAAGATCCACCCACTGACCGTGGCAGAAATGCTCACCCTGGAGTGAGTGGATGCCTGGAGGAGGCTGTGATCCTGTGAGAGACCCAGTGGAGAGAGGGGGCCCCTGCTCCCAGGCTGGAGCAGCCTGTCCTTGGAGGACTGCACCCTGTGGAAGAGGGACCCATGCTGCTGCACGTTTGGGAGGACTGCTGCTCATGGAATTGGAATCATGCTGGAGAAGTTCACAGAGAGTTTTCTCCAGTGGGAGGGACCTCGTGGTTTCACAGGGAAACAACTTCTCTCCCTGCACAGGGGAAGAAAACCTTGGGTGGTGAACTGACCCAAACCCCCCACCCCCTTGTCACCCTGCACTGTCAGTGGGATGGAGGGGCTAAGGGGAAAAAGGTGTTTTTGAGGGCTTGTTTTACTTCTCATCATCCTACTCTGATGTTGTTAGTAATAAACCCACTTTGTACCTCTAAGTTGAGCCTGCTTTGTCCTTGGAGTGTTTCTTCTTGATCCTTATTCAGCTAATGAACCCTTTGTTAAATTTTTCTCTGCTCTGTCCAGCTGTAGCAGGGGAGGTTGAGTGAGTGGCCAGTGTCAAACCACGACATCCCCACAGGTCACGTTGCACTGGGAGGGTGTCTCACAGCACCAGGTCTAGCTTGAATGCACTTGCCTCTGGGGCACAGAGATCATAAACAGGCCAGGGGCCTGGGGGATCCACGATGAGTCTGCTGAGCTCTGGGGCTAATGGTATTTACCTGGGTGAGCTGCACTCTGCTAATCCATGGGACTGTGTGAACAGGAATAGGGCTTTGGGACCACACAAATGACAAAGGCAAGTTCGCACCAACGAGGGGAATTCCTTATAGGATTAATCTGCTGCAGCTGTGCACATTTGGCCATGTCACATTTATTCTCCTGATGACCTCTACAGACCTCTGAAAGAAGGTCTCTCGTTACAGCTTTTGCCAGCAACATGCTTTGCTGTTTTTGAGATTTAATTTACCAGGATGGAGAATCTCATTTAAGTTTTACCTTAGCATTGCTCTTATAAAGGTCAAATAAGGCACTGCAAGAAAACATAGCAGCAGTTGTTCTCCCCCATAAGGGGAAGGAATACTCTGACAAAGAAAACCAAGAAGAAATTGAAGCATCAATAACTGAATTGAAAGTGAGGCAGCTGTTTAAAAAAGACAGACAAGTTTTACCATTGGGATCAAGCACTGAGTCAATTCAAATTTATGAAAACAATCTGTTTGATTATGTAATTTGGGCAGTAAAAGGCTATATCATCAGTATGATCAATGTCTTGACATACAATCAAATATGTGATATTTAGGTACAGGCTGCAGGCGAGAGTTTGGCCAGGATCACAGCAATTATCAACATGCTCACCAAGATTTTAGTTCTGGTTGAGTCAAGCCTGAACCCACTGTTACTGAACAGTGAAACTGGAAGGAGATAAATCCTTTCATGAGACATCCATGAAAAAGGCCTCAAAGTGACTGCATGAAACATTCTCTGGATACACAGAGACATCTCATCATGAAAGGGCAATGTTTATCTACACTAAACAGTACATAAAACAGACACACTGTTGCTTGCAAGAGCTTCTTTAATGGCACCAAGACAAAATGGATTAGAGACAATAGCAGAAGCCATGAGATTGAAAGGGCATTTTAAAACAAATCACAAAGAAAGTGACAAAAGCGGAGGCAGAGAACAAGGTCTCAAAATTTCTTGCTGGTGCTGCATCTTCCTCAGCTTTGGAGGATTTGCATTCTAATAAGAACGGCCAGGGCGAAGGGGACGCAGGAAGGAAAGCTTGTCATTGAAATTGATTGCCTTGTAATTTGGAAGGTTTTCATGTTCTCGAGCAAGGTATTGAATTCCACTTCCATCGCTGTTTTCACACAGCAGCCAGACACCTCTCTGGACTTTGTGGGAAGACATGATGTCATTGTCGTGTCCTGCAGCCAGGTTGGTGGCTTCTCTTATTACTCTGCTCTTCCCTTGATAGTTGATATGCTCGTAGAGAGTGATCTCAGGGTTGCTCAGATCTTCAGTGATCATCTGCAGAGAACTGACCTTGTTATTCATCTTTGAGCTAAAAAGGTTATGGTCTCCCTCCTCGAGTACCAGAAATCGGCCTCCGTAGTTTGAATGCTCATAAAGCACCCAAGGCTGGCCAATTACTTTTGCAGAGGTGGCAAGATCATTCCAATCTGCATCTCTTAGATTGGCAATATCAGAAGTGAATTCTTTGGACAAACCCTGGAAGTTGGCACGCTCATAAAGGATGATTCTTCCCATCTCAGTAGGACTTAGAGAGTTTTAATGTCTTCCTCTAGGAGTCAGATGGCAGCCTATAGAAAAGGAAGATGGAAAATTTGTAATGCTTTTAAGAAGCCTTTTGGACCTTGAAAAACAATGATGGACACCCGGGGGAAAAAGGGGGAAAGGAAAAATGAAACATTTTGAACAAAGAATAAACATAAAAATAGCTGGAAAAGAGTGAGAGCATGACATGTGTGAGTTGGTTTAGGTGCATACCCAAGATCAAGTTGTAAAATACTCTCGTGTCCAACCCTCACAATTGTGTATCACTGACCCCCTCCACCCTCTCTCTTTTTGGGTTGGTTTGTCCTGCAGCAGCCACCTCCTCATGCCCTGAAGGATGGGTTCAGTCTCTGCACATGCAGACAGCAGAGCCTCACGTCTGTGCTGCAGCTCTCAGCCCAACACTGAAGCCTCCTTCCCTTCCCCTGCATTTCACAGCAGCTGTCCCAGAAACCCTTCCAGGTCTCCTGTGCAAAGTGTGCCTCTTACCTTGATGTCAGCTGCAGGGCTGGGGAGAGCTGGGGGCAATTCCTGCAGTGCAGGGCTGCTGTTTGTGAAGGGCATCTCACCTCCCTGCATTTATAGCCTGCACAGCACCCCAGTCAAAGGAACTGAAAGCGTCCAATATTACCCCCAGAGATCAAAACTCTTTATCCATTGTATTTTGCTATCTATGGTCCCACAACAAGATATCTTCTTCCTCTTGTTCAAAAGTCCATTGAAGCATGACTTGATGAAATGGGTGAAGTTCAAGTCTTTTTTGTACTTCTCCTCCAGAAGAAAATGGAATCACAGTAATAAAAATACATCAAATTATTTTGCTGTAGAATGTTTTCCCTGTTGCAGTTCACGTTTTTGCTGTTCTGGGAAGCCTATCTCACACAAAACCTTAGTTTTACTTAGAGTTTTGTTGTGAAAAATCCAGGTGGCAGAGAGGGCATTTACGTAGCTTTTTCTTTTTTCAGCTGCTTTTTCTCCTTGGGATCACAGTACCATTAATGTTGGAAATGGTCTCCAAATTTCCAACCTTTGACTGAATGCCACCATGCCCATTAAACCACATTGCAATTGTCACATCTACTTGTGATTTCAACACTTCCAATGATGGTGACTCGACTACTTTCCTGGGCAGCCCATTCCAAAGCTTAACCACTCTTGCTGTGAAGAAATGTTTCCTAAGATCCAGCCTGAACATCTCCATGCACAATTGAAGGACATTTCCCCTCGTCCCTCCCTTGCCTGGGACAAGGGCCAAAACCCTACCTTGTCACAAGCTCCTTGCAGGTATTACCAAGAGAAAACAGTCCTCGCCTGAGCCTCCTTTTCTCCAGGATAAACACCCCCAGCTCCTTCAGCTCTTCCTCATCACACCTGTGCTCCAGACCCTTCACCAGCTCTCTTGGCCTTCTCTGGACTCACTCCAGCTCCTCAATGTCTGTCTTGCAGTGAGGGACCCAAAATGAACACAGAATTCCAGGTGTGGCCTCACCAATGCTGAGTACAAGGGGATGATCACTGCCCTGGCCCTGCTGGCCACACCATGACTGATACAGGCCAGGTACCACGGGCCACCTGGGAACACTGATGGCTCATGTTCAGCCCACTGAAGGTGTGGATGCCCCACACCTGGAAGGGTTCTTTAGGGTCCCTTGCAGCCCAAATCATTCTCTGATTCTGTGACATATGTAATCATGTATCTATTTATGTAGAGTAATAACTGTATTTGATATGCTATCATAGATAATAATCAAAACCATCAATATTGTTGTCTCAAAACCAGAAAGAAGTTCACAGTGTAGAACCCAGAAGCAGGATGTAAATAGAAACCTTCTGGCACGGTGTAAAACCAGCTTCAAAGTCAGAATTTTAAAGCAGAAGCATGGCAAAAGAAATATAGATATTTGCAGACTTTCATTTTGCACTCAATACCATTTTATTTTAAATAGTGCTTTATACTTCCACTTTTGAAATGGAACACTTGAATCTGGTTACACACCGTGTTTCTTTCACAAACATGCCAAGCAGCAATCTTATTATGCTAAATATGGCATTTTTCCAATTCAGGTGGAAGTAAATGCTTCAGATAATTCTTCTTTATAATGTTTTCCCTCCATCAGTTTTTTCCATCACTCTCCATGGACCACCGATACTCTTTTGCCTCATTTCCCCATCCTCCTTTATTTTCTTCTCCAGATGGCTACAAATTATTTCCTGCATCAAGTTATTGGTTCTCCCAAGTGCAACACTATGCTCTCAGTGTCTCCTACCGGAACTCTGCTTTGAAGAAAACCCCATCCCATAAACTCTTCTGCTGGGAAATCTGTAGTGTGTGTCCCCAGTTCTCAGCCCATCCTGACTCCAGACACTGACTTTCAGCCACTTGGATCTGAATTGTTCTGTTCTAGGCTTCCTGACCAACTTCCAAGCACCAGAAACACCATCTAATGAGTTACTGAATTGAACAAACAAAAAATTGTAGAATCATCTCTATTTCTGCATTTTGAATAACTGCCTTTGGTCACTTATCAGTAGGAACTTACTTTGCAAGATCATGCTACCAGAGATTGTGCTTCCTCTCTGCTGGTTTTGAAATTAACTGACAGGCATTCTGGACAACATTACAAAGTCATCATTAGAACACTTTCCAGAGGCAACTCTGAGCCCTTGTTGCTTTGTCAGTAGTTTAAAATATTTCTGGTTTATAGTTTCACAAAATGTTTTATGTTGTCACTATGAATTCTCATGAAAATCTACATTGCATGAAATGAATTTTCAGCACAAAAGTAACAGGATTTGAAGATGGATTCTCTGTTTCTTGGATTGGTTTTTAATTGCCTGCCTTTGTGTCAAAAGACACTATGAGGTCCACTCAGAGGAAACTGCCTGCAGCAGCCCAACCACTATCACAAACAGAAGCCAGGGAAAAGTCACAGGGAACTCTGAGACCTGGATCCCTGGGTGGTCATGTTGGGACTAAGAGTGTCTTCCCCAGGCTTTGAGCACTGCGTGGCACAGAGCAGTGTGTGCTCCTTTGGCAGGGAAGCCGTGGCTTGCATTAACACTTCAGCCACAGCAGAGGCAGTGACACATGGCAGAGAGGCTGCTACAGGGCATGGGGTCTGCAAGAGCCGGCTGAAGAGGCTTGGGTCCTGCACAGGCATAAACCTCAATGGCTCAGCCTTGGTTTCTCTCCTCCTTCAGTCACCAGCTCTACAGGTGTCTCCTTCTGTCTCTTTGAGACACATCTTGTTCCACACGCTTCCACCACTTGTGATATTTCAAGTGTGGGAAGACAAACTTGCAAGGGTATGTGGAACACGGTAGCCTTTGTTTCATGAACGTTATCAAACGAAGACATTTTTGCTTCAAGAGAAGTTCTACTGGTGTGACTTGCCAGCAAATCTTGAGCTGGAGCAGCCAGCAAGAAGGTCATCGATACAGGGATTTCAGACAGGCAGGACACTTGTGCTGGGATTCAAGGCACCCACGACTGCCAGAGCACCAAGGAGAACAGTGCGTGGTGTGTGTGGGGGCTGGCTGCAAGCACAGAGCTGCACTAGCCAGGGAGTAGGAGACACCAAAGCGTCCTTTGGTCAGAGAGCCCAGAGCCAGGTATGATGAGACTGGACAGGCTGAGGGCTCCCAGTCCTGCAGGAGGCACCTGTGAAGGTGCTCGTGGCTGGGGAGAGGGAGGGTGTGCAGGTCTTCACTAGAGGGCTTCCATGAGGATGATCTGCAGGGAGGAAGGGGACGGGGCTGTCTCTCTTCCATCCCATTCTGTGCGAGTGCTGGTGGTGTCAGCTGTGGGGTGGCTGAGGGCAGCCCCTGCTGTGTGGCAGCCGGCGCAGGTGGCCGTGGCCGTGTCCTTTCCGTGCACACGGGCGTGCCTGTCCCTGGCTCACACGGCCACCCCAGCACGGGCTGTCCCTGCAGCCTGGCCAGTGGCACTGGCAAAAGCAGCCCTCGACAGAGACCCTGCAGCCTGGGCTCAGCAGCTGAGCAGGAGGAGTTCCTGTGGCTGAATTCTGCTCATCCTGAGCTATCCCTACACACGGCACTCAAAAAGTGACTTGGCCAAAACCCTGGAACTGCGGCTTTTCCACACAAAAACCAAACACTCTTGTGTGACTGGACTGTTCTTTCCTTTTACTTTCAATCCTCATCAGCTGTTTGTAGGAGCTATCCTGGGCTTTCTCAGAAGAGCATCTTGTGTGTTGAAATCCTACAGATCTGCAGATGCCCTCTCAGTTCTCTCTTTCTTGCACTTTTGGTTGGATGGGATTCTACTTCTACTCTCTCGAAAGCAGAGGAACCACATCTTGAAAAATTTCCCTCCAAAAAACCCCAAATTCACCAAGAAAGCCCCAAACACTAAACTGAGGAGAGACAAATTGCTGGGACACATTAATCGCTGAGTGCAAGGACAATGCAAAGGAGCCCATTAGACTCACTGGGTCAATGTCAGTGCACAGAAATCCCCATCGGGACAGCATTGGTCTGACAAGGCTGAATAGAAGAGATGAAGAAGGGACATTGATCATCTTTCTTTATAGCAAGATTCCTCAGGAGCAATACTGGGATTTGCCTGTCTTGGTCCTTATGTGATGAGCTTGAATGATCCAGGGAGCCAGGAGGATTTTTGGTTTATGTGGATAATTGAAGTTGGAAGTGACTTTTATCTGTCATTCGATCCAGTCAGCTGCTTAACTCAGGGACAAATGTGAGATGAATTAAGTTTCCTGGTGATTTAAAATCCACATAGGTCTTGAATACCCCGGAGTGTGGAGACTACACAACATTGGAACACAAGCCTTTGAGGAATGGCTGAGGGAGCTGTGGTTGTTTATCCTGGAGAAAAGGAGACTCAGGGGCCACCTTATCACTCTCTACAATTCCCTGAAAAGTGGTTGTAGCCATGTGGAAGTTTGTCCTTTTTTCCAGCCAGCGACTGACAGAACTAGAGGACAAAGCCTTCAGCTGCACCAAGGGAAATTTTGGTTGGGTGTTAGGAAAAAGTTTTTTATGGAAAGAGTGATAAAATACTGGGATGATCTGCTCAGGAGGGTGGTGGAGTCACCATCTCTGGATGTGTTTAAAACAAGACTGAATGTGACACACAGTGCCATGGTTTAGTTGAGGTTTTAGGGCATGGGTTAAACTCAATCTTAAAGGTCTCTTCCAATCTAGTGATTCTCTGATTCTGTGATCTCTAGAGGTGTAATTTAAAATTAGCTGACCTCATCAAGAAAATGTTTCGCAGCCATGGAAGAGACAAGGCTAAGGGATGTGCACAGCAAAAGGATACGTGGGAAAGAGTCTTACCTGGAAACAGGGACGCTCTGACTGAAAATAAGGAAAAAAACCATGACTCTAAGGGTGTCCTAGGGTGATGTTATGGTGTTTGTATCTCCAATCGTGTGTTCTGATTATGTTTGGTATTATGTCCTGTGCTTACAGGACTGACTCTGAAAGTGAAGCTTTGTTTTGTCTTGTTATCAGCCGGCTCACCTCCCCCATGGTCTATGTTTAGGAGAGGTTTTGGCTCTGCTGGCTTGCTTGCTTGCCTGCTTGCTTGCTTGCTTGCTTGCCTGCTTGCTTGCTTCTGCCTCTTTTTCTTTCCTTCGCTTTGCCCTTGCTTTTGCTTGTTAGTTAGTTCAGCTAGGCAGTCCAACTTTTCCCCTGGACTGTTTTCTTTTCCACCCCGTCCCCTCCCTCTCCTGGATACCATCTGGACCTGTTCTGGACGGGGACCTGGGAAACCCCAAGAAACACCGGGAGTCTGCACTCTGTCACCTGCAGCAGTCATTCCCCAGCGCCGGAGACTGATAACTGGGCGACCACTCGCCGGAGAGACTGAGATTGCCATCCCTTCAGAACGGTGAAAGAGTTTTTTTGTCAGCTGGTGTTGTTGTTTCCCTGTGCTGGGGAGTGTTTAGCTTGTTAAATAAACAGGTCTTTTTCCCACTCTTCTCTGAGGAAATTCTTCCTGAACCCAGTGGTGGGGGGGAGGAGTCGTGGGGTTTGCTGTCTGGGGGCTCCTTCCGGAGGTTTTTCCCCAAATTCGCCCTAAACCAGGACAAAGGGGTTTTCAGGACAGGCAGAAGAGCCAGACCCTCTCTGGGGAATCTCCACCTTTCCTGTTGTTGAGAAATCACTTGCAGATGGCTATATGTAACCTGGTCATGTCTGGAGGTAGCTCTGCTGTGAACAAGGCCTTGGACTAGGGAGGTCCCTTCTGCAGTAAATCGTTCTGTCAGTAATTCTAAGGAAGATTTAAAAGCCTTTGTAATTCTCTGCCTGATTTCATCCATTGTCCAATATAAATGACAAAGCGTCATCATCAAGTCATGTGTACAATAACTTTGATAATTTCTTGGACTTTTATAAATACCATTTCCCAATTTCTCTACAGGATCTCAATCATTACAAATGTTTTACTACTAAGAAAAGAAAAGAAATTATCTGAGTGCATATATATTTTACACTTTAAAGTGAGACAAGAATCTTCAGTGTCAGAAACTAGGAAATTACATAAACAAAGAGGTTCTTGCATCTTTAATTTTTTCCCATTGTCTGAAACCACTCCATAATCTTAATTTCCTTCCATATATGTGGCATTTTTCCACTGTGCTTCACAACATTCAGGTGTTATCCACTACACACCTCAGAAGCAGCTAGAAAGGCACTAGTCTTCTACCCTTTAATGCCACAACCATAAAACAATCAGCCTTAGCTGTAAAAATTCTAAAGCTTTAGCAGAAACTTCTGTCCACACAACCCTACACAGTAGTATAGGGTAGATTTCCTCCTCAGTCACCCGCAGAAAGCACAGGATTTTGCTGGTATTTGGAGCTAGATAGACTCATTGTGCTGATATTCAAATTTTTAAAGTGTTGCAAAAGAGGTACTGTAGATGTAAAAAGAGGAACATGAAACGAAAGACTGGGACCTGAAACCACGGCAAGGTTCACTGTCTTGCTGAATTTGCACATCCTACAATCACAAAATCCCAGAATGATTTTGGCTGGGAGAGGTCTTAAACACCGTCCAGTTGCAACCCCCAGCCACGAGCAGGGACCCCCTCCACTAGACCAGCTTGCTCAAAGCCCCATCCAGCCTGGCCTTGGACACTTGGAGGGATGGGGCAGCCACAGCTTCTCTGGGCAACCTGAGCCAGTGACACCTCACCCTCATCACAAAAATATGCTGTCAAATGTATGATTTCAATCTCCCATTTCTAGGTTTCAAAGGTGCCAGTAAAAATCTGCAGAGCTGCATGCAGTATACTCCAGGTGGGATCTCAGCACAGTGGATTACAGGGGAAGAAGCCTCTCCCCTGACCTGCTGACACCACCTTTGGCAGCCCAGGATACGGCTGGCTTTCCAGGCTGCATGCTCACAGTGCTGGCTCGTGCCCAGTTTTCCGTCCAGCACCTTCCCCAGTTCCTTGTCAGCAGGGCTGCTCCCAGTCTGTTCATCCCCAAACTGATCTGATCTTGGAGATCAGGAGGTGAAGGCTTTGCTGAACCCGTGTTGGCTGTCTCCAATGACCCCCCTGCCCTCCATGTGCCTACAAATACCAACACAGAAGTGAAAAATGCAGGAAGTAGTTTGAGATGTGGGATTGTTAGCCACATGCCCACGAACAGCCTTGTCAGCATCAATGGAAATCAGTAACAAGGGGTGCCCCTCCAGGGTCCCTACTGGCAGCAGCAGTGCTCCATGTCCTCATCAGGGGCCCAGGCAGTGGGGTCGAGTGCACCCTGGGCACGTTTGCAGATGACTCCCAGCTGAGGGGCGTGTTTGATAACGCTGAGGGAAGGGACATTGCAGAGGGACCTTGGCAAGCTTCAGCACTGGCACCATGAGCACCTCCTGAGGCCCCAAGAGGCCAAGTGCAGCTCCTGTGTGACCAGCCCAGGGACAAGTACAAGGAAACGAGGGCAAACAGGAGGCCAGCACAGAGGGAGATGAACAGTGCAGTGCAGAGCTGCCATGGGACAGCTGTCACAGTACACAGCTCAGGGCGTGCAGCTGGCATTGGGCAGTGATGGAGGAGGGCTGAGCCTCTGCACTTCCAGGTAAATTTGCACATGGCAAAACAGATCCTGGAATACCTTGTCATTCCTCCTGCCTTACCAAGGTAGTACAGATTTAAAAACACAAGTCAGTTGTTTCCACTGGGATCAACCAATCAGTCATTTTGAAGTTATGAGAACTTACTGTTTGATTATGTGATTTGAGCAATGGAGGACTGTATCACCAGCATCATCCATCACTTTGATTGAGTAAGGTGTAATAAAATATGTGTCATAGTTAGGAACAGTCTGCATGGGAGAGTTTGGCCAGGGTCTCAGCAATTATCAACATGCTCACCAAGACTTTAGCACTGGTTGAGTCAAGCCTGAGCCCATGGTTACTGACCAGTGAAACTGGAAGGAGACACAGTTGTCCTGGAGACATCCAGGAAAAATATTTGCAAGTGACTGTATGTACCATTCTCTGGATACACACAGACATCTCACCATGAAAGAGCAATATTCATCTATTCTAAAGATCCACAAAACATACTCACTGCTGATTGCAAAAGATTCTTTAGTGGCACCGATGCAAAACGGATTACAGACAAGGGCAGAAGCCATGGCAACTTTGTTAATTAAATTAAAATGAAAGCGACGCTGGCTATACACTTACATTTTCTTTTTCACTTAGCAACAGAGACAACATGCATTGCTCCTGCATTCCATCACCCTGGACTCAGTAATGCCACCTGAGGATGCATCAGGTTACACATCCCTGGCATGTCTCTTAGGTTGGACACTCTTTTATATGATCAGGCGTGAAAATATTTTCATTTATGGGGCAGGAGAAGAGTGCAAGGCAGGATAGAGAAGTACAGATCTGCAGAGCAGCACAGCAGAAATCTCCCAGTGGAAAATGGCTGCAAAAGCAGAAAGAGACATGTAGATCTCAAATTTCTTGCTGGGGCACCATCTTTTCTCAGCTTTGGAGGATTTGCATTCTAACAGCCACAGCCAGAGCCAGGGCGAAGGGGACGCAGGAAGGAAAGCTTGTCATTGAAATTGATTGCTGTGTAATTTGGAAGGTGCTCATGTTCTCGGGCAATGTATTGAATTCCACTTCCATCGCTGTGCTCACACAGCAGCCAGGCACCTCTCTGGACTTTATGGGAAGACATGATGTCATTGTCAAATCCTGCAGCCAGGTTGGTTGCTTCTTTTATTACCCTGCTCTTCCCTTGATAGTTGGCATGTTCATAGAGAGTGATCTGGGGATCGTGCAGATCTTCAGTGATCAGCTGCAGAGAGCTGATCCTATCATTCATCTTACTCCCAACGTAGTCATGTTCCCCCTCCTCAAGTACCAGGAACCTGCCTGCATAGTTTGCGTGCTCATAAGCCACCCAAGGCTGGCCAATTACTTTCACTGAGGAGATAATATCATTAAAATCCAAATGTCCCAGATTGGAAATGTCAGAAGTGATTTCTCTGGATACACCCCTGAAGTTGGCATGTTCATAAATGATGATTTTTCCCATCTTCGTAAGACTTCTGAGGATGAGAGTTCTTGCTATAGGCCTTGGATGACAGCCTGCACAAAAGGAAGACAGAAAATAAGCAAAGCTTGTAAAAAGACTTTACACAAAATGATGGAAAGCATGGGGAAATAAAGAAAATGCAAAAGATTTTGAAAAATTAACAACAGCTCCTTTCCAACATCAGCTGGAAAAGAGTGAAGGTTTTACATAGTAGTTTCAGTTTTGGAGGGAAAAAGTAAAATGAGATATGTGCCCACAACTGCCCACTTTTAATTAATTGTGTGTCTTGGTTAGATACATGTCCAAGACTAAGTTGTAAAATATTCTCATGTCCAGCCCTCACAATTGTATATCACTGGCCCCCTCCACCCTCTCTCTTTTTGGGTTGGTTTGTCCTGCAGCAGCCACCTCCTCATGCCCTGAAGGATGGGTTCAGTCTCTGCAGATGCCCAACACTGAAGCCTCCTTCCCTTCCCCTGCATTTCACAGCAGCTGTCCCAGAAACCCTTCCAGGTCTCCTGTGCAAAGTGTGCCTCTTACCTTGATGTCAGCTGCAGGGCTGGGGAGAGCTGGGGGCAATTCCTGAAGTGCAGGGCTGTGGTTTTTTGAAGGGCATCTTATCTCCCTGCATTTATAGCTTGCTCAGAAGTCTTGTGCAACACCCCATTCCACAGAACTGGGAAGTGGTACCATGCCCAGGGATCAAAACTCACTAACTATCCTATCCAAGATGAGATGTACCTACAACCAGACATCTTCTTCCTCTTGCTCAAAAGTGCATTGAAGTTTTGAGTGACTTGATGAAACAGGTGATGTTCAATTCTTGTTTTGGCTTCTCCTCCAGAAGAAAATGGAATCATAGTAATGGAAATGTATCAAAATATTTTGTGACAAATGCTGTAGAATGTTTGTCTGTTAGAGTTTCCATTTTTGCTTCTCTAGGAAGTATATTGAATAAACAGCCTTAGTCTTTCTAAGAGCTTTGATGGAAGATTTCCAAGTGAGGGTGGTGACATTCACATACCATTTTTATTTATCTTTTCCCTCTTCCTCTTGCAATCACAGTATCATTAATGTTAGAAAAGACGTCCAAGATCATCAAATCCAGGCTTCAACCGAATGCTACCATGTCCATGAAACCAAATTGCAAGGGATATTTCTGCATGTGTTTTGAGTATTTTCAGGGATGGTGACCCTACCAATTCCCTGGGAAGTCCCATTCCAAAGCTTAACCACTCTTGCTGTGAAGAAATGTTTCCTAAGATCCAGCCTGAACATCTCCATGCACAATTGAAGGACATTTCCCCTCGTCCCTCCCTTGCCTGGGACAAGGGCCAAAACCCTACCTTGTCACAAGCTCCTTGCAGGTATTACCAAGAGAAAACAGTCCTCGCCTGAGCCTCCTTTTCTCCAGGATAAACACCCCCAGCTCCTTCAGCTCTTCCTCATCACACCTGTGCTCCAGACCCTTCACCAGCTCTCTTGGCCTTCTCTGGACTCACTCCAGCTCCTCAATGTCTGTCTTGCAGTGAGGGACCCAAAATGAACACAGAATTCCAGGTGTGGCCTCACCAATGCTGAGTACAAGGGGATGATCACTGCCCTGGCCCTGCTGGCCACACCATGACTGATACAGGCCAGGTACCACGGGCCACCTGGGAACACTGATGGCTCATGTTCAGCCCACTGAAGGTGTGGATGCCCCACACCTGGAAGGGTTCTTTAGGGTCCCTTGCAGCCCAAATCATTCTCTGATTCTGTGACATATGTAATCATGTATCTATTTATGTAGAGTAATAACTGTATTTGATATGCTATCATAGATAATAATCAAAACCATCAATATTGTTGTCTCAAAACCAGAAAGAAGTTCACAGTGTAGAACCCAGAAGAAGGATGTAAATAGAAACCTTCTGGCACGGTGTAAAACCAGCTTCAAAGTCAGAATTTTAAAGCAGAAGCATGGCAAAAGAAATATAGATATTTGCAGACTTTCATTTTGCACTCAATACCATTTTATTTTAAATAGTGCTTTATACTTCCACTTTTGAAATGGAACACTTGAATCTGGTTACACACCGTGTTTCTTTCACAAACATGCCAAGCAGCAATCTTATTATGCTAAATATGGCATTTTTCCAATTCAGGTGGAAGTAAATGCTTCAGATAATTCTTCTTTATAATGTTTTCCCTCCATCAGTTTTTTCCATCACTCTCCATGGACCACCGATACTCTTTTGCCTCATTTCCCCATCCTCCTTTATTTTCTTCTCCAGATGGCTACAAATTATTTCCTGCATCAAGTTATTGGTTCTCCCAAGTGCAACACTATGCTCTCAGTGTCTCCTACCGGAACTCTGCTTTGCAGAAAACCCCATCCCATAAACTCTTCTGCTGGGAAATCTGTAGTGTGTGTCCCCAGTTCTCAGCCCATCCTGACTCCAGACACTGACTTTCAGCCACTTTGATCTGACTTGTTCTGTTCTAAGCTTCCTGACCAACTTCCAAGCACCAGAAACACCATCTAATGAGTTACTGAATTGAACAAACAAAAAATTGTAGAATCATCTCTATTTCTGCATTTTGAATAACTGCCTTTGGTCACTTATCAGTAGGAACTTACTTTGCAAGATCATGCTACCAGAGATTGTGCTTCCTCTCTGCTGGTTTTGAAATTAACTGACAGGCATTCTGGACAACATTACAAAGTCATCATTAGAACACTTTCCAGAGGCAACTCTGAGCCCTTGTTGCTTTGTCAGTAGTTTAAAATATTTCTGGTTTATAGTTTCACAAAATGTTTTATGTTGTCACTATGAATTCTCATGAAAATCTACATTGCATGAAATGAATTTTCAGCACAAAAGTAACAGGATTTGAAGATGGATTCTCTGTTTCTTGGATTGGTTTTTAATTGCCTGCCTTTGTGTCAAAAGACACTATGAGGTCCACTCAGAGGAAACTGCCTGCAGCAGCCCAACCACTATCACAAACAGAAGCCAGGGAAAAGTCACAGGGAACTCTGAGACCTGGATCCCTGGGTGGTCATGTTGGGACTAAGAGTGTCTTCCCCAGGCTTTGAGCACTGCGTGGCACAGAGCAGTGTGTGCTCCTTTGGCAGGGAAGCCGTGGCTTGCATTAACACTTCAGCCACAGCAGAGGCAGTGACACATGGCAGAGAGGCTGCTACAGGGCATGGGGTCTGCAAGAGCCGGCTGAAGAGGCTTGGGTCCTGCACAGGCATAAACCTCAATGGCTCAGCCTTGGTTTCTCTCCTCCTTTAGTCACCAGCTCTACAGGTGTCTCCTTCTGTCACTTTGAGACACATCTTGTTCCACACGCTTCCACCATTTGTGATATTTCAAGTGTGGGAAGACAAACTTGCAAGGGTATGTGGAACACGGTAGCCTTTGTTTCATGAACGTTATCAAACGAAGACATTTTTGCTTCAAGAGAAGTTCTACTGGTGTGATTTGCCAGCAAATCTTGAGCTGGAGCAGCCAGCAAGAAGGTCATCGATACAGGGATTTCAGACAGGCAGGACACTTGTGCTGGGATTCAAGGCACCCACGACTGCCAGAGCACCAAGGAGAACAGTGCGTGGTGTGTGTGGGGGCTGGCTGCAAGCACAGAGCTGCACTAGCCAGGGAGTAGGAGACACCAAAGCGTCCTTTGGTCAGAGAGCCCAGAGCCAGGTATGATGAGACTGGACAGGCTGAGGGCTCCCAGTCCTGCAGGAGGCACCTGTGAAGGTGCTCGTGGCTGGGGAGAGGGAGGGTGTGCAGGTCTTCACTAGAGGGCTTCCATGAGGATGATCTGCAGGGAGGAAGGGGACGGGGCTGTCTCTCTTCCATCCCATTCTGTGCGAGTGCTGGTGGTGTCAGCTGTGGGGTGGCTGAGGGCAGCCCCTGCTGTGTGGCAGCCGGCGCAGGTGGCCGTGGCCGTGTCCTTTCCGTGCACACGGGCGTGCCTGTCCCTGGCTCACACGGCCACCCCAGCACGGGCTGTCCCTGCAGCCTGGCCAGTGGCACTGGCAAAAGCAGCCCTCGACAGAGACCCTGCAGCCTGGGCTCAGCAGCTGAGCAGGAGGAGTTCCTGTGGCTGAATTCTGCTCATCCTGAGCTATCCCTACACACGGCACTCAAAAAGTGACTTGGCCAAAACCCTGGAACTGCGGCTTTTCCACACAAAAACCAAACACTCTTGTGTGACTGGACTGTTCTTTCCTTTTACTTTCAATCCTCATCAGCTGTTTGTAGGAGCTATCCTGGGCTTTCTCAGAAGAGCATCTTGTGTGTTGAAATCCTACAGATCTGCAGATGCCCTCTCAGTTCTCTCTTTCTTGCACTTTTGGTTGGATGGGATTCTACTTCTACTCTCTCGAAAGCAGAGGAACCACATCTTGAAAAATTTCCCTCCAAAAACCCCAAATTCACCAAGAAAGCCCCAAACACTAAACTGAGGAGAGACAAATTGCTGGTGTGATAAATGTGATTCGTGCTAATTAAATTGTAACTATATTAGCAAAATTGTATTTAGATCAATAGAAGACAATTATTACCGAGTGAAAGGGGGGGAGATGGGTGAGACAGGACAAAAGACATCTTCCAGATGTTGGAAGTCGAAGAAAAAGGTTGGAAGAAAGTCAAACAAGAATAGTAAAAGGACGTAGGTCTAATAAGCAGCATCTAGAAATAGAGCTTCAACCTTGAAATGGGCAAAAATGGGATGATTCCAAGCATGGGACTTAATTAGAGTCATGTTACGGAAAACATCTGCTCAGTCACACAGGGCGCCTGCGCTACCTGCAGGTCACACCTCGGTCACTGATGAAGATGATGAGCCTTCACCGGAAAAAAAGACCCTCAAAAGGATGAGAGACCCCCAACCCATTAGTAGAGCATGCGCCGTGCAGTATAATTACGTAGATTTTAGGAATAGAAACTAGGAGGAGCTTTCTAGAAACTTTTGTAGCCTACAGTACATAAGTGGGATTGTTAGCCCGAATGCTTTGGTACGAGAGGAAGGGCAGGCCCCTCCCCGTACCGCCGGTCGGTTTTGCTTATGCTTTATACGAACCTCAATTATACTAAAACATTTACTCTCAAATTTTATCCATCCCAAATTATACAACTTTAATACTTTACTTGGACTGTATTCAGTTTCAATAATTTTTGTAATAATCTTTAATACTTTTGATTGTATTCATTTATAATTGTTACTATTAAAAATTTGTTGTTACTTTTAATCTTTGTTATTTAATTAATTGGAAAAATAGAAAACCATTCATAACAGCTGGGACACATTAAATGCTGAGTGCAAGGACAATGCAAGGGAGCCCATTAGACCCACTGGGTCAATGCCAGTGCACAGAAATCCCCATCGGAACAGCATTGGTCTGACACAGCTGAATAGAAGAGATGAATAAGGGACATTGATCATTTTTCTTTATAGCAAGATTCCTCAGGAGCAATACTGGGATTTGCCTGTCTTGGTCCTTATGTGATGAGCTTGAATGATCCAGGGAGCCAGAAGGATTTTCGGTTTATGTGGATAATTGAAGTTGGAAGTGATTATTATTTGTCATTGGATCCAGTCAGCTGCTTAACACAGGGACAACTGTGAGGTGAATTAAGTTTGCTGGTGATGTATGCAATCAGGTCTTGAAAACCCTTGTGTATGTAGACTACCCTACTTCTCTAGGTGGTGTGATTTAAAATTTAAAATCATCATGAAAGTTTTTCTCACTATGTCAGTCGAAACCTCTCTTGGTTTGGTTTATGTCTCTCACATTTTCCTCCTCTCACAATATGCACTCTGAAAAGTTTAGCTTCATCTTCTCAGTAACTTGCTTATAAGTATTGTAAAGCTGCTGTTAGGTCTCACCAAAACATTTTCTTCCACATGAGCAAGCCCTATTCCCCACCTTCTCCTCCCAGGGCAAGTACTGCAGTCCCTTGACCTTCTCCGTGGCCCTGCATTGAACTCTCTCAGTTTACCAACCTCTTTTCCTGCTACATCACCTAAAACTGGATGCAGACTTCTAAATGTTGCTAAAGCAGCAATAAGCCCCTTAATCTGCTGATTTAGGCTCCGGTGAGTAAAGCTCAGAATACTGTTGGTCATTTTTGCTGCCAGGGCAGACTTGGTTCCTCTTCACCTTGGTGCCTACAAAAACCTCAAGATCTTTTCCAGCAGAGCTGCTCCCCAATCTGTCAGTCCCCAGTATATGTCATTGCAAGGGGTTCTTCTTTCCCAGATGCAGGACTTTGTCCGCTTCCAGTTTCATAAGGGTCCTTGTCAGCCCATTCCCCCTGCCTTCAAGACCCTTTTGAATGGCAGCTCTGTTGTTAAGGTGTGTTACAGGCAAATTTGTTAAACAATTTGTTGTTAAAATTTGTTAAACCCCCTGACCTCCCACAGCATATGTGTCTCAGTCATAAATATATGGGGGCTGTAAGTCTCCATCTTAGGGGCATGAGGAGAAGTGTCCTAGTGAGCAAGCAACAAGAAATGTACTATCTATGGAGCTTGAAAAGAGCAGCCCCAAAAAGGGTAATGATCCTGTATGCCAAGAGGGGGAGAGAATCTGCAAGAAATAGTGTCAGGGCTCTGTTGCTTCAGCCCATGGGTGACCTCTCCGTCTTATGTTAAAGACTGAGAGTAATGTTGAATTTGTCTTTACAAATGAGTTGTGGATCAGCCTGTAGATAAGGCTAGCACTGAGAGATAAAAGAAACAATGGGATGGATTCCACTGATTGATGAATGGAAAGAGATATTTGCCTTTACAACTGTAGGGCTGCTGATAAATGAAATTGGATATCGAAAGATGAAAGAAGCAACGGGGGGAAAACTATGAATTCTGTAAGAATTAAAAACTAAAAGGAAGGGTTATACATTAGAGGGGAATTTCAGGTATCAGGCGTTCGGGGAAGTCTGTGCCTCTCAAGTACCTCAGCCAATGGGGAAAGAGAGAGGGAAATGCAGCCAGGAAAATGGGATAAAAACGAGGCTGCGTCCTCCAAAAATTTGAGAGATCCCAGGGGAATGTTCCATGGCCTCTCCCTTTATTCGAATAAAGCAAAAAGGACTCCTCTGTCTCCTTTTTGGACATAAACCTCTGGTGTTTGTGGATTAATTTTCCTGACAAGACTGAATAACTAAAGTGTCTGTATTTTAGTATTTTAGCAGCAGGGGAGATTCTGCTTATTTATGGAGTAACAAACATGAAGATCCAGGTGGGAATGCAGTAGCCTGGTGGAAGAGCATCACTTTTTACTTTTACAAACCTGTCACTTAGCCATAGTTATTAGGGTCATTAGGAAGTTTCTTAACTGGCAGAATTATCAGTAATAAGACCCCAGGAGAAAGATACTTTATCCATGAAATTCAGAAAGAGATTTTTTCCAAAGGTCTTCTCTCAACACCTTCTTCTAGGATAAAGGTTCTTTCTCTTACACAGCAGAAGTGGAGAACTTTCAAAGGTTTTGACACTAACGCTAATGAAAAATAAGATTTATTAGGACTAGTTTTTGAAAAATCCAGTTGTTGAAAAGTGACAGCACTGTACAGATAAAACCCTGTGCGACTCTGTTCTGTACCCAAATGGGGTTAAGAGGCCTGTCACAAGCTTCAGGGGCACTCTATTGCCTCAGTCCAACCAACAGCTCACACGTCAATCCCCCTGCTGCCCTGCCCACCGTAAGAGTGCACACACAGTACGCTCCTGCATTCCTCTGGCAAGGGGGTCAGCACAAGCTGCTGTGTCTGTAGGGCACAGCACTGCCCTAAAGAGAGGTGTGATACCCTAAAGAGAGGTGTGATACCCTAAAGAGAGGTGTGAGCTTGGCTCCCAGAGCTGTGTGTACGTGTCGGTAGGGAACAGCCGGTGTGCTCGGAGCAGCTGATTTACAGCCGGGCTCATTAACTCGGGTGCAGGCTCACACGGGCACGTTACATCCATTTAGGCTCCCGAGCAGTCTCCGACGCCGTGCTGCACTGCCATGTGGAAGCCAACCCATTGGCACCGCTGAGGCCAGATCCCCAAATTGTCTGGGCTCACTGGGCTGCAGGGCACCCTTGGGTGAGTCATGACAGTGCCTCCGTGGGTGCCTTAGCAAGATAGGTCTTGAACGTGTCTGTCCTGTAAAGCCTGTAAAGCACCCTGCAGATAACCTGTCCTCAGAAAGGTGGTAAGAAGATTTACTGTTTCACAGGCAGAACCGACCACAGAACAAGACTGGGCTGGTTTAGCTCCCTGCCAAATGTACAAATTAGGCTCAAGGTCAGATCTTGTCTGCCAGGAAACCAAATGACAAGCAGGCATACCTGCTCCCTCTATTCTGTAATATATGTGCAGGATGCTAACAATCGACTACTAAAAGAAAAGATATATCCAAAGCAGTGCTCCCTTGTCACCGAGCTGGTTTTAATGCCAAGGTTCCACCTGCAGGCATAGAGAAGCCTTCACACACCATTTAATGACTAAAGCATGGTCAGAACACAGCACTGGAATGCCTGGTTGTCTGTTATTGCTCCCTATAATTTAAAATTGTGTTTCAGTATTTAGATTATTTCCTTCTTGTTGAGATGAAAAATTAATTTTCGAGTATTTGTGCCACTTTGTTTTGACTCATTTGCTGATCAAACTGTACTTTCAGAAAGTGTCTTCTGACCACAGTTCTTTGAAATCTTCTTTTTCTGAAACTAGCTCCTCAGACAATATTGGTTCCCAGCTCAACAGGTGAACTGATGCATGATAACTGAACCCCCAGAACATTTTTGGCAACAAGATCAAATTTGACAACATGAGTGATCCTATCATTGACAAGAGACAGCGTTGTGAATTTGGAATTAAACTACACTTCCATATCACGTTTGGACAAATACTGATTAACTAGAGGGATCTTGAGGCAGAGGAGCTGGTTTTGAGAGAAGCAACTTTCCCACCAAATTTTTTGCCTACCATCAAAGAACTCAGGTTTCCCAGATATCTCAGTCTAGAAGAAGAGAAATTGCAGAGGACCACGTTTCATAAGACATGATATGATATATACATTGACTGTTTAGTATTTTTTAATTAAATACTATGCATTATAGAGTATATACAATGTATCATATATATGTAATCTATTATGTATTTCAGAAATCATATATCATATATTTTATATATTGTATGTGACATTATTCACACCCTCCACAGCAGGGTGCACTGCCTGTTGGCAACTGTGGTAATGGGGTCTCGGAAATGTTGGTTTCTGATGTGAACACCTCAGCAGAACTGATCCAGTGACTTAGGGATGGGTGGAAGATGAGCATAGGCTTTGCCTGGCTTCTTCCCCCAGCCTCTCCTGGTAACTGAATCCTTGTGGACAGGGAGAATTACACACACCTGTGCACTGATTTCCCCTGAAAAACCCTTCTCTCCCCCACATTATTTTTTTGGGAATATTTCTTATTCTCGGAGGTGTGATACCACATGTACCAGCACATCAATTGTTCTCTTTATTTACAAGCAGGTGTTGCTGTCAAGGTCAAACTACAGCAAAAATAGAGAAGAAATGCAAAGCACATCCTTATTAAATTAAATTAAATTAAATTCTCATAAAGCTATCTTCCCTCCAAAGCAAAATATCTGTGTTTTCTGAAAACATGGAAGGTGGAGGACAGAGCTTGAAAAACATTCAGTCCTGCTAGCATGCCTATGGGAAATGCAGTGGTTGCCTAATCTCTACAGAGCAGGTTCTCCAGCTAAAGTGGAGCCAGTAGATGGCCAAAACACAGCTCTCTTTATGTACCACGGCCAGAACAATCTTTGGTGTAGTACAGTCAAGCAAGAAGGGAGCCTGTAGTTGGGACAAACCAGGTGATCTGAAGCAGACTTCATTGGGGCTTTTTTCTGTTTGTTTTTTTTTTCTGAAACACTTAGAAATGTGCTAAGTGGCTCAATAATACAGTAATAATAAGTTTTCATTCATCAGTAAACAATATGGTCAAAACTCAAGGATGACCTCTTGATGTGTTTTCTTTGCAACTGCTTTCACAGTCTCATCCAATCTTTGCTGCTTCAAGGTTTCTTTTACAATAAGTCAGTTCTCATTCTATCCATGAGATCTACAAAGAGATGATAGGCACGTGGGGGAACTTGCACAACTTCACTTTCATTTATGTTTTTGTCATTCACCGTCAGATTTAAACTGAACTATATATCACATAGATTACCATATTTTTGTTGCCTTTGAAGTTTATCTTATTACCTTGTGTGCCTAATAATACAAAATTTCCCTGAAGCAAACTGCTCATGTATTAAGACAATAAATAATTTCCATCCTGACCTTGATTGATCTTATCTGTACTGTACAGATAATTTCTGGATGCCACAGCTGGGTATATCTTCCTTCATCCTAAGCCTGTATGGATGAAGTGAGATGAGTATTATAAAGGTCACAGGAAACCATAATATCTTCATCATATCTTAGCAGAGCTCAGATACTTCAGAGCAATTATTTCCCTGCATCTCCTTCTGAAAACATGCAGAAACAATGAATGAACTTTTATTAACCATTTATTTAATCCACAAATAATCCCTTGGGGGATGTGATAAACATGAAAGGTAGGGATTCAAAATAAACCCTCATCTATTTCTTTATCTTTGAAACCCTTTCCCTCTATTCAGGGCTATGAAGGGCACCCCTGTAGTGCCATCAAAACAGACTCCAGATGAGCTCACTTTTCTCTCAGAAGCAGTCTAACCATACAGAAACAGAAACCCTATTTAAATTAGACCACGTGTGATTTTTGTGGCACCTACTTGCTACCTAAAGAAATACTAATATGTAAACCTTCGTCCTACACTCCATGTGGATAAGGATAAGACATAGGGGCCATACAGCCCCTATACAGTCTTACAGGACCAATACCTGTAGGACCCCTCTTGTGTGAACATTTGGGCTCTGGACCATCTGGAGGAATAGGAGTCTGGTGCATTTGATCACTGTTGCCATTTCGAGATGCATAAATATTGTAAAGCACCGTGGGATGGATTGACATAACAGCATAAGGATCTCAGATTTGGAATATGCAAGCCTGCCTTTGGAAGTGGTCTGCTTACAAACCTGAATGCAAACCACAGCTTTGGAAAGCAAAGATTTTGAGGGAATTATGAGCTTGAAGCCCAGCACTTCGTAAAAGACTTGCATCTGACTGCACACTGCAGCCACGGGAACTTGGTTAATGAATAGCTGGACACACAAGAAGTTTTCTAAATTGGGGGATTTCTTCGGTTAAGTGAACTTAGGGTGCAGGGTTGCACACAAGGCAAGGCTATTTGTGGAACACTGCTAGCCTGGGTGAAAGCTTCCTGGATTGCTCTTTGGAGTAATTTTTCCTTGGAGAGGGAGCACCATCTGCAGATAAAACTAAAAAAGCTAAAACACAATCCAGAGACTTTTTTTTTTAATCTTAATGAGATTTTCAAGTTAGAGATTGTGGAGAAACAGCAAATGCAGCTGGCTACATGGAAAAGTTGTCATGCAATAGGTCAGAGGCAAATGTAAAGTGTGCCAATTGCTCTGAATGACATCCTTAGATTGATGATATTATATTAAGTGTTCCCAGGGTTTAAGAGAGGAGGAGGCTAAGGTAGGAACTGATTGAATACCACATTCTGCAGGAAAACCGTTCCCTCAGGAAGCACGTATTTGATGCCAAATGCACAGCTGCCTGCACTGCGAAGACAGAAGCTGAACACCTTCTTCACACTCGTGTATTTGAACCTGACCCAGCCAAAGCAGGGTCTCAGCTGACTATCTCACATTACAGATGTGCATGCTCACAGCAGATTTATTGGCTAGTCCATTGCAAAAACTAACACTCTCTTCCCAACCCTCTTTCTTCAAAGCTTCTCGGGAAGAACACACATGCACCTCCCTCCCACAACACACATTCATTCTGCTTGCAACGTCTCCTGGATTTCTGACTCATTTAGAGTAAGAATCACACCTAGGACAGCTTCTGAAAGAGGACAAACATTAGGCCAAGTTCTAAGGTTATCAGATCACTCACATTTCAATGGACTTTTGAACCAGAGCAATGAGATGTCTCGTTGTAGGACACTGAAAGCAAGATACAATATTTAATGATTTTGATCCCTCAGCATGATATCAACTGCTCCCAGTTCCTTGGAATTAGATGTTTTGCACTTTCACTTCTGTGCAGGCTATAAATGCAGGGAGGTGAGATGCCCTTCACAAACAGCAGCCCTGCACTGCAGGAATTGCCCCCAGCTCTCCCCAGCCCTGCAGCTGACATCAAGGTAAGAGGCACACTTTGCACAGGAGACCTGGAAGGGTTTCTGGGACAGCTGCTGTGAAATGCAGGGGAAGGGAAGGAGGCTTCAGTGTTGGGCTGAGAGCTGCAGCACAGACGTGAGGCTCTGCTGTCTGCATGTGCAGAGACTGAACCCATCCTTCAGGGCATGAGGAGGTGGCTGCTGCAGGACAAACCAACCCAAAAAGAGAGAGGGTGGAGGGGGTCAGTGATACACAATTGTGAGGGTTGGACATGAGAGTATTTTACAACTTGATCTTGGGTATGCACCTAAACCAACACACACAACTAATTTGAACTGGGTAGTTGTGGGCATACATCTCATGATTTATGTTTCCCCTCAAAACCGAAATTTCTATGTCATGTCCTCATGCCTTTCCAGCTGCTGCTTTGTTTATTCTTTGTTAAAAATGTGTTGATCTTCCCTTCTTTCTTCGACAGGGGCTGTGGAAGTTTCCTGATTGTGGCAGTTTATATTCTGGCTCTCCTGGAAAGCAGTACAATGACCAAGGATTTTTTATGGAAGATAAAATTAGGATATCCAGGTCACAGAGATGGCATTGAAGCACCATGCTCACTAATCCATATTGCAAATATCACTTCTACTTCCCTCTCCTTTCTTCATAACCAGCTTGGGACAACATCTCCCCATTCTCCATCCTGGTGTGAGCAGAAGCTTGAAGTAGAGACCCCTCAACTTTCCTTCCAGCTTAAATGCTTCAAGGAGTCGATACACTCCTTGGCTTGTCATAGTGACCACTACCCCTTCACCAGAGAGGAGTGCAATCATACAAAACAGTAAAGAAATGGTTCAAGGAGTGATATGGATGGGAATGTTTAAGGAAATTTGCATTTGCTCTTGCCGAGGTTTGTTTTGGAGTGTATTTAATCAAAGACAATATCCAAACAAATGCGGAAGTGTCACGTTAAAAAATCTAGCAAAGGATTCTAGGAAGTTTTTCAGTAATAAGAGAATGAAGTAAAGGTGGAGAAGGACTTTGAGCCTTCAAAAGGAGGAATTACACTTATCAAGAGAGCAGGTGAGATCCTGTGGAGGAATGGGGAGGGAAGTCTGACATTGAGGAAATAGACTCCATAAATGTCCAACAAGTAAACTCAAGGTTATTGTACACATGACATGATGATGACAGATTTCCATTGAAATTGGACAGTGAATGAAATCGGGCAGAAAGAGCCAAAGGCTTTAAAGTCCTCCTTAGAATTACTGACAGATTTATTCTGGAAAGGATTTCCCCAGTTCAAACTCATTTACAACAGAGCTACCTCCAAGGGTGACCAGGTTATTCATGGCCATCTTCAAGAGATTTCTGAACAGTTGAAATGGTGGAGATTCACCAGGATCTCTTCGCCTTTCTTCCAGTGCTGAAAAACACTTCGAGTTTTGGGCTTTTTTACTTATTTTCAGTCAGAGATTCACTGTTTCCAGATAAGACTCTTTCCAAATATCCTTTTGCTGTGCCCCTCTGAGAAACCTTAGAAACGTCTCTTCCATAGCTGAGAAAAATTTTTGTGATGAGGTCAGAAAATTCTAAATCATACCACCCCGACAGGCTGGGAGGTATCCACACTCAGGGGTTTTCAAGACCTGACTGGATAAAGCCAGGTACAAACATAATTCATGCATAATAACATCAGAGTTCTCCCTGTGTTAAGCAGCTGACTGGATCCAATGACAACTAAAAGTCACTTCCAACTTCAATTATCCACATAAACCGAAAATCCTCCTGGCTCCCTGGATCATTCAAGCTCATCACATAAGGACCAAGACAGGTAAATCCCAGTATTGCTCCTGAGGAATCTTGCTATAAAGAAAGATGATCAATGTCCCTTGTTCATCTCTTCTATTCAGCCTTGTCAGACCAATGCTGTCCCGATGGGGATTTCTGTGCACTGACATTGACCCAGTGAGTCTAATGGGCTCCTTTGCATTGTCCTTGCACTCAGCGATTAATGTGTCCCAGCAATTTGTCTCTCCTCAGTTTAGTGTTTGGGGCTTTCTTGGTGAATTTGGGGTTTTTTGGAGGGAAATTTTTCAAGATGTGGTTCCTCTGCTTTCGAGAGAGTAGAAGTAGAATCCCATCCAACCAAAAGTGCAAGAAAGAGAGAACTGAGAGGGCATCTGCAGATCTGTAGGATTTCAACACACAAGATGCTCTTCTGAGAAAGCCCAGGATAGCTCCTACAAACAGCTGATGAGGATTGAAAGTAAAAGGAAAGAACAGTCCAGTCACACAAGAGTGTTTGGTTTTTGTGTGGAAAAGCCGCAGTTCCAGGGTTTTGGCCAAGTCACTTTTTGAGTGCCGTGTGTAGGGATAGCTCAGGATGAGCAGAATTCAGCCACAGGAACTCCTCCTGCTCAGTTGCTGAGCCCAGGCTGCAGGGTCTCTGTCGAGGGCTGCTTTTGCCAGTGCCACTGGCCAGGCTGCAGGGACAGCCCGTGCTGGGGTGGCCGTGTGAGCCAGGGACAGGCACGCCCGTGTGCACGGAAAGGACACGGCCACGGCCACCTGCGCCGGCTGCCACACAGCAGGGGCTGCCCTCAGCCACCCCACAGCTGACACCACCAGCACTCGCACAGAATGGGATGGAAGAGAGACAGCCCCGTCCCCTTCCTCCCTGCAGATCATCCTCATGGAAGCCCTCTAGTGAAGACCTGCACACCCTCCCTCTCCCCAGCCACGAGCACCTTCACAGGTGCCTCCTGCAGGACTGGGAGCCCTCAGCCTGTCCAGTCTCATCATACCTGGCTCTGGGCTCTCTGACCAAAGGACGCTTTGGTGTCTCCTACTCCCTGGCTAGTGCAGCTCTGTGCTTGCAGCCAGCCCCCACACACACCACGCACTGTTCTCCTTGGTGCTCTGGCAGTCGTGGGTGCCTTGAATCCCAGCACAAGTGTCCTGCCTGTCTGAAATCCCTGTATCGATGACCTTCTTGCTGGCTGCTCCAGCTCAAGATTTGCTGGCAAGTCACACCAGTAGAACTTCTCTTGAAGCAAAAATGTCTTCGTTTGATAACGTTCATGAAACAAAGGCTACCGTGTTCCACATACCCTTGCAAGTTTGTCTTCCCACACTTGAAATATCACAAGTGGTGGAAGCGTGTGGAACAAGATGTGTCTCAAAGAGACAGAAGGAGACACCTGTAGAGCTGGTGACTGAAGGAGGAGAGAAACCAAGGCTGAGCCATTGAGGTTTATGCCTGTGCAGGACCCAAGCCTCTTCAGCCGGCTCTTGCAGACCCCATGCCCTGTAGCAGCCTCTCTGCCATGTGTCACTGCCTCTGCTGTGGCTGAAGTGTTAATGCAAGCCACGGCTTCCCTGCCAAAGGAGCACACACTGCTCTGTGCCACGCAGTGCTCAAAGCCTGGGGAAGACACTCTTAGTCCCAACATGACCACCCAGGGATCCAGGTCTCAGAGTTCCCTGTGACTTTTCCCTGGCTTCTGTTTGTGATAGTGGTTGGGCTGCTGCAGGCAGTTTCCTCTGAGTGGACCTCATAGTGTCTTTTGACACAAAGGCAGGCAATTAAAAACCAATCCAAGAAACAGAGAATCCATCTTCAAATCCTGTTACTTTTGTGCTGAAAATTCATTTCATGCAATGTAGATTTTCATGAGAATTCATAGTGACAACATAAAACATTTTGTGAAACTATAAACCAGAAATATTTTAAACTACTGACAAAGCAACAAGGGCTCAGAGTTGCCTCTGGAAAGTGTTCTAATGATGACTTTGTAATGTTGTCCAGAATGCCTGTCAGTTAATTTCAAAATCAGCAGAGAGGAAGCACAATCTCTGGTAGCATGATCTTGCAAAGTAAGTTCCTACTGATAGGTGACCAAAGGCAGTTATTCAAAATGCAGAAATAGAGATGATTCTACAATTTTTTGTTTGTTCAATTCAGTAACTCATTAGATGGTGTTTCTGGTGCTTGGAAGTTGGTCAGGAAGCTTAGAACAGAACAAGTCAGATCAAAGTGGCTGAAAGTCAGTGTCTGGAGTCAGGATGGGCTGAGAACTGGGGACACACACTACAGATTTCCCAGCAGAAGAGTTTATGGGATGGGGTTTTCTGCAAAGCAGAGTTCCGGTAGGAGACACTGAGAGCATAGTGTTGCACTTGGGAGAACCAATAACTTGATGTAGGAAATAATTTGTAGCCATCTGGAGAAGAAAATAAAGGAGGATGGGGAAATGAGGCAAAAGAGTATCGGTGGTCCATGGAGAGTGATGGAAAAAACTGATGGAGGGAAAATATTATAAAGAAGAATTATCTGAAGCATTTACTTCCACCTGAATTGGAAAAATGCCATATTTAGCATAATAAGGTTGCTGCTTGGCATGTTTGTGAAAGAAACACGGTGTGTAACCAGATTCAAGTGTTCCATTTCAAAAGTGGAAGTATAAAGCACTATTTAAAATAAAATGGTATTGAGTGCAAAATGAAAGTCAGCAAATATCTATATTTCTTTTGCTATGCTTCTGCTTTAAAATTCTGACTTTGAAGCTGGTTTTACACCGTGCCAGAAGATCTCTATTTACATCCTGCTTCTGGGTTCTACACTGTGAACTTCTTTCTGGTTTTGAGACAACAATATTGATGGTTTTGATTATTATCTATGATAGCATATCAAATACAGTTATTACTCTACATAAATATATACATGATTACATATGTCACAGAATCAGAGAATGATTTGGGCTGCAAGGGACCCTAAAGAACCCTTCCAGGTGTGGGGCATCCACACCTTCAGTGGGCTGAACATGAGCCATCAGTGTTCCCAGGTGGCCCGTGGTACCTGGCCTGTATCAGTCATGGTGTGGCCAGCAGGGCCAGGGCAGTGATCATCCCCTTGTACTCAGCATTGGTGAGGCCACACCTGGAATTCTGTGTTCATTTTGGGTCCCTCACTGCAAGACAGACATTGAGGGGCTGGAGTGAGTCCAGAGAAGGCCAAGAGAGCTGGTGAAGGGTCTGGAGCACAGGTGTGATGAGGAAGAGCTGAAGGAGCTGGGGGTGTTTATCCTGGAGAAAAGGAGGCTCACTCTCTACAACTCCAGGATAGGAGCATATAGCCAGGTGGGCCACTCTGTTCTGCAGTCAAACAGTGATGGGACAAGGAGAAACACCCTGAATTTGTGTATGGAGAGGTTCAGGTTGGTGATTAAGAAAAACGTCTTCACTGGAAGGGTAGTTAAGTTTTGGAATGCGCAACCCAGTGAAATGGTAGAGTCATCGTCCCTGAAAATTATCAAAACACAAGTAGAAGTGACATTTGCAATATGGATTCGTGAGCATGGTGGTATGCAGTCAAAGGTTGGACTAGATCTTGGAGGCCTTTTCCAACCTTAATAATTCCATAATTCTAAGGAGAAATGGGAATTTTTTTTTTTCAAAAGCTGGTGCTTCAATACCACCTCTGTGACTTGGATATCTCCCATTAAAATCCTTGCTCATTTTAAGTGCTTCCAAGGAGACCAAGAATATGAATTGCCACTAGGAGGTAAACTTCCACACCCTGTGTCAAAATATATTTTGGTGTGTTTGAATTACTGTGGCTGATCTGGCTTTTGGAGAGTTTCGGTCACTTTTCTTGCTGTCACCTGAGGTATTGCACAAGACTTCTGTGCAGGCTATAAATGCAGGGAGGTGAGATGCCCTTCACAAACAGCAGCCCTGCACTGCAGGAATTGCCCCCAGCTCTCCCCAGCCCTGCAGCTGACATCAAGGTAAGAGGCACACTTTGCACAGGAGACCTGGAAGGGTTTCTGGGACAGCTGCTGTGAAATGCAGGGGAAGGGAAGGAGGCTTCAGTGTTGGGCTGAGAGCTGCAGCACAGACGTGAGGCTCTGCTGTCTGCATGTGCAGAGACTGAACCCATCCTTCAGGGCATGAGGAGGTGGCTGCTGCAGGACAAACCAACCCAAAAAGAGAGAGGGTGGAGGGGGTCAGTGATACACAATTGTGAGGGTTGGACATGAGAGTATTTTACAACTTGATCTTGGGTATGCACCTAAACCAACACACACAACTAATTTGAACTGGGTAGTTGTGGGTATACATCTCATTTTATTGAATTTTCCCTCAAAACTGAAATTTCTATGTCATGTCCTCACTCCTTTCCAGCTGCTGCTTTGTTTATTCTTTGTTAAAAATGTTTTGATCTTCCCTTCTTTCTATTTTCCTCCTCCACTTTCTGCATCATTTTTTGTCTGGTGTGTACAGGCTTCATACAAGCATTGCTTCTTTTCTGTCTTCCTTTTGTGCAGGCTGTCATCCAGCTCCTCTAGCAAGAAATCCAAAGATTCAGAAGTCCTACTGAGATGGGAAAAATCATCATTTATGAGCATGTCAACTTCCAGGGTTTGTCCAAAGAATTCACCACTGACACTCCCAACCTAACAGCTGTGAGTTGGAATGATGTTGTGTCGTCAGTGAAAGTAATTGGCCAGCCTTGGGTGGCTTATGAGCACATCGAGTATAAGGGGCAGTTTCTGGTATTTGAGGAGGGAGAATATGACTATGTTGGTAAAGATATGAATGACAAGATCAGTTCTCTGCAGCTGATCACAGAAGATCTGCACAATCCCCAGATCACTCTCTATCAGCATGTTGAATATCAAGGGAGGAGCAGAATAGTAAGAGAAGCAACTAATCTGGCTGGGGGAGAAGATGATGACATCGTGTCTTCTCACAAAGTCCAGAGAGGTGTCTGGCTGCTGTGTGAAAACAGCGATGGAAGTGGACCTCGACACCTTGCCCGGGAACATGAAGACGTTCCCAATTACAAGGCAATCGACTTCAATGACAAGCTTTCCTTCCTGCGTCCCCTGCGCCCTGGCCGTGACTCTTAGACTGCAGATGCTGCGACCCTTCCTGAGGGAATATGCAGCCCCAGCACGAAATCTAAGACCTTGATCTCTGACGCTGCTTGTGTCCCTTCATTTGTGATTTGCTTTACAAAGCCTTTGTGGTACCTTGGCCTCTGCCATTTTCTGTAACCTCTTTTGGCTTGGTGCCAATAAAAACTCTCTTGCAAGCAACAGAATGTCTGTTTTATGCACTGTTTAGTGTAGATAAATATTGCCCTTCCATGGAACGATGTCTCTGTGTGCACAGAAAAGGTGTTGAGTCTTTTTTCATGGAGGACTCTTGAAAGGATTTATCGCCTTCCAGATTTCCTGTTCAGTAACATTGGGCTCAGGCTTGACTCAACCAGTGCTAAAGTCTTGGTGAACATGTTGCTAATTGCTGAGACCCTGGCCAAACTCTCCCATGCAGACTGTTCCTAACTATGACACATATTTTATTACACCTTACTCAATCAAAGTGATGGATGATGCTGGTGATACAGTCCTCCATTGCTCAAATCACATAATCAAACAGTAAGTTCTCATAACTTCAAAATGACTGATTGGTTGATCCCAGTGGAAACAACTGACTTGTGTTTTTAAATCTGTACTACCTTGGTAAGGCAGGAGGAATGACAAGGTATTCCAGGATCTGTTTTGCCATGTGCAAATTTACCTGGAAGTGCAGAGGCTCAGCCCTCCTCCATCACTGCCCAATGCCAGCTGCACGCCCTGAGCTGTGTACTGTGACAGCTGTCCCATGGCAGCTCTGCACTGCACTGTTCATCTCCCTCTGTGCTGGCCTCCTGTTTGCCCTCGTTTCCTTGTACTTGTCCCTGGGCTGGTCACACAGGAGCTGCACTTGGCCTCTTGGGGCCTCAGGAGGTGCTCATGGTGCCAGTGCTGAAGCTTGCCAAGGTCCCTCTGCAATGTCCCTTCCCTCAGCGTTATCAAACACGCCCCTCAGCTGGGAGTCATCTGCAAACGTGCCCAGGGTGCACTCGACCCCACTGCCTGGGCCCCTGATGAGGACATGGAGCACTGCTGCTGCCAGTAGGGACCCTGGAGGGGCACCCCTTGTTACTGATTTCCATTGATGCTGACAAGGCTGTTCGTGGGCATGTGGCTAACAATCCCACATCTCAAACTACTTCCTGCATTTTTCACTTCTGTGTTGGTATTTGTAGGCACATGGAGGGCAGGGGGGTCATTGGAGACAGCCAACACGGGTTCAGCAAAGCCTTCACCTCCTGATCTCCAAGATCAGATCAGTTTGGGGATGAACAGACTGGGAGCAGCCCTGCTGACAAGGAACTGGGGAAGGTGCTGGACGGAAAACTGGGCACGAGCCAGCACTGTGAGCATGCAGCCTGGAAAGCCAGCCGTATCCTGGGCTGCCAAAGGTGGTGTCAGCAGGTCAGGGGAGAGGCTTCTTCCCCTGTAATCCACTGTGCTGAGATCCCACCTGGAGTATACTGCATGCAGCTCTGCAGATTTTTACTGGCACCTTTGAAACCTAGAAATGGGAGATTGAAATCATACATTTGACAGCATATTTTTGTGATGAGGGTGAGGTGTCACTGGCTCAGGTTGCCCAGAGAAGCTGTGGCTGCCCCATCCCTCCAAGTGTCCAAGGCCAGGCTGGATGGGGCTTTGAGCAAGCTGGTCTAGTGGAGGGGGTCCCTGCTCGTGGCTGGGGGTTGCAACTGGACGGTGTTTAAGACCTCTCCCAGCCAAAATCATTCTGGGATTTTGTGATTGTAGGATGTGCAAATTCAGCAAGACAGTGAACCTTGCCGTGGTTTCAGGTCCCAGTCTTTCGTTTCATGTTCCTCTTTTTACATCTACAGTACCTCTTTTGCAACACTTTAAAAATTTGAATATCAGCACAATGAGTCTATCTAGCTCCAAATACCAGCAAAATCCTGTGCTTTCTGCGGGTGACTGAGGAGGAAATCTACCCTATCCTACTGTGTAGGGTTGTGTGGACAGAAGTTTCTGCTAAAGCTTTAGAATTTTTACAGCTAAGGCTGATTGTTTTGTGGTTGTGGGATTAAAGGGTAGAAGACTAGTGCCTTTCTAGCTGCTTCTGAGGTGTGTAGTGGATAACACCTGAATGTTGTGAAGCACAGTGGAAAAATGCCACATATATGGAAGGAAATTAAGATTATGGAGTGGTTTCAGACAATGGGAAAAAATTAAAGATGCAAGAACCTCTTTGTTTATGTAATTTCCCAGTTTCTGACGCTATGACCTGAAGATTCTTGCAATATCTCACTTTAAAATGTAACATATAAATATTCAGTGATTTTTTTTTTTTCTTGGTAGTAGAAACTGCCCTGAAATTGGTGCTTTGGGCTTATTTCTCTTTTTCCTAAATGGAAGAAGGCCAAATTAGTGAGTTACAATTAATCTGGCAAGGCCCAGGTAAAGGCATTTTTTTTCTTCAGGGATATCAGAGCCTGGCTATCTTTGACTTCAGAAATGTTTACTATACTTATAGACGGTGATATCTACTCTTGCTGCAGTGTCTAAGAAAGTGTAGGAAACATTTAGTGAAGGAGGGAGGAAGAGAGACAGGGACATGGAGATTTCTGTCACTTGCATTTATTCCCTATAATTTTTCCTTGTGTTTTTACTTATAGGATAAAATCAGAAGGTAATCACTTACATTCAAATTTTAAAATAACTATAGAAATACCTGTTTGACCGGCTTGTTATGCTTTGCTCCAGCTCTCTCCTCTTCCCTGCTTTAGTTCTTCCGTATGATTTGTTTCCTTTTCATGGCAGTTCTAAATATAACTTTTCCATCGAGATGAGCAAGGTCCTAGTGAAATCTTGAAGGAGCTGCTACGAGCACAAGATTTACCTGGAATCCTGGAAAAAGTCAAGACAGTTTTTGAGTAGTCAGGTAGATCACTTCCCATATCTGGAGGCATTAAACACATGGCTTACGGACTCTTATTCTTATCAAAGGAAGAAAAGAGAACTCCAGAAGGGAAGATAAATAAGGTAACATGCAATGATTAATTCCAAACACCTGTGACTGTCTTAATGTCTGTTCTCCTGGAGAGGCAGTGGCTCGGCCTCCTGCTTGCCCTACTTGTCCCCATCAGCAGAGTACAGAGCTGTCTTTGTGTCTGTCTGTCTGTGTGTCTATCTATCTGTGGCTGCCATGCCCAGCTGAAGCTGCGTTACCTGTGGTGAGACTCGCTGCCTCTCTCAGCTCCCCGTGCCTTCCTGCAGCCTCTCTTCTCCTCTTCTCACCCACCGACACAGCTGTGGACACTTTGGTTTGTTTTGAGTTTTTCTTTAAATCAAAGACAGAATCTAAACAACTGTAGAAGTGTTGGGTCCAAAACTCTAGCAAAGGATTTTTCTAAATTTTTCAGTAATAAGAGGATGAAGTAAAGGTGGAGAAGGACTTTGACCCTTCAATGGAGGGGATTACATTTGACAACAGAGCAGGTACGACCTGCTGCTGAACTGGGAGGGAAGTATAAATATCCAAGAAGTAATCTCCAACTTATTGTACACATGACTTGATGATGCCACTTTTTCATTGAAATCGAACAAAGGATGAAATCAGGCAGAAAGTGACAAAGACTTTTAAATCTTCCTTAGAATTACTGATGGAAAGATTTATCCTGGAAGGGACCTCCCTAGTCCAAGGCCTTCTTCACAGCAGAGCTATCTCCAAACATGATCAGCTCATTCTTGGCCATCTTCAAGAGATTTCTGAACAACTGCAAGGGTGGAGATTGCCCAGGATCTCTGGCTTTCTGCCAGTTCTGACCAGTCCTTGGCCAGAGTTTTTAATTCCTTATTTTATGTCTGAGTTTCCCTGTTGCCATTTGAGTCTCTTTCCAGATGTCTTTTTGCCGAGCCCCTCTGATAGCACTTAGGTTGAACACTTAGGTCCAGGCTGAACAGGACCAGACCACTTAGACTCTCCTGGTTCATGGGATGCTCCAGTGCCATCCAGTGGCCTGTATGAGGCTCTCACCAGTTTGTTCACATATACCTTTTAATAGGGCATCTGAAACAGATACAGTATTCCAGGTGTGGCCTTGATTCAGAGGAGATGGGAATAAATTCTTCCTTTATCCTGCTCCTCCTGTTCTCATGCTGTGCAGTATGCAACTGACCTTCAACTTCTTATCCACAAACAGAAAGGAGTGAGAAAGAAGCCATTCTGACACAACTAAAATTAATTTCTCAGTGGTTGCATATACTAAATACTTTCATGCCCAAGTAATAATTTTACAAAAGTATTGACTGGAACAGCTACTCTTCCAAATGACTCTAAAAAAGGAGTTAGTTGGATTGAAAGAACAAAACAGGAAAATCCTTTGCTCACAGACTACAAGAAAGTTGAAGTTAGGTGATCAGGATTCTTTTCTGCTTCCTCAGACCCTACTCCAAAGAGCTGAGATGTGTGAGTCAAATCTATGTGTTTGAAAGGGCAAGTGGCTGAAATTATTCAGAAAGCAATGATGGCTGAGCAACCTCAGTGTTGAGAGAGGCACATAACATCAATGAAACACCAGATCACTCCTGCAATTTCACCTCCTAACAGAATCAGTTTGCAATCTTCTTATGCTTTTCTTGGTTTGGCAGCAATCTCCTCTCCTAACTGGCAAACCAAGAGTGAATTTTTGCTTAGAAGCTGAATCACTGATGAGACAGGACAAAGAAAGTCAAGAAATGGGGCAGACTTGTTAGATCTCCAATGCTTCAACCAATTAATTATTCAATGCAGTTAAATTAGTAATAAAGCTGCTGTATGCAAACAGAAATATGGTAACTTTGCTCTTTGGGGGTAGCAGGGAAATTTGTTATGAGTGGTGGAAGCTACGATTTTCTCTGATTGTTTTGCAATACTCAGAAAGAGTTTCTTTCACAGAAATTTACTTTCCCTGATAGACAATTTTTCAGGAATTCTGAAAGAAGTCATGGACTAGGAATGAAATTGAAGGTAGCACCTGTGATGTGTCCTGGATGTGATTCTTACTTTAAATGAGTCAGAAATCCAGGAGACGTTGCAAGCAGAATGAATGTGTGTTGTGGGAGGGAGGTGCATGTGTGTTTTTCCTGAGAAGCTTTGAAGAAAGAGGGAGGGGAAGAGAGTGTTAGTTTTTGCAATGGACTAGCCAATAAATCTGCTGTGAGCATGCACATCTGTAATGTGAGATAGTCAGCTGAGACCCTTTATTTAGGGCAAGATTCCTCAGGAACAATATAGCTCAGGCAACACTAGGATTTGCCAGTCTTGACCCTTAAGTCATGAGCTTGAGTGATGCTGCGAGACAGGAGGATCATAGGATCATAAGACAATTCCGGTTCAAAATGACCTTTGGATGCCATCGGGTCCAGTCTGCTGCCTAATAAAGCCAGAGATCCTGGGCAATCTCCACCCTTGCAGTTGTTCAGAAATCTCTTGAAGATGGCCAAGAATGAGCTGATCATGTTTGGAGATAGCTCTGCTGTGAAGAAGGCCTTGGACTAGGGAGGTCCCTTCCAGGATAAATCTTTCCATCAGTAATTCTAAGGAAGATTTAAAAGTCTTTGTCACTTTCTGCCTGATTTCATCCTTTGTTCGATTTCAATGAAAAAGTGGCATCATCAAGTCATGTGTACAATAAGTTGGAGATTACTTCTTGGATATTTATACTTCCCTCCCAGTTCAGCAGCAGGTCGTACCTGCTCTGTTGTCAAATGTAATCCCCTCCATTGAAGGGTCAAAGTCCTTCTCCACCTTTACTTCATCCTCTTATTACTGAAAAATTTAGAAAAATCCTTTGCTAGAGTTTTGGACCCAACACTTCTACAGTTGTTTAGATTCTGTCTTTGATTTAAAAAACCAAACCAAAACAAATCTATGCAATAGCAAATGCGAGGTTTCTGACACATTCCCATCCATATCCCTCCTTGAACCTTTCCTTTTCTGTTTTGTAGGATTGCACTCCTCTCTGGGGCAGGGGTAGCTGTGTCTATGACATTCCAAGTATGGACTCCTATAAAAACTTAGCCTGGAAGATACCTCCAAGGTTTTCTACTTCAATCTGCTGCTCATGGCAGGATGTAGAATGGGAGGATATTCTTGCATGCTGGTTATGAAGCCAGGGGAGAGAAAGCAGTGTGGACCAGGAAGGTTTGTTAGTGTAGTGCTATGAAAATATTTCCTGCAAGGGGCTGAGGGAACAGGAGGTGCTGGGAAAGTGGCCACAGCTGTGTCGGTGGGTGAGAAGAAAGGTAGGGAGGCTGCAGGAAGGCACGGAGAGCTGAGAGAGGCAGCGAGTCTCACCACAGGTAACGCAGCTTCAGCTGGGCATGGCAGCCACAGACAGACAGAACTGTCCAAAGGGACATTGCAGAGGGACCTTGGCAAGCTTCAGCACTGGCACCATGAGCACCTCCTGAGGCCCCAAGAGGCCAAGTGCAGCTCCTGTGTGACCAGCCCAGGGACAAGTACAAGGAAACGAGGGCAAACAGGAGGTCAGCACAGAGGGAGATGAACAGTGCAGTGCAGAGCTGCCATGGGACAGCTGTCACAATACACAGCTCAGGGCGTGCAGCTGGCATTGGGCAGTGATGGAGGAGGGCTGAGCCTCTGCACTTCCAGGTAAATTTGCACATGGCAAACCAGATCCTGGAATACCTTGTCATTCCTCATCCCTTATCAAGATATTATAGGTTTAAAAACACAAGACGGGTTTTGCCATTAGGACTAAAGAATTAAAATTAGTGAAAACATTCTGTTTGTTATGTGATTAAAGGCAGTAGAGGACTATATGATCACCACAATCATTGCCTTGAGATGCAACCAAGCATGCATTAGTGAGGTACAATCTGGAGGTGAGAGTTTGGCCAGGATCAACAACAATCTACTACCTGCTCATTAAGGCTTTATGAGTCAAGCTTGTATCCACGGCTATTCACCAGTGAATCCAGAAAGAGACACAATTCTCCAGGAGACATCCAGGAAAAATATTTGCACATGACTGTATGAACCATTCTCTGGATACATACAGACATCTCACCATGAAAGAGCATTATTTATCTATTCTAAAGATGCAAGAAACAGACTCACTGCTGATTGCAAAAGATTCTTTAATGGCACCAACACAAAATGGATTACAGACAATGGCAGAGGCCACAGTACCATAAGGGCATTGCAAAGCAAATGGCAAAGGAAGTGGTGCTGGTTCTGTACTAACATTTTCTGTTTCACTTAGTGACAAAACCAACATGCAATGCTTCTACATTCCATAGCCCAGGACTCTGGGATGCCACCTGAGGGTGCATTAGGTTTCACACACCTGGCATGTCTCCTAGCTTGGACACTCTTTCATATGATCAAACATGATGATTTTTGCATTTGTGGGGTGGGAGAAGAGTGCAAGGCAGAATAGAGAGGTACAGATCTGCAGAGCAGCACAGCAGAGAGCTCTCCTATTCAGTAGTCCTGTGACACTGGGGGAAAAGGCAACACAAGCAGAGGCAGAGAACAAGGTCTCAAATTTCTTGCTGAGGTGGCATCTTTTCTCAGCGCTGCAGGATTTACATTCTAACAGCCACAGCCAGGGCGAAGGGGACGCAGGAAGGAAAGCTTGTCATTGAAATCGATTGCCTTGTAATTTGGAAGGTGTTCATGCTCTCGTGCAAGGTATTGAATTCCACTTCCATCACTGTGTTCACACAGCAGCCAGACACCTTTCTGGACTTTGTGAGAAGACATCATGTCGTTGTGGTGTCCTGCAGCCAGGTTGGTGGCTTGTTTTATTACTCTGCTCTTCCCTTGATAATCAACATGTTCGTAGAGAGTGATCTGGGGATTGTGCAGATCTTCCGTGATCAGCTGCAGAGAGCTGATCTTGTCATTCATATCATTACCAACAAAGCTATGTTCTCCTTCTTCAAATACCAGAAATCGATCTTCGTAGTTCTCATGCTCATAAGCCACCCAAGGCTGGCCAATTACTTTCACTGACGACACAACATCATTGCAATCTGCATCTTTTAGATTGGAAATGTTAGTGGTGAATTCTCTGGACAAACCCTGGAAGTTGGCATGCTCATAAATGATGATTTTTCAAATCTCAGTAGGATTTCTGGAGTGCAGATGCCTTGCTAGAGGAGCTGGATGACAACCTGCACAAAAGAAAGACAGAAAACAAGCAATGCCTCTAAGAAGCCTTTATACTGCAGACACAAAATTACGGGAAGGGTGGTGGACAAAAGGAAAAGTAGAACTTTTTTAGCAGAGGATAAACATAACAGCAGCTGGAAAGGAGTGAGGACATGACATAGAAATTTCAGTTTTGAGGGAAAATTCAATAAAATGAGATGTATACCCACAACTACCCAGTTCAAATTAGTTGTGTGTGTTGGTTTAGATGCATACCCAAGATCAAGTTGTAAAATACTCTCGTGTCCAGCCCTCACAATTGTGTATCACTGACCCCCTCCACCCTCTCTCTTTTTGGGTTGGTTTGTCCTGCAGCAGCCACCTCCTCATGCCCTGAAGGATGGGTTCAGTCTCTGCACATGCAGACAGCAGAGCCTCACGTCTGTGCTGCAGCTCTCAGCCCAACACTGAAGCCTCCTTCCCTTCCCCTGCATTTCACAGCAGCTGTCCCAGAAACCCTTCCAGGTCTCCTGTGCAAAGTGTGCCTCTTACCTTGATGTCAGCTGCAGGGCTGGGGAGAGCTGGGGGCAATTCCTGCAGTGCAGGGCTGCTGTTTGTGAAGGGCATCTCACCTCCCTGCATTTATAGCCTGCACAGAAGTGGAAGTACGAAACACCCAATTCCAAGGAACTGGGAGCGGTTGATATCATGCTGAGGGATCAAAATCATTAAATATTCTATCTTGCTTTCAGTGTCCTACAACGAGACATCTCATTGCTCTGGTTCAAAAGTCCATTGAAATGTGAGTGATCTGATAACCTTAGAACTTGGCTTCATGTTTGTCCTCCTTCAGAACTGTCTGAACTGGAATTCACAGTAACTGGAACACTTATCTGGAACAACCCCAGCTCCTTTGGCCAGTCCTCATCAGACCTGTGCTCCAGATCCTTCAACAACTAATTTCCCTTCTCTGGAAGCACTCTACCCCCTTGATGTCTTTCTTGCAGTGAGGGATCCAGAACTGGACACAGGATTTGAGCTGTGGCCTCACCAGTGCTGAGTACAGGGAGCCAATCCCTGCCCTGCTCCTGCTGGCCACACTATTGCTGATACAGGCCAGGATGCCATTGGCTTTCCTGGCCACCTGGGCACAGCTGGCTCATGCCCAGCTGCTGTCACCATGTATGGTGTTTTTGTGAGGGCAGGGCAGGACTCGGCCCTCGGCCTTATTGAACTTCATGCTATCGGTCTCAGCCCACGGATCCCTCTGCAGAGCCTCCTTCCCCTCCAGCACACAGCACTCACACCCACGGTGGTGTTGCCTACAAACTGACTAAGGGGGGAGATCCAAGGATGGGGCACCCACATCTTCTCTAGGCAACCTTTTCCAGTGCCTCACCGCCCTCACAGTGAAGAATTTCTTTCTAATGTCTAGCCTAAACCTACACATCTTTCCAGCTTGAAAGGCCATAGCAAAAAGTCTCTCTTTCTGCCATTCTTATAAGTCCCTTTACATTTGGAAACGCTGCAATAAGGATTCCTAGAAGCATTGTCTTCTCTAGGCTGAACAACTCCAAGTATCTCTGCCTTTCCTTGTAGGAGGTTCTCCAGCCCTCTGACTATTTTCATGGCCCACCTCTAGACGTGCTGTAACAGGTCTGTGTCTCTCTTGTTCAGGAAACACTGCAGTTTCATGCAGTACTCCAGGTAGAATCTCAGCACAGCAAATGAGAAGGGAAGAATCATCTCCCTCATCCTGCAAGCTACACTTTATGCAGCTCAGGATACAGCTGGTTTTCTAGGCTGCAAGTGTCTGGTCCTGTCCAGTTTTTCACTCACCAGTGTTCACAGATATTTCTCCACGGGGCTGCCCTCAGCCTATTCATTCCTCAGCCTACACTGCTCCTGGTGATTGCTCTGGCATCCAGTTGCAGGGTCCTGCACTCAGCCTTGTTGAAATTTATGGGGTTCACATTGGGCCACCTCTCAAGCTTCTCGAGGTCCTTCTTAACAGTCCCTTCCTTCCAGCATAACAACACACCACTGAGCTTGGTGTCATCTGCAAACTTGCTGAGGGTGCACCTGAACCCATGCCTATGACATCAAGGAAGATATGTAATAGCACTGGTGGCAGTACGGACCCTTGGGGGTCACCATTTGTTCATGGTTTCCATTGATCCTGATAAGGTTTATCATGTACTCACTGTGTGCATGACAGCAGCATAGCACTATTGCTCCAAGATATGGTGCTTCCTCAAGGGAGAAGGGATCTAGAAAGATTTCTTATCTTTTATCAGAGTATTCACCTACTCAACCATTGACTTGCTCAGTTGGGTGACTCAGCAAGGAGATATGTTAACAATTAAGTAACTCAAACTGCTTCCTGCTTGTTATCTGTATTTGTTGGCACATGAAAGACAGAGAAGTTATTTGAGACACCCAGCATATCTTCAGCAAAGTCCAGTCCAAATAACGCACTAGACTTGTACAATGGAAAAGGGAAGGGCTACAGATACCATATACCTGGATTTCTGCAAGGCCTTTGACATGGTTTCCCAGAACTTCCTTCCTTCTAAATTGGAAACATATGGATTTGATGGGCAGACTGTTCAGTGGACTGGGCTTTGGGATCATGTGTATGACAAAAACAAGTTTGTCCTGTCCAAGGACAGGAATTCCTTACAGGAACAGCCAGCTGCACACATTTCACTGTGTCACATTTATTTTCCTGATGATCTCTAAGGAAAGTCTCTCATTACTGCTTTTTTCAGCAATACGCTTTGCATTTTTTGATATTTGATTTAAAAGGATCAAGAATCCCATTTAAGCTTTGCCATATTATCGCTCTGATTAACACAGAGTCAATAAGGCACTGCCAAGAAAACACAGCAGTGTAAGAAAGAGGAATACTCTGACAAAGAAAACCAAGAAAAAATTAAAGGAAGCATCAGCAACTGAAGTGAAAGTGGGGCAGCTCAGCTGTTAAGTAAAGGGAAGATGTGTTTGAAGACGTACATGAGAAAAAAAGGTTGCTTGAGCCCTGCTTCCCACAATGGCTTTTCCAATAAATGCTGAATACATTGAAAGATGTTATAAATTCATGCTATGGGAATTCCAGTACCAGGTGAAATGAGTAGGGAAGAAAGCCACAGTAAAAACTTGCTTGCTTGCAAACAGCAAGTTTATGAATTCTGTACTTGGAAAAGAGCTTGAGTTTCCCCAAGTGATTGTTAAATCATCTAGCCAGAAAACATAGATAAAGGCATGTGCACCAGAATATCCTGCCTGCTGGGTTCCCTCCACTCCTCTGATGGTGGGCTGCTTGGGTGATGGAGCTGCACTGCAGGTGAAGAGTCAGAATGGCACATTCACAAACCTGATCCAAAGGAGCTGCACCAGAGCCCTGAAACACGGAAACAAAAGGCATCATTAAAGAATAACGTAAGTGGTTAATGTGTAACATCACCTTTTTCTAGGCATACAAGACCTGACTTCAAGCCCAAATTTTATATTCTGTGTTTACCCAAACACTCCTGAACCTGTTCTGAAGATGTTTCTGATTAAGCTGAGAAATTTGAGTCTGTGTGTATCACTTCTCTGTTACAGCCATAGTACCTATGGTACCTATAGTCCAACAGACTATATCTCATCTAGAAATCTCCTTTTGCAATATCACTTGTTACAAGCCTTCCTCACGCTGCATTCTCTTCAAATGTCCCTTTGGACTGTGGATTAATAATCCCCTCTGTGAAGGATTTTTGCTGACTCTTGATTTTGCCAGCAGTCATTTTACTCTTTTTAATACCGTGTGTAGTTCAGCAGGGTATGGGACCTCCAGATACAGTTTATTCCTGGGTTGGCAGGCAGACTGAAGTGCCAATGCTTTAGTCCTTACTGGGCAAGAGTATTGCACAGTGTGCTTTTATAGGGATAAACATCATGTGAGAAGTGCAATAGGGAATGTCACAGTGGGTGATGTATCCTTCTGAGAGGCCTCCTAAAATCTGCCATGAAGGTGAGGGGTGAGGATGACCAGAGAACATGATTTCAAAAGTACTGCAATCTGAGCAGTGTAGAAATTTCCAGCTGGTCTGCACTGCACTGCACCCCGAGGGCAGCTAGACCACCTCCTCACAACCCCCAAAGTGAAGATAATCCCCTCTCTGGTGGCCAGGAGAGGCAGAGCCAGACAGGAATGTCAACTGATTAAAATCAGAGTAACAGCAGCTTTGGGAGGTAATGTAATATTTTCTTTGCCCAAGAGAAACAGAGGGAAAACTTAGACAGAGACCTCCTGGCTGTAAGGAACTTCTCTGTTACATATGGCAAGAAAGTAAGAGAATAACTTCTTTCCTCTCTAAGAAATGGTGGTTTTCAAAAAGGAAATGTCATTAAGTGGATTTCCCAGGAAATATAATTAGAGACATACAAAATAACCTCTCGCCTATTAACAGTGCCTATTTAACGTCAGTTATCATGCTGAGATTCTGAAAGGGATCTCTCAGACGTGACAAAGGCACTTCAATAAGACTTCCAAAATAATTTCTTCCACAAACTGTTTTGGGCAGAAGGTGACATTTGCCAGTTGACTTGCCACTATAAAACACGTGTTCTAGAGTAGGGAGAATGCCAGATGCTCTTGGAATTGCATTTGGAAATCCCATTTTGGTGAACCGAGCAAGGAAACCTGACACTGGCTGCAAAGCATTAAGAAGTACCCCAAAGCACATGGATTCTGAGCTATCCCCATTGCATCTACCCATATGAGCCAAGCAGAGGAGCACGAGTGGCTGACATGTCAGCACAGCCTGCAGTGTCTATTTCCAAGTGGGACAAAGCCCAGCAGTTGATAGTACAGCATGTTCTGGGCTTCATGTGTGGATTGTGCAGATTTTCAGCAATCTGCTGCAGAGAGCTGGTCCTATTCTTCATCTTTCACCAACAAAGCTGTGTTCCCCCTCCTCAAGCACCAGAGTAACTAGTCTATATGGTTTGGGTGCTCATAAGCCAATGGAAATGGAAATAATTTTACTCTTTGTGTTCTAGCCACAAACTTGTAGTTGTCCCAGTTGCCTGCCTGTGTGGACTGACACACCAGGGCTTCTGCAAGAACACTGGGCAGAAAATAAAGGCCAAGTAGAGTAACTCCCACTCCCACCAATAAACAAGCAGGAAGAACTGGTGGCAATGGATGTGGAGAAGGCTGGGGTGCTCAATATGTTCCTTGCCTCAGTCTTCATTGGAAGTCAGGTTTCCTGTGTCTCTGGAGTTGCTGAAGCTGCAGGTGGTGACTGGGGGAGTGAAGTCCCTCCCGTTGTAGGTGAAGAGCAGGTTTGAGACCACTTGATGAAGCTGAGTAGACACGAATCTATGGGACTGGATGACATGCATTCCAGGGCCCTGAGGGAGCTGGCTAGTGTTGTTGCCAAGCCACCCTCCATCATATTTGACAAGTCATGGCCTTCAAGTGAAATCCTTGGTGAATGGAAGAAAGGAAATATCACTCTTATTTTTAAAAGGGGGAGAAAGGAAGATCTAAGGAACTACAGAGCCTCACCTCTACGCCTGTGCAAATCATGGAGCAGATCCCCATGGAAGCAATTCTAAGGTACACACAAGACAAGATGATCCAAGACAGCCAGCATGGCTTTACTAAGGGTAGATTATGCCTGACCAATGTGGTGGCCATCTGTAATGGAGGGGTTGCAGCCATCAACAAGGGGAAACCAACGAATGTCACTCACATACCTCGACTTCCTTAAGAACTTTGACAGGGTCTCATGTGGCATCCTTATCTCCAAACTGAGATGCATGAGTTTGAAGGGTGGAACTAACTGAGGAATTGCCACACAGAGAGTTGTGGTTAGTGGCTCTATGTCCAGAAGAAGACCAGTGATAACTGGTGTCCATCAGGACTCTGTTCTGGAAAGGGACCAGTCTTTTTAAGATCGTTATCAATGACACCCTCAGCAAGTTTGCAGATGACACAAAGCTGAGGGGTGCAGCTGGCCCAACAAAAGGATGGGATTCCATTCAGAGGGACCTGGACAAACTTGAGAAGTGATTTCATACTTACCTCATGAAGTTCAACAAGCCCAAGTGCAAGGTGCTGCACTTATAGGAAAGAGCAGGAGCAGATTTTTAAGTGGGCAACTAGTAATAAGATGAGGATGGAATGGTTTTGAATTAAAAGAGCAAAGACTTAGATTAGATGCTATGAAAAAGTTCTTTACTGTGAAGATGATGAAGCACTAAAACTGGTTGTTTAGAGAGGTTGTGGATTTCCTGCCCCTGGAAGTATTCAAGGCCAGGTTGGATGGGACTTTGAGCAACCTGGTCTAATGGAAGATGTCACTGCCCCTAGCAGGAGGGTTGGAATGAGGTACCTCCCACCCTCAGACTTCATAGGATTCTAGGATTCTCTGATCAATGCCTTCAGATACAATAATTCAGGGGGTAGCTAAATACAGGTGAGAGTTGGCCCAGCAACACAGCAATAATCAAAATGCTTATGAAGGTTGCAATATTTCTGACCAGTGAAACTGGAAGGAGATAAAATTCTACCGGAGAGATCCGTGAACAATGTTAGCAAGTGACTGCACAAAACATTCTCTGGATACACAGAGACATCTTTCCATGAAAGTGAAATGTTTACCTACCCGAAAGAGTGCATAAAATACACTCACTGCTGATTGCAAAATGTTCTTTATTGGCATCAACACAAAATGGATTACAGACAATGGCAGAGGCCATTTGTGGGGCAGGAGAGCTCTCGCGTTCGTTCGGTGGTCCTGTGATGCTGGGGGAAAGGGACACAAGCAGAGGCAGAGAACAAGGTCTCAAATTTCTTGCTGGGGCAGCATCTTTTCTCAGCTTTGGAGGATTTGCATTCTAACAGCCACAGCCAGAGCCAGGGCGAAGGGGACGCAGGAAGGAAAGCTTGTCATTGAAATTGATTGCCTTGTAATTTGGAAGGTGCTCATGTTCTCGGGCAATGTATTGAATTCCACTTCCATCACCGTGTTCACACAGCAGCCAGACACCTTTCTGGACTTTGTGTGAAGATGTGCTGTCATTGTCATGTCCCCTAGTCAGATTGGTTGCTTCTCTTATTACTCTGCTCTTCCCTTGATAATCAGCATGTTCATAGAGAGTGATCTGGGGGTGGTGCAGATCTTCAGTGATCACCCGCAGAGAGCTGATCCTATCATTCATCTTTTTACCAACAAAGTCATGATCTCCCTCCTCAAATACCAGTAACTGTCCTTTATAGTCTGCGTGCTGATAAGCCACCCAAGGCTGGCCAATTACTCTCACTGAGGAGATACAATCATTCCAATCTGCATCTTTTAGGTTGGCAATGTTGGTGTGGAATTCTTTGGACATACCCTGGAAGTTAGCATGCTCATAAACGATGATTTTTCCCATCTCAGCAGGGCTTCTGGGGTTTGGATATTCTGCTGTAGGAGTTGGATGGCAGCCTAGAGAAAACGAAAACAAGCAATTCTTGTAAGAGGCCTTTACACACCAGACATGAAATGCTGGAAACCAGAAGGGACGAAAGGTAAAAAGGGAATATGAAACAATTTTAGTATAAGCTAAAAATAGCAGCAGCTGTGGAAGAGTGAGGACATGACATAGAAATTTCAGTTTGGAGGAAAAAAGTAAAATGAGATTTGTACACAACAGCAGTCCAGTTTCATTTAGTACGTATACATGTGAGCACAGGATACCTGAGCATTTTTTTTCATATCTTATTAGTATATCCTAAATGATACCAAAATGAAATATACAACTAGTGATAAATCTTTCTGTTGATAATGGATGCTGCAGTTGAGAAATATTTTTGAAACTGGCACTCATTGTTTGGAGTAGGTTTGATGAGCCACACAGAATGCAATATAAAAATAGTGAGACATGCAATTAATTTCTAAAAGAAAGTGAATTTTTAACTTAATAATAAGGGCAGAAATGAACTTTAAATTCACGGAAACACCTTATTTCTCTTTTTATATGGGATTTTACTGAAATCAAGAGATTCCTTTTTTTGACATACACTGAGAAGCAATCAAGTTGTGAGCATTAGCTCTTTAAATCAGGCTAAATTTCAGGTTTTAAATGTATTTTCTTAACACTACTACAAATATACATATCTAAATAGCCACATACGTCTGAGTTCAGTTAAAAAGCCACAATGTTTATTCGTAATAGCTGCAGGAATAGTAATGAGCAGTCAGTTATGATAACAGCTCCTTCTAAATCATGTAACAGTTACTGAAGCAAAGATTTACATTTAAGGGCAAATAAATGGGACCAAAAAAGCCATTCCTCTAGCTGATTCTGAGAAGGGATGGGAAAAGACAGACATGCCCAGTAAGATTAAAAGCCATAGTAGTAGCGCAAGACATGTGCATCATAATTTAAAAGCCTGTATTATTTAAAACCTCACTTTTTTAGGAAAAAAACTTTTGTGTAATTAAAAACATGTATTTTTTCACAGTTATAAAAGCATATATGGAAGCTGACGAGACCTGAACTCAGACTCACTGACTGATTAAGCACTATTATAATTACTTAATACCTGTAGAAAAAGTATTAATGATGACCCATTTAATTTTGCTTATACAATATAAAGATCCCATGATCAAGATAAATTCATACAATATTTTCACTTTCAGCTCTGAGAATTGTGTATCACTGGCCCTCTCCACCCTCTCCCTTTTTGGGTTGGTTTGTCCTGCAGCAGCCACCTCCTCATGCCCTGAAGGATGGGTTCAGTCTCTGCACATGCAGACAGCAGAGCCTCACGTCTGTGCTGCAGCTCTCAGCCCAACACTGAAGCCTCCTTCCCTTCCCCTGCATTTCACAGCAGCTGTCCCAGAAACCCTTCCAGGTCTCCTGTGCAAAGTGTGCCTCTTACCTTGATGTCAGCTGCAGGGCTAGGGAGAGCTGGGGGCAATTCCTGCAGTGCAGGGCTGCTGTTTGTGAAGGGCATCTCACCTCCCTGCATTTATAGCCTGCACAGAAGCCTTATGTCAACAGAACTGAGAAATGGTCAATAAGTGAACGAAAATCATTAACTATTTTATTTAAATTTCGTTCTTTCTACAACCAGTCATGTTATTGCTTTAGGTCAAAAGTCCATTGAAGAATAAGCCCTTGATAAAACCTTAGAACTTTGGTTCTTGTTTGTCCTTCTCCCCCAGGAGCAGATGAATTACAGTAATAAAAACATATCAAAGTACTTTGTAACACACAAGCTGTAGAATTTTTCTGCCTGTTGCAGTATACATTTTCTTCATCTGTGAAGCAAATACAATAAACAATGTTAATTTTTCAAAGGGTTTTTTTGAGAGATGTCCACTTGGCAGAGGTGTCATTTAGGTAGGGTTTTTTTAAATTCTCTTCCTCCTTCTTACCTACGTAGCCATTTGAGCATCTACAGGGAGGCAGAGCTGCTAAAGCAGGGCCAGGAGGCTCTGGCAGAGCTGCAGTAGGGTTTTTTTTCTTTTTTTCTCCTTGCAGGTTCACTCTGTAATATATTTTCAGACAGGTTCCTTGGCTAGCATGCCAGAAAGCTGTTCTGCAGCAGAAGAAAGCAATAGAATCTTCATTAGTTCACTTGAGGCATTCCTGCTCCGCCAGGAAGGAAGTAAATGGAGAAGATGGAAAGCTGGGAAGGGAGATAGTTCATCCTTGCAAAAGAAGCAGCCTGTACACCAGATCCAGCCAAATCCTCATGCTGCATCTCTTTCACTGGTGCTTGGCTGAGCCCACAGTGTGCCAGATCACAAAATGAAGCCAGCATAAAAATACTTGAGGCTTTGGGGTTTTTTCCATGTGGTCCATTGTTTTGCAGCTCAGCAGAGGCTAGAAGCAGAGAAATTGAAATTTATAAATTGAAATGTTGGGGTTTTGAAGAGAAACAGGCCCTCACTTTATAACAACAGCTAGATGAGAAGTCCCCTTTAGGAACAGGCAAATCACACCTTTAGGACATGTTTTTGCAGTGACCTCAGGCAACAGTTCAGTGCTGCTGGAAAGCGGAAAAAAAACCCCATTCCACTCCTGAGCCATTGTGTCCACTGTCTGGTAAAGAGAAGGGAGGAAGAATGAGCACACCAATGTGAGGAATGCTTGATAGAAGGACTTAAACAGCCTAGAGTAGGATGGATTTACACTGCCATTGAACGACATTCATTCTTCTTAGCTTGCTAATATGTTTTATTCATTAAATTATTTAGCTGTGTTTCTGGAAAAAAAAGAGTAATTACATAATTAATCATGAACTAAACATTCCCATCTTTCTCAGCACCTGCAGACTCAGAAAGCACCTTTGACCAAATGTATGGGTGCCACGAAGGCATCACAAAGACCGAGTCTGAGTGCATCTCAACTATGGTTCAGAGCCAGCAGTGATCTCCTAAGTCATCCATGTTCTCCCTGCAGAGCATCAAAACCAGCAGTGGGGCTTTTCATGGCTTCAAGGAAAATCAAAAGGCGATGTATGATGGAATGATATGTGATGGAATCATTTACCATGTTCTTTTGTGTTACTACAAAAACATGGTAAAGGATTGCTGTACAAATATTCCCAGGCTCACAGAAAAAAATTAATTCCTGGTTCTCATTGACCATCTGTCCTACTGTTATTGGATTGAAAAATAAATGGATCTCAGTGTCATTAATCTCACCTATATGGTGCTTTATGCACAAGGAAGTAAGTCACTGAACAAAGCAGAACACCAGAGGGTGGGGTTGAGGGGTGGATACTGGAAATATTTATGGAGTTTTCTTTGTAGGTTGGGTTTGTTTGCTTTCATTCCTTATGGATCACAGAATTATTTGGGTTGAAATGGACCTTAAAGATCATTCCAAGTCCCCTGGCGTGGGCAGGGACACCTTGCACTACACCAGTGCTCAAAGTCCCATCCAGCCTGGCCTTGAACTATTCCAGGGATAGGGAATTCCCAACTCCTCTGGGGAATCTGTTCCTGTGCCGTACTACCCTCACGGGAAAGAATTGTTCCTAATATTTAAACTAAACCTGCCCTCTTTCAGCTTAAAGTCATTCCCCCTTGTCCTCCCACTGTGTGCCCTTGTCGAAAAGTCCCTCTCCAGCTCCCTTTTAGCCCCTTTGGGTACTAGAAGGCCACAATAAGCTCACCCCAAAGCCTCCTCCAGGCTGAACAATCACAACCCTCTCAACCTTTCCTCACAGGAGAGGTGCTCTGGCCCTCTGAACATCCACATGTCTCTCGTCCGAACTCACTCCAGCTGGTCCTGAGACTTGTGCTGAGGTCCCCAGAGCTGGACACAACACCTCGGGCGGAGCAAATTTATGGGAAACGATGTTTCCCAAAATTCCTCTTGTCTCCCTCCTGCAGAAACAGCAGTATCTCAAAATCTGAAAAAGAAAGTGTGTGATAAAAGTGAAAAGGTAAGAGGAGGATAAACCCCTCTTCCTCAATTGTCCTCAGCAGACGAAAGGCAACAGAAGGAGCAAGATGAACAATGACACACAGATTCTTTGAAAATGTGCAGTTATTCAAAAAGCTCTCCACCAAGGGAAGAATAAAGATTAAAATATTTTCATCTTTTTTCATAGAACTGGTTTTCTTGGGGGTTTTCTTTCTTTCTTTCTTTCTTTCAAGACTATTTACTATTAGATTGCAGGGTGATAAAACACTTAAAGCTGTGGATGTCACATATGCATCCACTTCACAGAGCTGGAAAAGGTAAAATGGTAGAAAAACCTAATTAACAACAAACTCCTTCACCCACCAGATCCTGTTGTGCTCCTATCCTGCTCTATCACTGTGGATACCTTAGTTTGTATCTCAGCACTCATCTGCTTTTACTCCTTACTTTAAAACAAGAGGATTGAAAAAACCAATAAAATCATACATGAAGTATACCCTCCCAATTTCTGTTTGCTATTTTTGTCTGGTAGTTTTGGACTCAAGGAAGCAGAACACTGGCTCCTTTATTTTGGAGTGCGTTTTGTGGTTGGACAGGGTTTTATTCACTTAGCAGTTGATAGTGCTAATAATGTAATTCTTCATCACAAAAATAATGTTTCTTTCCACTTTTCAGTCTTCAACTTCTGTTTCTCAAAACAGCCCCCAAAAAGCAACATGTGGCCACTGGATAACAAATCCAAAACTATGAACAGCCTACATGCTAATAAATTCATTCACTACCAAACTCTTCAGGGGACAAAAAATAAAAGGCCCTTTTTTTGCCGAGCATGTATCTCACACACACTCCCGTTTTTTTGCTTTGCTCTGTTTGCTGCACTTCCCAATTGCTACTCTTCAGTACAGCAAACTGAACACCACTTTTTCAGCAAAAAGAGAGATGATAGAATCTTATTGGATGAGTGCTGCATGTTCAGTCACAGCACTGGGAGTAAGGTGTAAAGAAATTGTGCTGGAAAGAGAGGCACAGCAAATACAGACTGACAAAAGCATTTTAAGTCCCACTTGGCAACACACAGACATCAGCAAGCAGAGTGAAGATCTTTTCTAACTATTATTTCCATTCCCAAGTCTCCTCTTCCCAAATGAGGGAAAAGGCAACAGGTTGTGAATAACTGCTAGTTCAAAATGTCAGAAACTCAGCTGGGTTGGTTTTTTGGGTTTTTTAACAAACGTACAAATGGTTTTGCAGGGAAAAGTTGCTAAGCTGGACTCCACAAAGACCCATGCTCAGCAGTGGAAAGAAGCCAGAGGAGGACATCACAGACCCTCAAAAGGTCTTAGCTTCCCAGCACCACGTTTTGCGTCTACAGCTGCACCTTTAGAAAATTCATACACATTTTGTTCCTTTCGCGTTTAATTAGCAAGCTGTGCTCCTAAACCCCTTAGTGTCCTCGTCCAAGCACGTGTGACAGACATGGACCTGCCCTCGACTCAACACTAGGTGTCACTTCTGCTTCAGAAATGCGACCGAGCAATGGAAACACTTCAGAAAAAACCCAAGCCACCCGGCATTAGATTTTTCAGGGGATCTCTGCACCTACAACTCTTGCGAAAGTCGTGGACAGGTACAGAGTTTTAAAATTTTACATTTATCAAACTATGCATCTAGAAAACATCAGAAAATATTAGACAATGCTTTACTATACTCAACATAGCAGCGGCAGAAGAGTTTCTCTTCTCCCTTGTGGGTGCAAAGGAACACTTTCCTATTTAAGCAAGGGACCCCGAAGCAGGGAAGCTGCCAGTCTGCTCTGGCAAAGAGGCCTCTCTGGCGGGCCTGTCTCTGCTGCCACTTTGCTGCTGCAGGTGGGAGAGCTGCTGTGCTGCTTTCAGTCTTTCCTTGCCTGTCAAAAGGCTTCTGAGCAGCAACTCAGAGGAGAGAAAGTGGCAATAGTGTGTGTGGTCAGGGCTCTGAGGCAGGCTAGGGCATGAAGGAAGTACTGGCAAGAATACAGTAAAAGCAGAAAAAAAGCAGAAAAGATAGAGAAGTAGGGTACAGAGATAGGGAAAAGGATTCCCCCTGGGGGCACATGTACTGTAGGAGGACTGTTTTATTTGTTATGTCTTACAGAAACTGAAGTAGGAGACCAGAAAGAAAGACATAGGTGGGCTTAAAAAACAGAAGAAAATACTTTAGGAATTTAAACACTGTTCTTGTGTGCATCCACAAGACATCATAAGGACTAAAGGCACCATGTGGTTTAAAAATCAACAAGTCACAGGCAGAGAAAAAATTCATCAAAGGCTCTAAAATATACTGATGCAACTTCTGAGTCAGACAGTATTTCAAACAGCAAATTCCTCGAGAACATGAGAGTAGCCACTATCTGCTTGCCTGATGCTGTTTCCATGAAGTCTCACATCAGGTCACCACCCCTAGACCATTCCCCTAGAGGACTGGTCTGAACACCTTCCAGACCAGAAAGACCTCAGCATACACAGGCACAACAGGTAAGAGCCTGGGACCCGAAACTTGAACTCAGGGGGTTGCAACCCAAGAAAACTCAGAATCATAATGAGGCTCAGCATCTCAAGGAGAGGAAACTGCAGTGGTGAAGCAGAATAAACAATGACAGCACAATGTCAACTTCTTTGACAAGGACGGAAGCTAATGAGGAGCACTGTGGCTAGAGGTAGAAGGACCTGAAAGCACATTTTCATTTTCTGGCTGGGTGCTAAAGCCATTACCAAGACATTTTATGACTTCTTGAGGTCTTAAGTAGCAAAAAAATAAGACACTGTAGGAAGTAATACAGCAGAAATATATCAAGAAACATGAGTGGAAAAACATGCTCTTTTGACCACTCACTTATGGCTCTATGAAAGGTTGGTTTGCATCCTATAAAACCAAGAATTTGGTAAAGGTCATGCTGGAATCTCTTACAAATTTTCAGTGGTGATATGCCCTGCCACTGTTCTGTGCACTGGGAAAAGTGAAAAAAATTGGAGAGCATGATCATTTATAAGGCCTTCGACTCCCCAGTCTACCATTAGGGTTAGGCCTGTTGTGAGCAAGGAGTTGGATTAGGGACATGCAAACATCCTTCACTGCCTTTATGTGAATCTAAAATGTTTGGTACCTGCTACCCACCCCTGCTGTACAAGAGGGCTCGGTAACAAAAAACATGGATGTGGCCGGAAATGCAAACTAAAAAAACCAAAAAACTCATGATGAATACAGACCACTAGCACAAGCTGGGTTTGGGCACCAGAGACAGGGATGCAGAGCACAGACAAAAACTGTGCACTGGAACCAGAATGCAGATCCAGTCAGCCAGCTGGTGTACATTGCATCAACACTCCACTTCCAAAGGCAGCTCTTAACAGGACCTGGACACATGACAGTCACACATGACCTGAACAGAGGCAGCTCAATCTGCACTCAGCCCTGGGAGACCAAACAGGAACTAGTGCTTAGGTGAAGAAGATTCAGCCACAGCAAAAGGCATAGCAGAGATATTGTGAGATGATTTAACAGGGACAGGAGGAAGAGAGTGAGAAAAATTTCCAGGGAAAGTGAACAAATGGTAACAGGTAACCTACCCATAGGGAGAGGAGGAAATGTGGGATAGGGAAGGATGCCAACACAGAGTCAAGAAGTTAAGCGATATTGCAAGGGAAATTGAGGCAACTAGGAAACCTAGGAGAGGAGAAACACTAATGAAATCTGAGGATGAGGAAAAGGGAAGGCCAAGCAATGGTAATGGGAATATGAACAGAAAGAAATGCGGTGCACCAAAGAGGCAAAGGAAATCAGTGGTGAGAGCAACAGCAGAGAACTGGGGAAGGGAAAACTAGACGGCAAGTGAGGCTGAGCATAGGCATTAACGCTCTTTCACCAAGCAAAGAATCTGACAGAGGACTGAGATAAGTAAAAATCAAAAGACATCTCTGACCAGCAGTGTGGGTCAGCAGGACAAAGCAGTAGCATTTCCCTTCCTTTCAGACAGCAAAAGCAGCCAGTTGTTTTGCATGCACTAAAGCAGTCTCAGAACAGCACATGTTGGTCTCAGTGCCACAGGGCTGGATGGGAGATAAAGGGGAAAATAAAGGCCAGAAAATATACAGCAAATACTATTCTCTGCACACACTTGCTGCTCCAGCAGTAAGAGAAAAACAAGCTTGTGAGGTTGAGGTATGAAGAAGCAGGTGCCTGATGGAACAAGAAGGGGCAGTGCTTCCTGCTTAAGACCCCAGCCTTGACTACTGCAGCAGTCAGATCGTTAAGTGGGTGAAAAAATGTAACATGACTTCACTGACTGCAGAGGGCCAGAAGATGAAAAAAAAGTGCGTCACTGACCTCTAAACCTGAGCAAGAAGAAAGAGAGCTTTTGGCACACAGAGGCTCTTCTGTTGGCTCACTGAACTGAAGCCTGGGGCTACAGCAAAATGAGGTCCTTTAAGCTTCATCTGCATGCGAGCTATCAATAAAGCAAAACCTGGGTCAAAAGGGGAGGCAGAAACACAGAGAGAGTCTAATCTATCTTTTGAAAAGCAGTGGGCTTATACCTTTATTATACAAAATACTTTACAATTAAAAAACATTTTCCCCGATAGAATCATATACAGATATTTATAATTAACAAGATTCAGTTACAAACAAGATGGGAACTTTTGCACAAAGGAAAACAATGACAGATGAGCAAGAGGAAATTAAGACTTGACCCCTTTCCCCACCATATTTTGGGAGAGGTTACATTTTAGACTTTTATTCCTATCACCTTCTCTCAAGCATGAACTCTGGGATATCCCTTTACCCTGACAAGTACCACGTCCCTGGTATCAGTACAATACTCTTGTCTTAAAAGGTTCATGAAGAGACACTGAGAAAGTAACATCTAGCTGTACCATGAAGTTACCAGTGGCCAGAAAAGGGGACTACTGCCCCAGTTTTCTCTAGCAACCCACATATGCACACATGCAAGTACGTACATATGGAAGCATGCTCAAACCCCACCATTTTTCACCCTTTTGAGTGAAACAGCAATCTCACCCCTCCAAAGCAGCTTGAACTTGAGAGGCGCCCTTGCAGGCAGTCTGCAGAACGGCTCTCATAGCCAAAGTCTCACAGTCAAGCTGGGCACTACTGCAAATGCAGTCTGGCAAGAGGGCAGGACGCTGCTGTCTTCCCCACTTTGATCATCTGTGAATCAGCAGTGTCAGTTGTCATGGAAGTGATAACGTGAACCATTCAGAAATGCTCAGGCCACAACAGACAGGTTGGGGAAGTTGCACACTTTGCCGGGGGGTACTTAAAAATAAACAGTTGCCAATGATCTGCCCTACCAGGGCAAAGATCTGTGTGAACCCTTGTGAATTTTCTCCCTAAGAAAGGTCATTCATTGCTGGGCTAGGCAACCACTGCATTCACAGGGGAGCCTATCCCAGAGTCACTGCTGGAGGCCAAATGCCTGCAGCAGTGTGGGCAGGTCACGGGCATCAGCTGCCCCATACAGGTCACTCTGGCCCAGCATGGAGAGGGCCATGCGCAGGGTGCTCCAGATGTTGTCAGACATAGCTCCTTGCTGCCCCCGTGGACCTCGGCTCTTCTGCTGCATGTGCAAAGCCTCCAGGAAGTGCTCCACAGCCTCACTGTCAACAGGAGAACATACATATCTTTACTGGAAAAGATGGTACATATATCACACTCCCTTCCCCATTTGCTTCTAAAGTATTTCCTCCTCTTTACTAGATCCTACCCTGCTCCAGAACCAGAGGTCCCCCTGTTCCCTCTAGAAGAATCAGGAGTCCAGATGGCCTCTACTCCACCTGTAACTGCATGACACTTGGATCTCTGGGCAGAGTCCACACACTCACTCTGCTCCCCTATGCCAAGAGAAGGCTGCGGGCAGTGTGACTCTGCCCTCATAACACATGGCAGAGTGTCTCCCACAAACACACACAAACTGGTGGGTGACAGCAGAGCTGCCCATCCTGTGCTCACCGGTGGGCACCTAAGTTGATGCAGCTGATGCCCAGGTTGTAGCGAGAGCGGATATATCCCGGCTGGAGTTCCAGTGCCCGACGATACGCGGCCACAGCTTCTTCACTCCGATTCCCATTGGCCAGAGTGGCACCCAGCTTGTTCCACAGAAGGTGGTCCTGGAGAAAGGGGCACACAGAAAGGGTTGAGATGAACTGGATCTCTGTAAGCTCCAAGCCAACCCCTCCTTCCCCATACGTCTGTTTTATTCCTCCACTCCAAATATGCACCTCTCGTACATGCAGCACCTCCACTCAAAACTTCACCCACAAACCTCCAAGTGCCTCCAGCATCCCCCAGTCCGCCCCTGTTTCTTACATTGGGGCGCACACTGAGTGCAGCACTGAAGCAATCCACAGCCTTCTCGTACTCGCCACTGAGGTTGAAAAGGACACCCAGGCCACACTGGACATCAGGATCCACAGTTGAGGGGTTGCTGCGCACAGCTGCTAAGAACAGCTCTTTCACCTCCATGAACAGCGAGCTGGAAAAACACAGAACAGGATATTGGTGTACTGTGGAGAGAGGTGGACTCAGGCTGCTCGCTCTGCTCCTGCCTGGACTAGTCTGAGCCCTCCAAGAAGTCTTTCAGCTGAAGGCTGGAATTTGTAACCATAACTCACTCAGAGAGCAGGGAACTCAGGACACGCTTGGAAGGCCCCAGGTTGGTCCCTGAGACACCCTCCTCTGGTTCCTTGTTCAGCAGGTGGGCATAGTCTGGTTTATGGCGCAGCCAGTCCCGCAGTGTCTCACACGCCTGCTTCTGCAGGGACTCATTGGTGAAGCTGACTGCTAAAGCCATAAGTGCTGTGAGGTTCCCAGGCTGCAGCTCCAGGCACCTACAGGACAAAGAAAGAGAAGTGAATGTGGAAATAAATCAGTGTAGGAGATACCCAGACACAGGAGGCAACACAATCAAGACAGAGCACCTCGTGAAAGCCACATGGCCCTCGTGGCACTACACACCCAGCAAGGAGCCACGCCCAGCAGCTCTGCTGCAATACTCACTGTCTGAGGGCGCTGATGGCCAAAAGCTCCTGTTCATTCTCCGCTTGGGTGGTTCCCAGATATTGCCAGGCCTGGGGAAGACATAGATGTACAAAGTCAGACTTACAGAGGAAAAAATCAGCCAATAAACCACAAACACAGAGATTAAATCCAGTATATTATCCTGCACAGTTTTAGAGTGCGATCAAATAGACCAAAGTATACACATTAGCCACAGGTGTAAGTTCCTCTCAAAAGATAGACAGATGTCATGTCACATAGGTCCTCAAAGACAATAAAATTGGCATTGTTATAGTGAACAGAAGTGAATGTCTACCTGGAAATCTATCATAAAGCAACTGTTGGTAGTTTTACACTTTTAGATCACAGAATCTCCACTTTTAACTTCTAACTGTGGTCAAACTGCAGAGGAAGGAGGAAAATGCAGATCTCCTATTTCCCAAGAACAAAATGGCATAGCAGCAGTGCTAATAATGAGACCCCCGAGGCAGGCAGTTGTATGTACTTGTGCAGTGGTCCACTAGCAAGTAGTAACCTTGGAGAGTTGACTTTCAGACCTGAAAGTAGAAGCACTGTTAATTTTACTGAATTTCCAATCATCACGACACCAGTACATGAAAATGACTTCCACCTCCAAGCAGCTAACATAAGGAATATTTAACTAGGCACTAAATCCAAAGTATCTGTTCACTTTACGTTGATAGCCACACCCCTGGCTCCAAAATAGGCTAGATAGTTGGCGGGATTGTTAGCATGATGTACCTGTTTTTTGAATGTAAGTCACAAAATGAGGTACCCACTGCCTCAAGAAAGAAATTTATTTCATTAGCAAAGACACAGAAACCCTGCAGAAGGCAATCTACTCCCTTCAATCTCTCATGCCTCACCATACACAGCTAGCTAGAATTCAAGCAGAGCTGACCAGTGATAACTGCAGCGCTCTGCCAGCAAAAGAGCTGATGAGATTCAAGGTAAAGTTGTGACTTGGACCAAAGCAAACATGACATTTCCTTCAGAGCAATTGTTCATGTCTATTTGATCACTGTACCATTTGTGAAGTCTTGACTTCTCCTGTGCTTTTTGCAGTCACAGTAGAAAAATTCACAATGTTAATACAGCTAGTCAGAATTGACCAAAGATTTCTTCCCTGAAGAATTCAGAATGTTTCCAGTAAAGCTAGCCAGAAATCAGAATGTTTCCAATACAGCTAGCCAGAAATGGCCCAAGATTTCTTCCCCTTAGGTTTCAACTACCTCTCCATCATGCTCAGCCTGCAGCCCACTGTGTATGAGAAAAAAGCAACAGTTCTAGAAAGGCATTAAAACCTTCTGACCACTTTAAAACTAAAGCAGATCTTCAAACCTTCTGCTTACTTTTCACCTATTGCCAGTACCCTAGAAAGTTGGATGGCTATTCCCAAAAGCCAACAACCTCTGTTCTAAAACATCACTCTCATTTAAATCTCAGGGTAATCAAATTTTTTATGTCCAGTCATATATAATTAGCAGGGCTTGAACAAGACATGCTGAAAATTCAGCAGCCCTGGATCCTTGAGGCAGGCACTCCAGAAAGGCACCACATGAGTGCATTTGCATTCTTCCCAATAATATCCATGTCCTCTACCTCTGGAAAAAGGCACACAGGCTATTCCATTTCTCAATTCATCCTGCAGAAGCTGAAGTGATTTATGGAAAAAAGTATTCACTGAAGAAGGAGCTGGAACTCTGTCTTCAGTGTAAAAATCCTTCCTTGGCCCACAGCTTCAATTAAGACTGAAAACTCCCAACCCTTTTGGGTCACATCTTTTCCTAGCACCTAGCTAAAAGTCAGAACTCTGGTCTAATGAGCTTCTCAGAATTAGATTTTAATACACATACAGAAAGCAGTGATCCAACATAAGCTCCTCCAAACTTACAATGCCAATAAAGACTTTCACAGAAACAACTTGAGAGAGGAGAACCCCTTGCCTTGGCTCCACGCACAGTCTCATGTGCTCCAAAGACTTTACACAACTCTGGGCCAGATGACTTTGTGCTTCCTGTAAGTGACCTTAAGTCAGAAACCTTCTCCCTCAGAGGCTCCCTGAGGATGCACACACATCAGCTACAAACTCAGAGAGGCAAAAAAATGAGGTGTTTTCATACACCCTGCACAAGTCCTACCACTGAAGGGAGTTTTCTACACCTTCCCTGACAGCTCAGCCCGTGTTCTCTTCTGCCACTCACCTCCATATGATCTGGCTTCTGTTGCACTGCAGCCTCAAAGAGCAGGACAGCATTGGGGAGGTCACCTTCCTCCAAGCGTTTCCGCCCCTCTTCAAATGCATCCGGGTGATCCCTCATGGGATTGTCTTCCTCAAACTGGTAACCCTAACAGGACAGACAGACACACAGAGGCTACAGCTACAACACAGGCTTAGGAAGAGGAGCACTCTACAGCACAGCACAGTCTCGTTTTGGTGCACCGGGAATACTCAAGCTGCAGACTAGCCAGCACCTCATCCTCATTGCTAATTTGTAGCAGATCAGAGAACTAGAGTGGTTCTTCCTGTCTGCTCTGTGCTGGAAACCGCCCCCCCCCCCCCAAACCAGACCTGGAATAAGTTGCTAGAGAGACAAAATATTTAGTATGGATCTTATTAGCTTGGAGGGGAATGGGGGAGAGGGGCAGGGATGGGGCCAGGGGACACAACACTTGAACTCATTGCAAAGAACCCCTGTATTCACTGGTATGTGGTGCTGGACAAGAACCAGACACCACTTGCAGACAAGCCCAAGTGAAAACAGTATTTAGCCCCTAGCTGATGTGGGACAAGGGTGTAAGTGACAGCAAAGCATCAGTGTGAGAAGGAATCCCAGCAGCATTTAGGATCTGTGGAGCTCAGAGTGAGGCAGACACACTGTCAGTCTCCCCAGGGCAGCCCACCACAGTGCTAGGGCTGAGAGATTCTGTTCTCCCTTACCTTGTCGTACGACGAGGAGTTGAAGTCTTCATATTCAGAGAGCCAAGGGTGAGCCTCTGCATCTCTCTTGGCCATCTCCTCACATTCTGCCTGGAGTTTGTCCCAGAACTCCACATCTGACTGAAGGGAGAACAAAGCATGACTAGAGTACCTCAGCCACCTCAGGTCTACAGTCATGCCAGAGAACTCCCTCCTGGATGTTTCCAGCCCTCCTCAGAGCATGCAAAGGAGAGAGGTAACCCTACCATGGGCTCTCAGTTGGCACCCCAGCCCTCCTTCTCAGCCAGCTTTACCTCCACAGCAGCCTTTGCCTGCTCAAATTCCGTATCAAGAGTTGACATGTTCCCAGATCGCGCAAATTGATCCACCCAGGCATCGGATGCCCCCTGGGAGTTTGGAAACAGAAACACACCTTTCTTTTCAGAATTTGGCAATCTCAAGGCACATCCCAAAACAGCAGGAGAGTCTGTAATGACCCTTCCTCCCCATCAGTAAGATCTGATGGCCTATGAAGTGGAAACGAATTCATCTGAATCTCCTCTTCCTCACAGATGCTGTGGGAGATGAGAAAATTCGAACTGTCCAAATACATTCCCAGCTTCTGTCTAGACTCTGCTAAGAGCCCAACAGCCCCTCCCTTGACTCCCTCAGCATTGCTGAGGGCTGGACTCGCCATTTTGCTTTGCTCCCAGACTGTGCACTGTGGCAAAATGCTTTCTTCCTTCAGAGCATACAGGCCTGGGGCTCCTACCTGCTGCTGTATAAACTCAGCTGCCCATTGCTCTGCCTGATCTTGGTCTCTGTGGGTCACCTGATTAGCTTCGATCGATACCCTCCCATCTCCGATCTGGCGGACAAACTTTAGGAACTGCGGCAGAGAAATGAAACAAGGGTGGAGCTGGGCAGATGCTGTGCCCACAAGCCCTCAGCCCATGCCCCCCTCCTTCACTAAGAGGGCTTCTCTCTGCAGAGTGAGTACAAAAGGTCCAGAAAGGCAGGAAGGACCGGACTTCACAAGAGTGGAGATGGGATAATATCTAAAGGGGATTGTGAGGTTCAACTCCCACGAATCAGGGAAGAAATGGAAACATAAGACAACAGGAGGCTTTATCCCTTTACTATCTTCACCCTTCTCAACTCTCCACACCCTTTATTCACAGTAATATAATTACTACTATTTATGCAATTACTAATTCACAGTAATAATTAATCTCAGCCCCAGTCAGATTTCTCACCTCAGTATTCTTGAGTTTCGGATCATCCACTTTGGAAAGGAAATCAGTAACAGTTTTCTTGAGATCATCCTCAGGTTGGTATTCCTCATACCTGTGTTCCAAGGCAGTAAAAGACAGAGAGAGTCTGAGATCAGGCAACAGCGAACACTTTCACTAACAAGAATCTACACAATGGGGCAGACAACAGTATTGAGGGATTCAATCCCTCCTCAAAGATTCTGGGTTTCTCCTATGTGATTCAGTACCATTATCCATCTGTAAAAATTCAAAATTACTACTACGTTAGCTGCACAAGTGACATACACCAATAGCAGCAGAATTAAACAATTAGAGTCAGCACAGTTCTGCAGAGCAGTCTCGATTCCTTGCCAAGCTCACATGCCATCAGACATTGCAAGTTTTAGCACTACCAGAAACAAGGTCATATATCCAGGAACAAGGAAAGTAGGTCATGCCCACTGAAGAGGAAAACAGTGCCTTGGAAAAGCATCAGCTCTGCAGAGGATTGAGGGCTTACAGCAAAGACAACTCAATGTCTTGTCTGGCTTACAACAGGACAAGACCACTTCTAGGCGTTACCACTACATTCAGTCTTGGGGAAGTCTTTGGAACTGGTGGCAATAACTCGGGAATGTCCATTATTTCCAGAAAGCTATCAGAGAAGGCAAGAGCCAGGTGCAACGAGAATCCAAGTATACAAAATTTTTGTACGGAAAGATCTCAGAAGCCCAAATTGTTTGTGTTTTGCTTCTTTAACTGAAAATTTTGATTGTACTCAATAGGTACCTACAGAGAGGTGATCCATCCTTAATCTACAATAAAAAAACACATTAAAATAACATGCAGAAAGCTTAACCTAGAAATATGTCAAGGAAAGGCTGGAAGTTGTTTGTCAGATAGGATGAATTACATTATGAAAGTTTATAACAAGTAGAGACTAGCAAAATGCATCTGTTGCAGAAAAAAAGTTCCTGAACTGATTCTTGAAGTTACTTTAAGGGGTTTTGCATCAGGAATGAGATTTAGTCTACAGGATCAATGTTTCTTCCTGGAACTAGAGAACAGAAAAGCTACACTCTCTTAAAAACTTCAGTTTGCAAGTGTTGTTTCTTCCTTTCTCTAAAACCAAAGGCCTGAGAACACTAGTCTAAGCTAAATGACTCAAAAGCATTGAAGCCATAGCAGATTTCTATCACCTTTCCAAACCTCACCCACCTAAGTGCCTAGCAGCAACAGCTAGCCTTGAGAAGTCACACTCACCATTTATCTGCCAAAGACTGATCTTCTGATTCCCCAAGCCACAGTTTCTCCTCTGACTGCTCTAGGTATTCTTCTGCCCACTTGGCAGGAGACACAGACAGTGGATCTGCAAAGGAAGAACAAGGAGAAAAGTAAGACAGGCAGACTACCACACCTTTGTTTATGCTCACTTCTTCTACTTTTGTTTATTCTGATCTAAAAATCAAGCCTTTGGTTCAGACAGTGAATTAATACAGATGCCACTGTGGTGACAATAAACTTACGATTTTCTACTTTAATATCACAACTTATTCATCTGCTCCCTGGGGGATACTATGTAGGTCAAGAAAATTAGCAATGCATTACAAGTCTCTGTCAAAAGCACAGCCTACAAGCACTACGTTTTCATCAGAACTTTCTAAAAGACCTTTGCAACTTCTAATTTATATTCCCAGAAATGTAAAGAGTGAAGGTCCAAGAGTGGGGCTACCCAGCTTTCCACAGTGGCCACTCCTGGAGAAGAAAACAGCATCTACTTTATTCTTTTCCATAATTTCCAGACTAGGGCATGGATAGTAACAGGACCCTATTCCAGATCCAGGATGGTTTTTCAAAGCTTAACCTTTGGGCCAGAAACACTCATTTTGCACATTTCCAGGCTGTAACACCCCTCTACCTTCATAAAACTGACAGAAAATATGCGGCCAAAGCACACTAAAGAGTATTTACCTTTGTACTAAAGTCAAATTTAGCCTTATGAGAGGGAATTAGAAAACATGTAAGCAAGAAGCAGTACAAGGCCATCTCCAACTTGCATCAGTTGAATCATAATTTTTATAAAAGCAATTTAAATACCATGCTTCTCCTAAATTCCCTAGAAACAAAAGTCCCTTACACCTAAATAAAAGCTTCCACACCACGTTGTTCATAATTTGACTTAACCATAACACCATCACAAAGCAGCTCTCCTACCCTCCACCCAATTAAAGCTGCTACAGAAAACACTGACTCCTGAACCCAAAGCAATACTCCAATTTCACATTTAGTAGCTCTTCACTATACACAGGCGTGTGACTGAAATGGGATAGGACATCATCTTGACAGTAATTCTGAAAAAGGACACTTCACCTGTCACTTCAGCAATGAACTCCTGTGACCAGTCAGCCTCATTGTAATCTGAAGAGACATCACCAGCATTATCTGCAGCAGCCAAGAATTCCTGGGTCCAGTTTTCAGACAGTGCCAGGGCTGCCACACCTGGAGCTACATGAGGGGAAAAAAAACAGAAGTGAGGACTGGAGCACTCAAAGGCATAATTTATGTGTTCCAGGCCAGCCCTAACCACCTCTGACCTTTCTCTTTGTTAGAATAACATAACAGAAATATTTCACTTGGAAGGAGTCTCTGGAGGTTGCTAGAGTTCTCACAACAGGTTAACATGAAAGTTAACATGAAAGAGATGAGGTTGTTCCAGGCATTCATCAGGTAACTTCTGAATTTGTCCATGACTGGCAATTCCTCAGCCTCCCTAGATACCTGTTCCAGTACTAACTGCCTCCTCCAAGTGAAGAAATGTTTCCAAATACAGTCAGTTCCTCCTTCCACAAACTATGTCCATTACCCCTTATCCTTCTCCTGACTATTCCAGTAAAGATCCTGACCATGGCTGCTGAAGACAGCAATAAAACACTCTGTCCCCTGCCCTTCAGACTCCCCTTCCCCAGATTAAAACATCCAGTTCCCTCAGCCTTTCCTCTTACAACAGGGATTCCTGTCGTTGAATATTTCATTGATCTCTGATGAACTTGTTCCAGTAGATCAGTGTACCGGGAAGCCCAAATCCAGAAACAATACTCCGGATACAATCTCAGAAGAGCTCAACAGATGGGAACCACCCTGCTAGGAGCTTAACCATAACACCAAGATCTTTTCTAGTTCTCCACCTACTTCAGCTCCCCTCACCTCGCTGAGGGGCCTGTCGGAAGCTTGACTGTTCAATCTCTTGCATCTCAGCCAACAGGTCATCCATCTTAAAGGTCTGGGGTGCACGGGATAGCAAAGGGGCATTCTGAGCTTGCAGAAACTCTCCAACCAGCTGCCAAAGACAGAGACGGATTACAAACATTGCACAGAAGATCAACAGGCAGAGCCATGGAGTGTGAAAGAATGGCTTGTCAGAAGAAAATATTAGCATCAGGTAAGGGGTAAAATAACAAACAGTGTTGATGAGAAAAGCTTTAAGAAGATTAATCAAAAGCTATAAGGAGAGGAATCAATCTGTTCTTACCTCATCTTCGGTGGCTACTCCCAGTGGTTTGGATGCCTGCAGGGAATAGTGGGCAACTGTGTCAACAGTTTTGATCCCTGGCCCCTCTTTACATACACACAGTGTGACCCAATTAGATTGTATCTTCCTCTTCCTTGAGGTTGTCAATGTAAACATTTTCTTGCACTAGCTGCCTGCTAAAGGAGCAGAAACACTTTGACGGATCCTGTCCAACCCCCTCCCACTACTGTCTGGCTTAGGGCCTGTGACAGCAGGGCACACAGCTCAGCACAGCCACCAACATCCCTTGAGTGCCCACAAACGTGCCCTCACCCTACAGCGCTGCTTCGGGTGACTCCTGGGCCTTTTTCCAGAAAAAGCACAACAGGACACCAGCTGTACCGAGATCCCCTCGCCCTGCTCGCTCCCAGCCCCCGGCAGGACCCAGAGCCAGCCCAGCAAGCAGAGAAGTACTCACGGCGGCGGCTTCGGGCGCCCCGGGAGGCCAGGCTAGAGGGCCCTGCAGCCCTTCCTGCCGCAGGGCCTTGTCCTGGGTGAAGTGCCCCGCCAGCTTCATCAGGGGGTTGGAGCCCCCGCACTCCGGCTCCACCAGCTCCCTCATGGCCATGGCGCCAGGCACGGAGGGAGAGAGGGTCGGCGTCGAACCGCGCCGCGCCTGCACCTGGCGCCGGGGCGGCACAGACAGCGGGTGAGCGCCGGGCGGAGCGACCGCCCGACCCCGACCCGGCTGCCACCCGCCAGCGCCGCCTCCCCCGCGGGCCCGGCCCGGGAGAGGACCCACCCACCCGCCTGCGCACCGGGACAGCAAGGCCGCGACCCGCGGCCCGAGCTCCGCGGCCCTGCCTGTCCCCGGTCCCCGTCCCCCGGCCCGCTCCGCCCGGCGCCGCGTCCGGAGGGGCCGCGGGACTCCCCCGCCCGCTCCGTACCTGGGGCCGCCGGGGCGCGCTCGGCTCGCGCGGCGGGGCGGGGCCAGCCTTAAAGGGACAGGCGCCCGAGCGCCTTAAAGGAGCTGAGTGCCGGGGTCGCCGCCGGCGCCACCGGGGTCCCCGCCCGCCGCCGGAACCCGTCCCCCCGGTGGCTACACGGCCGGCGGCCCCGCCGCGCACTGCTCCCGCAGCTCCGGAGGGGTGTGCCCCTCTGCTGGCCGTGAAACGGTGTGTATATGTATATGGTATGTACTATGCACAACCCCATTGTATTTGCAAATATACATAAATGTGTATCTATGCACATATATATATATATTCAACGAGATGTGTATAGTATGTATATATATGTGTATATATATACAAGAGATATATATATGTATGCACCGTACACATCTCGTTGTATTTGTGACTATACATAAATACATATATTCATATATACGTATTCAACGAGATGTATATGGTATATATGCGTAGATGAGCATATCCTGTATAAGTACATATTTGTCCGGCTGATGGATGGTATTTTACTGTTTTCTCTGGGATCACTAAAATGCTGCAGCTGGCGGCCACAGGTTGAGAGTGCATACATTTAGCTGAAAAGTATGTGATACCTTCAGATAAGCCATAGAAATATCAACTCCTTCCCAGCCTTGATCACTCTACATTCATGGTTCCAAAGGATAAACCGCCTGGAAAATCAGAGGTCATTTGTGTGTAGCATCTAAGAGAATGGGAAAAGCACCAAGAGGGGGGTACATGATGTGTGCTGCCTCTCGTGACATTAGGGTGCTAGAAAGAAATTGTTTTCAGAATCAAATCCCATCTTCTTCTTTTCAAAGGAATATGCTCCTCTGCAGGGTCCTCTCCAGATTTGTCAGGTTCACTTCATCTGTCCAAAGAGTGACATCTGGTGCAGTTTTAGACACAATTCTTTGACAGTAGGTCTTCCTGCCTGTTCTCCTTACAGCTTTGACATGCATGTGGCATCTACAGCCGGTTCTGTGCTAGCAAGTAGTATGTATGGCTCAACAGCAGAAAACCTTTGAAGTTATAAGAATTGGGGCTGGAAATACAACATCCACACCAAACATCCTCGTGGAGCTTTACTTTGGACTATGTCTTCCTTGGTCTCATGGATGGCGCACCAATTAGTGGTTCATGTGCATGAGGTGTGCCCTACGTACAGCTTAGCACCACCAAAAAGGAATCTTGTTTGCAGGACAAACCCCAGCCCAGCAAGTAGGGATTACTGGAAGATTCATTTTGAAAGCACACTTCTGGCATGCTGGAAGGTTAAAATAAGACTCACCTGCTATTAACAAATGCCAGTCCTATGTATGCTCAGTGTGATCAAGGGTTAGCAAGAGCACTTGAAGAGAGAGGGATGGAGAATGCCGTTGGGTGGAATCCCAAACTACTTTCAAGAAGAAGAGGTGGGCAACATTGCTCCTAAGTAAAACCAACAGACCACACAAAGGCATGGAGGAGGGGAGTGTAGGCATTGAGATACGGCATGGACAGAAATCCAAAAGCCATCACAGACTGAGCAGGGAGGAAGACATGAAGTAATTTTGATTTGTAAATATTTGCAACAAGGTTTTGGGGTATGCCCATGACACCAGCCTATGATACCATCTTGGCCTTCTGGTTCAGGACAGGGAAACACTGCTCTATAAAAAAAGCCCCCACAGCCTTCCTTCTGAAGGGCTGGATGGCTCTTTATCCCTTAGAGTCTCAAAAGACTTTGATGTAACTGGAAGGACCAGAAGTGGCAGTGCTGGCAGAGCATCCAGGATAACTACAGCTATAGTTGTTAGTGGATAAGTATCCTGCTGAAGGCAACAACTATTTCTGTTTGCAGGCAGAAAGCAAAGGGTCTGGTCTAAAGTCAACAGGAAAAGAAGTAGAGTCAATGCACCCCTGCTAGTGAAGTGTAAATAATTTGGCAGCAAGAACTAAAATGTCAGAGGGCCCCAATAACTCTTGGAGAGATGAGAGAAGCAAACAGTACGGCTCCTGAAAAGGCTGTTCCTGGCTGTGCATCCTTAACTGTTCTGAATACCAGTACTCTGCTGAAGGTCCTGGGCCTGATGGAAACCAGCGACAAAATTGAAGTCTCTGTCTAATGATTCCCCATCTTAACTTTGTGAAATTCATTATTTCTTTCCATGTGCAAAACTTAGCACATGATTTTATTAAATGGTGTTCTACATATTCAGGCTATTTGTCCCATTGATCAAGGTCATTTGTATACAAATTTTCTCTACCAAAACGTTTGCTACCCCTCTCAGGTTAATGCTGTCTGCAAATTTTAATAGACACAATTTTCTAGTTCACTGTATAAATTACTGAAAAAGCCCCACTAATAGCACACTGAAAACAGATCTCTGCAGGACTCCTTAATACTTCTTTCCAGATAGACAGCACAGCATCAAAAACTAATCTTAGAATTTTCCAGTCAGCATCAGACTCTCCCAACAGTGATTTCAGTAGATACAGTTTCTCATGTTCCCTAATGGGCTTGTTAGGCTGTGAGACGAAACAGAGTAAAAATTCTACTGAAATAAAAAAATTAACATTACTTCCTTGACCACAAGGACAAGTCTGCCATGAAAGACTGGTTTAACTTGATCTCTTCTTTTTGCAAATGGAAAACCTGAGTTGTCTACATAATATTTATTTGTTCCAATATCACAGGGGAAGGCAGTAAAATGATGCTGGCTAGCCAGTCATTATTCTTTCTTTAAATTTTCTTTCTTTAAATGGTCAATATATTTTGCCTTTTCCAGTCTTCTGAACCTCTCCGTTGTCTAGGTATCTCAAAGATAATGGCCAGTGGGCCATTCTCAACTTCTCCAGCCATCATAGGATGAAGTTCATCAGCCCTAATTGGTCTGAAAACCTTGACTTTGCCCAAGTGCTTAGTAATCTAGAATGACATTTTTCCCCACTTGCAGCTGATACTATTTACAATATCCACCTAGCCACCACCACAGTGAAGACAAGTGAAAAATGCTTGGAGCTTCTAGGTATCTTTGACCAGTTTCCAGTTTCACTGACCAGAAAGCCAGTCTTTTTACTGGTCTTCCCCTCATTGCCTGCGTACTGACAGGCACTATTCATGAGCTGATAGTTCTGTTCTTTTCCACCACAGATAAGGTACTAATTTCCTTTTCAAAGTAACTTTGTACTTAACTGGACTCAGTTGTCATGCCTCCCTTAATTCCTTCTCCTCCAAAATAAAGGCTGCAATTTTTTTCAATCCTTCTGCTTGAGTGGCCAAGTTAGTTATTCCCTTCTGTGGATTCACTTCCCACATTTGTCTCTGTTGTACCAGCGTGGTACCCAAACTAGGCAGTCAGTCCTATGTCACTCAGTGCTGTGAGTGAAGTCACAGCAGGACAGAGCTGTTCTGACAGCTTGTTTCATCTGACCTACAGGCTATCCTCCTAAACACATAAATTGATCTGATGTGTGCCTTTTTGGCAACAGCATCATGTTGATGTACGTTCTGCTTTTTTTAAGGAAGATGATATTCAATGAACTCTGATGTGCTCTGAAACTGTGCATTTAAAAAAGCAACAGAGGATCTTTTGCCCATGAATATTCCTTGACTTTCTCACACCGATCCTCCGAACTTCAGTCATGGGTCTAATTTATTTAGAGGTTTGGGGGTTTTTGTGGAGAGCGTTGGCCCATTTTCATGTGAACCCAAACATCCGAAGACGCATCCGTGGTCCCATGAGCGAGGACAAGCGTCAGGAGCGACTTTGCTCTGCTCGTGCACCCATCGCTTTCCTGTGATCAAAAAATCAGTTTGCCTTGGCTCCCCTACTTGCAAAACAAAGTGGGGTTTGTTTAAGTTTGGGGGTCGGCTTGGAGGCTTGAGGGAGTTGTTAGTTTGTTTTTAATGGAAGCGCCTTGAGCGTCCAGACCAGAGGAGCTGTGCATCTGCCCGGAGGAGCCCCGCTCCCCTCGCAGCGCCCCTCCCGCTGCCGCCGCCCGGGCGCCTCCTCCGGGCGGGCGGGGGCCGCTGCGGCGGGGCCGGCCCCGGGGCCGGGGCGCGGGCGGCAGCGGCGGGGCTATGTCGGAGCACAGCACGCTGCTCCACCTGCTCGCCGGAGGGTGAGTGCCCGGGAGGCGGGAGGGCGCTCTGGGGCTGGATTCGTGCCGCGGGTCCGGCACAGCCGCCGCCGGGAGCCGGGGCAGAGCAGCCCCGCCGGCGCGGCCCCGCCGTCCTCGCCCGCACGGCCGCGGCTGTGCCCGGTCCGGATCGGCTCGGCGCTCTGGAGCAGCCCCGCAGCGGCGCGGGAAATGCCTGGCTCCGCGGCTTGGGAAGACGGACAGCCTCCCTGTGGGACGTGGAGTTTGGTCCAGCCGGGGCTTGCCGGGGATACGGGGCAAGGGAAGCAGGGTGCGGAACGAGAGGCGCCACGAGGCCTCTTCAGCGGGGCAAATCGTGGGACATCCGTGTGTTCGGGAGGACGGCCAGCTCTCTCCATCAGCGCGTGGCTGAGATTCCTGTGTGACTTTTCTGGCTTTAAATAGTGCGGCTGATTCTGATGAGTCAGGTGTTTGGGTCCCAGCGGTTCCTCTCTGCATTAGAAGCGTGCCCTTGAGCAAGTGATTTGTCCCGTGGCGTTTCCCCTTTCTTCTTGTCAAAGTCTCAAAACAATGAGCTTCGAGTTTATGGTGCCCTAAAGCAGAAGATAATGTGGTCTTCCGGACTTTGCTGAGTAACTGCAGAATAGGCAGCCACCTAATCCCTTTCCAAATCCCACCATCCTGCTGGAGTCCGTGTCACGGTGAAGCCTGTGATACAGTATGTACAATAAGGCACATAATTAAATTGCTGTTAATTAGTAGATTTTCAGTTTTCTGCAGCTAATGCAGTTCTTGTACTACGTCAATCTTTGCATATGTGTACTTGTCCTCACTGTTCCCACTGTTATTTTGTATATGTTATTCTCTTTTATTAATTTATCCTTTGAACTATATAATCGTGGCATCTTAGATTTTCTTAATACATTTTTCTTTCTTGGCTTTCTTCTTAAACTTTTCTTTGTATTTTTCCACTATAGTTCCTGAAAAACTGTGAGTTTGGCTAGTGACGAGGATGTCACTAGTGAGAACTTTGTTAGTCTGTATCTCATCCTCATCCATTAAGCAATACTCCTGAATTACAGCTAATTAAAATCCTGGGGATAATAACATGAATAAGAGATGAATGAGAAGTTCAGTTTATTCTGCATTATATTTAATATTACTGGTTTGTATAATGAAACAAAACAGGATCTCATCCATGAAGGAACAGTTCTTCACTTTATATTCCAGTATAAGAACTGGGGACCAGCCATAGAAACTTGTGAGAGGTTTGCTCAGAACTAATGCAAGAACATAATTTTTCCCACAGTGTGCAGTTAAACTATGGAACTCCTGGCCACAGGATAGTAGAGGGTAAAGGCTTCTTATGTGTCCAGGAAGGAAGCATTTAAAAAGTTAAATGAAAAATAATGTGTTTAGGGTTACTGAAAGCAAGGCAGCATTTCTGGCTGAGGAAAACTGAAAACTTTGGGAAGCTGGAAGAGTGTTCTGGAGGTATTTCTCCTACTCTTCTGTAGGTGACCTTTATTTGTCTGTGTCCTAGGCAGAAACCTGGTTTAACTGCAGCTTTGTCTCATCCAGCATTGCTGTTCTTAAATGAAAATCTTCAACCCATCTTAATTTTTGGCTAGCCTAAGTAAGAGCTAACATGAATTACCAGTAAACCTTGTCACCTCTGTGCCTGTGCTTATACGCTTTTTAGATAATTTTTAAAATGTTAACAGTGTATTTTGTATTTCTCAACTAATTCTCTTTTTCTGTCACCTCAAACTTGTCGACAGAATTTAAAATATGAAAGCAAGATCTAGAGGCAAGTACTATTTTCTAGGGTAAAATTACCCGCCTTCTTCAATTAGCACTTTTTGCCATGGCTTTGCTCTGAGAGTACATGTTGTACTCATTTTCAACTGCTGCTCTTCATCCTATTTTGCAGAAATTGCTTTAGTTCCTGCTTCTAGAGTAATGACACATAATTTTCCATTTCTCCTGAAACAGAAGAATTTTGCAGACCTATGTCTTTCATAGAGTGTAAGCAGCTGTATCATCATGTAATGCACAGTAATACATCACAGTTGAGATTTCTTCCAGTTTTGAACACCTGGTACACCTCATTTCCTTAGGTTTAATTAATGGGTGGGTTTTTTTCCTCTTTAGTCTTGCCATTGAGGCATAGTGGCTCACAGTGACCCTTCACCTCACACTCTCTTTCTGCCGATGAAACGGCCACTATGCAAAGGAGTAAAAATTTCTTTAATTATTATTATTGCTTTTATAATACTTTTTTTTATCTGTATATATCAGTAGCTTCAGGAATTTGACCTCAGGAAACTTTCGTATATACTGGAAGCACGTGTTCAAACTCAGATCCTGACCATTGCAAGTGGGGACTTCTTGAATAAATTAGATATTAAGAGAACATTACATGAACTTTTGCTTCCTTATGCAGTATTAGAGAGAATGATGATTAGTATACCAAGCAATTACTTCTCTCATTTTTTTCCTGATGTTTTGTGTGCTCAGCTTTCAGATAAGGAGTTGAAACTGCCCTATTTGGACCTTTTAGACCTTGATCTATCACCACTGTACTCAACCTTCTCCTGAACTGGAGACAGTACTTCTGGTAAAAGAAACAATAGGCACATAAGTCTGCAGCCTGTATAAGACAAATCAATAGACTCTGGTAAAGAACAGGACTGTTGGACCCCTAAGTGAATGTGGTCTGTACGGGAAGAATCAATGTTGCCTTTGTAGAAGGAAACCCTGCCTCATACAACTCTGGATTGCTACTTAGGCTGTGTCTTGGTGTCTGTGCTCAATCACCTGGTTCACCCAGAGAACCTGAGCCAGGGTGTTCACTGCTTTGCCATGTTTTGTCTTCTGAGCTGGAGCTAAATTCAGGAGTCACGCTGCCAGAGTCCCACCACTCATCATATACCTCCTGAGGGAAATTGCTGCTGATGGACTACTCTGCAAGTCATCACCACCACTGTCTACATCTGCCAAGGGCTTGACAAAGCAACATGAGTGTTATGGAATAGCATATGTAGTTGCTGGCATCATTAGCTCCATAATCTCCTAGCTGCCATATCTTCAACTCTTGGATGTGCAGTAGGCATCCAGGCCTCTCTTTTTTTTTTTTTTCTTACCCCCCTTCCAATGATAATGAAGGAGCAAAGGCTGTGAGAATACTGTATATGTTCACTGAGCTGTATAGACTTCTTCAAAATAATTCTTCAGAACTCTCGCTATTTGCTGTCCTGCACTGTCATATGTAATTCTGATGATACACCTGACTCTTCCCTGATATCTTGTAGTTCTTTGATTGGCTTTTCTTTCTCTGGAGCAGAGTGAGCTTCTTATTAAGCCTCCATCTCTTGTGAAACAAACCAACTTTGGCTGTAGCCAATGTCCCTCTGTCCTCTTGCATGGTTTGCATGCAAATTCACCTCACACTGGTCTTTCAGGTACTGAGTATCTTCTAGAAGAGCAGAATTACCAGTTGACGGACTTAGAGGGGCAGAAGCTAAAAACCAAATGTATCAGTTCTGACTTGTCCCTGGGTGGTGGGAAGGGATAAAGGGGATATGTGTCCTTTTAGCATTCCTGCAGTGTGACAAGACTCATTGATGGAGATGATTCATGAGTTCCAAAAATAGGTTCTGCTTGCTGAAGGTCAGGGTCCTCTTCCATTAAGCAAGCCAGGCTTGGAGAGAGCCCGCTGTTGGCTGAAAATCTTCAAATCTTGCTTACAGGACCTTGCAAATGTGGATCTGATGTAATTATGAATTAAAGATTTGGGCAGGCTGAGAGGTGGGAGAGTTCTGTGCTACCCCTATGTGAGCCAGTGTGGCTGTGGCAAGGTATGGGTGCCTGGTGACCTCAGCAGAAGGCTTTGCAGTGAGAATGGGCAGCAGAAATGTTAGCTCTGGGGGACTGCCGAGTCTCCATGGACTTGGGACTCTTTGTCTCAAATACTGAGTAAGGTTTCAGAGTGAGGCTGCCAGATGATGTCCCAGGCTGAGCTGTTACGTTAATCAGTGTCAGAACAGCAGGTCATGTGTGACATAGGCTGGGGTACGTAACCTCTTCTCCCAGAGGGGAGAAGTTGTGGACAAGCAGGGTCAGAATTATTGCCTTATTATGGCACAGAGGTCATTCTTAAATGTTCTGCTACGCCCTAGATGTGGTGGAACAGCTGGAGCCATCCTGACCTGTCCCCTGGAAGTGGTGAAGACACGTCTGCAGTCATCCCAGCTGGCACTGCGGCCTCTGTGCCTCCCAGAGGTACAGCTGCCAGGGATGAGTGTGAGGCTGATGAATCCCACCCCACCATCTCCTGGAGTGCTCAAGTTGCTGAGGTGAGTAGGGCAGTGTGCCTGTCAGCACCAGGGAGGTGATGGTTTGGCCATCAGGTGGAGGGTGTGAGGGGAGAGAGAAAGAGAGTAGAGCTGAGGCTCATCTATATTATCATCCTATTGTCAAGAATAGGATGCAATGACTAGTGAAAAGTGTCCCTGCCCATGGCAGGCTAGTTGGAACTAGATGATCTTTAAGGTCATTTCCAACCCAAGCAGTTCCATGATTCTATGACCAAAGGAGAGAGGAGATGTGATTGGAGAGAAAATGAGAGCAGGGCAGAAAAAGGAAAACATGGGAGATGAGGAGAGGGTATTACAAGAAATACTGAAGAACCAAGAAGGAGGAGGAACAGGAGACTCCCCAGCTTAGTTATTCTGGTGATTTCTCTGTTCTTTTCCTTCCGTAGGGCCATCCTTGAGAAGGAAGGCAAACGGTCCCTGTTCCGAGGTCTGGGTCCAAACCTTGCTGGGGTTGCTCCTTCCCGGTGAGTACTGCTCCATGACAGTGCCTCACTTGTACACTTTTTAAGGGACCTGTCTCATAACTGTTGCTTCACTTTCTGAAAGCAGTCTGAGCCTTGTGCTCACGTGCCACAGGACCCCTTCACACAGACATCTTCTGGAGCTTCTGATCATAGTGTTAAGATCATTGCTGTGGGCTAGGTATAAACGGTATCTGATGTCACATTAGACAAAACTGTGCTGGGAGTAAGAAAAGTTAGAATGAGAACACACAGTAGTGTCTCTGCTTCTCATAGGGGAGATGTAACCTCTTCTGTATTTTTTCCAACTAGGGCTATATATTTTGCTGCCTATTCTACTACTAAGGAGAGGCTTAATACCGTCCTGGTACCGGAGTCCAAGAAAGTACACATATTAGCAGCAGCCTGTGGAGGTGAGCCTTTTCTGTCTAATCAAAACCAAGAGGTCCTTCTGTCTGGAAATGCATATGTGTTTCATTCCTTCTCCATTGCTGCTCTGAAGTTTCTCCCTCTACGTGTGGAGAAGTGAGTTCCTTGGGTAACCAAAATGTTTTCTCACTCTTATTCTTCTTATGCTCATCTCTTGAAGTCTAGTCTTTACCCCTTCAGCTGCTATTATGAGCTCCATTCTGCTGTGAGAGGGAGAAGGCAGTATGTAATTAGACCACTCACAGAACCATTTCTCTTGATATATCCCAGTTCTCTAACAAAATCCTCCTCTCTTGCAAAATTAGCATGCTGTTTCCTGCCTCTTTGTAACACCCGGGCCTGTAGTAGGATTTTGTTGGAGGCAGAGGAGCTAATTGCCACTAGACAAAGGCTGGAACAGGGGAAGAGGAGAATCAAATAGTCTGCCCTAAGTATTTCTTCTCAAGGTCATTCTCAAATTGCAAATGCCTGCAGCTTGCCAAGCAGAGCTCGGAGAGCTGATAGATCAGCACCTCTTCACGAACTGTCAGCGTGATCCTGGCACTCACAGCTGTCTTCCTCTTCTGTTCCCCAGGCATTAGCTCAGCCACTCTCACCAACCCCATCTGGCTAGTGAAAACCAGGATGCAGCTGGAAGCCAGGTAAGGCAGGCCAGCAGTGCAGAGCCACTCCATGTCACATCAGGATTGGTTTGAGGGGTGGTGGGCAGAGAGAGGTCTATGATTTTTCATTAGAACATGGCAAGTCATAGGCTAGGCAAGAGGCTTATAGCGTATAGTGTTCACAGCAGCACTGTAGGTCGGGGTGCAGTATGCTGTCCTAACCCTTTCCCTTCTTTCCAGGGTGAAGGGCGAGTTGGCCAGCAATGCTCTCCAGTGTGCCATGCACGTGTACCACACCGAAGGCCTGCGTGGATTTTACCGTGGGATCACTGCCTCCTATGCTGGAGTGTCAGAGACCATCATACATTTTGTCATCTATGAAGCGCTGAAAAAGGAGCTGAGAAACAGCCAGCATTCCCCTTCCCCATCACTCACACTTCCACCAAACAACAGTGATTTCTTCGTACTAATGGGCGCTGCTGCTGTCTCCAAAACATGTGCTACGTGCATTGCATATCCACACGGTGAGTGGCTCCACTCTCCTTGTTTCTGTTCCCCTTGAGGGGAGATGCCATGCCTGTAGGATCCATCTGCTAATATATGTCTTCTCTTCTTGTCTCTCCAGAGGTTGCTCGGACACGGTTGCGAGAGGAAGGGTCACGGTACCATTCCTTTATACAGACTCTGCAGCTCGTGGTCCGTGAAGAGGGACCCTTGGCTTTATACCGGGGGCTCCTGGCACACCTGATCCGCCAGATCCCAAATGCAGCCATCATGATGGCTACTTATGAACTCATCGTACATTTGGCCTCTTCCACCTTGTAAGCTGTAGCACTTGGCTGAGGCTGCTCTGGAGGCACAGGGACATCGTGGTCCTGAGACCTGGTCTTTTGCAGTGCTCTGAGAAGTGGTGCTTTTTGTCACAGATCAGATCTGGGTCAGGCATTCTCAGGACACAACGACTATTTTGTGCCAAGTTTTTTGCTCCGATGTGCACAGTGTAGCCTTTTTTTATCCTTTTGGAGACTTGAATTATTCCAGTGCTTCAAGATGTCAGGGCACTGGTTTGACAGTGGCTGTTGTAAACTCCCTTGATGAAACAAAGGCATGGAACTTACTGGGAAGGAGACAAAGCAAAGAAGTGTGAGAGTGTCTTAGCTCCAGCATGTTCACTTCTTTTGAATCCAGTAGCACAGTTGGGCATGAAGACAGACTAAGCTGAAACATCCGAAAGAACTGCAGCAAGCAGAAATCTTGTGCTGCAACCTTTGCCCTCAGAAGGGCTTTTTTACTCTCACCACCTACTGCACTGCCTTCCTTCCCCTGAGGAGGATTTCTCAACCTTGGCTGCCAGCAAATTGCAGAATTTTCCTTTGGGTCCTTCACACGTTGCAGCCATTGCCCCGAGATGTGTCAGGCAGCTGACAGCCCCCTTTTTGTCTTGCAGGGTCTGAAAACCCAGACCAAGAAGATCCAGGGAAGAAGCACAACTTGCTCTGGAGCACTCTCCTAACAACTCATGCTACTGCTGGGCTCAGAGCCATGCTGTGCTAGTATCTGTTGTGTTTCCATCCCCTCCATGCTCAGCAGAAAAATGCCTCCTTCCTCCAGAAGTGCTGGGGCTGTTCTACAGGCTGGAAGCCCTGGTATAAAAAATACTCTGTCATACTGATAAAGAAAGCAGATCATGTGAGAAGAGGGATGAAGCTAAGGAGATTTGACCTGTTTCTGTTGCTATACTGTGTATGGAAAGAGCCTTATTTATTTTCTTTTCCTGTGTTCAAGAATTCAGGTTGCAGCATGCGTTACATTTGCCTGTGACAGGCTTGAGCGCCTTCTGTTCCTCTGTGGGTCTCTAGCACCGAGTCCTGGGGAAGGCTACATTGTGTTTACAGAGGATTTTGGCTCTCAAAAAGGCAGGGAGCAGGATCCTGAGTGATTTGCTTTTCTCGTTTCATCACATGCTAAAAAATGTAACCCTTCCCCAAGATAAGGTAGTAATTTCAGTAAACATGTGCTCTGGACAAGCTCCAGTTTCACATTGGAGGCTACACTATTTCTTTCCCTGGTTTTAGTGAAAAACTGCAGAAGTCCTGAATGTTTTATTTGAAATCCATTTATTTTAAAATCCACTTTGTTTCCTCAACTTTCTTACCTTCATTCATTTAGTATTAGGAGTATTGACAATTTTACAAAGCGACACAAAGCTGCAGTGGTTTGTTGGTTGTTTTTTTTTTTGTTGTTTTTTTTGCATGAAACGAGAATAAACCTCAAATGACAACATTGAAAAAATATACAATATATATATATAATATCTGAGGAGGGGTTGTGAGAAACCCCACTCTGAGCCCTATGGCTGGCTCTGCCTTTCAGATTTCCATTCTTTCCAACACCTGTATCACAGTTTGAACCGTGCCACCGTCATGTGTAAGTGCCCTAACACATGTTTCTGGAGAGCCAGATGGGGGGGGTCAATAATGTGGGGAATGTCCACAATGAGAATGGCAGAAGATGAAGGAACATGGGAGGCAGAAACGATCAATGAGGGAGGAGCACATGTGTACACGGTGGGGGAGGAAAGAAGTTGAAAGTAAGACATCTCCTCCTTCCTGCCATATGTTTTGGGGAGATCCACTCGCGAGTGTTTTAAAGCTCCTAGTAGCGGTGAGAGATGTCACTTTTGCCGATGATGTGTCGGTCATTCATGACACTGCTGTCCGGGGAGTCGGGTGTCTCCGAGTCGGTGCTGTCATCATCATCCTCCATGCCCTCGCCAGCTCTGCCCTCCGCACTCCCTGCTGCCCTCTCCTGACAGCTCTGGTAGGACTGGGGAGGTGAAATACAGGCTAAGGGGAAAGGTCTGACAACCCGACTGCCCGCCCAGCCCCGGCCACAGTGGCTGCTCCTCACCTCCATGGGGTTGACGATGATGGTGAGGGCTGAGTCGTCCCAGAACATGTCGCTCTCTTTGCCTCCAGTGCTGGTGTGCCCCGACTCAGCAGCCCCAGGGACCTCTTGCCCCACTCCCCGCCGGTGCAGGGAGTGGATGCGCAGGATGCCGAGGATCACCATGAGTGCCAGGAAGCCCACACACACCACGATGATGACAGTGGCAGCACTGGGGACCACTTAGAAGAAAGAAAGAGAAGTTGTGTCTGGAGTCTGTCATAGAAACATGCATTTCCAACCTGACAAGCAGGAAGAGAGCTTGGGTTTTTGGTCTATGCAGGAACATAGCCTGAATTGTCTGTGCCCCTGGGCACAGGAGTGTTCCTGTGATGTCAGCCTGGCCTGTAGTCTCTGCATATCTTTATCTGCAGAATTCACCAGAATATGTTGCACAGCATATATCTGTATCCTGCTCTTGGGAGGGAGAAAGGCGTGCTGGGGACAGCCTCTCAGGGCTGGAGGATGATTTTCAGAGAGTGTGATTTCTGTGCAAGCAGTAGAGAAAGCAAGAAGCCAAAAGATGCCTTTTTTGCACATGGAGCAGATGTGGATGCTATGATGGACTTCTAATAAGTGCTGTGGCAAAAGCCTGACTTCTCTGCAGGAGAAAACCTGAAATTCACCTAAGACCCTTAGCCCAACTCCCACACATTTGTTTTAGGCTGTAGACTGAGCCTTAACTCCCCAGATAACGACCTTCCCTGCAAAATCTATCTAGGCCTTCCATGAATTTGTTTATGGCTCTGCTCATCAGGGACAAGTTTGCTGCTGCCGTCAGGCAGAGCTGGGAGGCAAAGGCTGGTAAATGCACAGGCTGCCCCTGCAGTGCCAGCTGCAGGACTGGACCAGCTTGGGATCAGCTACTGCAGGAAGCTGCAGTGAAAGCTAGCTCAAAGGTGTCTTGCTTTTCCCCTACGACAGGGAACCAAAATGTCTGTAACAAGTTCCGGAGCTTTCACAGCCCAGGAGAAATCGACTGGAGTGTGGTCATGCCTGAGGCACAGGGCTACCAGCACAAACAAACATCTGGTCTAGCTTTCGGGCTTCTCTCTCCTCTGTTTTGGGGGCAATAATCCTCCTCTTGTCTGCGTGGTGCCATGTCCTGTGTTTTCCTGCCTTGCTGACCACCACCTACGCCCATTCGCAGTCTTGACTCACTTTTCTCTCCTACTGTTGAAGCTTCTTTCTGAAATTACACAAGCCCACATAGCACCTTTGCAAGGTGCGTGAATGAAGTTAGCTTACAGTTATTCTTTTTAGACCCTCTGAGGTGGAGATTTCAGTGTGCTTCAACATCAAAAAAATAATATCCCACAAGAGGAGGATTGTGGCAGCATGCTTTAAAATACAATTTGACAAAGACTGCAGTCCACAACTGCAGCTAATGACGAGTGAAACAGGACAGTATAATGAGAACCTGATAATGGGTGCAGGGAACATGAGAGGAATCCTCCACTATAGGTTCTGCCAGGATATCAGAAAATCAGCATCCTGATCTAAAGGAATAAACCCGAAAGATAGCGTTACATACTTGGGTTGTTGTGGGTGCTTGCCAAACTGTGTCCAGACAGCTCTGCAGGTAAATGATGGCCTCGGTGCACAAACTGCTGGGAGCTCAGAATATGGTTAGGATGAGCACCTCGGTTCATGTTGTGGAGAACATTCACCTGCAGAAAGACCACAGTGAGGGGACTCAACTCTGTGTCCATGGCACCTTCTATGCATTCCTATGCACCATGTCCTCTCCATGCATGCAGAAGAATCTTTTGTGTGTATCAGTCTTGTACCTCGACAGTAAACTCATTGCTGGAGTAGCGTCCATTCATCTCAGTGCAGGACAGGTGAAACTTCCTTTCATAGAGGGCAGCACCATGGTTGATGTGGTAGGAGACCTGGCGTAGGATCTCCTCGTAAACTGCAATGCTCTCTACGCCTGAGACAAGAAGAGAGGGGTGGGGTGAGGAAGCTCCTGCTCCAAAGTCACCTGCCATCCTAACCCTGCAGCAACCAGAAGCTACAGAGGGACACAAAGCAATGCTGGGTTCGTTAATTTTGGGAAGGGCTCAGAGAGGGAGCTGGCTGCAAAGGACCTGATGGAATCTCTGCTTGCATCGCTAAAACAAATGGAAGGGAAATTGAGAGCATCAGCCCTGTTATGTTCTGGAGAGTACAAAAGTGTTGTACCAGTCCACAGGTTGTGGAATGTGTTGTCCCTGTCATGTCATGCAAAATGCTCCTGACACCTGAGAACACCAAACCCCAAGGAGTAAGTCAGGAGGAGTGATATAAACCTGGGTGAGAGCTGACACCATGTCCCAGTACTTTGTGCTAGAGGAAAAGTCACCTCCCCAAGGAAGTGGTCTGTGACTTCCAAAAAAGCCCAGAGTTCAAGAAATGGTTACATCTCAGTGTCACAAAGTACACCAACACATCCTAACATCAAATGCTTTTCCCAATGATGCCTGACACTCGGTGACAGAGGCACAACTAGATAGCTGTGACCATGGAGAGGACATACCCGTGATGGTCAGGTAGGCAGAGGTGTTAACGAGCTCCAGGCCCCGCTGCTGCAGCAGTGCCCCATCCAGGAGCAGGTACTCCCTCTCTGGGTCCAAGTCATCTCCTACCAAGGAGATCTCGCAGCCGTCCAGGTTGTGCACAATCTCATCTGACATCCGTGTGTCTGTCACTGAGATGCAGACAGAAAGAATATATGGTCAGAAAGCCAGACAGCCATCAGAGAAGGAAGGAGTTACTCAGAGGGGTACCTGCTTACCTAAGAGTGCTCACATCATGTGTAATTACTTCTCCTTCTCCACCTAGCACTGGCCTTAAGTAAAATCACTGTCAGTCTAATTACTTGTTGCAGGGTGGTTCTAATGACATTATCTATGCACATAATAAAGTCACTTTATTTTGGAACAACATACTATTATCAGTCTGGTTCATGATAACACATCTTGGCTGTAAGGACTTTGTTGACAATGACAGTGTGTAAATTAGGAGCAACACACACATTCTCAGGCTCTGCATGCTTTTGAAAGCTTTTCCCTGTCTCACACTGTTGGTTACCATGGTTGAGATCTTATCTTCTTTAAAATGGCAACCACATTCAATAACTAACTGCTTTCAGCAGGATTGAGAACAATCTGCTCTCAAGTCAAGGAACTCATCATTGTATGAGGAAAAGCAAAGCTTCTAAACAGAAAAGTAGGAGCAAAAAATCCCATTACCAGAACAGATAAGAAAGAAGTGAATGGACACATAGAGCATAGACTGCAGAGAAATAATCTGAGCATGATGGAAAGAAATTGAAGGACAGGATACTGTAGGCTGTGAGGAAACTGACTGGGGAATTCACAGGAATAAGTGAGGCAGGAAGAGAAGGAAGGGAGCAAGAAGTAAGAAAAGAAAGCAGGAGAGAACGAAGTGGGATGAGACTAAGTAAGTGCAGGAGTAGAAAAAGTAACAGGCAGGACATCCATCCAGCACTGGATTCAATAAAACGAAATGTAGGTAAAATGTAAAAGGGATTAGGAATGAGCAGCCTGGGAAAGAATTAGGAGAGAGTGAGGCAAAGGAACTGAGTGGATAGAAAAAGTACAGGGAGGAGCAGAAAGGGATAAGAACCGATTAGCCTACATATTGACAGACAATGTGCCTTGCTTCTAAATTTGTAAACTCTCACTTTTGGGTGTAATTATAGAGGCTCTACTTCCTCTGCAGGACCACAACTCTTGTAGGTCTTTCCAGTTTGTCTCTTACACCTTGCCCTGTACTCCACTCACCGGTACCGTGCCAGTTCTCCTCCTTCTTGGCCTCCACCTGGTGAGAAATAGAGCAGGTGATCTGGAGGTTGGGGAACAGGGGAATTCCTTCTGGAGCCTCGAAGTCTGACACAGGATGAGCAAAGTGGGCATTGCCACTCAGCAAGATCTGGGGGGCATCAGGCTGTAGCACCACAACATAGCCTTCCACATCAGGAATGGAGACACAGGACTCCTCACTGAAACACCTGAAGGAGAGCAGTAGAAAACAGCAATTGCCCCAAGCTTCCAACAACAACAACATTATAAAATATAGCCTCCTGCCCATTACTTCCAGGGAAGGGAATATCCTTTTTCCAGCAGTCTTCCTAAAGCTTCCCTACAGACTGCTGCACAGGGCAGAGATGTGTGGTAGGAGTGACACCACTGGGATCTGGTGGCTTGGTCACATCGACAAATACAGAGAAAATTAAAACCAGTTCACATGCCTGGAACACTGTGAGTGGAGGCAGAAGTTCTGCATAGGCACTAGGAAGCAGTACTACAGTATCCATTTGGATATTGGATAATTTATCATTTATTTTCAGGAAGATTCTTACTCATTTTGAGACCATCTTAAAATACAATTATTTTAAGATACAAAGTGAGGCAGTGTAACTTTAGTCAAAAAGACAGGCAACCCTCCTGCTGAACTGAGCCAGAGGTGCTGGTTTGCCCACTCACTTGACAGCAGTGGTGAGCCTGAGTGGCCGGACGCCAGGGGTAGCAAAACGCAGTGAATTCATGTAAGCCACGTGCTGGATTGCATGGTTGAAGGTTTCCACATCATCACCCTCCAAGGTAAGCAGGGACTGAGAGGGGTTCACATGAACCTAGAGGTGGAAGAAAATAATCATGGTTCCTTGGCAAATTACAGGAATCTAGGCTGAGAGAGACACATAGGAGAAAGGTGGGGAGCTGTCTGAGGTGAGGGAGCAGGCAAAGTCTCAGGAAGCAAGGCTGGGGAGGAGAGTGGAGGAGACCCATGCAAGCTGGGCAGATGGGCATACCTTCATCCCTTTGCCCAGACTGTCGAAGTCACTGTAATCAAGCCCCTCACGGCAGGCATACAGGCATTCAATAACCTCCCGGCTCTCCAAGCTACCAGGGCGCACAGTGAAGCCAGCCAAGTAACCATGGAAGTAGTGGTGTATCGACAGAGGATCTCCTGAGGGAAACATGGGAGGTGGAGGGTGTGAGAGACATGGAGAGGAAGAGAGCAAAACCACAGAAGCAACAGTGTGAGGGCCACGCAGAGGTAAGGGAGGTAAAGGGATACAGAGGGAGGCCTGGGGGAATGGAAAAGCCCAGACAACAAGAGCAACAATGCGAGGGACATACAGATGTTAAGGAGGTAGAGAGGGACAAAGGATTGCACAGGATATGGAAAAGCAAAGACAACAAGAAGACAGGAGATGCTGAAGAAAGGAGATGAAAACTTTTGAAATTCCACATGGGAGAAAGTGAGAAATACAGACCAACAAAAAGACAAGGGCAGTGAACAGTGGGTAGCATAGAGAAGTTTCTGTCAAACAGCTGAATGCCAGATGGAAACAATTTCTTGTCCCCTTCTCTGCTTCCTGTGAGGGCTTGTAAAAGAAACTACACATTTCACAGATAATTAGGGATGAGGTGACATCTCCTGATGTCTCTAATGGCTATTGTGTTCTTCAGAGACCGGCTTTAATGATCAGGCATGAGTACTCTTTCTCCATACAAAAAGCATACTCCAACTCTCAAAGCAGGCTGCAGTCTTTCCATCAGCCTTTTCATGCTCCACAGGTACCAAGGTATCAAGGACCAATCTGCCAAATAAGGGGTTTCCTCCCAAGGCAGTGAGAGGTGGCAGGGCAGGACTGGGGAAGCTGTATGAGGAAGGCACCATGCAAGAAGGGATAGTCATGCATAGTCAAGAGGAGAATAGACCCATCTTCTTTCTCTTCCCTACCTTGCACAGAATCAGTGGCGTTCTCGCTTCCTCTGGTTTTCTCCTTGTTTTTCTCCTCTGCGAAAGGAGAACATCCAGCTGAGCAGCAAGGCATTGGAAGATGGTAGTTACAGGGTCAGGCATGTATTTATACAAGGGCCTGTACTGGCCAGTCCACAAGAACAGCTCTGTGCCAAGCAGTGCACCTCTCAGCCCTAGAGGCAGCACATCACAGATGACAGAGGGCAGAGCTCCTCTCATGAAGCAGATGGTGAGACTGTAGGATGACTGACTTAAGGCAGAAACTATAGTGCTTGCAGTTTCTCAATCCTTTCCCAGTGTTACCTATTTTGGGAATTAGCCCTGTTCACAACAAGCTAGGTTCTCAACATCCCTTAGAGACTCAGATAACTCCAGGAGAGGGTCCCAAGCTGACCAATACTGATTGTCTGCAAAACACCAATCAAGAGAGCACAGAGCTGTGGGAAGATCTCTGACCTCAGAGAAGCAGCAGTACAGAAAAGATTTGATCTTGCTAGAAATTTCTGCTGGAGTGAAGGCAAGCAGTAGGCAAATTCTTTTAGTTCTGTCCTGCTTCAGTCTAGCAGAAGAACTGAAGGATCTGAGAAATGCAGCCTTGCATCTCTACAGAACAGGTTTTAATCTACTAGTGGCCTAACTTTATTCATAACCTGATTTTTGTCTTTCAGCCCAATTCCTGTACAGAAGGATTTACGGCTTTTTCATATAGACCCTCAACATAATCAGCTGTATAAATAGCACTGCCTGCTTTCTGGTGAAAGGCTTTGATAGAAAAGCCAGTGTTTTCTGAATGAGGTACAGAGTTTCAACTCTCCACTGCCTGAAAATTGGTTATCCATTGCATATTCTATGGTTTTTGTCCAGGAAGCTGCCAGGGACACTTTTCCCTGAGCTGTTATTACCTTGGTCCACGAGAAAGGAAGGACCCACACTAGGTTTGGTGCCAAGGAGGCAAGACGGCTGCAGCGTGGTTTGCACCATTTAGTATTGGGTGGTGTTTCTTTCACCTCTTCTGAGTGTCCCTCCACCCCCTTTTTTCCCAGCTGGGAAGAGCATGGTGTGGGGAACGGGCACTCACCGGCCCAGCAGGCCCCGATCATGAGGGAAGGCTCCGGCCGTGGCGGGTGGATGAGGCCATTGTCGTGGATCAGGGCAGGGTCGTAGGAGACACCATCCACATACAGCGTGACTGTGGGGAACTCCAGGTTGAGGGCGTAATGGTGCCACTCGTCATCGCAGACCTGCGGCAGACAGCCAAGCACAGCATCAGCAAAGGGCAAGAGGAGAAGGGACGTGGGGAAAATGCAAACCCTTCCTCACCTGCTCAAGCTTCCAGAGGAATTTCACAGGCCTTGCACTTTCCAGCAATGGCCAGTAGAGGAAAGAAATCCGGCAGCCATGCACAGCCAGAGAGTAGTGTGAGTAGCCATCCTCTGCCAGGGACAAGCACAGGGAGTTACGTGTCACACTCCAAGCAGTCCCACTAGCCAGAACCCAGAAGCCCACGCTGCCATGCACGACTGGCACTCTGCACCATGTGCTCAAAGGAGTCACGAGTGCTCCGAGGCAAAGGGACACCTAAAGAAGCTGTGCTCCCAAGGAGGAAGCCCTGCCCAAGTCCTGCTTTGGAACACCAGAGATTTACTCCTGCAGGGACAATCCCTCCTAAGGAGTTCAGAGGCAGTGGGCACAAGTGTCACCACCCCAGGAGAAGTCTCACCGCTCCGCACTGTACTGCAGATCACCGTCTCCTCTTCCCGCCTGCCTTTGCTGGGCACCACGGCATGCTTCATCCACACGGACAGGGTGAAGTGGTCACTCAGCCCCTCGTGGCCATTCGGTCCATTCACCACAGGCACCTGGGCAGCCTGGCTGCCATTGAACCAGTAGATGAGGCTGCTGTCCTGGCTGTAGTGCACCGAGAGCCGCGCCGTCCAGTTTGCTGTGGGGCTAGGCACTGGCAGCAGGTCAATCTCTCCCGAGGCAGCACCTACCAAGAAGGGAGAGTCAGGAATGTTGGCATGGAAGAAAAAAGGAGCCTGAGAACTGGGGATCAGATGAAGTGGGCATTGGAAGCCTCACTATAATATCTCAGTGAACAGGAGATGAGGAGTTCCTTAAAGGCCTTCTCCTGTCTGGAGAAGAATGGTGACTTTTTGGTCAGTGCTGAGGGAAGTCCCACAGACTCTGCATACCCGGGCAAAGCACAGAAATCTCTGGCTTCCCAGCAAGGAAAGCACAGGTAGTCCCTTATAAAGCTAGCAAGTTGTGGAAGTGTTCAGTGCCAGGTTGGATGAGACTCTGAGCAATCTGGCCTAGTGCAAGGTGTCCCTGTCTGTGGCAAGGAAGCTGGACTTAGAGGATGTTTAAGGTTCCTTCCAGTCCAAACCATTCCACAATTCTGAGATATGGGCAGGAACACCCATTGCCCCTCAATGCAACGCACAAGCTCGGTGTCCTCCCACCCCAATGACCACAGCAAACGCGAGGAATGTGTCCCCCAGCACCTCTGCTGTGTGGGGCTCAGCTACTGCAGTGAGCCGCTCCAGAGGGAGGGGCAGGGTGCAGTGCCACAGCCACCCTTAGCCCAGGAAAGAACCAATTCACCACAGAGTTTGCGCAGTGACTTCTCAGAGTAGTTATCCCGGTCACAGCCCTTGGCCACATGGTTTGTCTGCAGCTCCACCGTGGCCTGGATGTTCCACAGTGGCTCATCACAGGTCTCCAAGTGAATGGTTGGGAACAGCGCAAGGCTGCCTGCACCGGGGGTGTACTCAATCCTCTTGTTCCAGCCTAATGGAAAGGAGTGAAAGAGAGGGATTAGGAACTGCCAAGGACACAGGGCCAGAACACCTGGCATACATACAAGCGGCATCTATGGACTAGTCCAAATTTTTGGCCTTTTCCACATTGGGAACACAGCTTTACGCAGCTGGCATCAACGTGTGGAAAGATTTCCTAGAAGCACAGAGTCCAAGGTCCCAGCTTCTACAGCTAATACTGGTGTGTCATCACTCTGTGTTTGGCCAGCCTCTCCTATCAGGCAGAGCAGGTATTTAGCTTCATTCCCCTTAATTCTAATTGATCTAAGGTGAACCTGGAGGAACATGCCACCACTGGAAAAGCCAAATATCTTCCAGAAGAGCAGCCCCAAAAACAATCTTTGCTCAATAGTCTGTGAGCCTTATCAAACATATGGCAGTTCACAGTAATCCAAGGAATGATTTTCCAATGTTAGAATTTACCTTTCAGTGGCTTTGCAACAGACTTAGACATCTGCTGCATCCCCTGATGGAGATAAGCTGGTGCCAGAACAAAACCCTGTATATGGGCACACAAATTTGTATGTGTATATACAAACATTTATGATGAGCAGGACTCAGTACTAGCTGAGCAAAAACAAAGAGAAGAGATAAATGTGTTTGGAGGTCTCATACCCTGCCAGCTGGGCTTGCAGGTGGGTTTCACCTGGATTTCCACTTCAGCATCATCAGAAGCCCTCTTCTTTCCACAGTCATAGGCTGTCACTCTGAATTTGTAGACACGATCCGCACTGTACTGCAGCTTCTCCGTGTTCTCAATGTTCCCTGGTTTGCAAAACGAAGGGATTAAGGTAAAGGACAAGCAGTCTACTCAAAGATGTCCTTCTAAAAATCACTCGTATCTTTGATCATTGGCAAAAACAACCAAAAAAGAGTTGAGTCACTCTGCCCAGTGTCACTTTGTAACAGGTTATAACATCCCACAAAATGGATGTTGCTGCTCTCACCAGGATAGATCAGCAGTGCTGGAAAATTTATATAGCACAGCTCTGCCTTCAAATGGGGCTGGCAGAGAAGGAGCAGAGCAGGAAGACAGGAGTGATGTGCACGTGGTGGGTGAGGATTCTTACCATCATTGTCAATGAGGAAGGGAATATTGGGGGTCAGGATCTCATAGTAGCAGATCTGGCTGTACTGTGGTGAGCAGTCCCCGTCGATGGCCTCCACACGCAAGATGCGGTCATACAGCTTTCCCTCCGTCACCGCCATGCGATACAGCTTCTCCACAAACACTGGAGCAAACTCATTCACATCGTTTACTCGAACGTGCACTGTGGCCCTGATGCAGAGAAACATCCATAAGAGCTGATGGGCTGATTAGGAGCACCACCTAAATTTCAGAGTAAGTCATTCTTTTAAAGGGCACCTCTCTGATTTCCAGCTGTCAAAAGCAAGGAAAAGGAAAGACACCTTGATTTCAGTGCAGCAATGTTGTCACACAGGTGCTTGGACAATGGTTTCCAACCCCCGGAAAGAGCAAAAGTAATAATAATGAAATCTGGACCTCCTACCTATGTGCAGCAATGTAAAACACCATTTTTAGAAACTGCTGTCAAACAGCCCACATTTCTCTATCCACTCATGTGACAGTCAATGAACATTTCTCTTTGGGTCTTCTTAGCATGTTGAGTCACAATATCATGGCTAGAGAAAAATACCTCTGGCTAAAGGAAGTGCTTCCACGGCAACCTTCCTTTGCATTTTTGTCACAGATCACATTTTGTAGCATGCAGCAATGTCTGCATGAACTTACTTGTGTGATTTTTTGGTATTTGCTCCATCGGGTCCCTCTCCACAGTCATAGGCCTGGATGGTAAACGTGTGCTCCTTATGCGCTTCACAGTCCACTGGTTCCTTGGCCCGGATCAGCCCCTCTCCAGTAGCTTTGTCCAGGATCACAGCTTCAAAAGGTACCCCTGACCCATGGATCCTGAAGCCACAGATTTCACCTGGTACACACGAAAACAGAGAGGAAGAGGAGAAAGAAAACGACTGAGTAGAGCACATTACACCCTTTGCTTTCCTTTCCCATATTTTCTTCTTTTCTAACTTACACTTCTATTCTCCCCCATTATCATCGTTCATTTCAAGCAGTTTTTGGTTCCCTAGGAGTTCCTCCTGCTATCCCTTACAGCCATTAATGGCGCAGATTGCCCTCTACTGGAGAATACTCCCACGGCAAAGAGCCCTGACCAGCATCACGAAAGATTGAAGGTTACAAGGCTCAAGCTACATTTATTAGTGCTACGCAGCCACAGTCCTGGGGGAGCATCTTATTTCTCCTCTGCATCCCTCAGGGAAGCAAAACAGGCCATATACTGCAGATAGCCAGAGCATGAAGATCCATGATGTCTCATCCACCCACACATGCAGGATGCGCTGAGTACCGCAGGGAACTGCAGATAGGGTCACCTAAACCCTAAAATTTAGCTCACAGGGACCATATTTACTCTCTCTGAGGAAGAATGCGTGAGGAAACTCCAGGCATGGCCTAAACAAGCGCTAGGAATACAACCACTGGAAGTCTCGCCTGTTGTTCCGAGAATTTGTGCTCACTGTGAGGAGATGTAGCACTGCCAAGGAAGCATGCCCTACCAGCTTTCTCCAGGGCTCACAGACACAGTGCTGTGCATGTGATCTTTGGAAATAGCAGAACTGCGTCAAAAAGTAGCTGGCTCCACCCTCAGTTCCCCTCCCTAAGGAAACAGCTCACAGCATCCTAAATCAAGCTGTGCCCAAATTGCCTCCAGACTTCACTAGGGACCTCCTCCGGAACAAGGTTTGGAGGTGATTGTTTCCTGAAGAGAGGTAGGATCCAGCCCAGGGATGAATGTCACTGTATCCCTGCCTTCCACCCTTGCCAGAGCTGTTCCCCACCTACCCGCATAGCGCAGTGGGGCATCTTTGTCCAACGCAAACAGCGGCGGGTTGAGCAGGACGGTGTTGTCATTCTCCATGACGATGCCCTGATATTCGGCTTCAATCCATGGTTTGTGCTTGTTTGCTGAGGCAGATTTGGGGTAAGGGATCAAGGACAGGGATGCATTAGCCACCAACTGCAGATTCAGTAGGAAAAGAGAAGAATTTCACCCCCTGGCAAGTAACAACCACCCCTCACCACCTTCAAAGATGTCTAAAATAGGCTGGGAGAAAAAAGTTATCTTTATTTAGTTCTACTCATGGGAGATCTCTTCAGAAACAATGTGTTCCTTCTTGTGTCCTCATTACTATCTTATTAGAAATATATAGAGAGACATCTGGGTGCCCAGAAAAGCTGGAGCAGTTTAAAAAAAAGTGAACTCAAGAGGCAGAAGTAGCCTCAGCCTGGAGAAAAATTCCAAATACTAAACCCTTTAGCTCAAAGGAATCATAATGAAAGGATCCAACCTACATCTTCCCTTGGAGTATCCCCAGGGGTCAATGCAGCCATTATCACTTCTGCCTTGCACGCTCTAGACTAAGGCCCAGGACGTACACAGACATGGCCAGGTACACCTTCAGTCAGCCACCCTATGCACATAACAACCTATTGTGAGAGTCTCTTGCCCTTTCCTTCCCCACTCCATGTCGAGCACCATATTCCTTCGGCCCCTCCTTGCTAATCCCTTTGGCTGGAGCCCAGCCAGGCTTGGCATGGAGGCAGCAGCCAGCAGGAGGCTCTGAAAAATGTCACAGGCCCAGAAATAGCAAATTAATCTTTATCACACAGGCTTCGGGGCAGGGAAAGGGAGAAATAAAGGGGTGGGGGGGAGGGAATAGGAGGGGATAGGAAGGGAGAGAGAAAAAAAATCATTACAAATTACAAACCCCTCCCCCATGTCCATTCCCTGCCAAATGGGCCTCAGAGATTATATTACATGGCCTAGTTACAACCCCCATTCCCAGTTAATCCCCCACTCTCCCACCCCCTGGAGACCAAGATTTATTACAACCCAGCAATACTTTGAGCACAGCATGGTTCAGAGCTGGTGGGGAGTAGGATACAAGCCATTCCCCTCAAGGGCACTACTTCCAATATGTTGAATCCATCCTCTGCAGCACAGTGTCCTCTGAAAGGCCATACTGGCATGGCCTCATGCGTTGACTCAAAAGGGGCAGCATCCTGTGCAACCAAGCACTTGTGCATTTCGAGGCCGGGGGTGCTGCCAGGGGTGGCTGGGGGGCCAGCAGGCAGGGTGACAGGCCAGCAAAGGGATGTCCCAGCAGGGCAGAGCAGGCAGATCCTGCCTAGTGTGGCAGCGAAGAGTGTGGGTTGGCACTTCCCCACCACCGTATTGATTGAGATTATAAAGCATTGCGTAGGAAATCCAGAGAAACATCCATCCTGCTCAGTATGCAGGTGGAATCCTCCCTGTGTGCAAGTGCCCGCATCTCCCCCTGCCCCTCCATTGTCCTCACCGGATTCCATTCTGTTCCGGCTCTATCCATGCGCCACACCACCGAGGTGGGGATCCAGAGCTATAAATGCCAAATGTGCCCTGTTGCTGGGGTAACAAGCTGATGGTACAGAGATAAATCGTTTGCTGCATCCACCTGCAACTTGGGAATCACCAATCTGATTTCTCGGGAAATGAGTTGTTGGAGAATAGAAAAACATTTCAGGAATATTTTTAGGATACAGACTCCTACTAGGATACAGACTCCTACCAGCTTCAAGAAAGCTCCCGTCAATCTAATATAATTTGCCAAAGGTGGGTAGATGTTTCCGAGTGCAAATTCACAAAGGAGAGGGAGAATCCAGAGCATGAGGTGCCTTTCCTTGCCACTGAGCCCCATGGAAGCAGAGCAGAACAAATAAATGCCCCTGCCAATGTCAGGGTACACACAGCTCTGCGGTGCACCCGCCCCGTAGCCGACTCTTCCCAGGCATGGAAAACACCTTAAGGTGTCACGTTCCCCGATGAGCCCAGAATCCCTCAAATGTTTAGATTTTCCCACCCCGTCAGATTACCAACACACTGGCTCCCCTCAGATGAATCTCTCACGTTTGTCTCTACAGCCACAGATCTAGAAACCTACATCTTTCTCCATCACTCTGTGTGCTCAAAGAACATCTGCATTCAGAACGTTATAGCTGTAGTGCTGGGGTGGTTTGAGGTTCTTTCATCTTTAGCACATAAAACACATAAAATCAACCTGCATCGTTAACACATAACTATACATAAACAGTTCCTATTGACAGATTGTAGATGGATGAACTAGAACTGGAAGATGGAGGTAGGCAATGTGTTTTATGAACTGCAGGGGTCTGTGGAGAAACAATATATTCTCTCTCAGCATGCTAGGGAAGGGATGGGAATCTAAATCCACCCAGTGATAACTAAACAAAAGCAACACAAGTGGGTGGAAAAGGAGAAAACGCGAGGGGAGCGCTAAGAGACGAAAAGAATGGAGAAAAAAGCGGTCGGTGAGAGGATGACAGATGGACAAAGTAGAGAATGGGGATGGGATGGCATGAGGGCGCCCGAAGGGGCGAAGAGAGCCAGGGCCGCCGGGGACCGCGGAGATGCCACGACAAAAACGTGCCAGGCGAAGGCGGCAGGCAGCGCGGAGCCGCACCGCCACCGCGGGGGCGGACAGACGAGCCGTAGCCAACGTGTCCCACCAGAGCCCCTCCGTGGGGGCTGCCGGTGGGTCCCAGCGGAGCGCCCGCCACCGCCCGGGACCGTGCCCGCGGCGCTCCGCCGCTCACCTTTGTTAGAGGCGCTGCCGGGAAGCGCGGCGCAGAGGCAGAGCAGAGGGAGAAGGACGGCGGCGCGGGGCCGAGGGTCGCCCATGGCGGCGGCGGCAGCGGGTCCCGGCAGGACCCACGCCCTCGCTCCCGCGGCGGCGGCGCGCAGGGACGGCGGCACCTCCGGCAGCCGCTCCGCTCCGCGCCCCGCCCGGCCCCGCCCCGCACTGCAGCATGACGTCACGGGCGGCGGGGGGCGCAGCCAATGCGCGCGGCTGCCGCGCCAGGTGCCGCGGGACGGGGATGCGGGATTAGGATGCAGGATCGGGATGCAGGTGGGGCGCGCTGGTTTCTCCTCGCCTCCCCACTGCGAGGCGGGCGGTCCGCGGAGCGCCGCGACGGCTGCGGGTCCCTGCCCGGGGAGGGGAGAAGCTTCGGCACCGGGGCGACTGCTGAGGGACGAGGAGGGCGTGAAGATCGGAGGGATGTGGGGGCGAGGGGCTGAAGACCGCACCCGGAGCTCAGGCTCGGCAGGGCGGAGCTGCCAGCCTGCCGCTGCCTCTCCTCGACGGGGTGTCCGCGCCGTGGGGAGCGCAGGCTGGGGCACTGCTCCGACGACGCTCGCAGCCACCGGCGTCACGGTGTGAGGAAGGGCCGGAGGGGGAGGGTTCCTTGCCGCTAGTTGGAAGTCCAGAGTTTAACACGAGCAGCCCCTGAAGAGGGCGGAGGGTGAGGAGGTGACCCGCCGTCCCTACGTCCTGCCCAGCTGAGGCGGAGATGCTGGAGCAGGGGACGTCCCGGCCCTTTCCGCGCCCCCCGGTGCGGGGACTCTTACTGCGGCGGAGGGCGCGGGGATCGGGCCGCCCCGCAGCGCTCCCCGCACCGCGGGAGAGCGACCGGGCCGCCCGGCGATCCAGCTCGGACCCAGCTCTGCGCCTGCCCGGCTGCTTGCGCTCTTTTCTCCACGCCGTCCGCCGCGTCCCTGTGTCCCGGGATGCCTCCCAATCTCACCGGCTATTACCGCTTCGTCTCCCAAGAGAACATGGACAATTACCTGCGGGCTTTAGGTAACGCTCCCCTCCCCATCAAGCTCCCTTCTCCTCTTTAGTTCCGTTCTCTGTCTCCAAAAAGTTAAGAGTCAGAAAGGGGAAAAAGGAAGGGAATTGGGAACCCTCTGGTCCTTCTGTCTCCTATCATCACTTTTGCGCTATGGTAGTAGAGGAAAGGAGGAACTATGGCTGATGCTCCTTGGCTAAAAGAGTGGAGGAGCTTTACTAGGGGAGGGGCCCAGGTCGTCCACACATCTCCCCTCTCTCTTATCCTCTAGATATCAACGTGGTCCTGCGAAAGCTGGTCTGCTTATTGAAGCCGGACAAAGAGATTATCCACACGGGAGATCACATGATCATCCGCACTATCACCTCCCTGCGGGACTACGTTATGGATTTTGACCTGGGTGTCCAGTTTGAGGAAGACCTGGGACCCGTGGATGGACGCAAGTGCCAGGTGAGAAACCCAAGCAGTGCAGTTTCACAGGGGCCTGGGGTGTGCTGAAGAGTTCAGCTTTTGACTCAACAACAGGTGAGAACCAAGCCCAGGGCTGGCGTGCCCCTGCAGGTCCAGGAGTAAGTGTTCTATAAGTAAGAGAATGAGCAACAAAGAGCCAGAAACCAGTTCTCTGGGATCAGGAGGATATTATCCTCTGGAGCAAAACCCTGAAAAGATAGAATGTCAGCCCACTTGGCAGTACTCTGTTGTTGCACTTGGAAACCAGAGGGTCATTCACCTCCCACAAAGACCATCTGTCCCAAGGAACCACTAGAGAGATACCAGATCAGGGATTGCATTTGAAGTTGTGTCGAAGAGGAACAGCCAGTGTCATCGCTGGAAACATGTACCACCCCTATCCACTTGTCTCCCTCTCCTTCATTTCAGACAACCGTCTCCTGGGAGGGGGATCAGCTAGTGTGCGAGCAGCTGGGAGAGAAGAGGAACCGAGGCTGGAGGCACTGGTTGGAGGGGGACCAGCTGCATCTGGTGAGGAAGGGTCCAGTGCAACTTGCAAAATCACAGCGAGTGGGGGGGGACACAGTGTGGATGCTCTTGGCTCTGAGCCAGCCCTGCAGTTTCCTTCCACTTCTCTCAGACTTCATCCCCGGCTCTGCGGGGGCAGCCACCGCTTCATACAAACATCCGCCTCCAGGGTTTAAAAGTTAAACTCAAAAGTTAAACAGCTCAACAAAGGCGATGTCCCTTCCCTGCCCTGCAGCCAGACCCGCAGGGGCTTTGGGAGGGTCGGCAGTGCATCAGCGGGTGGCCTGCGAGGCTCCAGCCAGCAGCGGGAGGGCTGGCAGAACTGGGGAGAGACAGGAGGGGATCCAACCTAAACTCCTCTTTTGTCCCCCTTCTCCCAGCGCATGACTGCTGAAGACGAGGTCTGCGTCCAGGTTTTCCAGAAGGTGAAATGAGCGCTCCCCGCAGAGATGCCCGGACGGGACCCGCGCTCCCCAGTGCGAGAAAGAAAAAGAAAATAAGACCTGAGCGAGCCGAGCCCCCATGTAGCAGCGTGTTTTCTTGAGCCTCGCCCACCGCCCAGCAGAGGCCGGGCCGGGCCGGCGGGGAGCGGGAGGCGGGGATGGGCCGGGGCGGGGAGGGCTCTGGGCCGCCGGCTGCGCGGAGGCTCCTTTCAGAATAAGAGCAGTCAGGGAGGAGCGGGGCTCCGCGGCCGGCCCGGCCCCCGCGGCTCCCGCGCTGCTCCTGCCGCCCCCACCGCGGCCGAGCCCCGCCATGCCCTCTGGGGATCCGTGCCCGAGTAGGCAAGGGTAGCTCAGGCTGCTCCTTCTTCTGCAGCCACCATCTGCCCTGTTCTCTGGTCTTCTGAGGTTGCTACATTCGTCCCGGGGTCGTCATCGTAAAATCGTGGAATGGTTTGGGTTGTAAGGATGTTAAAGATCATTTAGTTCCCGGGCTCTTCTTTCCTTCCTCCCCCAGCCATGGAATTCAGGAAGAATTACTTCAGGGAAAGCATTGTCAAGCATTGAAATGGACTACCCAGGGAGGTGGTGGAGTCACCATTCCCAGAGGTGTTCACAAAATGCTTGGATGCGACACTTACTGCCATGGTCTGGCTGCAAACGTTTATGATCGGTCAGGGGTTGGATTTGGTGATCTTAGAGGTCTTTTCCAATCACAGTAATTCTGTGATTCTGTGACATTTCACTTAGATCAAGTTGCTTTAAAGCCTCATCCAACCTGACCTTGAGCACTTCCAAGGATGGGGCAGCCACAGCTTCTTGGGATCCTCAAGTAGGATGGGTAGGAAACAGAACTTGTCATTCAGAGTCTGGGTTTCTCACGTTTCTCATGTTTCTTCATGGTGTGAAGTGTGAGGGCTGGAGTAATCAGCCCCATGTTCACCACGTTCCTGAGAAGGTCCCATGCGTGAGAAATAATCAGGGTCTCTTCCTGGGGTAAGAAACCACAGCCACCACCTCTAGCTCCAACATTCCTTCTGGCATTCTTGGCAGGGTCTCCTCACAACAATTGCAGCTCCACTGGTTCACAGCTATCTGCAATTGGAGACCAAGGGGCAGAACCAAAGGAGGTGAGATCCCCTGAAAAGCCAGACTCGTGCCACAAAGAGAGGTGTTCTTTAATTAGGACATGTGATTGGATGGGCATGAGTCCACAGGCAGCTATTTCTGAAAAATGCATATGGCTGACCCCCAACAAAAGGTTGAAGGGCAGAGTACACAAAAACGTGCAGCTACTGACACCACAAAGAACCAAGAGATTGGCAGATTTTTTTAACATAAGTCCTTTATAAGCTGAAAAAAATGCATATTTTTTTCTGCCAGCAGCTCATTTAAAATTAGTGTTTTCTGGAGAGCTTCTTTTCAGGGAACTGCAAAGATGAGTGCCATGAGAAAAGCATTACTTCAGAACATGTGATAAGGAAGGGTTGGGGCGCTGCAGCTGTGCCTATAGTGTCAACCTCTGACTCTTTACGGTTGTATCTTAGGACATATGAGACAGCAGCACCCTGTCAGTATCCACAATTTGCCACAATCAAACCTAGTGAGCAATCAGAGCTAGGCCATCCAGTTTGTCTGCTCTGTGCAGACCTCCTCAACCCATCACTCCTTCTACCAGGTGGAACCTCTACGTGATCTTTGTTGTATTGTGAAGTTGCAAAAGGCAGACAGCAGCTGGAGCTGGTTCCACTGTTGCCCTCTTTTGCTCTCTTCCATGCCACGAGAACGCCCTCTGAGCTGCTTCTGATGCCCAGTACCAAGCCTACCTCACCATGTCCAGGCTGGTATCTTCCAGACTGTGTGATCAAAAATTAATCAGCTCATTCCAGACCCTGCACCACAAGCTGGTACAAACTCTCCTCCTCTGAGCCTACATTCTAGCTGGATGGCAGACACTAGTGTTTTCAGGTGATTAGCCAGACTCTTCCAACTGGTCTGCCAGCCACATAATTTTCCTGTAAGCCTGTGAGGTGATAGGCCAAGTAGGTTTTTTCTGACTCATTGCCAGCCATCATGTATCCATGACAGCCTCTCTTCAGGAAGAATCTGATTGTGCCAGAAGTATAGATAAGAATAATACTCACTTGATGTGGTCCACACTAATGATAATCATAGGGGAATAGTACTGCAACATATTCTAGGGCTTCAGGTAGTAACTGCCAGCATTAATAATTCATTTTCTTCTTTCATAATCGTGCTATAGGTGTGATGCCTAAGTCAGGTGGTGACTTTACCCAACAGCACTGTATTGCTGAGACATGAGGCTATGGGAAGTGAGGATGCCACTGTGAAGCAGGGGAAAGTTGTGATATTGAGAGGACACAAGTGGGAGTAGGTGTGATACTGGTGAGGGGTGCTGGTGCTGCAGAACTGTGTACCCCTCAGGGTATTACACTTGGTTTTACTCCTTGATTTAGAAGACACAGAAACAGGCTGCCAAGATGCTGCTGCTGCTACTCATCATCTCATACCAAGGGCAAGACCCCTCTTAGAGTCCTGAATCTTCTTGTGGTCTTGATCATCCTCTCCCTATCAGCTGGAGCTGCAGAAGTGGCATGATTTGTCTGAAAGAGTGCTGAGCCACTGGACAGCACAGGCCTGACTGCGTGAAGGCTGAGCCCAATGGCAGTGTCCCCAGAAGGCTATTTTGGGTAGTCAGACCAAGGGGATTGAAGGTAGAGTGGCCTGGGAAAGCACCTCAGTGTTCATAGGTGAGCCTGGGTCTGCAGCCCTGCTGTGCTCTAGGGTAGGTGGTGTAGCTGTATGAGGCCAAACAGAGGTACTTCTCTGTCCTCCTTGATTCAGGCTTAAGGATAAAGTATCCAGCTCCTTCTCTGTGGATGAGAGGATCTAGTCCACATGCCAAAGGATATTTTCACGATTTCTGAGTCTGTAGAGCAGATTTCTTTCCAATAACTTCCTGCAAGATACTGTGTTCAAAGCAGGGTTCTTGCTCCATGAGAGCATCTTTGACCATGCTGAAGATCTACAGTTTTTTACTTTGCACTAATATTGTCTGTATTTATTGTCCAGACCACTTGTAATGCAGCTGATGCCAGCAGGCAGCAAACAGGTGCTAGTTTTGGCATTGTGGGGTCCTACATATGTTCTGTGGTCCTACAGGAATTCTGCCCCTAAGCAAAGATGGGCACGTATGTTCTTCCAAGGAAAAACCGGTGTCATGGTATTTCCTGGCTCCAGCCTAGCGCGAAGAGGATTGCGCACAGCATCTGAAGGGGAACGCCACCAGTGGGAGCACTGGAGCAGGACTGGGGATGGAGCTGTGCTGCCCAAATCAGGCATGTCTCTGGGATATATGTTAGAGGTGGGCTCGGGTTGGATGTGTCTCCAGCTAAGCACCCCTGCTTCACCGGCTGAAGTACTCTCCTGTTTTCCCAGATGATGTTACCGGGATGGGAGAAGGGAATGAAGACACGGGAGATGTGCTTTGAAAGTGTTATGGGACACTCCCAGTAAGTGCCCCCGGACAGAAGATTGCTTAATTATCCACTTTCTTGATGATCCTCAGGGGCATCTCTCTATCCGTGCCTTGCCAGGGAACACTTCCCACCAGTGACCTGCTCATAACAGATCTCCCCAAGAGCAGTTTCCAGTACTTCCCAGCTACTTTCCAGGTGTGGTTTCTGAATAAGAAACCACTTCGACATGGCACAGCACAGCAGTGAGTGCCCAAGTGTGTTCATCATGCGGAGGACATTCTTGGACATCAGGGACTACTGGGATAGTGTTCTCTGTTTAATCTTAAATCTGATATGTGGGGCCATATGATATTATTACAATGGCATTAGTTGCATGTTTATGTGATCTTTTCCAGATAATAATTCAAAGATGTTTGATGTACATGTTCTCTAGTACACTTCCATAAATATCCCAAAGATGCTTTCTTCATTCTTTTTAACACTATTTTCATCTTCGTTCAACATGTCTTTGTGACTGTGAACTACTTCCCCTGATTTCAATGCAAGACACTTCCTAACCTCTCTGAAGCCACTCATAATTCTAAGGAAAAACACTAAAATGGTGTTTTATCTCTTACACCAAAGCCTGAAAGCCAAGAAATTTTAAACGTCATAAAGTTGGGGACACAAATATATGTCTTGGCCACTATGTTGTTAAAAGCCTGAAAGGGGTTTTTAAGCTGCTATATTTTCTCATTTCCCCGTTAAATAGAGGACCTTATCTATCCATCTTGGTTCTCCTAAAAATGCTTGCTGAAGAAGCATCAAGAGGGGTCCTTGAAAAGGAATTTGTTCTCAGAATGCCTTTAATTCTGTAGACTTTTTCATTTTTCTTGATATCTTTATAACTCAAGTGCTTGAGGCTTCTTGCTTTTCTCAAAGGTGATCCCAGATCCCCCCCCCCCGCCGCCCCCCCAAATCTCAGAAGTGCTCTTCAGCAGGTCAGAATTGAGAAAACTTATCTGTTTTGACAGCTGAATTTTTGAATTAACTTGTGAAGACTGTAATTTTTTCTCATCATTCTATACCAGAAAACAGCCCAGGAGGATTGAGGGGGGGGGGGACTTCCTAGAAGGACATTTTCGGTGGGAACAAACTCGGAACAGCTTCTGAATTGCAGACCGAGCCCTCGGAGGGGTCTCTGGCAATCATTTTCCTGCCTCCTGGGCCAGAGGAGGTCGCTCGGCTCTGCGTGGCCAGGCCGGGCGCCCCCGGTTCCCCCTTGGTCTGCGTTCACGGATCGGGACCGGGGCCGGGGCGCTCGACAGCAGAGGGCAGCAGAGGCGGCGCTGGGACCTGGTCCGGTGCCAGGCTGATCGCAATCCAGCTTTCTATTCCCCGCTCCTGCCTCTCTCGCTCCCTCCTCCTCCTCCCCCGTCCCGCCCGCCCCCCGCTCCCCGCCGGCCGCCGCTCCGAGCTCCGCCGGGCTGCACGGGCAGGGGCGAGCGCACGGAGATGTGAGTCGGGGCTCTGGGGAGGGGGACGCGCCGGCACAGCCCTGCGGGAGGGCGGGGGGCCGTGGGGGTTGGACCCTTCCAGGGAGGAGAATAGGACAACGGGGCTAAGCTGCTGGTAATGGGCAATGAGCTTGTTTCGGAGGAACACAGAGGACAAGAGGGGAGATGCGCGAAATGAGCGGAAAAAAATGCGAGCGCCAGCTTTTGGAGGACAGAGATGGAGGCATGACTGGGTAGAGGGCTGCCCAGGAGACTTTGGCAGGATTGCTACACAGCAAACCCAGCTTGAGATGTTCAGATCCTCACCAGTGATCCTAAACTAGCAATAACCTGAAACGGCCTGCTGGCCCAGGGTCAAGGGGGACTAAACTTCTCCTGGTTCTATAAGAACCAGCCCTACAACTTCTGGGAACATGCAAACCTTATTCAGGAACTCACCCATGCTCCTTCACACTGCTCACAGGGTTTTTTATTTTCTCTGTAGAGCCTACTACAATGGCTTGCTGGAACTTTGTTAGTGCTAGTGTCTTCATTTCAGCTGCCCTTCTTGTTCCTGAGTGATCCAAGCCAGGAGCTGGTCCTGCAACTAGGCCTCCTGTGTTTGCATTCCTTTAGACAGTGCACAAAGTCAGTTGTGAAGTCTCCCCTGATTTTGAATGACCTAATTTTGTGCAATGTCATCGTTTATTTGTCGTGTTCACAGGCATGTTCCTTGCCTCCCATGGGCCTTCCTCTTTTTTGGAGTGATCGGTTCCAGTCCGGTCCCAAGAGGTTCTCCCCTTTTTGGGGAGATCAGATCCCCCAGTTATCCCAAGCCATATCCCAACGATAACATCAGCAGCTGGGATATCCAGGTCCCAAAAGGGTATGTGGTGAAGCTGACCTTCAAATACTTTGACCTGGAGCCATCTGAGTCCTGCTTCTATGACTATGTTAAGGTATGTGCAGAGACACCTGGGCCAAGGGGTGCCTGGAGATGGCAATCAGTGGCCACCACATGCAATGGCTTTTCATCCACCAGGCCTCTTCTGATGCTTCCCAGGAAGGAAAGGGGAGGAGTTAAAGATAGAAATGGGAGGAGCAAACACTGACAACTCATGGTTGGGTAATATCAGTGCGTGGAGCAGACTCAGTCTTATGAGTCTACACTGATTTCACCTTACCTTTGACAGATCAAAGCAGACAAGAAGGACTTGGGCCGATATTGTGGCCGGCCTGGGTATACCACAGGCAATCACCCGGGAAGCAAGGAGTTTGTATCTAAGGGGAACAAGATGCACCTGGAATTTCACTCTGATTTCTCCAATGAAGACAATGGCACAGTGATTCCCTACAGGGGCTTCCTGGCGTATTACAGAGCTGTGGGTGAGTAGGAAATACCCTTGGCATGCAGAAGGAAAAGCCTCTGTGGCTGCAACCAATTTTGCTGCGTGACAGGCAAATAAAGAGAAGCTTTAGGCAAGGATGTGGATCTCTAAGTACTGTTAGTGTACAGCAGGGAGGTTTAACATTTTTCTCCCACTGCCCTTCAATTCCTGTGTCTTCAGATCTGGATGAATGTGAGCCTAACAATGCTGCTGAGAACGATGAAAGGCCTCAATGCCAGCACTTCTGTCACAACTATGTGGGTGGCTACTTCTGTTCTTGCCGGATTGGCTACCAGCTTCAGAGTGACCACCACTCCTGCAAAGGTAAAGAGAAATTTTGAAAGATCAGAGGGTTCCAGAGAAGGAGCCCTCATGCAGGAAGGGTGGGAGAAGTTAGGAAGCAGATGACGGGGCTGCAAAAGGCACAGCCCCACGATGTTACCTCTCCTTTCTTCCTCTTCACCAGTGGAATGCAGCAGTGAGTTGTTCACAGAGGCATCGGGGTACCTGAGCAGCCCCGAGTACCCCCAGCCTTATCCCGAGTATCTCCGGTGTAACTACAGTATCCGTCTGCAGAAGGGCCTGTCTATCGCCCTCAGGTTCTTGGAACCCTTTGAGATTGACGATCACCAGCAAGTCCACTGTCCTTATGACCAGCTCAAGGTACTGAGATTACCAAACTCTCCTCCCAGCCCTGCTGCCAGACCTTGACAGGAATCGTGGCAGCACCACTGCTCAGATGAGAAATACAGAATCCATACAAGTAGAATGTCCCAGCACAAAAGACTGAGCCCCTGCCTCTCCCTCAGTACATTTAATTACCACTGTCCTGAGATCAGAGGCTCTGGGTCATAGGCCTCTGTGAGTGAAGAAAAAAAAAAGGCAATTTCTTCCAGCTTAATTTCCCTTTGATTTAATCTCAGGGGTTGATCACTCTAATCCCCAGATATAAGCTAGACACAGAGCTTGTGGTTGGTCGGTCTGTTGCTCTGATCTGTCAGTGAAGGCATCAGCAAAGGTGGGTGAGACACACTGAGGCAGAGAGGCATGTGTGTTTCTGTGCCTGTGATACATGTTTTCCTCATCAGATCCAAGCACAAGGGAGAGAGATTGGTGAATTCTGTGGCAGGGAATCACCTGGCATCATTGAAACCAACAGCAACGAAGTGGACATACTCTTCCTCACCGATGAGTCAGGGTTCAGCCATGGCTGGAAGATCCACTACACCTCAGAGAGTAAGAGATTTCTCCCCCAGAGGCTACTACAGCCTGCTGGCACTGTTTGCTAATCCCAGCTTAATGTGTCCCACTCTTTGACAGAAATACGGTGCCCACAGCCTGTCCCACAGGATCAGTTTACCATCATCAGAGACCTGCAGCCTGTGTATCGATTTCAGGACTATTTTGTTGTCAGCTGCAAGACTGGGTATAACCTGATGGAGGTGAGATCTCTTCTCCACTCCCTTCAGCCATATTCTGTTTTCTCTTCAGTTGGTGTCTTTCACCTTTCAGTTAAACTTCCTTTGGAGATTTCACTCATGGCAACTTCTTGTAATTTCTGTTTCTTCTTTGCTTCTCTCAGCTTTCTTCCAGTGCTTTCTCTTCTCCTAGCTCTCTTCCTTATGCTGTTACTCTTTATGAAGCCCTGGTAGAATACCAAAGACAAAGATCCCAGGGAAAGTTGGTGAACAAGAACACCTCTTTGGAAGGATATGAAATCAGAAGATGAAAGCAGAAGATGTTACCTGCCTCCCTGGCCATCCTATTGCCGGGGCTGGGTAGTACCTCTGACTCGTCATGGTTTAGAGTTGCTGGCTGCAGGTGTCTTGGCCTGCTATGATGATTGTGTAGTCTATGGCAAATACAGAATAGAGGGAAGGCAGGAGGAGACAGCAACTGGAACAGACTGCAGAGGGGAAAATATTGGACAGCAGTGAAAAGATAGGCACACGGAATAATATTTTAATGTGGGGAAGAAATTAAAGGATCTGTACAACCAACAGATGTGTTTCTCTCCCATGTAGGGTGACCAAAAGCTGATGTCCTTCACAGCTGTCTGCCAGGCTGATGGCACATGGCATCAACCCATGCCCCGCTGTCAAAGTGAGTGATCTTAGAACGGGAATAACATCCCCTGCTGTGGCTTTCCTCCTCCAGGAATGTGGGAAATTCAGCCTCTCTGACTCACTTTGTCCATGCCATAGCCTCATGGATGTGCTGTCTGGAAGGACCTGTGGAGGTCCACCATTAATTCACATTTTTCTGCTTGCAAAAGTTAAAATGTTTTTCCTCCCTTAAAAAAATGCGTAAAATATAACCAAAAATTACACTAAGATGTTACAACATCTAAAAACAAAAGATCGTGATCTGGGATCTGTTTTGGGACAACCTCTCTTTGCCCACTGTCCTAACTGGTTCTTCTCATCGTGGCTCCAATGCCGAGACTTGCAATCAGTCTGTCTTTGATTCACGTCTTATTTTTCTTTCTTTGTTATAGTTGTGAACTGTGGAAGCCCTAAAAACCTGACCAATGGTGTATTCAGCTACGTTAACGAATCTGCAAACAATGAGTACCAGTCGGTGATCTCATACCGGTGCAATGAGCCCTATTACCACATCGTCACCGGAACGGGCGGAGGTGAGTCCTAATCCCACACAGATGCCAAACCTGCGCCTGGAAAACCCTCTCACATTTCCAATTAGAATTGTCTCTTCTCCCCAGGCTTAGGGCTCATGCCTTCCTCCTGTGAAGACTCTTCAGTCTTTTCCTGACCCTGCAGTACGTCTCTGGAGTTTTCTTGTCTTAGCCTATTCCCACCCTGCTTCATTCCCAGAGCCCATCGCATCACTCTTCCATGCTCCCCGTAACTTTTGCAGAAGGTCTCGTTCTCTCAGCTGTAGTGATAGTAATTTTTTTCCTAGTAGATTTCATTATTTTCTAGTGGATTTCATTCTTTCACTGAAATTTGAGGCGTGGTGTCTAGGAATCACTAAAATTCATAAAACTCACTGCATTAGTCCAAGTTGCTACAGAGGCAAATGAATAAACACACACTCCACTCCAGTGTAATGCTGTTCAGCTCTTTGGAATATTGTTCTGCTGCAGAGATATCTAAGAACTAAATAACATACTTGCAGAAAAATCTATTTTAATGCAGCAGCTCAGAAAAATTAAGTCATCATTCAAAACCATTCACATGCCTTCTTTTGACACCTGAGACATTACTTGATGATGCAGGATGATTGATTCCAAGAACGGCATAAGGAGTTCATGATTTCCTTGCCTTGGCTGCTCAACTATTTTTAATCTGAATCAGTTTCTGGATACAGTTACTAGCATGGACACACAGTTGTGCTGCATACTGGAGAGAAGTGACATGCTACTAAAGAGTTCTTTAAGTTGGTACTAATGTTCAATTTGATTATTTTTGCATCTGAGTTTAACTCCTTCATAAAAAGTCAGAGCTCAGTCTCATGAGAAGAAAAATGAGGAGCAAGTAAATATCAGCTCCAGCCAAATTCTGATGGGGAGTCATCATAATTTAGTCAATTTTGAAAGAGAACAGCAAAAACTTTCTCAGAAGCATTTGCTTCAGTCTTAAGACAAATTGAATAAAAATTATTTTTAGTCACCAGCACAAACTTTCTAAGAAAAGCAAGAGTGTTAGAGGTAGTGGAGTTTGTCTTGAGAGGTGACATGTGAGTTTAGCTGACCTGCAACTTAGGCTCAGAAATAGATACTGAGCATGTACAGTAACTGACTCATCTGGTTCCTGTTTCTGGGACAAATCACCTTGTCCCACACTCTGCAAACTACCGACACCAGAAGCTTGAATCTAAAATCCATGCTTTTACCACTTCTTTCCTTCTTTGGGCTAAATAAGGTCAAACAGTCTCTGTACACCTGTGGACTCAGTGAAGATAAGACCTCACAGAGATGCCCCTGCAACCTTTTCTTCTACAAGTGCCTGAGCTTTACCGCTCCCCTGGAACTGAGGTGCTTCAAGATGTACAGATGGAAACATTCCACACCCCTACCACAGGCAGCTTTTCCCAGGAAAAAGTGCTTTGGGATGGAAGGGCTGAGGAGCCTCTTGAAAATTATTCTATTCTATTCTATTCTATTCTATTCTATTCTATTCTATTCTATTCTATTCTACTCTATTCTATTCTATTCTATTCTATTCTACTCTAGTCTAGTCTATTCTAGTCTAGTCTATTCTAGTCTATTCTAGTCTATTCCATTTTTCTACCCCATGCCTGCAGGCCTTGGTCTCATCCCCTTCCCTCTCATCCTACAGACAGATTCACCTGTTCTCCTGAAGGAACCTGGCTGGATCAAAATGGCCAGAAGAGAATTCCATCCTGCTTGCCAGGTCAGTAAAAATTCTGACTTTGTCTGCTATTTTCTGACTCATGCTTACTATCAGTACAAAACTGGGACAACATGCAGGGGTAAAAGTGAGGTTAATGGTATCTGTGAGGGAAAAGGGAAAACTGTCCAGAAAGCAAAAATAAAGTGATGGTGAGGAAACTGAGAGAAAAGCCAGGAAAACAGAGGATGAGTGTCATGTTCTTGTGTTTCTCCACAGTGTGTGGGAAGCCAGTCCATCCCATTATTGAATTCCAGCGGATCTTAGGCGGCAAACCAGCAGGGAGAGGCAATTTTCCTTGGCAGGCTCTGACTGGCATCAATGGACGAGGGGGTGGTGCACTCCTGGGCGATCGCTGGATCCTGACTGCTGCCCATACCATCTTCCCCAAAGGAGGAGTACGGAATAATGTGAGCCTGGAGCAACTGGCAGAGGAGGCTGACATTTTCCTCGGCCACACCAATGTAGACGAGCTCCACAAGATGGGTAACCACCCTGTACGTAGGATCTTTATCCATCCAGATTTCAACCCTAAAGATGAGCACAACTTCAACGGGGACATAGCCCTGCTGGAGCTGAAGAACCCAGTAACTCTGGGCCCCACACTGCTGCCCATCTGTCTCCCAGATCCTACTGACATCTCGTTCTACACGCATGGGCACATGGGCTACGTGAGTGGCTTTGGTGTGGATAAAAACCGCATCTCAAGCAATTTGAAGTACGTGAGCCTACCAGCAGTTGCTCGAGAGAAGTGTCAGAGTTGGCTAGACAGAAATAGGAGAGGTATCCCTATGGTTTTCTCTGAGAACATGTTCTGTGCTGGCTTCCTCGAAGGCAAGCAGGATACCTGCCAGGGGGATAGTGGGAGCGTCTTCACGGTGTTAGACAGGGAAAGTGGTCGCTGGGTGGCTACCGGCATCGTTTCTTGGGGAATTGGCTGTGGCACAGGCTATGGCTTCTACACCAAGATCCTCAGCTATGTGGACTGGATCAATGGGATAGTGAAGGAGAACAGACCCTAGGTGTTGCTGTCCTACTAACTGAAGCACCATTAGCATATCTGTTTCCAGACACAGCAAATCATAGCCAGAGCTTTTGATGATGAAGTCCCAAAGGCTTTTCAAACACGCGAAGCATGTAACCTTCATCATGAGCACTTCTGAAAGCCTCCATGCTGTTTGATTGTACCGTTGGCAGCTTGGGGAACGCCTTTGTGGATGTTCTGGTTCATACAAACCTTATAACCGGATGAAGCCTTAATTGTATCAGGAAATCTCATGAAAGCAAACATGTTATGGTTTGAAATGCTGATGATATCATGAGACTACTGCAGTCTACTTTTGTACCCTCTTTTGTGGGCAGGTTGCAGGGAAGACTTCCTTGAAGGATGGGGTGGTTTCTGCTGAATACAATGTGCAGAGGCCCATTGGCATCAGTGAGATTCTATGAATATTAAAATACTTGCTGGATAAACCAGGTGTTTTATGGTTTTTTTGTCTATGTTTTTAACAACTGCATATTTCTCACCACTGAAAGCAACTTATGGACTTTATATAGGGATTGATTTACCTACCACTGAAGTGTTTCCAGTTCTGCAATGGCCTGTGGCAGCTGCTTATCTGTCCCAAAACTATCATTAGATTATCCAGTCTGAAACCCCAGATGGCTTCAAGGGATGCAAAAATAAATTGCATGAGTGATGCCACATTCCAAAAACAGGAAAGGCAACAACCAATCTCATGGAGAAGGGACCTCAGGAAACTTTACTGATCAGAAGTTGAAGATGGATTTTTTTTTTTTAATCCTATATGAAATAAAGCTTTAACTGCAGAACAGCAGCTCTAAAATGATGTTGACTCAGAGAAAATGTGCTCTCTCTTGTGTTTGGGGTATTCTCTGGACTTGTCTTCTTGACTAGTTTTTCTACTGCAAAATAGCCTACTGTGTTCTCATGAGTCACTGAGAGAAGCAATATAAGATCCTCGGTTACTAGTCCAACAATCCAATAATGTTTTGCTTGTTACACAAAACTGAAGGTGCTTGAGCTGAGTGCAGGATTCCATATGAAATCTCCCAAGAGCTGTACAAATCCTCCTCATCATTTCTTTACCTCCTATAAAAACTTAGGCTGGAAGAAGAAGTCTCTGTCCAATCCACTGCTGACAGTAGGGCTAACTTCAGAGCTTCAGGCAAAGTTTTCAAGAGATCTAGGGACAGTCTCTTGTGGCATTTGTTCCAGTGCTGACCCACATGCTAGGAAAAAGCTCAGCTGGAAGTTTAGCTATCTGAATGCAGCAGTTAGATCCCCCCTCTTAGCTTCCTCCTCTTCGAGCTGAACAAACTCAGTCTTTCAGTATACGCCATCTGTATCAGTTCCCTGATCATCTCAGTGGAAGGATGTCTGTGAGTGATATAGGACCTTCTGGAGCAGAAAATACCTCTAACACACGTCAGGTAATATTCCTTCCCTAAATCAAGAGGAGGTAGTGTTTTGGGAGAAAAAATCAAGTTTTATTTCTTCTGTAACATAATAAAATTTGAAAAAAAGTAAAGCCTGAGGACAGGTGAATGAAATTCTTTTGAAAATGTCCGTTCTCTTCAGCTTAATTCAGAAGTCTGAAATTCTCATCGCTGGTAATAGTTGATCAGTGAGAGGGAACAATCTCAAAAGAACTTTATAAAGACTCTGGTAGAGAGGTGATATACTACAAGTTCCAGCTTGATGAAAGCTGGCAGGGTCAGAATATGATTTGACACTTGATTTAGGGAGTTTCAAGGAGAAATAGGTCTAGACTGAGAAGAAGAAAGACAACAGACACAATAGCACATTGCACAAAAGGTAGTTTGGACATTCTTTAATTCTGTTAGATATTCTGAACAGGTCAGGAAATACATAAATCAGAAACCAGGCTCTGAGCCTTCCCTGGGAACCAACCATTATTTTCTCTTGTCTTCACTGAAACCTCTTTGTCAGGTTTCAATGGGGCACAGCTAGATCTTCTCCAAGTGAGAAAAAATAGGATAGAAAAAAAAATGAAAGGAAGCAGGAGGAGTCTCTTTATTCAGAATAATGTCTTCCTTTTATGCTACTGTGAGTGGAAGAAGGAGAATTTCCCTTCCCAGACATGATGACAGTGAGAGAAACAGATCCACACTCCTGACTCTCCACTCAGCATAGACACAATGAGTTACTATGTGTTATATATTGCCCATTACATACTCTGAATGAAAGGGGTCACAGCCAGCCCAAACGTGCAGCCATCACATTTAGAAAGGGTGACCGTGCTGAAAGGAGAAACATCTACTTCTGTCAAGCCTCCTCATCCTCGTGCTTGCTCATGGTCTCTGCGATCCAGTCCAAGTAATGCACCACCTTGGTGTAAAGACCAAAGGTGCCGCATTTTGGCCCCCAGGAGATGAGCCCAGCTACATAGTACCGGGTGGCATTCAGAGGATCCTGGATGGCATAGGCTCCACCACTATCCCCCTGGCAGCTGTCCTTGCCACCACCAGCACAGATCATATTGTCGGTGAATATGTAAACGACGGAATCGTCGGAGTAGTCTGGCTTCACAGATCGGCACTTGTCCATGTTCACCACGGGAATCTGGGCCTTCCAAAGATCACCAGGGAGTCTTCCTTTCTCTCTCCGGCCCCATCCAGCAATGTAGCCCAGAGTCCCTTCTTGCAGCTCATATTCAGGTGATTTACCAGGAAGACAGATGGGTGAGATGTTTGGACCCATCTTCACAGGATCTCTCAGCTTCAGTAGTGCAATATCATTATCAAAATCAATCCTAGTTTCTGTGGGCTCCTCCTTCCAACCAGGATGGATGAATGAAGCTTCTGGGATAAGCTTTTCGGCTTCCCACTTCAGGGATTCTCTACGAACATCGATTACCCCAGCATACATGGTGGGCTTGTCATATCCGTCCAGCACGTGAGCTGCAGTCATCACCCATCTGTCAGAGATGAGCACTCCACTTGCCCTGGGGTCATTGAAATACACCTGCCAGGGAAAGTTGCCCTTTTCTGCACGAGTGCCTCCAAAAATCCTTCCTGTGTCTCGGATCGGATTACTAGGCACACCACAGACTAGAAAGAAAAGAGAGAAAGAAAGATGGGAGAAAGACCAGATGGGAGAATTAGCAGTTACAAACAGGGAGTTCTTTGGTACTGCTAAAGAAGTCCCCTCCTGCCTATGTCCTCTAAATAATTTTTGAATCTGAGTAACCACGTTTATATTTTACTCCATGGATCTTGCAATTAATATTTACAGATAAATCAAAGAAAATTATAGAAAACACTATCAACACTCAATTTAGATTTAAAATGCTCATTCTCAAATTCAGTTTTCTGGAAAGCAGTTGTCACCCTGACAGTGTTAGGTATGTCAAAGCCTGCAATTTAATTGCCTTCTAGTTGACATTTTCCTTTTGCTGAATTATGCTCTTCAGATGAAGGGATTGTCTTTGAAAAAATACTTGTTTATTTTCTTAGAAATATGACAATATGACATTGCTTTTTTTTTTTTTAACTCCAAAAAGTTCCAAAACTCTCAGGTTAAGAGTCGGGTTTGTCACTGACGTTTTACCATTTTGCCTCTCCATTCTATAAGTATGTAAAATCTAAGCAGTGGGGGATCTTATCTGTGGGTCTTCTGGGAGCAGAGGTGCTCCATGCTTTTTGATCAAAATGTTCAGTAACATTTTGCAGAATGTTAATAATAAGGACATAAATAAGATCGGTCATTCTGACATAGCTAGGAAACTGATTTCTTACCACATTGCCTTTTTTGCATTGAATCGTTAGCCAGAAAATCAGAGATTAAGGAACTGTAGCCATCAGATAGCTTCTAATTTGCATGAAGCAGAATTCGTTAAAGAATTTCACATAATCATAGGAAGATTGGGCTGGAAGGTACTTCTAAGTGCCTTTAGTTCAACCTAATCCTCCCTAACTTCTCTCCCCCCTGCCCTCCTAACTCCAAAGCCTGGTTACTCAGGGGCTTTGACAGGTAACTTCTGCTCATCTCCCAGGATGGTGCTTAGCCAGCCTCTATGGACAGCAGTTCCAGTGCTCTGGGGGAGCATTTTTTCTTAGATACAATCAGAGTTTCTTTTGTTGCAGCTTGAGCCTGTCATTTCCTTTTATTGCTGTGTGCCACTGAGAAGCATTTGGCTTCATATTCTTTGCAGCCTCCGCTTGGACAGTAAATTCCCTGAGCTTTATCTTTCGATTTGACTTTTTCATTGTGTACTTGTATAATCCCAATCACTGTCTAAGCTGTGACTGAACTTTTAAGAGAGTTGAATCTCCTCCACCTGGATCTTGCACTTTGTCAGTCAGGATCTGGGGCTTTGAAGGAGTGAACAGGCATCATGTACAGCTAGGCCAAGTCATGCTGCCCCCTCTATGAGGGTAAAATGAACAGTACACAGGTTTTAAAATTCTCTCTATCGGCTGGATGGTGAGAAAAGAAAAATACAGAGATGAAAGAAGCAGTGTTCTTCATATGCTGCATGTACATACAGTTTTTGGTAGTACCTGGGACACATTTTGGTAGCTTTGTTCCCATCTCTTCATTAACCCATTCTCCACTGGCTGAGCACTGATATATCTCTTGGAAAACACGAGAGAAAAGAGTTCCATAAGGACACAATCAAGCTGAACACAGGGTAAATAACACTACTGTATATGATAAATTAACCTTCTGATTTCCAAAGCAAGCACAGCTTGGTAAACATTGCTGTTGTCTCCCTATCAGATTGCTTCTATCCCTTTTTTGGGAGAAACCTCATCTAACAGATTTCTTGAGTTCCTTACTTTTTCACCAGAATTCTGTGCTACATGGGACAAAACCTGCATGGTTCACTCACAAGGCAAATTAAGAGAGGACTTGCTAATGGATTTAAGGTCAACAGCTCGGGCATTGTTAGAGTGTATAAAACACAGAGGCAACATAAAACTACTGCCTGCAACCCCACACCAGTCTTGACCTGAGAGCATAAAATCCCAGCCCCATGATGGTGCCAGGACCATTTCTTAGGCCTCTAACCAAAGGAATGTGACTGTGTAGCAGAGGCAATGCTCACCATGCCCTTTGTTTTCTAGGGTGTAGTAGGGTGCCTCACACTGATAGCGGACAGCGGCTGTGAACAGAGGCTCATGGAGCTCGGAGATGTATGAGGCTTGGGCGTTGTCAACAGGAGGGGGATCACCACAGTTCACAGCTGCAGAGAAGGGAAAAAAGGGATCAAATACAATCAAAGGGACACCCTCACTCAACAACATGATTATTTTGTATGACAGGGAACCACTCAGCTTCTCTAAACCCTGTACAGTCATGGGGGCTCATTTTCTCTGTCCCTTCAGCATGCTCACATCCCAGCACTTCAGCATCCTCCTAATCTGGAGATGCTGTGGATCTAGAGCCTAAACACTCCATTCCAATTCCCTTCCCACAATACAGACACAGGTCACTTACGAACACAGCTCAAATGGGAGTTGCTCCATTCACCATTTTCCTGACAGCTGGAGAGAAAACTTGTGATGCTATCTCGTTGCTAGGAAAGAAACCACATGATCCATGTAAGTCTCTGGACGTGAAATACATCTGACACAGGTGCTCCAGTGCAGGGGCCTCAAAATATTGCAGTATCTGGAAGAGGTTTCCTCTTACTACTGCTGTGTTGAAAACTCTGGGTTCCCAAAGGTACTCAGGGCCGCTGATGGAAATGGCCTCAAGATGCTGCTGAGCGGGCCAGAGGGGGCATATGCTTTTTTATTTCACTTACCCTGACAATTTCGTAGCCTTCCACACAGGTCACCTTCACAATGTCCTTTAAGATATACCTATCCTTCTTCGGGTCAAGAACAGAGTTGGAGATGACATTCATGGGACAGGTTACAGCTTTGAAAAGATAGGTGGAAATCAGTGATGCACTGGTTCAAGATTTACTCTCCTGCCCGCTCCCAACTTCTTTCCCTACAGTGATTTTTTTTTTTCCCCTAGTAAGCAGGCATACTCTTACACAATGCCAGCAGCAGTGAACATGTTAACATGAATGTGACCTGGGACAAACCCTGCCCCTAACTCAGCAGCAGAGTGAACACATTCCCAAGCGTTTACTCACGATCCCCATAGTAGCGTATTTTCCAGCCTTTGTGCTGTGTGCTGTGGTCTGTCTGGAAGATGATGTCAAGAATGTTGCTCCTGGTTTTGATTTCAGAAGGACCTGGGAATTTGCTGCCACAATAGGGACCAAAATTCTGTTTTCCAGAGACAATCTGAAAAAAATACCAAACAAGAATAAATAAGAAATGCCAAATGTATTGAGAGAGCTATTAAAATACACACTCGATGCATAAATACTCAAATGTATTCTCACAAACTCCAGAAGACAACATAATTGAAAAAAAATAAAGCAGTCCCAAAGTCTTCTAAATATGAGGAGATTGATGGGAGATTCAGAGCACCCTGACTCCTAGGCTCCCTAGGCTGCACACGTACTGTTAGGCTGTCGTGGCAGATCCCGTTGGAGTCAGCTGGTTCCACGTCAAATTCCCTACTGTGAATGGTCAGCACCACGAAGTAGCCTGGGCTCAGAGCCACCCGGTAGTCACACCGAGAGTTCTCCGGGTACTGGTTGGGATAGTTGGGGCTGGCAATCTCCCCTGTTGGCTCAGTGAAGACATTTCCACTGCAGTTCACTAGGATTAAGGAAGGAACATGAATAGGATTCAGAAAGGAAATGGTCCATGTATGCACCTGACAAGCTCTCCCTCTTCTACCACATTCCCAGTCTACCCAGCTACCTGCAAAAACCATGTCACAACTTTGCATCTTCCCAAGAAACTGAAGCCAGGGCCACTCTCTATCCAGTTAGCCAGGAATTTTTAACTCCTTTTTATCCTCCACCTGAGATTTAGGCTTTCTTTCCTCATGCTCAGGTCATCGTATTATACTCCTTTCAACATGCACTGTTTGTGATCTTGCAACTTTTTGGTTCAAGACAAGCAGGCCCTTGGCAATTTTTGTGTCCTTATGAAACATCGCTGTTTTGTCAGAGATTTAAAGATTCACAGAGAGCAATATGCTAAGAAGGGTATCCATCATAATCTTTCAAGAACATAGTTCAGTAGTTTCTTAATTTTCTTGACCCAAAATAGAAATAAAATTGTTAAGAATGTGTTAATAGAAATTCCCCAAACCATTGTCTACTGAAGTTTAGATTTGCACTGGGATGGGTTTTTCCGCCGAAATATACCTGTCACAAATGGCTGAGAAGGTTGATAGTGTCTTCCAAGTGCAATATCTTACTTTGCCTAAATTAACTCTTGCTGTTGACCACAGCTCATGTACCTCTCTTACCTCCACAAGTTCTGTTGTCTTCATTGAGGAAATAATCTGGTGGACAGCTGCAGAAGTAACCTCCAATATAATTATTACAGTAATGACTGCAGGGCTCATCCACAAAATCCACGCATTCATTCAAGTCTGCAAGTGTGAAAAGATGAATCAGCCAAATTAGGAGACTGCCCTGAGGGCAGGAGAAATTGAAGCAAACACTAGTGAACAACAAGGAAAAGGCATCTGGCCATACTGGAATGCAGCTCTATCTGCTGGGATCTCTTTAAATAAGGCATTCTGTAAGAAAAAACCTTCTTGTCATTTTTCTTCCCAGCCTAGACACTACAGAGATTCAGAGGAGGCTGTTTTAACCTTACCCACAGCAATATAGTAGGCAGCAAAACCAGTGAAACGCTCCTCATTGGAAAAGTCTGATTGGAATGTCACAGTGAGGGTGTTGTAAGGGACATGAAATTCCTCCACAATCCAGGAGCCAGGGGCACGATGTTTCTTCTGCCCACAAAGCACACCTTCAACATAGCCACCAGACAGGATCTGCAGAAGAATTCAGAGACACCTCACCTCGCAGCTGCAACATGTGGAATCACCAACACTTGAGTCTTCCAGCTTTTAGGTGCTCAAGTGCAGCTGAATGGAGCCCCTGGAAAGCCAGTTTCATGATATTCACAAGACACTTGAAGAGTGCTCCCTCCTACTGTCTTCCCAGTGAAATACTTGTCTTAATTTCTCAGATAGAAATTAATCCACACTGTTTGCTGTTAACATCCTTTCTTCAGGCCCATTTGTGCAAAAAAGTCCACCAAAATGCTGTATTTCCAAGCAGCCAAACCAACCATGACAGTCCACAGAGCAGCCAAACAAGCTCATTGATTTGTTACAAAAGGACACAAGTTATTACAGGGCACACTCAACCTTCTGTCCCACCTTGGTCCTCCTCGAAGGTTTCCTGGTGCTGCACTTGACCTTACTGCCCCTTTTCACACAGAGCTATGGCAGGATAGGATGGTCTTGTTTCTGCCTGTTTATGTGGAAGTACTTATCTTTTGTGCCTTGTGGGGCAACACAGAACAGAGAGGGTTTTAAGAAATCTGTGGTGCATAGATCATAAAAAAACTGTGGTGCGAGGGAGCACAGCACTTTATCTGAGTGGCCACTATCCCTACACAGATGGATTGTTTTTAACCTCCATCCTTTCCAATCAATTTCTGTTCGCAGTAAGTCATCTATGTCCACTCATCGATTAATTCCAAATCATTTCAGGCACAGATAACTATTGCCCTAAGAAAATGGTCTTTTTACACCTACACTTCAATGGCTAGGAATATGCCTTGCAATAGAGATATGTCAGTGATGGCTAAGAAGACTTTTCCTAAGAATATGGAGAAACATGGGATGAGGGGCATAAATGGGACACTCAGTTGGCAGACAACACTCACATCGTTACAAAGCAAATTTGAATTGATTTCATGACTGCTAGTGGAGATATACCCTGTCATTTGGACTTCTTGGAGCCCAGAACAGGAAGGCTGTGTGTAATTCCTCTCTCAGCTCTGAGCTTTGTGCACAGCTTCACTGTTCTGTGCTATAACCTGCCTTCTTGTCTTTTTCTCACTCGAGGACATGGACAGTACCTTCACAAAGTCATATTCGCAGTCCTGTGATGGCTCAAGATCCAGATGTGTGAAATAAAGGTGAATACCATATCCCACAGGGACTTGGATTTGCCAAGTTTTGTTTACATCATTGGGATACCCTTGAGGATAATTGGGTGACAAGATCTCTCCATACATAGAGGCTGCGTCAGCCCAGACAGGGAGACAGAAGAAGATCAAGGACCTGAGGAAAGAGAAGGGAAGGTGACATTGCAGTTGTGTTCTCCACTTTCATATGTGCACAGCCCCAGTGAACAAGCTAGACTTTGGCTGCACACAGCACACAGCAGAGCTCCTGGCTCCTGAGTTTCAAAGGCCAGTGCTGTGGCTGTGTGGGGCTTGTCTTTCTCCTGTAGCTTTTCATGAAGAGGTACAACCTCAGTCGTGCTCTCTGCTTGTCTCAGTCTCTGTAAGAGCTGGGAAAGCTGCAGGAGCTGAACATAAGGGATCATAAGTGCTCTTGCTTACTCATCGCCCTGTTCTGGAGGCTATTCGGGATATAAATACATTCAGATTTGAAAATCAGTAGTCTTATAGGGAAAATACCTGATTTATAGAATGTAATTACTAATAAACCTTGAGATTTAGTAACTCACCACATCTGGAAAATGCAGTTCTTCCTTTCTGAAAACCTTCAGGAATTGGACTTTGGAGTTATGCTCTGTGACAAAAAACAGTTATTGGGTAATGTTGCCTGTGTGTCTGTGGGTCCGCTAAGCAGGTTGAATACCCTAAAACCCCACCTAGGGGAGACTAGGTCAAGGTTTTGCCTGAAAAGCAAGTTTATATCTTTGTCCGTTCCTGCACAGAGCAAATCCAAGCATCAAGAAGGGAGGCTAAGATCCATAAGGACAAAATCTCTGTCTTGGTACTCACCAGTGCTCACTCTCTCCCCTTATGACACCATGCTGGTGCACAGCAAATAAAGACAGAGAACATATCCCCCAGAAGTACACAGTCCATTCTTCCCAGCACCTCAAAATTCATGCTAAGACCCTGGGCTTGGGAAGCACCTTGTCCTGACTCTTCTAGCTGTCAGACAACGACACTGGGGAATATCCTCCTTTCTCATTTCTAATGCCTGCAAAATTTACCTTCTCTCCACAGTTCACGTCTGTTTTTCTTCTCTCTTCCTTTCGCTTTTCTTTCTCTCTTTTTTCTTCCTGTGCGCACCCTCCTCCAAACGCACCCAAAGCTGAGTTCTGGGGGAGGGAGCTCTAATTCGCAATATCGCAGCACCCTCTGTCTGTGGGATGCGGCTTCCCAGCCTTCCCTCTAGAGTGAGATGCTGGTTTGAAAGCTCTCTACAGGAAGGGGAATTCCCAGAAAGAGTTGCACAATCTGCTTGGCTGAAGTTGCCGTGGGGAGAGCACCAGTCTGGTTGTATTTTCGGGAAATCAGATGACTTTGGGGAAAAGGGAGGGGAATAGAGTTTTTGGCTGCCTCCCGTCTCCTCTTTGTTCCCCTCCCTTTTTAAAGGTGGGAACAACATCCAAAGGGTGTAGAAAAGGGATGAGTCCAATGCGTCTGAATAGAAAACAATGTTTGATCATCATGTCCAGAGATCACCTTCGTGGAGCTCAGCCTCACTGCAACCTGACAGCCACAGGGCTGCTGCTACTGCTCCTCATAGGATGCTTCAGAAATCCTTTTGAGAGGAATGTCGGATTTGTCTTTACAAACAAGCTGTGGATCTGGTGGTAGATAAGACTAGTACTGAGAGATAAAAGAAACAATGGGATGGATTCCACTGATTGATGAATGGAAAAGATATTTGCCTTTACAAACAAACTACAGGTTTGCTGATAAATGAAATTGGATATTGAAAGATGAAAGAAGCAATGGGAAAAACTATGAATTGTAGAAGAATTAAAAATTTAAAGGAAGGTTTATACATTAGAGGGGAATCTTAGATATCAGGCGTTCCGGGAAGTCTGTACCTCTCAAGTACCTCAGCCAATGGGGAAAGAGACAGGGAAACGCGGCCGGGAAAACAGCATAAAAAGGAGGCTGCGTCCTCTAAAAATTTGAGAGATCCAAGGGGAATGACCCATGGCCGCTCCCTTTATTCTAATAAAGCAAAAAGGAGTCCTCTGTCTCCCTTTTGGACATAAACCTCTGGTGTTTGTGGATTAATTTTCCTGACACGTTTTTACGGGAAAAATAAAAGAAAAAATAGTGGCCCATTCAATGTTGTGCCTCTCTGAGTCTACCAGCAGGAGAAGGAGTACATGGTTTTGCTGAGTTCATTATGGGGACACATTTAGGACTAGGAGCATGTAACTACATTTTTATTTACCAAGTTAGTTTCATGGAAGAACGAGCATGCTCATCATGTTCATGTTCGTCGAACTTAGCCCTGCAGCAAGTTAGATCTAAGACTCTTGCAGAAAGGAGTTCAAAGACTTACACCAGATAGGACTCTTAGCCCAGCCAGTGCCCACTAGCCAAGACCAAAATACAAGATAAAATATCTGTCACTAATAGTCTAGAAACCCCCTCCTCCTCACGAGCCAGCTGCGCTGGGACTGGACTATAAATGAAAATCTACAATTCCATTACAGCCTCTACCCTTTACAGCCAGCACAGCACAGTCTAGAGCTCGTTTTAGACAGGAGAAAAAGTGCTTCAAGTTTCAACAGGCCATAGGCAAAGTGCATTAGCACAGCCCATCTGAAAGAGTCCTTTATATTGTCAAGGGAGAGAAACATCTCCAGATGAATCATAACCGACTTCATTGTAGTCAGGATAAAGGCGTAGCTAGAAGAACATGCCTAGTCTGTTTTCTTTGTCAAGATGAGAATGGAAAGAGAAAGAAAACAGAGTGTCATCTCACTTCTGATGTCTCTTCAGAGCACAGCTCGATGTTTTGTACTGGAATTTTGAGACCAGGAAAACAGTGATGAAAGATACACAATAAATCACAGGGAGATGTTTTCTCCTCTGAGCTGCGCAATGTAAAAACCCTGTCAGTGACTCTTCAAGCCACAATCATTTTTGAAAATGGGCATGATGGAAATGAGTGTGAACTGATATATTATGCATGTCATTTTATTACAAGGGAACTCTGTATTTTCATATAAATCTGACTCATCTGTAGCAATGTATATGAATATTAATAATTATTTAGAAATTAATTAAGAAATATGCATTATTAATCAATTAATTACTATTAATTAGGGAAAATATTGCTGAAGATAAATAAAGAAATAGCTGCATTTTATCTGGTCACATATCTGCATGATGCTAACTATTTAAGCAGAAGACTGGTAATATTGATATATATTTACACTGAATATATATACAACATTTGATTGCATTTTCTTAAATCTGTATTGTTTTTTTCAACTCTTAAGATGAAACAGTTAGGTAATATATTTCACAATTCTTTGCAACTATGTCAGATAACAATTTAAAAGAGGCAAAATCATGCCATTAAGGTTAATAAGTGATAACATTAGATTCACCAATGCAATATAATTCTGTTCCGAGGCACACACATTCTCTTAAATTCCTAAGTTACATGACCACAGACTACTTTTCCCAAATTACATAAGACAGCCCTTTTCTTAAAATGACTCAGAGTTCTGTAGCTGTAACCTTTTTGCCAGATGTTGTGAAGCGCAGTAATGTTCCAGGTTTCATAAAATTGCCATTTAAAACAGGCTTGACTGGCTTGTCTTCCCCCGGGAAGTTGGGGAAAAAAAAGTTTTTCCCAAGTTCTTAAGAAAAGCCACACACATCTCCATCTGGAAACAGTGAGTCAGTGCATTAAAAAAGGAGCATAAACATCAAAAGGGAAAACAACATTAACTAAGTGAACCGAGGGAATATAAGTAGCAGGGAATCAAGGATATAGAAGTAAGAAATAAAATATACTCAATTTACCAAGACCTGGGGAGCAATTGGCCTGTTTCCCATTCTGCCAATAAGAGGGTTTCTTGCACGCTGCACTTTCCACCTCCCTCTTTGTGACCCCGGACAGTTTTGTTGCCAGTCATTAAACTGGGAGGCTTTGATAAACCCCAGGAAAACCTGGCAGTGCAGGTGTGCTGTGGCTCAGAACCACTCAATACAATTCGCTGATTTCCCCCTCTGCAAAGAGTACCAGGGGATTTTCACCAGAGTCTCCTCACCTCTTTTATTCCCTCCATCACCAAGTCTCATTGCAAAGCTTCCATCATCTCCCAGTAAAACCTGGGACTTGGGAACACTCTGCTCAGTGCACCGTACCACACTGAGATTCCTGCTGCCTTCTGACTTCTTCCTCCTACACCCCTGGGTGTTTCATCCATTACAGTAAAATATTCCTAAATACTTGGGCTTATTTTCAGTGAATTATAGAATGGCTTGGGTTGGAGGGAACCTTGAAGGTCATCTAGTGTCAACTCCCCTGCTATAGGCAGGGACATCTTCCACTGGACCATGGAGGGGCTCAGAGCCCCTTGAACATTGCCAGGGTTGGGGCATCCACAGCTTCTCCGGGCAACCTGTGCCCGTGCCTCACCATCGTCACAGTACAGAATTTTCTCCTGATATCCATTTTAAACTTACTTTTCTTCAGGTTAAGGCCATTCCACCTTGTCCTATCCCTACTTGCCCTTGTAAGAAGTCCCTTTCCAGCTCTCTTGCAGCCCCTTTAGGCACTGGAAGGTGCTGTGATGAGGAAGGACCCCGCTCTTCTTCAGGCTGGGCAGCCCCAATTCTCTCAGCCTCGGAACCGCTTGACTGCAAACTGCGGTGGCGACATTCCCGAGGCAGGAGAAGCCGCCGGTTCTCCCGGACTGAAGTCCCGTCTCGCCGGTCTCGGCGGCACCGAGAGGCGGCAGCAGAGACCGGCGGTTCCCGTGGAGTGCCGGCCCCGGGAGTGCCCGCCGGCTCCAGAATGGATGTCGGGGAGTGACTCCCCTGACCTGCCCTGGGTGGCAATTCCTGGTCCCGGCACGGAGCGCCCGAACCTGCCCGCCGCTGGTGACCGGGGGCCAGGAACTGCAGCTCCGCCGCTCCCTGGGGCGGGGGTGGGGGAACGGAGCCGGCGGGGCCTGAGAAACGGCGTCTGACCTCCCACGGGACAAGAGAAGATGGCCTCAAGCTGCCAAGGTTTAGGTTGGATATTAAGAGAAATTTCTTCTTTGAGAGAGTGATCGAGCATTGGAACAGGCTGCCCAGGGAAATAGTGGGATCATCATTCCTGGAAGAGGTCAGAAAATGTGTAGATGTGGTGCTTAGGGACATGGCTAAGCAGTGGACCTGACAATACTGGATTAGTGTTTGGACTCGACGTTCTTAGAGGCTTTTTCCAGCCGTAATGATTCTATGATTTATTTGTTCATTAATCTTCACACTGAAAAGGTGACATTATTTCAAGCATAGCATTCCTTTCCTGCCTCCAACATCCACCAAATTCCAGTTTCTCCATCTCTCGGTTTTGTCATTCACCCATTCCTGGCTTTTTTTCCCCCACTGGCTCCATGGCCACCTATTCATCCTTCTAATGAAAACTTATTTTCATGTCTTTTCCTGCCTGTTATTCCAAGCAGTTTCTCTATACTCCATCTCTTGCTAATGGCTTTTTCTCTCCCCACCCTCTCTGTGCTTTGCCCTTGACAGCAGCAGATTTCTGTCATATTTAATTTTATTCTGGCTCTGGCTTTTCCAGTATCCTCCTCCTCCCCATCAGTGTTCAACCCAAAGCCCACTGCCCAGATAGACACATTGCCCCAAGTAGCCAGCTCCTCTCCCATGGCCATTTCAACCAGGATAGGCTCCTGTGCCTGCCTAGGAGGAGAGGCACTGTCAAGGCAAGGCACAACATTCCTGTTTCAGTTCCTCAGCATACAAGAAACGGTCCTGTGAGGAAAGTCTTCCAGGAGATCTTGAAGAACCATCTGGGGTGTGTGGGAAAGCTGCATGAGCCACTGGAACACAGTCAATGGAACTGGATTTACAGAAGCTTCAGCAGCTGCATTCCCATTGTGCCACGTTGAGCTCATGTGAACCTCAAGTTTCACATGAATACCCATGTAATGTTATGAAATCATGGTATATCTAAAGGACAGTCAATCAAAACTTTTGGCTACAGTCCCACCTCTCCAGAATAACACTGCCCTGATTATTAAAATAATAATACTACTGAAAAGTAGTGGTACACTCATCATGATTTGACTCTCAAAACCTACTCTCAGAGCTACTGTGCTCTGACTCCAAGTGACTAGCAAGCATTTAATCTAAACAGGTCAAATATAGCAACATTTCAAGCAACTGGAAACAATCTTGCAATGGAAATTGTAAAGCAATCTCAGGAACAGATGCTGCTTCTGAAGCTCTTCTCTGACAACAAAAAATTACAGAATTAAGTGCCTCATTTCTTGTCAAACATGACTTGAGGAGGGACAGTCATCATGCTCACATAGAACAGATTTACTTAGGAAAGGGGCCTAAACACCATAAGCACACAACTGAACGTGGAAATGAGAGACAGATATGCCTTGAAAAGCCAGTTCTCAGACTTTGCAAAAAAATTGGTAAATCTGTCCACGAGTTAGGATGGACAAATACAGCAATCTGTTTGTAAAGTCTAACCTGATGGAGTCAGTTACCCAGGAGGGTTTTTAAAACCTTGCTATACATCTTGGTCTGCCACTCTACACCTTACACTTCCTTCAGGGGACTTCTGGAGGAGAAGGCCAAGATCTCCCATTCTTCACACATTTCCTCACTCCCCAGTGCAAGAGAGGTGTGAACTAAATGGAAAGAGCGCAGTGGATAGGCGACTAGAGCCTTGCTGTTGAGAAATCTGGATTCGTTTAGCCTGGAAAAGAGAAGGGCAAGAAGAGGCAAGGTCTTTAGCCTGGTCTCCTGAGTAAATGACGTCTGTGTGTCCATGCTGCCAGTCAGTCCCTTTCCCAGTAAGATTTGACAAGAAATGGGATGTAACAGGTGCTGGTGCTGCTGCCTAAAGGGTGATGATAAGGAGGATGGACCAAGATAAAGAGCATGATTCAGCACTGGTTCAAGAGCCCAGAAAGGCTGGGAGCTCTCCAACCATGAAAATGTACAGCAATTACCCAGGCAATGCCCTAAGCAAGTGGCTCCAGCTTTGAGTCCTGCTTGTGAGCTGCAGCTTGGATCAGAGAACTCTAAAGGCCCCTTTTTATATGAACCTTTATGCGAGCCCGTGTTTGCCCCTTCAGTTGAATTTGTCCAGCCAAGTGACCCAGCAGGAAAATGGTAACACAAACAAGGGAAGAGGATCACATCCATTGCACCTGAACTTCAGCTGAGGAGAACTTGGGGTGCACACATGGACAGCTGCCTGAAGGGACACACCTAAGAGAAGGTCATCCAGCAGCTGAATTATGAGGAGTCTGTGTGGGCCCAGCTGCTGAGTGACTAGAGTCACAGAATCCCAGGACTGTTAGGGTTGGAAGGAACCTCTAGTCATCCAGTCCAACCTCCCTGCCAAGACAGGGTCACTTAGAGCAGGTGACACAGGAACACATCCACACAGGTTTTGAATGTCTCCAAAAAGGAAGACTCCACAACCTCCCTGGGCAGCGTGTTCAGTGCTCTGCCACCCTCAGCGTAAAGAAGTTCTTCCTCGTGGAGGTGGAACTTCTTGTGCTTTAGTTCATGGCCACAGCTCCTGGCCCTCCCGCTGAGCACCACTGACACCATGCCTGCGGCTGTGGCACACTGAGTCGGTGCCACAGGCGCAGGGCAAAGCACAGGGGCTGCCATAATGTCCCTGTTGAAGCAGGTCACTTTGGGCCACACGAGCCAAGCACCAGGGTTCTGTCCTCTGGAAGCCACTGGGCCAGTGAGACCTGGCAGGGCTGGGGAAATCCAAGCAGCGCCCTGAGCTGAAGCTGAGGCCGAGGCCAAGACCAGGGACAGAGCCGTGGCCGAGGTCACGACTGAAGCCAAGGCCAAAAAGCCATAGCCAGTAGCCAGGACCCAGAGGCAGGAAGCAGAGCTAGACTCAGACCCACACCTAGACCCGGACCCTGACCTTGGCCGAGGCCCCAGAACGGGGCCCAGGCACCGCCCGCGCTCCCGCCCTCCCCGCGCGCGCCTCGTGTCCGCGAATAACCCCTGGCCCGCCCCGCAGCTCTCCTGTCCCGCCGCAGCCAATCGGGAGCCGCGTCCCGCCCCGCCCGCCCGGCCCCGCCCCGCCGAGCCCCCAGCCCCGCCCCCAGCAGCGGCGCCCCCAATCATTGGCCGGCGGGGCCGGCCCGCGTCACCGCCCACTCGCGGTTAACCTTTGCCTTAGTGCGCGCAGGGCCCTGCCCCGCTGCCGCCGCTGCCCAATCGCAGGCTCGGCGGGGCGGGGCCGGCCGAGCCGCAGCCAATGGGAGCGCAGGGGGCCGCGCGCGGTGCGGGGGCCGCGGTGGCTGGTGCCGCTGCCGGGTTCGGGGCGCGACCGGCCGGCGGGGCGGCCGGCGGGGAAGATGGCGGTGGCGGGGTCCGGCTGGAACCTGGCGCGGCTGGCCGAGGGCCTGGGGTCGTCGGAGCAGGCGCTGCGTCTCATCCTCTCCATCCTCATGGGTAAGGCAGGGCGGGGGGCGACGGGGCTGGCGCCCCGGGCGAGGCTCCGCGCCCGCCGTGGGAACAGGCGACCCCGCTGCCGCCGTGCCGCGCTGCGCGGGGGCCGGGCATCGCCTCGCCCGCGCGGAGCCGCACCTGTGCCAGCGCCGCCGCGCCAGGCCACGTGTGCGCGCCGAGCCGGCGGGCGGGATCCCGCCGCCACCGGCACCGCCCGTCCCGCCCGGGCGGCTCGCGAAGTGCTCCGCAGCAGCTGCCCGGGGCCAGACTCCGGCCCTCCCGGTGCGGAGGGGGAGCACGCCCTCCTTCCCCGCGGGAGGTCGGGGTGCGGTCCTGGCAGGCCGCCTGTCGAAGCGGGGCCAGGAGGAGCCCGGGGTAGCTGCGAGAGACCCGGTTTGGGTCCGTGTCCCGGGCACAGGAACTTTGTTTGCGGTTGTCCCGTGAGTGCCCGGTGATGCGTGTGCATCCTATGCCCTGCGAGCGTGTGTCCTGAGGGCTGTCCGCTCGGGAATTCCGCAGCCCCTCAGGTGTTGCCCCGTCCGAGTGCAGGGACGTCCCTGCCCGGGGACATCACCCGTGTCTGCGTGGTGGCACTGTGAAGGAGTGGCGTGTCATCAGGGGCACTGCCAGGTGGGGTGGACAAAATCTTCCAGCTCAGTGCCGGGAGAAGTGGGGTGATGTTCTGCGCTCCACCTGCAGCCCCAAGGGTATTGCAAAACACGGAGCCTGCGCTTATGTAAACATGGGATACTTGAGTTCCATGCGAAATAGTTAAGGCAGGGCTGGAGTTGTGATGTGGGCTGGCGGTTGAGGGGGAGGTTGTAGCTCCTAAAACATTGATTCAAGTGTATATATACATGCTATCTGTGTAAATCTCTGCAGATGCTGAGGGAAACTTTGGGTTGTGAAAGCATTTGGTGGTGTAGTCACCTAGCAGAAAGGAAATACAAGCTTTCCTCTGAACCTGAAAGTATATTTGAAGTGATACAGCCACTACTGTGTCATCTGTCAAAATAAAGTTGCTTTGGCTAACTAAAAGTACAATATTTTTAAAGGAAATGCAAGCAAGAAAAACTGTGTCACTTCATCACTATGGTCTGCACCAGCCTTATTTCTGCCTTAGTTTATGATGTGTGCGATCAAACTGAGCAAAACGTTCTTCCCGTGAAGGGTAGATACAGGAGACTGAATTGACTATCATTTTGAACTCAACGTAGAAGTTTGTTAAACCAAACTTCAATAAAGAAAAGAAAATGAAGTAATAGGAAACACACAGGACATGCACACAAGTCAGCATTAATAAGTCTAGCAGCTCCCCACTGCTGAACAAGAAAAGCCCTGCTTGCCTTTCTCCCACGTCTCTCTCTGATCCTTTAATTGCCATCTGACTGAATTTACTTGCTTGGCAGAAACCTAAACCAGAAAAAGCAGATAGTTCACTATGAGGTTAGTTACCCAGCTCAACCAAGGGACCAGTCTAACAAGTGCTGATGCAGAACAGGTGCTAGAAAGCATGTGTGGAGGCAGCCACAGCAGAGAGATGGCTCTGCAGAATGCATCTTGATCATACTCTCTGAGTAGCTTCTTGCTAGCTGTAAGCTGGGACATGACATTGGGAGAGTTTCCTGCTCAGTGTCTTATGGGTGAACAGCACCACTTCTTTGAAATGAACAGCAGATAATTATTGTCCTAATCATGATAAGAGCTGCCTGCTGCAGACAGTAGATTAAGGAAGTGTGAGACTCCTGTGTGCTGTTACAAATGTTCCATGTGTGGTGTTGACAGTAAGCCACTGAGACACCACAGTGTCCCTTCCCGAGGTAGGCCACTGTCTGTTTTGCATAGTGTCAATGGACCTTTAGAATTTGTATTAAAATTCTGGGCATCAGGGTCCAGAAAACCACTCACATCTCTCTCCTGCATGCCTCAAATGGATAAACCAAACCAGGAGACTAGAGCTACACTTTTCCCTGTCCTTTCTCCCTCGCTCAGTATCTTTTAATTAGATGCAGTGGAAAGCATAACTTCAGACAGAAGGCTTCAGGGCATGCAAAACATCCTTGCCTGCAGTTTGGCACTTTTGCAGGTCATGTAGGTTGAACCACTCAGGCAGAGGGGACTGACTGCAGCTCTCCTGCTTAATGGATGGGTAAGCACTGGGTGATAAAGCCTTATACCTATGCCATTACTTTAAAAGGAAGGGCCAAACACCACTCCCGAGCAAGATGAGAGGAGAGAGAGAGGCGTTCCTTAACCTTGCACAAAGAAATGTTCATTTAATTGTAGCTTAGTTTACAATCCTTTTAATCTCATTGGTAATGCAATTAGTGCTGATGACCACTTTATAGGATGACATGGGGTATAAATGAAAGGCATTTCTAAAAGCTGGAAGTGGCATTAGGACAGAAAAAGTATGGCTTTTCCTTCACTTCCTCCGTTTCAGGTGTTTACATAGATTCAGGAAGAAAACTATTTTTGTTGGCTGCAGCTAATACTGCTGAATTATTTCAGAACAAGGCCATGAGGGTGAAGCATGGTTCCAAAGATGGACTAAAAAGTTGTTGCTTATTTCTTCCGCTGTGATGCAGTTTCCCGTCTACACTGTGCAGTTTCACTGTGACAACAGTTTCTAGGGTTTCAATTGCAGAAGATCACCATAAACCAGTAAAAATAGTTTTCTGAAAAAGGAAGAATCACAAAGGACTTTTCGACTTCTTACATTAATTTCTGAAGAAAGCTAAATTATTGTTGAAAAAATAGTCTGTATTTACTGTTTTAATTGAGAATAAGTGTTTGCTTAGTAGTGATCTGAAATTACCAAAAGAGGTCATTTAAAACTGTTGGCATTCTGACATGACAGAAAAAAAAATTAAATACAGGGGAGAAAAAGAGAAGGAAAAAGGAGGAAGGAAGAACATTCAAGAACTAAAACTAGAGTAGTCCTAAAGAGCACCACGCTGTTTCAGTGAAAAGTAACAGTACATTGCTGAGCAAATTATGGGCATTTTAGTCACAGCTTTGTATTTAAACCGGAGACAGGCTTATACATGCTGCAATTTTGAAGCAGAGAATACAGCTAGAATAGAGTCTGTTACCTGGATTGTACAAGATGAAAAACTTACTGCAGACTTCCCACATGTAAAAATTTGCATAGACATCCTTTGAAGAAATTAATCTGCAATTTGACAGCAGTACCAACAGCAGGAATACCTGAAGCACAGTTCTGGACCCTGTCACAAGAAAAAATTGTGCTATGTCAGTACACTAATGTCTGGCAATCATATCAGAATGTCTTTGAGAGATGAACTCTAGCTTGCACTCTTCAGGAGGTCCAGGGCCCAGTGTTCCCACTGGAGCTGCTCCAGTAGTGTGAAGGAGATAACAGGGTTTCTGTGCTGCTGCTCCTGTCCTCACATGAGAGGGGACAGATTTCTTTCCTGCTGTCACTGCTCAAAGCACAAGCCAGGATACAGAAGGCCTTATGGCACTGTGTATTTCATACTTTCTGTTGTTTGTGTTTCTTGCATGGCTGTACGATCCCAAAGAATTAAAGCTGTTTATCTGACCATAATATTACACAGTGCCTTGCGAGCTACCTGCACAATATGGAGGGAGGCCAACATGCTATTTAAAGCCCTGAGCCAGAAATGACCTGGCTGGTTTGCCCAGACCTGCCAGGAAAAGCAATGGGAAGTGTTCCTTCATCCGTAGACATAGCAGGGACCTGCAGAAAGTAACATTCTTACTCAATGGGTGCCAGAAGCCTACTGTTTCACTCGAAAGTTGTCTTATCTCCTCCTCTTCCACATCTCATCAAGTTTTTTACATGCTCTGCTTCATACTCCCTGCATCCTGAAGATTTTTAGGCTCAGGGAAATTCTTCTTGTGGTCACCCAGAGCTGCTGGCTTATCCCAAATCAAGTTCCCAGATGGTCAGCCAAGCCAGGAGCCTTACTGCAGGGCCTGTGAACAACTGATTCTGATGGGTAAGAGATGGGAAGAATTTTAAGAGTCAGCACTGTCCTGTCATAAAACCAGCCCTGTCACAGAAAACTCATGTGTTGCCGTGTTTAAACCCCTAACTTCAAATACATCTTATTCCTTAAATAATAAAAAACAATAGAGGGAGTTGAGTAATGCTACACACTGCCTGTGTCTATGTTAGCAATGAAAATGGTGCAGAAATATAGAGCAGACTTGTCAGTGGGTTTCGAGCATTTGCTTTGGATTTGCCTCAGTCAGGTCACACACACTGAGCACCCATTGATTGGAGTGTGTTTTCAGTTCGGTTTTGTGTGAAGAGAGCCCTGTTCTCATGCTTTGAGACAGTTCTGTTATGCAAACGAAAGCACCATAAGTGGACTTTCAAGGTAAACTCCTGAGCTGAATTAAAATACTCGTTTATGCACCCAGTGTTAAACAAGGTGTGGCACTTTTGCAGTGTTAGGAACAGAAAGGAATAATTTTGAAGTGAAAATATCAGGTAAGGCTGATATTTTAACACTTTTTTTCCCCATTGTCCCCTTCCTTATAGTTTTAGCATTCTTATAAAAAATTGAGACAATTGCCCTGGTGGATATTAACAAAGGAGGAGTTAAATGTTTAGCAAAAGGGAGAAGAGGAAAAACAGAGGTACTGGCTTGAAGATGAGATAGAGCTACTGCACATAAAAGGGGAAATAAAGGGAGCAGAGATGAAAAGAATGTTTCTGCTGTTTTTATTTGCACCTTTATCTCTGGAAAAAGAGAGGCATCTTAATGCCCAGTCCAGAAGATGGCAAACTTGACAGCGCTATTTTTGCTTGGGATTAGTAGAATTTTTCTCCTGCTAATCCACCTTCTTGATGATTTAACTCCTTTTGCACAATTAGATTCTTGTATGTGTGGACAACCTGGGCTTTGTGCAGTGGCCCATTATTCTCCCAAATGGCTGTGGCCAAGAAGCTGAGCTTGTCCTTTCCTCCCACCTCTGTGGTTCTCTTAACCAGAGATCGTCCTCTGGTTCCTGTGAAGTAAAAAAAAATAAAAATCATCTCAATTGCTAATTCCATTCTATAGAAAGTGTGTCTAGAGGCAAAATCCAGCTCTATGTGCAGGCTGTTTTTCAGCTCCATGATGCACAGGGAAGAATGGGTTTGGATCAGAGGTTCCCTGCTGTTTTCTCCAGGAGTCTTTCAGGCACCTTCCCGCCTCAGTCCACTCTGCTTAGGGAGCCGTGAAAGAGGAGTTTGGCAGAACGGGAGCTGCTGGGCAGAGCCTCTTGGCAGCAAGGAGCAGGGATTCTTGTCCTGTTGCTCTGAATGGCAGAAGCAAAGCAGTTCAGCGTCCTGCTGCTGGCATATCCAAAGGTGACATCCAGCTTGCCAGAAGGCAACCACAACTCCAAAAGCTGCTGTGCTAATTTAGGCTGCTTCAGGGACGTGGTAGTGGGGCAGGAGTACTGATGTTATCAGCAGAAATTGTTTGTTATTTAATAGATATTTTATGAGTGTTCAAAAGGGCATAAGCCACATCAGAATGACCATTGCTACCCCATATCCCCTGCAAGTTTGGGGGTTAAAGTTTGTATCTGCAGCATGCCACTATCCCAGTTATCTCATTTATCATTATCTCATGCAGCAAAACTGTAGGTCAATTGCAGTCCAGAGTATTAACAAGTTACTCTGGATATCAGAAGAATTTAGGCTGATGTGACTTTTGAACTGGAACAACCGCCATGTAGTGCAAGACCAGGCTTTAAGTTTATAGTTTCTAAAAACATAGATGCAGTGTGTATTATTAGTAACTCTCTATTTGTAAGGGTTCATAATTCTCTTCAGAGCAGCATTACCCAAACCATGACGTGATCTCCTGCGTAGAACTAAAAGGGAGCATGGCTGGCAAGTGAGACAGGTCTCTGAAAGAGTTGGAACTCTGGTTCAGTCCTGCTCTAATTACGTCTATAGAACTGGCTAGAGGGAAAACATTTGGTAGAAATCAACTGTAGTGATTTTTAAGAGAGTGGGAGACGTTTTAAAATGAAAGTTTAAAACTGTACATATTGATGAACAGCAATAACTTGTGCTTTGCCTGTATTTCTGATCTGATTTTCCCCCCTTTCCTCAGAAGGGGGAAACATTTTTCCACAGTAAACCTCAGCTTTTTAACTTCTGATCTAATCTTACAGTAAAACTTAGTATTTTTTACCGCTTTCCATTTCTCAAAGACAGTTCTTCCTATGTTTATTAAACTTCAGCAGGAAGATTGGCTTGTGATCAAAGAATCCCCATTTGTATGTTTCTGAGTAAAAGATCAGTAGAAAATATTTTTTTTTTTTTAAAATCATGTGAATTGCTCTAATTCTTTGAGTTACTCCTGTATCCCCAGAGAACCCATGTGATGAACTCTCTTTGCCAATTCCCTCTTTCCCCCTCAGCTGGTGTTCAGGGCAGCAGTGGGGGGAGAATGGGACAGAAGTGGGCTGTGTAAAAAGCATGGAAGAGCGGGAAGGGCGAGGGATGGCTGGGATAAGGCATTTTGCAGGGGAGTTTGGAGCCACTGTTTTGGAAGGGAGAGCAGGCTGGATGTGCAGGAGGGAGGTTGCCAGGCTCTGGGAGTGGAGAGCCCTGGTATGTGGGGCTGGCCAGAAAGCAGCCTGTGGCGTGGAAACCAGCATGGGACACAAAAGGAGGAAGGAACAGTAACAAGGAGGCAAGGAAAACCGAAAGAGGAATGGCAGGAGGCTGAGGAAATGGGAAGCAGCAGCGTGGTTTCAGGAGGCAGCAGGTACACATCTGGATGCAGTAGAACATGAGCCCAAAAGGATCTGAAGAAGAGTCCAAAAGTCCCCAACTCCAGGACTCCCTCCCAAGGGATTTGCAGGGACGGAGAGAGCCTTAAAATGGCTCCAGCCTGTTAGCACTGACAGACTGCCAGACATGTATTCAAATAACGTGACAGAGTTTCTCATTTCCTCTCACAGTAGTGACTACACTTGGCCTTGCTTACTGGAAGCCTTCCATCCATCATACACTTCTCAGCAGAATGTGCACCTTTTATTACTGCTCCATAAAAAACATGACCACCTCCTGCTACTACTACTCTATTAGTGCAGGTAGCAGAGCTCCATCTACTGCTCCTTATTTCAGCTAGGATGATAAGTAGTGTGGATTCCAGTATTGTGGTATGTGATGAATTTTCCCTTTTTTTGAGCAGGGCAAGAGAACACACAGGCTTGCAAAGTAGAGAAATAAAGTTACAAAATGCCAGAATTAAAGCGGCTTCTGGTATCCCAGTTCAGCACTTTGTGCACATGCCTTTAGAAACACTAATTGCAATGCTTCCTATGCCACTGTGTATTGAGACATATTATATTTACTGTCTACTATGTGGCAATGTTTATTGCATGCTTTGCGAAACTCACCTAGACAACAGAATTTAATTGAATCCTGGTGTTCTGTGTGACGCTTCTCACTGTACTACCAGAGTGCTTCACAAATGTTTGCTTCTCACTTGAGCCATAGATGAATAATCTGGAGGCATTCCTAATTTAGACTAGGAGTTACCTCGCAGAAAATACAAGGAAAAAACCCCTCCCACTTTTCTTAGCTGTTACACATGAAATGCTTCTGACTGATTTTTTTTCCCAAAATACCACATGCGTAGTACCAGTGGATTTTAGTTACAGCTCTGTGTACCCCGTAGTTCACAAATCAGATGCAAATCCGAAGTTGCAGAGTTAGAAAAGCAAGAGTATCTTACTGGAGGTCACCTGAGGTGCTCTGAAATTAAAGCTGAAAGGACTCATTGAGGTGGGAGTGGGACTGAGGTTTTTTGGACATTGTAATGGTATTAACCATAAAGTTTTTCCCTTCCCCCACCCCTTTTTTTTTTAATCTAGTTTCTTGCCATGTTCATTGTATTTGTCACAGAATTTGGAAATGAATCAGAGGTTAAAGTGTGATTCATGTATTTTAGCATTATCCATCTCATATATTGAATGAGGCTAGAAATTGTAATCCTGTCATTTTTTGCACTTCCATGTCAGTTTTGCTATAATTATGTTTCTGTGAAAGTATTTTCTTCTGTACAGAGTAATTAATCTGGAGTCTGTCTCCCAGGATGCAAATGCAGTATCAGGAATTAACACCATGCCCTGTGTTGATAGTGTATCATGTAAAGTTCTTAATGACATGTTCGAGAAGGCTGTCGTTTAGTTAATGACAAATGCTTGTCTAACCTTATTTACAAGTCTTCCTTTTTTTTCCCCTCTCTACTCAGGATATCCTTTTGCCTTGTTCCAGCGTTATTTCCTCTTCCAGAAGGAGGCCTACCTCATTCATCTCTACAATGTGTTCACAGGACTCTCAATTGCTTATTTCAATTTTGGTAAGATGAGTTTGGGAAGAGAGAGCTGCCTGGCCCAGGGCATGCTGCGATTTGGGAGGACCTATAAATGTGATTTCTATTTCTTATCTCTCTCTTTATTTTCTCTGCCCACAGGGATGCAGTTTTTTCATTCCCTGATATGTGTCCTAATCCAGTTCCTCATACTGAGACTAATGGGTCGCACAATCACTGCCGTCATCACCACATTCCTCTTTCAAATGGTAAACCCTCTTTCTTATTCCCTGGGTTTGTAGAAGGGAGGCCTCTGTTCAGTTTTGCACTTCCCTGGCAGCTGTGAGTGGAAGAGTGGAGGCAGATCAAAACCAGCTGGAGGCATTAGTTTGAATAACCCAAACAATGGTTTATTTCAGACATACCTTATGGCTGGATATTACTTCACCGCCACAGAGCATTATGACATCAAATGGACAATGCCACATTGTGTCTTGACACTTAAGTTGATTGGTGAGTGACACCTCTCTTCTCTCTCTTGCACTCTGCAAGCTGTGCCCATCCCAGGGCTTCAACTCACTGTTTCTCACCTCTAGGTCTGGCCATCGATTACTATGATGGAGGAAAAGATCCGGTGAGTTAGACACCATTTCTCCGTCATTCCATGCTGTCCCAGTGAGCTAGAGATCAGAAAATCAAGTTCAAAGGATGTGAGTTAGCAAGCTGCATTGCTAGGTAAAAGCCACAGCTGAGAGGGGAGCCTCTATGAGTGTTTGAGGGCACTGAATTCTAGAATGGAAAGAAATAATTTGGAACAGAGACAGTAGTGATTAGAGATGAACAGAAATTGTCTCAGTTATGTCCGAATATTACTCTGCACCCTTCCAAATTTCCCACCATCTCCTTCTCCCAAATCTACTGCTTTAGATTCCCAATCCCTGATGCTCTGTGTCTTGTGGGTATTGTACCTTTAAATTGAATACAGTCAGTACTGGATCTCAGTTCCCACCTTCCTTTCCTTTGATTAGTCTTACCATGTCCTTGTCAATGGTTGCCCTTTACCATTTGTTAGGATCCTGTTTTTAGCTCAGATGAAACAGAAGTTGCACAGCTTGTGGGAGAGGGCATTACACATGCTGCAGTCCCTCAATCCTGCTTCAAGTACCTGCATTCCCCATCTCCTGTTTAAGGCCTGACAAATGACTGTAGAATCCATGGAATCACTGCTGACTGCAGGAAAATTGGGTCAAGTTAAAACTAACTGAGCTGAACCTTCAAGTATTTAAAGACAGTTTTTGCATCAAGAAGTAGGAATTGTAGCACAATAAGGTCTTCGGAGAGTACATGAAATTGCAATCAGGGACTGGAATAGTGCTCCTACTATGCCTACTCTGCTGCCAGGGATGCCTGTCAGTAGATTCCTTCCATAGGGATCTTCCAAGAAGTTTGGAGCTTATTTGGGAATAGAGACCTGTGCAACTGGTCTCAACCATCGGATCTTGTTGCTGTTTGAAGGGGGTGGGCATAGAGAGGGCTGGGGAGAGGAATGGACATGAAGTACAAAAGGGAGCAAGAGCTGAAGCCAGTAAGGAGACAGGGTGTGGACATAACATCCAGAGCTAGTATGAAACCCCTGGGATGATGTTAATGCCACTCCCTTTGGCGCAGGAGTTCCTGACCCCTGAGCAGCGGCGATTTGCTGTTCGGGGGGTTCCTACCTTGCTGGAGGTCTCAGGATTCTCCTATTTCTATGGTGCCTTCATGGTTGGGCCTCAGTTCTCCATGACAGACTATCAGAAACTGGCAAGGGGTGAGATGACTGACGTTCCAGGCCAGAGACCCAATAGGTAATACAAAGCTGCTTGGCTTCTCCCCTTCCTATGGTCCTAGAATGCTGAATCCTCCATGTTCCCTGCAGCAGACTGCCTTCTTACCTGGACACAGAAGTACTGTGACCAGAAGTGATTTATGAGACAAGGCAGTCTTTCAAAAGTAGCTCATAACTCTGCTTAATGTTCCAGCATAGTTCCAGGGCATGAACATTAACAGCCATTGGACATCTCTAGAAAAGACTCAGTTCCAGCCTGGTGATGTTTGCATCCCAGCTTCCAAATGGAGGCAGCTGCTGCAGTGGAATTTTGTGACTCCCTATCGTTGTCTCCCCTACCTCCTCCTCTCCATCCATGTTTTTAAAACTATGAATTTGATGGTCTTTTTCCAAGGCATTTCTTTGACCTTCATATTTTTCTTTCTCAGTTTCGTGCCTGCTCTCAAGCGCCTGGGCCTGGGTTTCTTGTTTCTGGTAACCTACACCTTGTCTAGCCTGTACATCTCTGATGAATACCTCACCTCAGATGATTATATGGTATGTATTCACTTGGCCTTGTAGGGTGTGGAAGAATTCCACTTCTCTGGTGGGCACTGCATCTACAAGAGTGGAATTATTTTTTTACTTCTGTCTTTATTTTTGCCTCAATTTAAAAATAAGTCGGCAGCTAGTGATAAGCTTTTCCACAGCTGATTTGGCCTTGCCACCTGTCCTGTGGATTCCATCTGATGCAGAACAGGCATGTGTTAAGCAGAACTGAAACAAATGAAAACTTTTACAAGTATATAAGTGTTCTTAAATGCTAGTTGGTTTTGGAGACTTAACATATGAATTTTATGACCTTTTAATGACTTTCCATTTAACCATTATGTGCAAAGAATTTCACTAGAGTAACTTGTAAGGCTTCCATAATCTTTGAGGTTCTTGGAAAACTCCTAACAAATAATTCCTACCAGCAGATTATCAGCAAGCATTTTGATTATGCTAATCCCAGAGTCTTCCCAAACCCTTACCTATTTCAGTACAGCCAAATATTTCCAAAAGAAGAAGAATGATGTATAAGTTTGCATAAGCCTGGCAGCCCAGCCCATATGTCGTAACACATTACATCAGACTAAAACAAAAGACAGTGATGAGATCCCATTTACCTTGTGTCATTATGGCCACTCAACTCCAGTTTTTATTTTACTCTGTTTCACTCTTATCTCTGCAGGAGAAGCCTTTCTGGTTCCGTTGTGGTTACATATTGATCTGGGGCAAAATAATACTCTACAAATATGTAACTTGCTGGCTTGTTACGGTGAGTCTAGATGTTTTTCCAGAAGCAAAAAACAAATTAATAAAGGTCCAAGCCTCTTGGACTTAGTACTAAATGGAAGAAATCCAAATATCTGGAGATCAGTGCAGGTCACTTCAGCTTGCTTTAAGTTAGCAAAGGCTAGCTAACTAAAAGGCACTTTTTAATCCATTTGTTCCATCTCTAGTGATGCTCTCAACACAGTGAGAGTCAGCATTTCCTTAGCTCTGCTTCTCTAGAAAAAAAAAAAGGGCAGTATTTTCATCTTACCTTTCTTGTGCATTTTTTGATAGGAAGGTGTCTGCATCCTTGTTGGTCTGGGGTACAATGGGAAAGACCAGAATGGAAAGCCTTTGTGGAATGCCTGTGCCAACATGAAGGTCTGGCTGTATGAGACAACACCTTTATTCACAGGGACCATTGCTTCTTTCAACATCAACACCAATGCTTGGGTTGCCCGGTGAGCAGGATGAAATTTTCCTCCTATGTGTCAGTTCTGTTCTGTCAGCAGAACCAAGGCCTTAGGCTAAGCAGGAGCATTAGAGGAAGAATCTGCCAGTTTTCAGTTTGGGCACCTTTTCCCATGTTTTGCTGCTGTGCCCTTAGAAACAGGTTATTGGGTTACTGGGTTAGAGAGATCTTTTAATTCACCTGGAAGGGCAGTTCATTAATAAAGGCAAGCAGTTGATGGCAGCAGAGACTAGAATGGGACTACAGAGAGCCCTTGGGGCTGCCTGCCTGCTCAGCCAGCCACAGAGCTGACAGCTGCCTCCTGCATCATGGCTCTTGGTGCAGCCCATGCCAAACTCGGATGGGTTGTGGTTCAGCACTTGCTGGGACACATAGCTAAATTGTATGTAATGACCCCCTTCTCCCCCTTAGAGCTGGGATTTCTTGAAGACTCTTTTCATGTAGGTTTTGCCCTTGTCATGCTGTTCCTGCTACCACAGGTCATGCAAAGGCATCAGGTCCCCTGGGCCCTTCATCCCTAACACAGCCGGGGAGGGCAGATAATAACCTGGAACCACTTTGTTTCTTTTCTGCTCTAGCTACATTTTCAAGCGCTTGAAGTTCCTGGGCAACAAACTGCTGTCACAGGCACTGGCCCTGTTCTTCCTGGCCATTTGGCACGGGCTGCACTCTGGCTACCTGGTGTGCTTTCAGATGGAGTTGCTTATAGTCATCGTGGAAAGACAGGTGCGCTTTGTCTGACTTACCAGAATGGGGGGACCTGTGTTAGCCTCTCCCCTTGAGCCTGGAAAGTGCCACGCTGAAGGCTTTACTTGCATTAAATACGAGAAACAGCTGCTCACTTTGGAATTGGTTTTCAAGCATGGCAGGGTTTTGTTCTCGAGTTCAGTAGGTTGCTGCCTTCTCCGGGGCAAACCATAAATACATTGCAGAAGCTGACAGGGAAAAAGTGGAAAACTTGGCATATGAGCAGAGGGCAGCTGAAGTGCTTGGCAGCTGGAAAGACTGGAGGACAAACACATGAGCTGAATGCCTGTTAATCTCCTAGTACTGAGAGAACAATATTCCTTTTTAAAATGTGTTTTCTTAATTAAAACTTGGGCCAGGACAGGATATTTAGCTACTTTTTTGGACTAGCTGCTTAGTAATACACATTTTACACAGCTGGATACAGAACTTTGGCCCCAGGACGTCCAACTGTTGAGAAGTCTGGTTTTTTTCTTTAAATTAGGTCATGAACCTTGTTCGGGACAGTCCTGCCCTAAGCACTTTGGCCTCCATCACAGTCTTGCGGCCCATCTTCTATGTGCTGCAGCAGACTAACCACTGGATGTTTATGGGTTACTCCCTTGTGCCATTTTGCCTTTTCACCTGGGACAAATGGATGAAGGTATTTAGTAGCTACAGACAACCCCACATGGTCAACCCTGTTCCCTCCATCCCCTCCCCTGTGTTCTTGGCTTAAAGCTGGTTGCTGATCCTCAACCCCGCCTTTCTCTTTACAGGTGTACAGGTCTATTTATTTCTTCGGCCACGTGTTGTTCTTCACCTTACTGCTGGTGTTGCCTTACATTCGCAGATTAATTGTGCCACGAAAAGAAAAGCTAAAAAGAGCAGAATAACGGCCAAAAGGTAAGGCTGCATGAGGTAGAGACCACGAGGTAAAGTGGGGCAGCAATGCTGCAGCCCAAGGCAAAAGGCAAACATCAAATCAACCGAAGCAAATCCAGGGCTCCTCTGTTTTCCAGATTATACCACCTGTGCATTCGTAGGAGTTGATTTAACACTCCGGAAGCAAAGCATCACCTGCCAAGTTTGCTGTGTTGAAGTTTGACTATTTTTCAACGCAAGGAGGGGGAAGGAGAAAGCACAGGGTCAGAGACCTGAAAGGAGGAGATCCAAGCGAGCCTCCTTGAGACCCTCCACCTTCTGTCTGTTGCCTTATCTCTGCCGCCCCGCGGCCGGCACTCGTCTCTCTGCTGATACCAGATGATTGTACCACACTCACGGCAGGTGCTGCGTTGGATTGGAGCCACCTTCTGACTTTTCTACGTTTGTCATCTAAGATAAAAATTGCTCCTGATCTTTTTAACATCAGCTTCAGCTCCTTTCCTCTTGGGTGCCTCCGTGTGGGAGTGTGAACTGTCACATGCCACCAAGCAAGGCAATTCTACAGGACAGAGTGACACCAGGGCGAGCAGGGCACAGCTAAGAATTCCAGTTCTGGGACAAATTTGGGCCAAGTCCCTGCTATAAGGGGATCCAGCCAGCCCACATATGAAAAATGAGAAAGTTAAATTCACAAGCACTTTTTAATCAAAAAAGGTACTTTTAATAGGAAAAAGGGTCAGTGGGGCAGTCCATTTAAAGTCTCATTGCTTCAGAAGCTACAAGGACGATGTTGAAGTGTTTTCCAGGAGCCCAAAAGCTGCACCAGGTCCATATCCAAGTTAAAGACCCTTTTCAGAATGTGAAGTCACTGTATACAAGTCCATCATGACAGCAGTAGCAGCAGCTCATACTACTCCCCACACTTCCTCAAAGGCAGTAGTAATTTTAGCACACGTTAGGGCAGCAGAAAGGGGATAGTTGCTGATGGAGACCATCTTTTCTGTGTAGTCAACATTGACCTGGGAGAAGAGGGGGAGAAAAATAGGAAAAAAAAAAAAAAGAACAAAGTTGCAAAAAGTTTTCATTAAGCCCCACCTCTATTAGTACAAGAAAGGCAAGGAGCCACTGGAGAGAGTCCAGCAGAGGCTAGAAAGATTATTAGGACAGAGAACCATCTCTTATGAGGAGAGACTGCAGTGCCTGTTTTGTCTAGGGAAGAGAAGACGGAGGGGATCTCATTAATGCACATAAATATCTCAAGGGTGGGTGCCAAGAGGAAGGTGCCAGACTCTTTCTTCTGGTGGCCGGTGACAGAGCGAGGAGCAGTGGCCATAAACTAAAGCACAAGAAGTTTCACCTCAACATGAGGAAGAGCTTCTTTACACTGAGGGTGGCAGAGCACTGGAACAGGCTGTCCAGGGAGATTGTGGAGTCTCCGTCTCTGGAGACATTCAAAGTCCACCTGGACATATTCCTGTGTCACCTGCTCCAGGCGACCCTGCCTTGGCAGGGGGCTGGACTGGATGATCTCCAGAGATCCCTTCCAACCCTAACAACTGCAGAGACACAGTATTTCCTCAGCAGGGAAACTGCTAGCTTTCACTAATGCCCCCCCCCTCCTTGGGAGGGAGAACAGTCCCAAGTGTTGCAGTTTTGGGCCTTTTTTTGACAAGCATAAGGGGAAAAATGGGGGGCTGGATGGAGGGGAAACCAAGCCAAAAAAAGGGCAGATAAAACCTCCATACTCAGACTGAAACCTTTTTACAACCTCAGGTAAGGGATACACACACTTACCGACCCGTGGGCAAAAGCTCCCACCACAATGACAACTGGCTCTGCTGCAGGAACCAGCTCACGCAGATCTGACACCTGTGACACTGCAAAAGAGGTACCAATCTTCATGCAGCCCACGGGCAGATGGTCGCTGACTGGATTTTTAATCACCTACAGAAAGCAGAAAGTTAATAGGGGTGATGAGGTAACAGACTCTGACACATAGCTAGATCCATTGCTTGCTAAAAGCAACAGACAAACAAAAAATTCATCAGCTGGTTGCAGGCTGTGTCAGGAGCTCATGACTGATGCATCTGGAGTAATCCATCCTCATTGTCCATGGTATTTACAAAATACAGTGGTGGTGTCATTCCACAACCAACATTACATACAAAATTCTACATCACAGACTGTCCTTGTCCAAAAATCAAATCTCTTTAAGGTTTCCCTGTCCCCCTGATTACCCAAATACACCCAGGTCCTTGAGCAAAAGCAACCCCAGATGGGTTGAGGCTCAGTGATCATAGATAGGCCCAGGATACAGCTGATGTACAGGTAGAAGTCTTGGCTATGGGGAGCAGTAGAATACGTAGCAGAGCTCCCCGTGACCAGCAGTGTAATTCCTGAATAATCCAAAATCAGAGAAGTCCACAAGATCTTCTCCAAGTGACAATAGGCAATATGGAATAGCCAGGAGAAGCTGAGGCACAGCACTGCTCCCAGGAAGAGCATCTCAAACAACACCATCTCCTGCAAAGAAGCCATGAAGTACACCGTGGGCAGCATGGTCAGGATCCCCAGGCAGAGGGACAGAACAAACCCCAGCAGGTGTGTCCAGATGTTGCCAGTCTCAGTGTGTATCTAGAAGATGCTCTTGAAACAGGCACAGAAGGAGGGCACGGAGGACCTATAGTCCCCTTTAGCAACTGTCTTGTCTTGGCTGGCAAGCAGGCTGCTATTGGGATTTAAAATCACTCTCCTTCTTTGAGGAATCTGGATTTTCCAGAAGAAAGTTACAAAACACATTTAAGTCATTATTAATTCTTCAGCTCTGGGAGTCTTGCTGCTCTCTGAGGAACAGCACAGTGAGGTCCTGCTCAGCCAGCAGCTCCTTGTTCTGGTACGTTCCTCAAGTCAGGTTCATGAGAGCCCTGCGTGGGAAAGGCTGGAAAGACTGCTCCTTGTCCCTGCCTGCTGATCTGTGTCCTCAGGCAGATATACTGGCTAGGGCCAAGCCTTCTCTGCCAAGATGACATCACCATTACCTTCCTCAGGCTGCTGCTTTCCTGGCATTTCCAGCAACAAGGGTAGTTCTTCATCCGAGGAATCTGGTATCGTGATAAATCCTTTGTCCCTATGGTTTACCCAGTCTTCCCTTCTGTGACTATAGAAGCCATTCAAGTTAATTATATCTTCATTTCCATCTCTCTCTGCCATTTTAAAAGCTGTACCTGGAAAGTGTCAATACCCAGGCATGGCAGTCAGGCTCAAGTGAGGAAACAGATCCCTCATCTCCAAAGACAGGTGTGTTTGGGGTTTCCTTCCTGCAGCAGCAGCTCCTATCCAGGTAGCATGTGGGAGAGCCCCCCTGAAACCAGGACTCCCAGCAATGACGTGAGGGAATAGAATAGCAGCCACACCCACAACCAGGACCCCCCCCCCTCAAAAAAAAAAAAATCCCTCCTACATTGCTGTTACAATGTTCCAACATTAGCTGTGAACAGTTACAGAATATTTACCTTCAGCAGTTTCTGAGGCCCATCAGCTGCTCTAACACTGAGCTTATGCAGCAGCTGAACTGGCAAAGAGAAAAGAAGAAAAAAACCACTTAATCTGTGCAGTAATCTGCGGGAGGAATCCCATGCTTTGCCTGAGCTGAAGTACACAAAAAGCCCACCTTTAGAGTTCCCATCACAGCCTGAAAAAAGTTATTTTGCTGACAGCACAACCTCCTGCAGGCACTCCCCATTGTGCTAAGGAGCACACAGCTGGAGTATGCACCCTGGAACAGCCCAGGAAAAGGCTTTCACTTCTCTGCTCTTTTCTCATTTTCACATTTTATGGTCAGTGCCAGTTTTTGACTTTTCCCAAAGTTCCTCCAATCCTGACCACCTTTCTGCATTATTCTATAGCTGGTGCAGAGTTTGAATCACTTACCCATAAGACCACAGAATCGATCGAAAGTTCTTGGGATTCTGGTCTGGGGATTGACTTCAATGAGAACATTCTTCTTGGTATGGATATAAACCTGCAGGAGCCCAGCCCGATTCAGGGGACTGTCCATGAGCATCAGGAGACTCTGAAAGTGAAAAGCACGCGGTACTGGAAATAGAAAGGCACACGAGAGAGAATTCTAGGGAAAATTAAGAGTTAGCCCCCACAAATGTAGAAGGGACCGATATTGAGGCTGAAAGCTCATCCAACTACGGAATGTAATGCTAAGAAATCAAGTCCAGACCCAAAAAGAAACTCAATTTAAAACCCACCAACATAACAGGGGAGGCCAAACTCACCCCCGGGCTCCAGGGGCACAAGCGGACCCCTGGAGCCGAGGGACGATCGCCCCGAGCCGCCTTGCCGGGCTACCCCGAGCAGCCCAGGCCACCACAGGCGCCGCCGGACCCAGCGGGTACCTGGTGGGTGATGTCAGGCCGCACCTCCCCGGGGTCCCGGCCGTTCCGTAGCAGCAGCGCTTTATGCTTGTCGCAGTTGAGCAGCTCGAACGTCTTCCCCACCTACGGCCAAAGCACGGACAGGTAGCAGGGAGCGAGAGGATCCGCGGTGCGGCACGGCCTGACCTGCCCCGACCTCGCGCCGTCCGCACCTTCACGGTCTCCAGACTCGCTCCCTCCAGCACAACCAGGAGCCGCCGCTGCCCGCGGGGCCGCTTGCCCTCCACTGAGCGCCCTTCATCATCATCCTCCTCCGGCACATCCCCACGTGGCCGCCTGGGCGCCGCCATTTTGTCACGAGGCCCCGCCAGCCCCTCCCTGGCCCCGCCCTTCCCGCCGCGGCCACCCAAGATGGCGCCGGGGCGCGCCCTCTATCTGGCTCCGGCCGGACCCGCTTCCTGAGCGCCGAGGCCGCCGCGCCGGAAGGCGAGTGCTAGGGGCGGGAAGGGGCAGAGGGCACTCCTAGCTCCGCGGTTTCCCGCCGGAGCGCCACAGCGGTCGCTCCTTCCGGTGTCCTTCCCGGCGGGGGCGGCGGCGGGGCGATCATGGCGCAGAACCTGAAGGACCTGGCGGGACGGCTGCCGACCGGCCCCCGCGGCGTCGGCACCGCGCTTAAGCTGCTCCTGGGCGCCGGTGCCCTGGCCTACGGCGTGCGAGAGTCCGTCTTCATTGGTGAGTGGAGTCACCCCCAACCCCTGGGAGCCTTCGCGCTCGCCGCTCGCGCTGACCAAGCCCCCGCTCTCTCCCCGCAGTGGAGGGTGGCCAGCGCGCCATCTTCTTCAACCGGATCGGCGGCGTGCAGCAGGACACCATCCTGGCCGAGGGGCTGCACTTCAGGTAGGGCCCGGCCCCCACCCGGCCCCCCCTGACCTGGCGGGGCCCTCGCCCCTAACGCGCCTCCACCTCCCGCAGGATCCCCTGGTTCCAGTATCCTATCATCTATGACATCCGAGCGCGGCCGCGGAAAATCTCCTCCCCCACTGGTTCCAAAGGTGAGAGAGAGGGGCCACGAGGTGGGAGGCACGGGACAGGAATTCGGCCGTAGTTCTGCGCTCCTCAGATAATTATGGAATGTTAAGGGGTTGGAATAGGCCCTAAAGATTATTCAGAATTTTTTGCCGCGAGTAGTGACACCTTTCACCATACCAGGTTGCTTAAAACCCTATCTGACCTGTTCTTGAACACCTCCAGGGCTGGGGCATCCACAGTTTTTCCCTGGGCAACTTATGCCAGTGCCTCACCACCCTCTCCGCATTGGATGTCTTCATAATTGCCAGCCAAAACATCCTTCTCCCAGTTGGTGCCGATTGCTCCTTGTCCCATCACTGCAGTCCCTGATGGAGAGGGGCTCTCCAGCTCCCCGCAGGCCCCTGACCCCCTTGCTGTCCCCACAGACCTGCAGATGGTGAACATCTCCCTGCGTGTGCTGACGCGGCCCAACGCGGCCGAGCTTCCCAGCATGTACCAGCGCCTGGGGCTGGACTATGAGGAGCGCGTCCTGCCTTCCATTGTCAACGAGGTGCTCAAGAGCGTCGTGGCCAAGTTTAATGCCTCGCAGCTCATCACACAGAGAGCCCAGGTGAGCCCTGCTACGGCAGGCTTGGGTCAGCTCACAGGGGAACTGCAGAGCGATGAGTGGGGGGAGTGTTGTGGCAGGTGAAGGAAGGATGACTGTGTTCAGCTGGTGGATGTGGCATCCACATGGCAAGTGTGTCCCACGTACAGTTTGATTTCGATACGTGTACACGTACTGTACTGGCAGCATCTGAGGAGGAAACTGGCTTCGTTGGTACACAGAGTGCGAAACTGCACCAAAATGTAACACTGCGAGAGGGAGAGCTGGTTTGCTTCACGACCCACAGGTGTCAGTGGAACAGGATTTAAAAATACAGGTCTCCGAATGACTGTTGGAGCAAATTCAACCATTTTGAAAAATCTGAAAAATAGTGGGAATGAGCAGTTAACAAAGCAGTAACCTGTCGGTGATGGATGCTACAGAAGGGTAGCAAATCACTTCCATTTACAATCACAGAATGGATCAGGTTTGAAGGAACCACCGTGGGTCATCTGGTCCAGCCTCCTTGCTCAAGGAAGGTCATCTCAGAGCACATGGTACATGTGGAAGATTGCATCCAGGTGGTTCTTGAATGTCTCCAGTGAGGGAAGCTCCACAACTTCCCTGGGCAGCCTGTTACAGTGCTCCGTCACCTGCACAGTAAAGAAGTTATTCCTCATACTTGGGTGGAACTTCCTATGTTCCAGTTTCTGCCCACGTCCTGTTGTTGGACATCACTGAGAAGAGCCTGGCTCAGTTGTCTTGGCACTCTCCCTGCAGGCACTGATCAGAAAAAGCTTAGAGTGTCCTCTGGGGAGGACGCTCTGGAGGAGTGTTGTAAAATATTAGAAATATCTAGCTTAAAAATGCCTGTTTGTGAAAGTTTGTATTGTAATAGTATGCTTGCCAGGGATTTTGAGAGTTCTCATCGCTTGTAGCAGCTGGTGCAGAGGGGAGGTGCTGGTCTTGTTTTGAAAGGTTTTAGAGGAGGTCCTGCAGGACCAGGAGGATGCTGAAGAGGAAGAGTTGTTAGATAAAATACAAAACATCTCTCAGCTCTCAGAGACCACATCTCTGATCCATGTCAAAAGAACCAAAGAGTAGAACTGAGTGTCCAGGTTTTGTGATGAGAAATGATCTGTATCCCCCTGGTCAGGGGCTTCAAGGTTTTATGCTCATCCACATGGAGTGAAGTGGAAGGTTTTGTTAGTCTTCACGTCGAAAGAAAATGCGGGGAGAGGATGGGACCGCAAAGAATATCTCTGGGGGTTTTGGCTGTATTGGAAGCAAAGGCTCTTAAGCATCTGTGATTTCAGATAAGAATCATTCTTTGATCTCTGAAATTTTTGAACAAACTGAACTGCATTTGTCTTCTTGTCATGTATCCATCCAGTTCTTGTTATTTTAAAGTGATGTGGGATTGAAGGGATGGTAGCCAGAAAAAAATTAAGTGATTTTGTGTAGTTGTGCACTCACAGTTCACACAGGAAAGGTTTGTGTCGCTATTTAGCGTTCTGCTCAGAAACAGCTGCAGTAAAAGTAAAAGCAAATGCTTGACTGGCCAAGCATATGATACTGTAGCAATACTTTTTGTTTAAGTCAATATTTAGTGCAGGACTTGTCAGGCTGCCTGAAAAAAGTGCTGGCAAGTAAATGGAGAATAAATCAAAGTATCTAGCAGCAACACTCACCCAAAGCAGCCAAAAAAAGTGCAGTAGCTACACTAGACAAGTAGCTACTGTAATTAAGATATGTGATACAGGTTAAAAAATTATATGGTCAATTCTTTTTCTGTGTTGGAGTACAGTTATGAAAGCACAGCCTGCAAACAGTGGCAAATCCAAAGTGGAGAAGGAAATGCTTATTGCCAAAACTGGGAACTTTGGAACTGGATGTGGCAGGATGTGAAAGCAAAAGCCACTTTTCAAGTTTTTTTTACTTTCACAGTGCTACTTGCCTAGAACAGTTAAGTAGTAACTACAAATGAGCTGTAGTAGAGTTCCATAAATGCTTTTTGTGGCTGCGGATATGTTATTCAGAGATATTGTTGATGTCCATGTGTCCTGGTTGAGGGCAAATTTGGGGGAAAACCTCCGGAAGGAGCCCCCAGACAGCAAACCCCCCTGACTCCTCCCCCCACCACCGGGTTCGGGAAGAATTTCCTCAGAGAGGAGTGGAAAAAAACTGTTCATTTAACAAGCAAAACACTCCCCAGCACAAAAAAACAACACCAGCTGACAAAAAAACTCTTTCACTGCTCTGAAAGGATGACAAACTCAGAAAGTCTCTCCTGCGAGTGGTTTCCCAGTTATCAGTCTCTGGCGCTGAGGAATGACTGCTGCAGGTGACAGAATGCAGACTCCCGGTGTTTCTTCGTGTTTCCCGGGTCCCCGTCCGGAACAGGTTCAGATGGTATCCAGGAAAGGGAGGGGGGGGGAAAAACAGTCCAGGGAAAAATATTGGACTGCCTAGCTGAACTAACTAATAAGCAAAAGCAAGGGCAAAGCAAAGAAAAGAAAAACAGGCAGAAGCGAGCAAAGCTAAGTTAGCAGCAAGCAGAGCTAAAACCTCTCCTAAACACAGACTATGGGGGAGGTGAGCCGGCTGATAACAAGACAAAACAAACCTTCACTTTCAGAGTCAGTCCTGAAAGCACAGGACATAATACCAAACATAAACAGAACACACGATTGGAGATATAAACAGCATAACATCACCCTAGGACACCATGGTTTGGAGCTTGGGTTGGGAATGTCTCTCCTGACACTGAAGAGCAGTTGTGCTTCACTTTTGGAGTGTGCAGGAAGTGCAAAACGCTCTGTGCTTGGTACTACTCTTGTTGCTGGGCTTGTGTTTCAGGTGTCTCTGCTCATTAGGCGAGAACTGACAGAGAGAGCCAAGGATTTCAGCCTCATCCTGGATGATGTGGCCATCACAGAGCTCAGTTTCAGTCGTGAATACACAGCTGCTGTGGAGGCTAAGCAAGTGGGTGAGTTACATTGGTGCCTTTTCACTGAATTATTAAACGAGGAGGTGGAATTTGGGCTAGTGTGTCACTGCTGTGTCACTGTATGAGTACAGGTACAGGGTTACAAATCTCTTAGTAACAGAGCTAAACAGGTTTATTTTGCAAGTGTTACCAGAAAGCCGTAGCTAATGGGATAGACCATCAGAGGGACTGAATTCCCAAAACTAAGGTTCTTCTTCAGACTGGGACTCTGTCACTCGCTGTGGAAGTTATATGTGGAGGGTCTGGGTACTGTAGGTTTTACTCAAGAAAAGGTAAAGCGCTCTCAAGATATGTTCTGTACTTGGATGTGGTCCCAGAATGTTACCGGTTCTTTGGGAAACAGAGCTCCTGGGCCTCAGCTCTCAGGTTCTGATGGAAGACACAGTGTGGTTCCAATGCCTGTGTCCCTTCTCCCTGCAGCCCAGCAGGAGGCACAGCGCGCCCAGTTCCTGGTGGAGAAGGCCAAGCAGGAGCAGAAGCAGAAGATAGTTCAGGCCGAGGGGGAAGCGACAGCTGCCAAGATGATATCCTGCTTCGGGAGATTTTGTGGGATGTGGCTTGTGAGCTGGACAGGCCTGAGAATCTCTCACATTGGGCTCATGCTTAGGATCGGATGATAGCTCCAAGTAGGTCACTGTTCTTTCCCCCCCCTTCTCCAGTCGGCTGGAGTGAGGTTCATCTGAGGTGACAGGCCAGAGCAGAGAAGGCCGTGGGCCTGCCCTCCTTGCTGTAAAGTTTAACTTTTATTGGCTGTGTGTGACCATAATCCGTAATGTTCTTAATTTGGGTAAAAGACAATATGCCTACCCAAAGGCCCATGTTACTGGGGTACAGATTGCTTTTTACCACTAAGATGCTCTTTAATATGGCTTAGGAAGAATTCCTTGGGGATAAGCGGCTTCTGTTTGTGGGATTTTCCTTAACTTTTTTCCCTTGTACCTTGGGGAAGCTCTCAGCAGGAATCCAGGCTACATCAAGCTACGTAAGATCCGAGCTGCTCAAAACATCTCAAAAACGGTGAGCACTGGGACACAGAATTCCTTTTATCCTTTTGCAGTCCTTGTGCTGTTCCCCCAGTCCAGTAGCCACATGATGAATTTAAGGCGAATGTGATCTGCCCTGTCCTGATCTTTGTTCCTGCCCAGCCCTTCTCCGCTCAAGTAGAGCTTAAGACTTAGCAAGGATCTGCAATTAGATTGGAGGCTAAGAGTTCATGCCCTTCATATGACAAGGCCAGATCCACATCAGATTCCATCACCCATCTTCAGCTGCAGCCACCGAAAGCTTCTGGTTACCTGCAGCTGAGAAAGGGGGACAGATAAACGTGGGATCAAAGGTCTTTGTGACAGAGACAGAATGAGCACTTCTTTTAGAAAGTCTGATGGCTCTGAGGTGGGAAGTCGGGAAGTTAGGAGTTATTGTGGGGAATTGTGTTGATTTAACAGAGGTCTTAAGGAAACAAGAGTACTGTATCTGAAAGGGGAGATAGGTTCTTGGTGCTATTCCTCCATGTGCATTTTTTAGTCCCTGATGCCGTGTCTGCAATGTCTTTCTTTTTCAGATTGCTGCCTCACAAAACCGTGTGTATCTCACAGCAGATAACTTGGTACTGAACCTGCAGGATGAGGCCTTCACCAGGTAAAGGGGCTGGGTGCCTGGATTTGTCTGCACCCTACTTGAGAAGCTGCTCTCCTTTCTGAAGCACTCTCAGGATCTTTTTCTAAAGGGAGCCTGATGCCAGGGGATACAGCCAAGTAGGGACCAGCCTCTCCTACTGTGGAAATGGGGATTTTTGTTAAATCTAATCCATTTACTCTTGTTTTTTTTTCTTTCCCATCCTCCACCCCTTACTGCTTCTGCTGACACAGAGGAAGGTAAGGCACTGTACATTTTAATCCTTTTGTTAGTACTGGAACCAGGGTGTTGCTGTTTCCTGGTGCCTAGGATGTTTCTGGCCTGGGCCGTTTTTGCCTCAGCAAGTTTATTCCAATCTCTACCTCAGTTCCCATTTGTGATGTGAAACTTGAAGCTTTCCTTGCAGGGACCACACAAACATACACAGAGTAATTGGAGCTCCATGTGTGCCTCATAAGGAGCCTTGCATGGGAAAGGCAGGAGTAACAGTGGAGTGTTCTCTGATCTATCACATGTACAGGGCATCCTGTGGTCATGGCAGACAGGGCTGCAAGGAGGCAGGCAGATGATCGTGGGTATTTGTGGTGGTTTGGGGTGACGATCTCTAGGGAAGACGCTTTTGTTACTCTCTGGAAGCTTTCCAGTTCATGCGAGAACACCTCATTTCCTGCTTTCAGAGCTGACAGGAGTTTGATGCCTTTGCCTAATCTGTCCAGTGTTTACTGAAAAAGGCAGTGCCAACTGAGCTAACAGGATGCTGCTAAAAGCTTCAATTTCTCAGAATTGAGAAGGGAAACCAGGATTGGTTTCTTTTCTGTGGTATCTTTGATTATAACATCCTTCTTCCTCGCCTCTGACCAGATTGTGCCATATTGTTCCAGAAGATTTAAGGGGCTTTGGAAAAAAAAACCTGCTTAATAGGAAGGACTTGGAAGTCCAGATCCTTTGGGTGTGACACCCCATACCTCAGAATCCATATTGAGGGGCTGGTGCGGCTTTGCTTGTGCTTTCTGGACTGATGACTCCCTTCTGTCTCCCTTTCAGTGACAGTCTCCTACTCAAAGGGAAGAAATGAAAGAAGCTGAAGATTCCTAGAACCAGTGTCGCTGACCAGCAGAAGATAAGAGTGAGGATCTTTGAGCTCCCTCCACTAGTGTTTTTTGTCCTCACTATGAAGTTTTTAATCCAGTAGCCAGATTTGGTCCCCATGCCTCTGCTCCATCTGTGGTGATTCACTTACGGGAATGGTCAGTTACAGGAATGGGCTCTGCCTCCAGGCAGCTGTAATTCCTTCTTCATCCCACCAGTTAAATTTGAAGAGTAGGCAAAGGGGATTACTGGTATTAACCCATGTGGATATTTGCCTCTAATCTTCATTAATATTTAGATATGTGTAGGATATCAAATTCTTTTTTGGCCAAATGAGGGAGTTCTTCTGCCATCAGCAACAGGCTTTTTTTGTAGTAAATTTTGTTTCTCTTTCACTCTTGATCCCAAGAGAACCTGGGACTGAATTCAGGACAATGCCATTCATTGGGTGCCTGTCACTGCTGGAATATCTTACTTGTGTCACTGTCTGCTCAGTGATGCTTTCAAATATTTGTAAAAATTAAAAAAAAAAAATCAACCAAATTTATATTGTGTCTAAGTGTGCTTAGTGCATGGAAAAAAAAAAGAGGTTATTTTATATAGTGGGAGGTGGAACAGAGATTTTATTTGGTTGAAATTAGAATGAGGATGATAAAGGGAGAGGAACAAAAGATAGAAGAACACTCATGGTCACTGGCAGATCATCACAGTATGGGGAGAGAAGAAAGATGTCTGGATACTCATACAGCTGTGTGAGTAACCAGGGCTGGTTCCTTAGCTGCCTGTAAGGGCTGCAGATGAGGATAGGTTTACCTGCTTTTCCAGGTCACAGAAGCATCTCTGTACTGTGTCCTGGCTTCCATTGTTACACCTTGGGCTTTTTCCCTTCACTGCTTTCCTGGCTGAAAAGAGGAGGAGAAATTTTCCTCCACTGACTAAACTCTCCTTTGCTTGCATTTCAACAGTAAGAGCTTGTGTTCTTTAGGGGTAGTGTTCTTGTGTTCTTTGCTGTTTCTCTGGGCTGCCCTATACTAAGATTTAGGACTTGGAGGTTATCACAGCACCAGAGAATCATAGAATGTCCTAAATTGGAAGGGACTCACAAGGATCAAGTCCGGGGCAACCTAGAAGTTGAACTGTAAGTGAGAGCATTGTCTAAGCGTGTCTTGAACAGAGACAGACTCAGGGTCAGGACTGGTCCCCTGGGGAGGTTGGCCACCCTGTAAATGACCCTGTTTTTCTGATACCCAATCTGAACCTCCCCCTGTGCAGCTTTAAGACACTCCCTGTGTCCTGTTGCTGGACACCAAAGAGAAGAGATCAGCGCCCCCCTTCTGCTGCCCCTGATGAGGAGGTGTTAGGTCAGTCTTCTCCAGGCTGGAATAACTTTGTATCCTCAGCTGCTCCTCTTAAGTCACACCTCTCCTTGCTGTCTTTGTTGCCCTCCTTTGGACACATAATATTTTTATATCCTCCTTGTATTGTGGTGCAAGAAGGTGTACACAGTGGTGGTGAGGCTGGCCCTGAGTGCAGTGGGACCCTCATTTCTCTGGCCAATTAACTATTCTGTGCCTAGTACACTCCAGCATAACACACCTGGCAGGGCCTGCCATCATTCAAAATGCCCAGAGCCTTTTCTGCAGGGCTGCACCCCCGTCTCATCCCTCAGTCTGTATTTACATCCAGGATTACAGCATTCTGGGTGCAGAATCTGGCCTTTGTTCTTCAATTTTGTGTGGATGGAATTGTGTACGCTTCTGGCTGTACACTGAACGCTGCCCAGAGAGATATGGTGAGACTGTCAAAAGCTTTTCCAAAACAAAAAAAACCTCGCATCTGGCTCCCCTTTGACTGCCAGGTGGGTAACCTTGTTGTAAAGGTTATTAAGTTCGTAAGGCAAGACTTTCCCTTCAAGAATTTGTGTGCACTTTGATCAATGACTGCGTTGTCTTTCAAGACTTTTTTCTTGATAGCTTCCAGACTAATTTTTTCCACAGTTTACTAGGCACCAGAGTGAGACTGATTAACCTGTAATTACCAAGATCTTTTTTGCCTTTCTTGAAAATTAGGACAGCATTTGCCAGCTTCCACATCAGTTTATACAGATTCCCAAGACTGTTGATTAATGATGAGAGAGGTCTCACAGTTACATTGGCCAACTCTTCAGTACCCTGGGAGGAATCCCATTGGGCCCCATAGGCTTACATGTGTTCAGCTGCAGCAGCAAATCCCATACAAATTCAGAGCCAATCAGGAGTTTATGGCTCCCCCAGCCATGGCCATCCAGTCCAGGTCGCTGGAGACTTCATATCACCAGTGTTAGAGAAAGAAGCAAAGGCAGCATTAAATTGTCTCTGCTTCATCACGGTTCGGGGATGAGGCCACCCACCAGTAGGTTTCCTGTAGTCTTCTGCTGTTAACAGCAGAAAATGCCTATTGTTACCACAGTACCAGCCACCTTCAACTTGAACTTGGGCATTTTTTTCCTAGAGGGGCAAGGAGCATGTCTGGCCTCCTGCATAATCTGTCCTTTCCAAAGTCCATACACTTTCTGCTAAGTTGCAGAAGGAGATCCCTGCTCAGCCAAGCCAGCCCTCCACCTCACTGGTTAGACTTCTGACAAATTATAATTGCCTGCTCCTGTACTCTTGAAAGGAGGCCCTTAAAAAGTGAGCAGCTTTTATGTATACCCCACTGTCCTCTAAAACAGATTCCCAGGGGACCTTACTAACTGCTTCCCTGCAGCCTAAAGTCTGCTCTCCCCACGTCCAGGGAAGTAGCTTTACTTGCAATTTTTCTCCTATCACCAGGCTTTTAAACTCCGCTCTTTCATGATCATGATGGTCAAGACAGCCACCCACAAGACCATGTCTATTTACAACCAACCATCTCTTTTTACAGGCAACTCCAACTTCAGCTCTCCAGGGAAGAAGAGAGGCCTTTAGGGACTTCTTCCTCTGGTTAAGGAGAGCACAAGATGTTTAAAAAACAGATAAAATCTCTGGATTCCTGGTTTAAAGCTTACTGGCAATCAGTGGCCTTCCTCCCGATGTATTGTATATAAATTGTGGTGGGAAAGGGCTCTGGAAGCCTTTGGACCAGGCTGCTGCACTGGTACCAGCACGAGGTCAGAGCAGCTGTGGCTTTGTCTGTTCAAAAACACCTTGAAAACAACAAGTAAAATTTAGGTGCAAAAGCTGTCAGTTCGTCACACCTGATTTCCCGTGCTCAGACCTCCCTGATGACCACCAACACTTGAGCCTGACAGCAAGGAGCCACCATAATTGGTCACAGCTTCTATTCAGAATCCTGAAGGCAACAGGGAATCAGGACAACTAATCTGGATCTATCCTTCTAAGTCTTTGCAAATCTGCAGGTGAAATCACAGCTGATACTCAGAGAAATTAGAGAGGAGCACAAATACAAATTTATTTACAAATAAAGAAAACATAGCCATTGCATCAAATTATGGTATATTTACAGCATCCAGGTGAGGGATGAGATAGCAAAAGGGTAAGAGAGGCAGAAGGTTGGTATTAAGGAAAGAGGAAGTCTCCTGTTGAATTGCAGAGAAGCTGAGCTGAAACAGGCCAAAATCTCCACACTTGAAAAGCTGAGGCTTCAGTGAACACAAACAAGCTAAACTCTAACTCACAGCAGTGGGCAGAGATGTAGCTCCTGGGCTGACCTTCCTTAGGTCTTCCCTGAGAATTCCACTGAAGCTGACACAGCAAAGATGAGTTGGGGCCCTGGTGCTCAGGGAGCAAGGATAGGAGGGGTGTGACCTTTTCCTGCTAATGGATGATGAGGGGACAGCAAGAGACTGCTTGCCTGCACAGGCAAGGGACCATGGAGTCAGTCAGCTGAGCTGGAAAGTGTTCTGCTTCACAGCACTGAAATCTGGCATGGAAGAGAAGGGGAAGGCGTCATTCCAGTCCAAGAGCAAGGAATGTGAGACAGGCCAACTGGGATGTGAGCTTCAGTCCTGCAGCCTCATGGGGCTAGCTGCAATGTGTGATTATTTTTTCTTTACTGAGCCTTTCAGCTTCTTCTCTGAGGAGCGTTGTTTCCGCACCTTCTCCTCCTTTTTCCCCAAGTTCTCATACACTGTTGACTCCTCTTTCTGCCTGTAAGGCCAGGGAAAAAGTGAGGAAAGGAAAAAGCCAGCCAAGCCAGCAAGCAGACTTGCCAGTGGTAGGCAGAGCTGGGTCTCTGCTTTAGGTGAGCTCTTACTTGGAGGGTTTTCGTGAAACCTTGGGGTGTGCATTCCTCACTGCAGGGGGGTAGGCGATGTTCCCATACTCACACTCATTTGGCTTCCCTTTCTGAGACTGCAGGAGAGAAAAAGCAAGCTTAGAAGAGTGTGGTCTGGGACATGCATTTGAGGCACTGTGGAAGAATTCTGGCTGTTAAATCCCACTTAGTACCAAGATCTCAGTGGAAGTTGGTGGACTGCGGAAATTCAGTGTGCTCAGCACACTGTCCACTGCCAGAGGTGAGCAGCAGCTGCAAATGCAGCCTCGTACAGGAGGCAACAGTGGGGCAACAAGTCTCTGTAGGCACCAGAACGCCTAAAAGTGCTGAATTTCAGCTAGAGAATATTGAAACAGCAGGAGCTACAGCATGCTGCCAGAGGCTATAAGGAGAGAGAAAAGCCACCACTTACCCAATAGCAGGAAAAGATCTTGCAGCTGCAAAATAGGGATGTGAAAGACAAAGAGGAAAGAAGAGGCAAGGAAAGTGTTTGTCCTAAACTAAGTTTGTTACAAAACAGCACTTGGTGATGTTATTCAGAACATAGCTGAGGTAACTGCATTAAAATTTAACTGTTGTCTAGCAGTTCAGAAGGGATTGGTACTTCAGCTGCCAATGAACTTGTCCCCTGAATTTAAAAGTATCAGAAGAGAGGAACAGGGACACAGATCTTACTGCACCATTGTAGTCTGTGTAGGTGTCAGTGTTAGCTTAAAGCTTGTGAAACAGAGCACTTGGGCTCAGAGCCAGCACCATGCAGGCTCATAGGGCAGTAAGAGCCTCTTTTCTCTCACCTGAATAACTTCCAGCTTTTTCTTCGTTGTCTCTATGAACTGGCAGATGGCCATATAGATGAACTTGTACTGGGCCTCTGTCTGCACCATTCCAGATCGTTGGGCCCTCACCATCTGGATGGTCTTCTGGATGTCAATGTCGCAGTCCAGCCCTAGCAAGGAGCACCAGGAAAGTTTACAGACATGTTCACTGTCCCCTCTCCCAGTTCTATACCAAAAGCAGCCACAGTGGAGGGCAGTCAAGAAGTTTCCACCTCCTTCCATACTCTTTATTCCTGTATGGACCTCCTATCTCTCCCCCTGCTCAGTATCTTTCATGTCTGGCCTTGGAGGAAGAGCCAAAGCTCAGGGAAAGCTGAAGCCATAAGCAGTGGATATGGTACAGAGATCCAGCAGAACAACTTTCTTAGGGCCATAGCAGGATCTTCTCCCACTGATACCTGACAGTTTTCACCCCTTTGCAGCTGAACTTAAAGGCAAAGCCCAGTTTATTTTGAGATCCTTTGGGGCCCTCTTACCCTTGGTGGAGATTGTTTCCACTATCATATCAATGACGATGATAGTCCCAGTGCGGCCAATCCCAGCACTGCAAGGAGAGGACAAGCAGAGGTCAGAGCAAGACAGCTCCTGAAACAAAATGCAGCTACTTCTGGGGAAGCATGAGGCTCTTGTAGCAGCTGTTCAGCAATGCCACAAGAGTCATGGGTTCAACAGGTAGAGAGTTTGGTGTGGGGGCATCAAAGAGGAAAAAAGCAAATACGGGGACTGGCATATGCTTCACTCACAAGTCCTGAGGTACAGCAGACTTTCTGTATCTCACCCTAGATAAGGGATGGAGCATGCTTCGAACTCCAGCCTCTGTACCAACCTGCAGTGTACCAGAATAGGCCCTGCGTTGGGGATGCTCTCTTGCTTCTGGTTTATCTGGTCGAGGAAGCTGAGGACTCCTCCCGGCTCACTGGGAACACCATGGTCAGGCCAGCTCAGGTATTGGTAGTGCCAGATCTCACGCACAGCCTTGCTCTGATAAAAGCAAAGCACCCCACTGGTAAAACTGCAACCCAGCCCTGTCCCTGGCCCCTGTCCCAGGGAGAGGTGAGTCTGAAGCCAGAGAGAATCTCTGTCTTCTGCATACTTCTTGGTGATTCTACCAGTGTGATTCCAGCCCAAACCAGGTGGGAACAGCAGCCCCAAGAATGATAAAACAGCAGCATCATCACAGCACCCAGCAGCTCCCAGGTTTAGGTGTATGGTAGCTGTCAGACCCAGGGGTTGGGTGGCAGTCCTTGGTCAGACACACTCACATTATCCTTCGGGCACACGCAAAGGTGCCGGAGTTTGTACTCCAGTGCATCGTGCTCCCCAGTGTTCTGCACAAGGTAGGGCCCGTACTCCTTCGTGCTGCCAGGCTCTGGCCAGTAAGGCACACATTTGCTCTGTGTGGGAAAAGAGGGCAGGGTAAGGATGGGCAGAAGGCAGGACAGGGAGAAAAAGCAGAGCAACGGTTGAAAGGGAAAAGAGACACCTCCAGACTGCTACTTACTCTGCCTTTTTCTACCTCCCGTGTTGTCATCACAATAATGCGTGTGTTCTCCTGCCACACCATTTGCCACAAGTCATTGACTGTGGCATCCAGGCAGCCCTGGCTGGCAATGTAGGTCTTGGTGCACTCGTCTGGGCTGATCAGGGTGTTCTGAGTGAGGACAGGGGAGGGTCAGGAGGGCTGCAGGAATAGGCAGGCTTTCCCCTGCTTTGGGCACACAGCCATCTTTCAAGAATCTCACCTTGACATAGTTGGCATTGATGTAGTCAGATCCGGGTATATTTGGGTCCCTTCCTTGGAGGATGACTCTAGAGTGATCAACTGTGGGTGCAGTGAAATAATGAACAGTGCAATGAGATAATCCATGCACAGCCACACGGAGCTCCCTCACTGTCCTGTGCCACCTCAGTCATGATTCCCAGTGCATGCCCCGTATTCTCAGCTTTCCCTCTCTGGGTTCAGACCAATCTCACTCTCTGTGATGCACCCCACCCTCCTTCCTTAAGGACAGGAAAAGGCTATGACCTCCCTCATCAGCTCTTAAATCCTCAGTGCCATACACCTTGTAACCTGCTCTGGAGGACAGAGTGGGCTGAGGCAAGGATGGCTCTTCATTGCCTGTCTGTGTCCATTTGGTTTTTTTATAGTGGAGAAGCAAGACTCACAGGGCAGTATGTTCTTGTATCGGTTCTTGCTCTTATTTTCAGGTCTCTGGCCCTCATGACGGTCAAACAGGTGCTTGGCTTCCTGTTTTTGCAGGCTCTGAGAGCAGAAGAAAGAATAGTCATGGCAAGGTCACAATCTGTGACAGGGGAGGTGGGCACTAGGAGGCATAGTGGTGGCTCTGATGACACGTGGGCATGCTTTGGTGGAGCAGAGAAGTGAAAACAAAACCTAGGCTTGAGAAGTCCAAGGTCTGTACCCTTACTGTCTTGGTGACTCACTCTCCCAACCATAAAAAAGCACATCACTGAGTTCACTTAAAGATGAGACTTATTCCCCAGGGAAACTGGTTCCAAATAGAGACTTCTTTCAGAAAGAAACTGACAAGACACACAAGAAATTTGTGTACCGGAAGAAATCGAGGGTGGAGAATGAGGTGGTGCATGCAGAATTCCCAAAAAGCTAAATAATGTCCCCCAGCAGTTTCTTACATCAAATTCCTCCCAGAATCCAGCCTTGGACGTCTCCTCAGACAGACTTGTCTTCTTGTTCAGCTCCTGCACTCTGTTCTCAATGTCAGCAGCATTCACCCTCGTAGCATAGTAGGGCTGGGGATGTGAAAACACAATAGGTGAGACAGAGAGAGAGATGCTGCTGGAGAGCAAAGTGTGCTCTGTGCATTATGGAAAGAAGAAGGAAAGGGATATAAAGCAGAAACATATAGCAAATCAGTCCCTTCAAAGGGTCCGTAAAAAAAGAGGGAACTGAACTTACCTGCTTCAGGTACACAAAGGAACCAGACATCTCCTCAATTCCAATCTTCTTGAAGTGCTCCACCAGATCTGTCAAGCTGTCAAACATCTCAGCACCTCCAACTGTGTAGCGCCCATTCTAAACAGAGGAAGAATGTGTAATGTCTCACTCATAACATTCATAACAGAATCATGGAATAGTTTGGGTTGGAAGGCATCATAAAGGGCAGCTAATTCCAAACCCCCTGCCAAGGGCAGGGGCATCTTCCACTAGACTGGGTTGCCCAGAGCCCCCTCTAGCCTCACCTCAAACACTTCTAGGGATGGGGCATCCACAGTTTCTCTGGGAAACTGTCAACCTCACAGTAAAATATTTTTTCCTAATATCTCATCTAAACCTGCCCTCTTTCATTTTGAAAGTATTCCTTCATGCTCTATCACTCCATGCCCTTATAAAAAGTCCCTCTCCAGCTTTCTCATGAGCCTCCTTTAAGTACTGGAAGGTGCTGTGAGATCTCCCCAGAGCTTTCTCCAAGCTGCACAGCCCCCACTCTCTCCACCTGTCCCATAGACAAAGCTGATGATGCTCAGGAAAAAGGCAGTGCTGGGGTGCAGATCCATAGGCACCATCTAAGAAAGCATTTCTTCTGGCAGGGAGGTCAGAGGAGTTTGCCCTGAGCACACAGAGCTCATGGCACAGTGCTCTTGGTGAATCAAAGCCCAGAGAAGGTGCATTGCACTCTAATCTCATTTAAGGTCAGTTGCATTCTCTCCTCGGAATCTCCTCATCCCACATGAAAGAAATGGGAGAAATTGTGACAGCCATTTCGGTAACATCCATCAGACCACTGCCTCTCCTTCTGCCCTCCCACTGCTCACCTCACACATGATCTTGATGTGTGTGACTTTGAGCCGACTCCCAGAGGCACCGGTTGCCCCAGCTGGAGCATCAGACCCAGGTTTAGGCTGGTCAGTGAGGACAGACAAGACAAAGTCCCCAGGTTTGCTGAGGCTCTCCCGCACCAAGAAGGTCCAAGGGGTAGCTTTGGCCTGGAGCAGTGACTCAGCTGCAGGGCCTGACAGATGCCCATGGTACCACCTAAGAAAAAACAAGAGAGGGTCGGAAAAGCGGTGGAGATGCAGGAAGTGGATACCCTTGAGCTGATGAGTGAAGAACAGCAACACTGGGGAAGGGTGAGGGAGGAAGAAAGGAAGGGGGAGACAGAGAGGAAGGAATGAGAGAGGGAAGGAGGAGCAGGATCTTGGGAAAAGCAGAGGAGACAGAAGGTGAAGAGCTGGCCAGAAGAGGAAAGTGCAAGGGTGAAAAAGAAGTTGGAGGCAGAAGGGATCTAGGGAGCAGAAGGCTGGTACCAGAGGACACAGTGGGAAAGCACCAAGTGTGATCCATTGTGTGACACACACACAGGCACAGGTGATACTTTCTGCCTGGAACATCAGTCGGGAGAGGGTAGTCTGTGTGTTTCAGCACCTCACAGTATTATTGGGGTTGTTGCCTTACTGCTGCAAGGGGGTCTGGAAACTCAAACACAGGGGCAACAAAAATAAGCCCCCACCGAGTCAGAAACTCTCCCATCACATTTACCAGCACCCAGATAGCTGTGTTGAGATCAGATTCACTAAAGAACCATTCCAGCAATTCCTCTCTCTGAAACTCAGTCACCTCTTCATTCAAAGGATAATTCCCATTCTCTGGGCACATCACACTGCAGCAATCACCCTGGCCACTGGGGTGAGTACCAGGAATGTGTACATTCCTGTCCTCAATGCAAACACCCACCAGCTCCTTCTCTCCTCCTAGCACAAGCTCCCCATGGGATCATCCCCATTTGACCAAAGTGTTCCCTGCCTTGCCATGGGGATGTGGGAACAGATTTACTTCCCATGGAGCAGCTAACAGGGAAGGCCTGGCATGGTACTGGCAAACTTCACATTGTTAGGGGGCTATTTGTTCCCAAAAACCGAGATGGAGTTCAGGAGGCCACAGCCGAGTCACAGAGGCAGCTGGGGGCATTCATTCGTTCTCCTCTGCCTCTGGTAGAGCAAGGAGTTGCTCCACATATAGCAAGAAGTTCATACAGTTACTGGCCTCAGCAAGTAACTTTTGTTGACCCTCAGCTCATACACTGCAAGAAGCAGCTGGTGACTCTCAGTGTACAGCTGTCATTAATTTCTGAACCTCCTCTCAGAGAATTGTTCAGCCACCATGTGCTCAGATGCCACTTTGGGACCGGTTGGCCCCTCCTGCTCATCAAAGAGGTCTCCCAACCTCCCCTCCACAGGTAGGATGGGGTTAATGGGTCCCGTTCCTCCCTCCCCCAGCAAAGCCCAGCTCTTCAAAGCCACGTGATGGAAAATCACTTGGGGAGAGAGTGAGAGGAGCTTTCGTAAGAGCCTGCCAGGGGGAGGGGGTAAGTTTCCAACCGCAGAAGGAAGGGAGGAAGCTGCAGGGCCACGATGCAATGGCCTTGACTGGAGAGGACAGCCAGCAGCAGACCTGCAGCCTCTGCAGCCTGACCCCAGAGCAAGCTGGGATGTACCCTGATGTTTCGGCCCAGGGCATCTCTGCTCCCTGCTCCCAGGTGCCCAAAGAGGACCTGTGCAAGAAGGATTTGTCCACCCCAGAGCAGGGCATGACAGCTCCCCTGAGCTGCCTCAAAGGGCCTGAAAGCAAAATACAAGAGCAAAACCACCTGATTTGATTTAGGAACTTGGTGTCAGAGACACATGCAAAGCGGGGACAGGAAGGAGACTAAGCAGGCCAGGAATAGCAGGGGAACATGGTCCTGCTCTCAGCTACGTGAGTCATACAGGCCTAGAATAACCAAGGAGGTTTGGAGCAAGACTGAGAGCTTCCACACAACATCTCTCTCCACAGACCACTGCAGACCCATAGCGGACACCACAACCTTTGCTTTCAGAAACAGTTTAAAAATAGCAAAGGCAACCGGAAACCAGAAGTAAAAATAGAGCCTATTAGGTCTGCTGTGATGGATCAAGGTACGCACAGCTACTCCTGGGGATGCTGCCCCCATGGACACATAGGAAGCTAAGAAAGGCAGGAGGCGCTTTTTGCAGGATTTGCTCTGGGGATGCAGGCAGAACAGAAAAGAGGCCATGAAACCCCTCCTCACAGACACAGCAGCTGCCTTGCTGTCCCTGTACCTCTCTGTCGTGGGGTCAGAACAGTTGAGCGGGTATCGCAAGTCGATGATGGTTCCATCTTTGTCCTGCAGCGAGCCCTGTTGCTGTGTGTAGTACTCCACCAGTTCTGACAAGGTGGCAAACTTCTCCCCTCCATACAGGTCATAGAAATCCCCAGTATTCTGGATGCGGATGTGGGTTACCTGATCACCAACCCTGTGGAATAAAGCACAGGGTAGTCCAATGAGGTGGTTGGAAAAGGGGCAGAAAAGTGTCCTGCACTACCTCCCACCATAGACCCAGAGTAAGCCACCCCCACGAATGGAGACAAGAAGCTGGAAAGAGAAGCTCCTTGGGCAGCTTGAGGGAGGCTCTAGAAGATGCTGGCGATCTGAGGTTGTTTTACAGCTTGAAAAGAACCTAAAGGAATAGAGACGGGATGAAGAAGATGCCACGGGACATGCAAGGATCAAGGCAATCTGTGTATGTAACACCGAAAAGAGAAGCTGGGGTCCAAGTTACTAACCGGACTGAAAGAGAAAAATCCCCCTGATTCCTCCGACTGGGTCTGGCCAGGAAGCTCCCATGGACACCTCGTCCCTTCAGTAAGGCCTCAGCTTCCAGCCCACTCAGGTCACGGTGAAACCACCTAGCAGAGAAAATAAAAGCAAGACCAAGTGAATAAAAATGGCCAGGCACTACTGATTTGTAGGATGAAGAATGGTTCCCGGTCAGCATCCCTAGGTGAAAACCAGCAGCAGCACCCCTTCTGCCCAACGCCTCCCCAAGCCTATGGACAGTTCCCATTAGAGATAATGCTTCCAGGGCCATCCCTTCCCAGATCCATCCTACTTCCTTGGTCCCATTCCATACACACACAGACCTCTCAGACCCTCTTACCTCACCATTGTGGAGGGAGAAAGAAGAGGCAGCCAAGTGGCTGCCACCAAAGCAACCCAAAAAACACAGATGAAAAATCAGTTTGCGCTGGAAAGGAAAGGGAAGTCGGAGGTCTGTGCTGGGGCACCCAACACGAAACTGCTCCTGCGCCTCTTGGGAGCTGGCCATGTATCTCTCCTGAAGTCTGCTGTTAGTCCATTCAGACTCTCCCCAGCCACCTTCTCCTGGAGATGTGCCTTGCTCTCTGGCCCACTGTGCAGTGCTGCTGGGCACGGGCAGGCGCGAGCCCGTACACAGCAGGACACGCACGGCTCCGGGAACAGGAAGCGCTCTGAGCCATCCACTCCGCAGCCCCAAGCTGCTTTGCATACACTTCTGCTTCTCCTTTTGTGTCTTTCCTCCCCATAGCCCCTATTATTTTTGGGCCTCTGTCTTTAGCACACAAGAGCTGACTCTTTGCACGCCTCTTGGGTTCTGGCCTTGTTCACAAAACTCAGTTCTGCATGTCCTCTGTTCCCCTTTTCCTCCAAAAGGCCAATGACCAACATAAATGGTCCCAAATGTCCCACATGCTCTGTACACTCACAAGAGGGAATCTGTATGAACCCAGAGCTGCAGACTTCAAGGTCCAGGCTAGTGCTCTGAACACAGCTGTGACTGCCTGAAACCAGCCTGCCACGGGATGGGACTGACACAGGCAGTGGTAGCTCAAAAGGGATGGGGAGGTAGGGAGAGGGTGGTGAAGCTGCCCAGGAAGGCAGGCAGAGACCAGGCACAAACAGCTACTACCTACAGGGAGCCCAAACAGCACTGAGGGAGCTGAGCGGAGGACCTTCAAAATCCCAGCACCCCATACTGAGGCCAAAGCTGGCAACCAGGACAGCCAAGTATAAAAAGAAGGAAAACCATTCCAACCACCTAGCTGCTTCCAGCTGTGGCCCTTGACCACAACACTAGCTTCAAGGTCTGCAGGTCTGGTGAAAGAATGGGAGTTAAGCAGTGGCCTAAGAGTGCAATCCAAGTGGGAAAGGAGCCTGACTTTTCCCTAGGGCCATCTCAGCTACCCTGTGTGGTGTGGGCAGCAGCAACAGCAAGAACTCATTGCAGACTTCCCCACACACCACCAGACTGGGAAATCCTGCAAAAAGATGAACAAGCTGCTAGCTAAGACCTAGACAAAAACTCACGGCCAAGACAGAAACCAGCAACAAAGGAAGTACAGGAGAGACGAGTGGGAAGCTAAACTTCATTGCTAGAAAGGCAATGAGGCACCTACAACAGTTTCCTTAGAAATGCTTCTGGTTTCATGCACATGGGGTGCAGTGAGCTGCAGGCAGCCAGAGGTACTGTCTTAGAACTGATACTAAAAACCAAGGAGATTTTAAATGCACAGGACCAGCTCAAGGGAACAATTCCTGCACAAAGTTGTAGAAGTTGCACCTGAAAGATGGCACCAGAATCAGTCTATCAGGAATAGGAAACAAGTGTTGTTTATAGCTAAGGGAGAAAAGGCAGGAACTTCCAGGGAGAAGTGCCAAAAAAAAATTCCTGATATCAAAAGAATATTAGAGTATGCTGAGTTAATATGAAGCCAAGGCAGATGAAAACCAAAACTTAGGCACCCCTGCACCCTACACTGACTGAAGGAGAAAACCTGTCTGAATAACTGAACTTTAGTTGGACACAAGGGAACAGAGAAAGAACGAGGTAGCAAAGAGCCCAGACCAGAATAAGAAAGGGTGAGAGAGCACTTATGCCATGTAACTCAGTATCCTCCAGAAGGACAAGCTACAGGGTGCAGTGTAATCTTTTGACGGTATTTTTGTGGACACAAATCCCATATCACATAATTTACAGGATGAGTTTATACTTCTGCTTGCTTTCATTTTAGGAAAAGAGTGGATGCATGCAGCTGCCCTGGTGTCTTTGATCTGGGCCATCTAATTAGAAATACCAGTAAGGGAGGGAAATGTCACTGTAGAGAAACAACCAGTTGATATCTTTGAGGTCGCTCTGCCAAATGGCTGCAGCATGGAACAGATGAGCCACTAATATAATAAGACTATAACTGAGCCACTGAAACACTTTTTTAATATAATTAAGAGGTCAAGAGATTTCAGCAAAGAGACTACTCTTACACTGTTTGGCTTCCAGCACAACACAGATGTTAGAACCTCATCTTGTAAATCCCTCATGGAACCAGGCCACAGCTAGCACAGTAACAAATTTACAGCAGAAGATAAATGAAATAGCTAATTAAAAGATGCACACATCTGGATTGTTGCAAGAAAAAAAGGCCCTGAGAAATCAGAAAGGATTCAGCATAATGCCACTAGTAGAGTGAAGAGCCTGCAGCATAGCAGGGAGCAAGCTGGGTTTATTCAGCTTGAAGAAAAGATGCATAAGAGGGATTGAACACTCGTCTGAGACGACCTAAAAGGGGCCATGGAGGTTTAGAGATGATGAGTTAGGCTCTTTTTTACAGGACACAACAAAAGGACAAGTGGTAACAGGCATTACTTACAGCAAGGGAAATTCTGGTTAGGTAAGAGGAAAAACTGCACACATGCTTCCCCTCAAGGCAGGGTTCAGCACTTGCCACGGGTCCCCAGAGCAGCTGAGGAGCCTCCACCCTGGTAGGTGTCAGAACTCACCCGAACAAGGCTCTGAGCCACCTGAGCTAGTTTTGGGGTGAGTTCTGCTGTGTGCTGATGGTGGGACTAGGCAATCCAGAGGTCAAAATGGTTGTCAAAGGAAGAGCAGAGAGAAAGATTATATATAGAGTTTCTTTTGCCTTTGTACTTCCTAAGCCTCTATTAGCAGCTACTTGTAGTCAACTGTCAAATGCATAACAAATTTTGCATCCTTTGGCAAACAGTTCCATTGCTCAGTTACAGAAACACCCCCTCCTTTGACTCGCTTAAAACCTGCTCCCTGCCTCTTTTTTAACACCTGGTGTTATAAAGAAAGGAAAATCAGTGGGTGATTCCTGTTTCCCCCACCCTTCTCCAAGCTGCTCTGGTAATAGACCTGAAACATCCATATCCATCCTCAACTCTTTGCCAGGCTGAAGATTCCAGCCCTACTAAGGGGTTCTTTTTGTACAGAACTATTCTACACCTCTGACCACCTTTGCTGTCTCTCTCAAGATACTTCCAATTCTGGCATCTTGATTTGGAAATAAGAGTGAAGAGATGGGCACAGAACTGTGGTGTTCAAAATACTGGTGAGTCATGGACAGTTATGATTTCTGATGTTCACCACAACCAAGCATTAAGCCAACAATTGCATGGACTTCTATAATCAAAGTCTCACTCCAGAGAGGTTACAATTAGTTCAGAATTATTGTTTTAGATGCAAATTTTAAATTATTTTTCTTTATGAACATTGTTTTACATAAGCCTTTTCATCTGCTGTTCTACTGCCCCCTCATTCACTGCCATTAGGTCTTTCCGAAATTATTCACAAGTCAACTCCCACGCTATTATCCTGAATAACTTTCTACCATCATCCAATTTTCTCACCTTACCAAGCTGTATTCCCAGGTCACTTGGGAATATACTGAACAGTGTGTATTTCAGATTAGGCCCCTGTGATCTGACCACTGATGACTTCCCTTTGCTGTAAAAATGGGATTAATTCCCATTAATGGGAATTAATGGGGTTAATTCCCACCTTCCATTTGCTATTCTCTAGTAATCCTTCACTCAATAAAACTTTTTTTTTTAAATTCCATTATTTCAGCCTAATTTAAAGATTTTGATGAGAAAATCTTGTCAAATTCTTTAAATCCAAGCAAACTGTACTGGCCAGACCTGCCTTATCCACAAGCTTGCTAAGTCCCTCAAAACCCTCCAGTTTTACAGGACCATATTTGCATTTACAAAAGCAGATGCTGGCAGTTTTTTTAGTATCCCCTTCATTGCTTTCCCCATTATACTGTGTACCCTCTTGCTCAGATAACTCTATTGTTCCATGCTTCACTCACGTGGGGGGAAACTAATTTGGAGCCCTTTTTGAGAACGAGCATTGCGTTTCTTACTTCTAAATCTCAGCACTGGGATGATTTCAGACAGGAGGTTTTGCTGTTCTGTACAGAACTCCATTGTAGTTCAGTCATTAGTGCAGAGCAAAGGCTGCCTGGGAATGGGCAGATGGACCATCTTCCTGTGACTTGCCAAAGCCACATGCTCTCCATCAGGCGATGGGGCTCCAGGACAGTGCTGGACTACGGTGGTTGCCTAAATTCTTACCACAGAGTAATGCCAGTGTGAATCCCATTTCCTGACACCCTGCCATGGCACTCTCCAGACCAGGGTGCCTGTTTGGACTGACTGTGAGGACTGTATGTCCTGCTCTTTGTTCCACAAACGGCTAGAAAGACTGCAGCAAATAGAGGAATAACCAGGCAAAAAGAAAAGGCCAGGCAGCTGAAATCTCTCCCTGCAAAACCATTCAGAGATGCTGCAGCTGCAGGGTGGCGGAGGAACTGCAAACCTTGCTTGCTGGGTTATCCAAGTAAGAAGGAGCAACAGTAACAATGTAAAGCACAGCGAGCTCCAGTCCTCCAGCTACCCCTACCAGAGGGTAGGCCCTCTGGCTATCTCTGACAGGCAGCTCCGATTAGAAAGTGGGGGTTTTCCCTTCTGTGCCTGATTCCTACTGCTGATATTTTTATTTTTCTCACCAACAACTCTTGTTTTCTTGCCCTAACTAGCATTCACAGCACTCACCCACGGGATGGCATCAGGGTCTTGTCTCTCAGATCCCCACTGATGGAGGACTGACAGGAGCTGATGGAGGAAGTACCACAGCCCTCAATCAAGGGGGTCCTACTAAAGAAAATAAAGCAATATTGCAATTACCAAGAAAGGATCTCCAGACGGATTTGGGAGAGAGATCAAAGACCTTGATAGAGGAGAGGTGTCCTGGCACCCTCCCGGCAGGGCTGGATGCTCATGGCGGTGAGCGCCGAGGTGCTGGAGCAGCAGCTGGCAGTGCTTGCGGGTGCAGCACCTCCCGTGACTCACCTGTGCCTGATCCACACAGGCAAAGCCCCGAACTCCGCCTGCTCCCAGGCCGACTAAGAAGAAGGTAGCTCCAGGTCAGGCAAACCTCAGGCCTCAAGCCGAGGGCTTAATTTTCACCATTTGAAAAGCACTTCCTGGACTGTAGTTAATGAATAATCAGAGGGGTGGGGGAAGGCTAAGGCCTAGCTCGGAGAGGTAGATGGAGACGGAAGGGACCGACTCTCTTCCTGCCTCCCATCCACTGAGCTCACGCCCTCGCTGGCTGCATTCCTGCCCGGTTTGTAACTGAGAGTACAGAACGCAGAACCCGACACAGCTCCCTCACACCTGGTTTGCAGCTCCCTGCAGGCTCTCCTAGGCCTGGCTCCTTCACTCTCAGCCCTGTCCCCCTCATTGCCAAACACGTCAATTCTTCCAAGGGCAACAGGGACGAAGGGCAGGAGGCTACAAGCAGACATACCTGATATCCTTCTTAATCACACTGGAATGAAAACATTGCAAAGGAGTATGGCTGTACAACTAGGTTGATCCCTCTGCAGTCCAAAAAAACGTAAGATAAAAATTTCATGTTGTTTATATTGTTCTAATCCAGGTTACAGCCAAATGGGGCAAGCCCAGCCCTCCCACGCTTGGCTGCTCCCTGCTGCATCTCTCTGCTGCCTTTTTCATTAGGGATAATATGCTGGATTGGACATTCAGCCACAAAACAAGGCAACCACAGGCATTTGAGGAGGCAGGAGTAAATTAGCATTGACCCTGCTGGGGGCAGGGCCCTCAATGGCACTTGCAGCACTTGCTGAACAGCACTAGATCGTGTTGAGGGACGCATTTCCTAATATGCTTCAAACATCTAAAAATGCTTGCCCTTGTAAAGTGCTTAATACCTGTCTCTCTGGTAATCAGATCCTTGAGCTTCGCGCTGAGGTTCTGCACAAACCTTTTTGCAGAACATGGTACATACTGGGCCTCCCAAAACAGCATTGCAAGTGTCATGCAGAGAGCACTGCTGTACCTGCCTCTGCACCAGGGAGCAGCTCAGCTGAGCTCACGGCCATTTATAAAACACGGGCACTTTCAACACACATTTTATTCACGAGCAGACACACGAGTGGGCATGAAGCATCCCGTTCCTTCCAGATCCGCGTTTCCCTTGTACAAGTGCCCCATTCCCAGGGCTGACAGGACCTGCACCTTGGGAGGAGGGCACCGGCAGAACTCCGCGGGCTCAGGAGGCGGCAACACCGCCGGTGCCGGCCCCGTGCGGCGGCAGCGTCATGGGCGGCAGGAACATGGCCTTCAGCTTGCCCGACATGCTGGCGATCTCCGGGTCCTGCGACTCGTAGGACTTGATCAGCCGGGCGAACTTCAGGACGCCTGCAAGAAAAGGGGGTGGGCGGGACGCCCCGCTGCCTCGGCGGGCGCGGAGCATCCCGTCCGGCGGGGGAACAACCCACCTTCGCCGTCGCTGCTGAACCCGTAGGCCTTGATCACGTCCTGCTGGATCTGCGTGGCCACGGGCAGAAGGAACTGCAGCATCTTGCCCATGTCATTGCAGGCGTTGTCCCGAGCCTCCTCCATGCGCTGCGCGTTTTCAGGCGCCCCGAACGCCTTGATCACCTCCGCCAGCACCGCTGCGGGACACGGGCACTCAGCCGCCCGCCGGCCTCCCGCATCCAGGTACTCGACACGGGCACTACAGCGGTGGCCTGCCCGGGAGACGGAACCTCTCGCACTCACCCTTCGCCTGTTCCGCGCTCAGCGACGGCGGCACAGAAGGCTGCGCGGAGGCCGCCATGAAGAGCGACGGGGAGGCCGCAGCACGGAGCCCGGCGCAGCGGGCAGCCGCCACAGCCTAGCCCCCGCCCGCTCGTCCCAGCCCCAGCGCGCCTGCGCATTCCCACCCTGCTCCGCTCTGCCAATGCACCGATCAGTGGGAGCGGCTTCCCGCGAAGGCGGGAAACCTGCTGGACAAATTCTAAAAGAGCTGAAATCACTGGCAAGACTTCCCCCTCTGCGAGAGCCCCCCCTGCACCGACCCACCCCTAGGTGAGGGCGAGGTTCCATCTTTGCTCCAGCCATCTCCTCCGCGGGCTCTCGGTCTAATGCCGCCCGCCCATCCCACTCCGCGCTAACACCGGCGGTCTCCGCCGCCGCCGAACGAGCCCCGCCGCGCCGCCCGGGCGGTATGCAAATACCTCACTTCTCATTGGTCCGCGGCGCGCACGCCCCGCCCCTCCCCACGGTGGCGGAGCTCCTGCCCAGCAGTTCCCCCGCGCCTTTCCCGAGGCGGTGCCCACTTCCAGCTTCTTCCAGTTTCCACCCCTGTGAAAAACCCAGGAGTGTTTCTGCCCTTCCCGTCCTGGCCCCAGTGAAAAGAAATGAACACACCGGAGTCCCGTTTCTGGAAGGGTTTTTTTGTCTTTTTTTTTCCTTTTTTTAAGAGTTTCATATATATATTTATATATATAAATTATTAGAATGTGTGTCAAGGCTCGGGAGTGCGTGGGGAACGTCGTTTGGGTGGGTGTTTTTTTTTTCTTTTCCATAGCTGGGTTGTTGGTTGTTTTTTCCTTTAATGGTTAAGTAAATATATATATATATGGGGGACCAATCGAGAGATACAACTGTGAAATCAGAACACGCACGCAGGGGTAAGGAAGTCACAAGTTGCTACATAAAACTGCCACGTCTAATAGGATGTGCATGAGTTAAAGTACATCAATTAGGATGGGTGAGGGGAAAGGGGCAGCCACCATCTTACAGACAGTCCCAGGACACATTGCTATCGCTCGGCCACGCCAGCTCTCCCCGCGGGGCTCAGAGGGTCACGGTGGTGATGGCAGTCTCCAAAACAGTCTGCTGGTGCTTTGCACCTCATGGCCGTGCCCGTTCCCATCAGCTGGGGAAAGCACAGCCACCGTCCTGCAAACAGTCCTGCGGTGCTTTGCACCCTGATGGCTGGGACCAGACCCTCCACAGGCAGGAGAGGCCGCTCAGGAACGGGCCTGGAACACTTTGTTTGCATCTGAAAGGACATTGGGAGAATGGGAAGCTGCTCTGGCTAATCTGAAAAAGTTCCATGTTGCTTTTCTGTATCGATGAGCAGTATCTTACACCTAAAGGGGGGGTGGGGTGTCGAGGAGGCATCTTGAAAAAAGGCTCTTCTGGGTTTGCAGCTATTTCTCGGATGTGCCTCCTCCTTGCAGAAGCAGAAAAGGAAGGAGCATCCTGTACACGAAGTCCGGCAATGCTCCGCACTTTTTATTTAATGCAACTGTTCCCCCAAAACAAAGGATGGAGCTGCTGCCACCCTGAATTCACGTCAATCTTTGTCTTTCTGAGCTCTGTGCAATGCTGATTCTCTTTTCCTACGAGCTCAGCTGAAATCACGTACCGATTGCTTCAGGTCCATTAATGTTGTTTCAGTCCCTCCCCATTTTCTCTCATCCACTTTTCCCAGGATGCCATCCCATACTTTTTGTCATCTTGTACTCTACTGCATGGTGAGATCAGGATGTGTCACTTTGCAGCTTCCCCTTCCCCAGGATTTGGTTGATTGATTTCTCCTCTTGAGAGAAAGACATGATGATGTCACACTGACAGTAGAAGTCCATTTAAAGGGGTTTGTCACTTTCCTTCTTCAGGTGGCTAGGATAAAAAAGAGGAACAAGGTGATAGCGAAAGGGAAAAAGTCAGTTTACTAAGTTCCCCTGCCTTTGCTCATCTAGACCCATGGAACACTGCTGGCTTGGGAAGTTTTGTAGATCCTTGAAGTAGGAGATAGTATTGAAAAGGTACAACATTGCACCTCTCTTTCCCAGTGTGCCTCTCCATGCACTTGTGAATGCCTTGTCTTGGCAAAACCATCAAACCCTTATAAAACGTTTTGTATTTTGGCAGGGGTATTGGTTAGTCATAACTGCATTAAGATGTGTGAAATGCATGTTAAGTTATCTCCCCCCTCAGAGAGGAGGAGCTGAGACCTCATAAGCCACTTGCCAAGTATGACCTTCCTGGTGGCCAGCCACAGCTGTGCCCTACGGCAAAGTGTCCCCATTCCCAGGGTGGGCTTGGGTACAGTCACCTGCTCCGGGGGCAATGCTTCCCTGTTCCCACTGCCTGTGCCAGCCCTGCGCCAGGGCTGGGCCTGTAAGCGTTCTTGTGAGGCGAGAGCAGCTCCACGCACCTGTAGTAGTCCTCCTGCGTGGGAAGTGGGACACCGTGCAGAGGGTGGTGGGCGTGCAGCCACTGCTGCTGCTCCAGAGCCAGGCGCTGCAGCTCAGCCGACTGCGCGTGCATGGCCTGCAGCTGGTGTGCTGCCGACATGGGCGCCGAGAGGGAGCCCGGCAGGTCTCTGTAGGGTGCAGCTGCAGCCGAAGGTGACACAGAGAAGAGCCAAATTAATGCTCCATCCAAGGCCCCCACAGCTCAGTCCCATTCCCACTCCTGCCCACGTGCAGGACCTGTTCATCCTGACAGCATGGGCCTGTCCTACTCTCTGTTCAACAGACCTCAGTTTGGTCCTGTGACCCCTCAGGACACCCCTGCCCCTCACAACTCTGCTGATGCTCTTTGGAGGAGAACAGCAGCCCCCGTGAACTTCCTTACCAAAGAGCTGGTGGCGCAGCACTTCGTTCTCATGGAGAGGGTGAGGCAGCAGAGGGTTGGGGATGGTTCCAGCTGGATATGGTATCCGGGTGAGGTGTGATCCCGAGGCAAGGGGGTCGATTAGAGGGTGAACAGAGGCTGAGGCTGGGAAGAAAAGATACCACAAGATAATTGTTCCAGGCTTTGTAGCAGGTAACACAGACAGGCACAAGGCCTCACAAAACGATATATGGAGAGAGAGGGTCAGAGTGTGTTAGGAATGGGATGATTTCACAGCTGATTTCAGTGTCATCTCTTTCCGGATGCTACTCTTTTTGCCTGCATTGAACTTCATGTGATCCAGTCCCACAGAACTCTGTCCCTACACTCCTTAGGAAGAAATACTACTCCTTCGAAGTACAGTTACTTAAAAGTTCAGCAGGGCTCTGCAAGGACCTGCTCTGCAATCAGGTCTGCACCCCATATCATGTCTCTGTCACACCGACAGCCATTCACCTGCTTTCTGGCTGCTTTCTTTTCCAGGTCTTATCCAGGACAGATTATCTTTCTAGTGGTTTGGACTCACAGCAAGAGCAAGGTGCCCAGCCATGGATCGTAGGGAAAATGGACATTCATTTGTACCTTGTGCCATCTCTGAGCTGTTGCAGCTGCTCAGAGCCAGCATCTGTGACTGACACCAGACCCCACTAACTGCTCACAGCACCTGAGCAGGCACAACACTCTTTTCCTATTGCACTGTAGCTTGGGCTTTGCTTCCCTGAGATTTTCATCCCTAAACCTTTTACTTTGCTTTCCTATAGGATGTGGAAATGGAAAGGACCACCATTCAATTCTGAAAAACAGCTGCCTCCAGTTCCTTACAATTAGACTGCCTCCTTTCCCATCCCATCCCATCCCATCCCATCCCATCCCATCCCATCCCATCCCATCCCATCCCATCCCATCCCATCCCATCCCATCCCATCCCATCCCATCCCATCCCATCCCATCCCATCCCACCGCACTATCTGCAGCCACAGGAGCAAACCTGAGAACCAACATTTCATTAGTACTAAGGACACTGCCAAAACTTTCCTATCAGGGCTCCTGTGTTCCCTCTGCAGACTCCAGTCTATGGAATGCAGTTCACAACAACACACCCAGGTCGTCAGTGGGACTCCAGCACCTGTACTGTGGCCCCACATATCCAGAACAAAAGGACACACTGCTATCAGTTTTGCTGGCCACTCATCAACAGCGTCAGTGCCTTTGGTGGGATGGGAGTGGGGACAAGGAAGAAATACTATGATGTTGGGCTCTTCTGCCTGAAGATCTATGGCCTCAAAATTTAGTCTTGTCAGCTTTTAGGGCTCCCCAGGGCCAGAGGGAGGGAACGCAAGGAAGGCACAGTAAGACAGAAATTAAGGCTTTGTGTAGGGTACCATCACCATGCAGCCCTTACCTGCGTGTATGGCGTCCTGCTGGTGGAGATGGAGGTGGGAGTGGATGTGGGAATGCTGATGATGATGAGGTGTCACATTGAGCATCTGCAGTCGGGCCAGAGGGTCATTGCTGAGAGCAGCCACACGCTCGGCATGCTGGCGTTCGGCCGCCAAGCGCTCGGCGTAGGACATGTCGGGACGAAGGGTCGGGCCAGCTGCCAGCGCCAGCCTCTCCCGCTCCAAGTGGCCCAGCCCTGGGTGGAAGGGAAAAGCGGGATGAAGGCCGGGGGCTGTCTGCAGACTCAGCCCACCATGGCGTGGGAACGGATCCATGGCAGCAGCTGGCACGGCGTGGAGCTGCTCCAACTCGGCTGGTTTGACTTCAAAGCCAGGCTTGAGACGCTCACGCAGGTCCCGGTCCCTCAGGTCTCGTTCACGAGCCTCTCGCTCCCGCAGCTCCCGCTCCCGCGTGGCTGGATCGCTGCTGTAGATGGCTGGCACGTTGTAGCCCAGCAGGCCCGGGTCGACAGCGCCCAGGGGCACGTAGAAAGGGTGGTTGCGGTTGCTGGGGGACATGACGTGGGGCCGGGCGTACTCGCTAAGTGTGCGCAGAGCTGGGGTGTCAGGGCCCAGGTATGGGGGAACAGTCGCTACAGCACTGCCCTGCTCGAAGGAGGGGCGGTGGGGAACCGGCCCGAGGGATGAGCACTCGACCGGACGGCCCTCCTGGGCCATCTTCTGCAAAAGAGCAGAGAGACTGGCTTCAGGGTCCCAGCGGGGAGCGGCCGAGGGGGCCCTGGAGCATCCGTCCCGGCTGCGCTGTGGCAGTGGAACCCCCAGACCTACCACGCTCCTCTCCAGCTCCCGTTCTTTCTCCCGCTCCCGCTCCTTCTCCCGCTCCCGTTCCCGTTCCCGCTCCTTCTCTTCACGGGCCTTCTGTTCAGCCTCTCGACGCACTTTCTCCACCAAGTCTGCTCTTTTCTTTGCCAGCTTGGAGCCATCAAGGGGCACAAAGTACAGGTCTGTGCGGGAGCAGGAGTTGAAGCCACGGTCCAGGTGTTTGTTGAATCTGGGGATGAGAGGTGAAGCCTATCAGTGCTGACAGGGCTGGTGGGCAGGGATGGACAGGGACAGGTACTGTGCGAAAGGCACTGTGGGAATGTGAAGAGCATCACGAAAAAGGCAAAAGAGCAAAGCTGCACCTCAGGCTTGGGATGATTTCCTCTTTCCTGCCCCATACGTCCCTCCCCATCCTTTGGAGAAGCCAGTCTCCCCTCACCTGGCTGACTGGCTGGCATGGCTCGGCACATCCACCACCTTGGGGGGCGGCGAGGGGCTGCGAGCAGGTGGCACAGGGCTCTCCGGAGCCTCGTACTCCTCCGATGGCTCCTGCTTGATCTGAGCAGCGCTGAGGGGGAGTGGGGGTGGCGGCGGGGCCGGGGCAGCCATGCTCCCTGGCAAAGGTGGTGGGGCAGAGGGGGCGGGCGAGGGGGCTTTGTAGCCCCCTGCCACAGGGGAAGAGGCCACCCGGTAGCCAGGAGGGGTGGCTGCACGGAAAGGGGCAGCCGAGGAAGTCGGGGGCGAGCCCGGCTTGTAGGGGGCTGGGGGCTGGAAGGTGGGGACAGGGGAGGCCGCCCGCTTCCCATAGGGGGCCACAGCTGACGGGGGTACTGGGGGCGAGACCGTCTTGTAGGGGGCCGCAGAGGGGGAGGCCATGGTGGCAATGACGGTGGAGAGGGTGGTGGCAGCAGAGGTGACTGGAGGGCCAGCCCCATGAGCAGGGGAGGGGGGCGGTGGCGGGGGGAAGGTGTAGGTGGCAGGACTCTGCCCCGGCGGGTGCGTGCACATGCTGGGGTAGCTTCCCTGGGAAGAGGCAGCAGAGGAGGATGAGGAAGAAGACGAGGACGAGGAAGAGGGAGCAGTGGCCGCAGTGGCAGAGGGAGCCTGGCTGTAGGCGGCCTGGCTGTGTGGAGGGTAGAGGCGTAGCCCGTAGGTGGGATGGGAAGGGTGATGGCTGCTGGACTCCAGGCCGTGGGGGTAGCCCCCGGGGGGCTGCGGAGGTGCTGTGGCCGCTGGGGAGATGCCCCCGCTGCTCCCGTGACTGTGGTGGTGCTGCTGAGGAGGCTGCTGGTGATGGGGGGACTGGCCAGGGAAAGGGGCAGCGGGGTGGGAGCCAGCATTGCCCAGGGGGCGGCTGTAAGGAGGTGGCCCCTGGCTCCAAACGGGCTGCGAGGGCAGGGAGGGCTGGGTGTACTTGGGGGGCTGGCTGGAGACAGAGAGGCCGCTGGGTGGGGGGAAGGAGTGCCCATAGGAAGCACTGTAGCTGGGCAGGGGCTGGCCCGGGGAGGGCTGGGGATACTGGGCAGAGGAGCTGGAGGGCGGCAATGGTGGTGGGGCGTAGGGGTAACGGGAGGGGGCCAGGGCCGGTGCCTTGTCCTGCCCCATGCTGTGGGGAGACGGCAGGTGGCTGCTCAGGGCCTGCCCCACCATCCCTGGGGAACTGGAGGCGGCCACTGCGTTGTTGAGGGGGCGCAGGGCCGGTGGAGGAGGCAGGTTGGAGGAGACGTGAGGGAAGGAAGGGGCCGAGGCCGGGGGGGCAGCTGGGGGGTTGGCTGGAGGCGTCTTCTGAGGGGGGAGCCCTCCTCCTACCGAAGCCAGTGAGATTGGGGTGGTAGGTGGTGGATTGTGCTTGGCGCTGAGGGTCTGCTCACGAGCCCCTGGTGCTGGGAGCCCCCCCACTCCACTGGCAATTTTAGCCCCAACCTGGACCACATTGGTCGTAGGATAAAGGGGAGTGTGGGATGAAGAGGAAGAAGAAGAAGAGGACGAGGAGGAGGGAGGGGGAGCAGAAGGGGCAGGAACAGCAGAGGAGGAAGAAGAGGAGGAGGAAGAAGAGGAGGAAGAAGAGGAGGAGGAAGAGGAGGAAGAGGAGGCAGGTGTCTGTGGGGCTTGAGCCTGGAAAATGCGTGAGGCCTGGCCCTCCAGCTGGGAATGGTAACTTCCTGCGGGAGGTCCCTGGGGGTGCACCTCGCCCGGAAGCCCAAAGCCGGGCTCTGGTGGACGGGCTAGGCTGTCGGGAGGGGCAGCTACCGGCGGGCTCTCGGGGAAGAGCGGGGGGTGGTGATAGGAGTGAGATGGCCCCTGGGACAGCACAGAAGACGAGTCAGAGTCGTTCTCCACACTCCCAGGGCTGTAGACACTGGGTGAGGTACTCCTGTTATCCTGATCAATGTCCCGTGGGTCGCTGCTCATCTCATCATTGAAGCTGTGGCCATCAAGGCTGTCAACATCAGATGGGGATGGAGGACAGGGCAACTCCTGAAGTAGGAAGAAGGAAAGGGGCATTACGAGGCCTCCCAGACCACACGTGACACACTTGGAGTTCCCAGAGAACTTGTTTTCTGACCTTTCTCTGCCAACCCCAGCACTAGAAAACCTCACAGAGGAAAGGAGACATTGTCTGTCATGATATACACAACATCAGTCCTGCCTCCTTTCCGGTGTTTTCAGGTCCTTCATGAGCATTCCATGTTCAGGAGGGAGGTAATAATGGGTATCTTGTGTAAAGAGTCAGTGAGGGAGGAACAGGGAACTATTACACACAGGGCTGAGAGGAAACAGATACAACACGGGTGATGGGCTGTTGGCCATGACATGGTATCACTGGTGGCATGGAGCAGCACACAGCCAGCACAGGCCCCAGACCCAGAATCGCTCTTCTTGCCCCTGCAGAGCTCTCCCTGGTCAAGGAGACCAGCTCCCCCCCAGACCCCTCTCACTGTTCCTTCCACTCCTTACTTCCAAGCGTTCCCCCTGTGCTCCCCAATTCCTGCTCCTCCCCTCTACCTGCTGCCTCACACAATGTGCGTTGGTGATTAAGCAGTCATCATGGGTAAGGGTAACTAACAAGCACCACTCTAAGCAAGAGAGGCTAAGCTGAAAAAATATCACTGTTGAGCTGAACAGACTGTCCATGTGGAGAAATTACAGACGTGTAACCAAGGTGGTCGAATTATGATGACTTCTTACCATGAGAAAGCATCCTCATGTTTTGCAGGCCTTTGCAGTCAGTTCCCTGAGCAGGCCAACAGGGAATGGAGAAGCACAGGAGCTGGAGTCTTCCAACCACCCAACTATCAGTCCAGCCTGGTGCTGTCAGTGTTTCGGAAAAGCCCTGCCACAACTCTGTGTGTGCACGAGCAGGTTTTGCATGACTGTCACCTGGAACCCACCATGACTTAAGCACCTCCACTTCACACTGCGCTGGAGACTGACTCCAACCCAACCTGCGGCTGCACACAGAGCCAGGCTCTTGCCACTAAGCTGGAAAAGGCAGGGCACATTCCTAGCTCTGACAGCACAGCAAATGAGACAGAGAGCCTCCATCTGCTCAGTCATCACTCCTGGTGCCGTTTCTGCAGTCAGGTAGATGTCATTTAGGTTGGAAGAGCTGCAGTGCAAAACCCAAGGTGCTGGGGCTCCCAAGCAGCAGGAGCCTCAAGCTGGACAGGCATGAGCAGCACAGCTAGGGAACTGGAGATTCCTTTGCTTTGGGCTGGGCACATGCCAGCAATCACAGCAGGGAGAACTCACCTCAGTTTTGGTTTTTTTGGGAGCATTGGTGTCCTCCCCTTCACTCTCTGAGATCTCTTCTGTTCGGCCCTGCTTGCTGCTCTTGGGGGTGCAGGATTCCTCCAACCGGCCTTTCTGCAAGGAAACAGGGAGAACAGAGAGGTGGAGGGTCATGGGGAAATCTTCCAACCTGACAGGTCTTCACAGACTGCAGCAGGTGAGACACAGCCACCATGACATGTGTGTTGATGACACTAGCAGAGCAACACGGACCCAGGATATGGCAAAAACTGGCACTGCAGGGGCCTAGTGAGACTGGACACCAGTTCTTAGGAAAATACAAGATGGTGAGGATGAGAGCAAAGAGGGATTCTGCCCATTTCAGGAAGCTAACCCAGCAAGGGTTCCTTAGTGGATCTCTTCTGGTCCGTGTCCCTGGATCCTCAAATGGATCCCACCCAGTCTGGGCAGTTCTTGGCCACCCCACACTGGTGTTCTAGCTGATATTACCTTTGTCGCTTGTCGGGATTTCTCAGCCTTGCCATCACTGCTGGATGTGCTGATGCCACCAGGGGAAGCTCGACCCCGTGACCTGAGCTCCTCTCGAGGCCCCGGAGTCTCTTTCTTCCGTCCACTCCGCATCGACATCTAAGAGAGGCATCACTGTGTCAGTCCTGCTTTGCATCTCCCACCACTCCTGCTCTGTGCCCAGCCTCCCAAAGCCCCTGAACCCCTTGCACTCCACTGTGCCAAGCTCATGCCCACTAGCTTTGCAGGGAGCCTCAGTTCCAACCCACAACTCCAGCATGGCTCCTGTGTCCCACCCCACCTCCCACATCACGTACTGAGTCCTTGTTCTGTCGCGTCTTCATTCTTTTGGGTGTGGGACCCCCATTCTCCTTGGCCCGGTTTGATGAAAACATAAATTTTTATGACTCTGCAACCCCCTTCAGCAGTTTCTGACGAGATGGAGATGGGCAGTTCTTCTGGAAGGGAAGGGCTGGCTACACCAGCCACGCAGTAAGATCCTGCTGAATCCTGAAAGGCAGACAAGCAGGTGAGGGGGGAGAAAGACTGAGTGGACTATAGAACATCCTTTTGTGGTTTGCTATAGGAATATGACAAAATTATTATTGTTTCCTTATTTAGAGACTCAAGGATGTTTACCAAGAATGCAATAAACTCTTCCATCAGTGTGGGAAAAGATTTGCCTGCTCCCATATCTGATTTTCAGTTTCTAGGAGTGATATGTGCACGATGTGAGGTGTTCATTTTTAATGGCTTCAAAGTGAAAGAGGGAAGATTTAGATTAGATATTAGGAAGAAACTCTTTACTCTGAGGGTGATGAGGCACTGGTACAGGTTGCTCAAAGAAGCCATGGATGTCCCAACCCTGGCAGTGTTCAAGGCTAGGCCGGATGGGGTTTTGAACAACCTGGTCTTGTGGAAGATGTCCCTGTCCATGGCAGGGGTGTTGGGAGTAGATGATCTTTAAGGCTCCTTCTAATCCAAGCCATTCTGTGATTATCTAATTCTATGATGTGAGGCCCAATAACGCTGCTTTGGAAGATGCAAGAAGGTGTAGTTATCAGGATGTTATCTGTCCTCTGGAATAATTTTAGTATTTTCCTTTCCTTGGGAAAAAAATAACAGGAAAGTGCTTTAAAATGTTCTCAATTACAATTTTTCTGACTTTATTAGCTTGTCTTTGCACTTGTCAGTGCAGAAAGTTACACCACCCCCACCTGGCCATATGCCATCATTTGCTAGCCCTGTGTCATTTTGCCATTTGGCAAAGTGGCCTTTGCTGAATGGCACTGTACAGCCCTGCCCTCTCCAGAGCACATCCACATGCACTCATACACCACCATGTTATGCAGAAAACGTGACAAGTCTTGCTTGGGCTGTTCCATGCCCAAGGTACACAAATAGGTGCAAGAAAACACATTAAGTTTTGCTTTTGCATGACACAATCATCAGCTCTGTTTAGCCTGGAGTGCCTGCCAGAGTCTCCTCCTCAACACACGGGATGTTTCGCAGTGTACCAGACCCAGTCATACCCAGCAAGTATGACGCAGAGTACATCCTTACACTTTGCAGCAGCAGGAAGATTTCTGAGATCCCTCTGGAACAATTTACAGTTTTGTGCCATGTCCAAAAGCATTTTACTGTAGGTATTTAACACCCTGTTGTATCACACAGCTCCTACTCTGCAGTATGGAAGTACTATGTTTGTGTTAGCCTGGGAACTGGAGGAAATTATTCAGCTCCTGAAATTAGCTTGCTTGAATCCAGCAAGCTAAAGACCTTTAGCACTGCTCTGCACTGCACACACATAACCAGAAAGACTTTATCCTTCCCAAGCCTGTCATTTGAGTTGCTATACTCAGCCTCTGGAACAGACAATCTGAAAGAGAAGGTAATGTGTCCCGTGGAAGAGGCACCAGGAGAAAAAAGCCACAACTACTGGGTTTTATTCTTTCACCTGGAAGCACAGAGTAATTTTGTGAATAAGAAGCCTATAGATTTAGGGCTCCTGAAGACCACCTGGAAAGATCAACTTCCAAACAAGCAGTGCAGGAGCAGTCTGGATGACTTCCATTTCTCAGAGAAGGGAGCTGAAAACAGGGATCAGAGAAAAAGCACCTGACAGGAGAACTCTCAGACCTCTTGTGCAGCCCTGTTGCTGGACTGTGTCTCAGGATCACTGCTTTCCACTGTCTTCATCTCCCTTAGCATAAAATGGGAGTAATGACACTGGCCTGTCTCTCCTGGGGCTTCACATCTTCCCTGACCAGTGCTTAGAGAAACCCATCCGGAAGGTACTTAGGAAAATCAGGGGATTGTTTGTTTTAATTCCATTAATATTTTATTTGACCCTCATCACGAAAGCCCCAGGGGGACTCATCCAGCATTAATTCCCACACACATCAATTCATTAACTGAAACCTCTTCTTTAATAGGAAGATAGCTGATGATGTTTTATAGCTGACCTAATGGAGGCAGAGCCCACTCCCAATCCCCACCCGCTGACTTCTTTTACAGCCTCATATTACTGTCACGCTTTGGCCTTTGCTTGCTAATTCAGCCAGTTACACTGATGCTATTCTAGATAAGCATCCAGAATCAACATTTCTTATGTGAAACAGAAGATTGTAATATGTAAGGCAATCCTAATTTAACTCAACTTTGACTCATGCCATGGTGGCAACCTGCAAGTATTAGCTCAGCTCTGAAGGCACAGAAGCAGCAACAGCAGGCTACCAATGTCACTGCTCCCTGCATTCCACAGGGACACCACCCACGCCTCCCACACCAAAGAAGCCAAAGTGATAACGCAGCACATGGGTCTCGCTTCAGTTTTCCAACAGCCCTAGGATGACAATTACCATATTCTTCCCAGAGAAGTCAGTCAGGGAAATAACATGCAGCCAACCACAAACTGAAACTTCCCTTTTTGAAAGGGATACCCACTCCATACTTATTCCAACCACTGAATATGCAGTAACAAAAAAAGCCAGAAACAAAGAGCGATATTTCAAGAGACATAATCAACCACTGACAGAGGCAGAAGTTTCTATCACTTAAACAGTGAAGACTTTACTAAAATATGTAAGAGAACTGACACAGCCTAATTGATATTAGGCTCAGTATAGCAACTGTTACGGCCAGATGAGAGGATCACAAATCTGCTTTCTAATTTTAATATCTATGAAATAAAAGCTTGCAATGTGAGCCTTTACAATTAGCAAGTTACACCTAACCCTTCCCATCACTAAAGATCCCTGCAAATGTCTCTGAAGGGTTCTTAGGGCTTCATGGTTTTGGTTAGGAGGTGAGACGTGACAGGGCTGCTGTGGAAGGGTTAACCTTTCCCTGGCCCTGTGAAGCCCTTTACAGGTTCAACTGAATTTTGAAGCATTGCGAATTGCTATTTTCTGTTTGCATTTCATACAACCCAGCTTGGCTTGGCTTATACTCTGCTGTAAGCCCTGGTGAAATCTCCTGCAAGCAACACACACTCAACTCGCATCGCCCACATGGCATTCAAAATGGATCCCTCTCCTCCTCCTCCCCTGCTCCAAGTAATTCTCCTTCCCAAAGCCCAGACTGTCCTGGACTGGCAAGACAGAAGTTTATGAGGTCCAGCCCCTCTTTTCCTGAAGGACACAGATAGGTTCTCTCCTTCCCAGGCTGTCATGTAGAGCAATTCTCCCACCAAACTGGAAAAAAGTCCATCTCAAATGACAAGGACTCAGAAGAGACAAGCACTCTTAGAAAGTAGGCTGAATGTTTGTCCTTGGCTCAGGAGAGCATTTACACATTAGGCTGTGGATTTGAGGAAATAAACTTTCCTAGATGGTGACAGAAGCAGAGGAAATGGGAACCAGGTTTTCCTGGGGTGGTATTTGAGGGCTTGGTCAGAACTGCGAATGATGAATGGGTCACATGCCCAAAGCACTGCACATGCTGGGGCTGTAGGCATGGGTACACCCAGCACATGTCCAGCAACAGGAAGCCCCTTTCCACCGAGACCAGGAAGACAGGGAGATGCTACCAAAGCCATGGATGAAGGCTGTTGATGGTTCAGCAGGTGCTCAAGGGCAGAGCAAGCCCCAGGATGGGCAGCCCAAATCCAGGGCTCCAGTCTGCTTGAGAAGGTCAAATGCCAGCTAAGGTCCAGCTAGCCCTCTCTGGGGCCAGTGCCAGCAGAAGGGAGAGCTGAAGCCTCCTAGAGGAATGTCATTTAAGAAATAGAGCTATCATTATCCCCTTTTCGGTTTATATGCTATAGACAAAACCGTCTTCCACTAGTCCATGCAAGTTTGGCGTAAGGAGTCAGTGGAATTCCTGCTTTAGCCTAAATACAGATGTTCTGAAGTGCAAACCTCTTGTCTTCTTCATTTGGGAACTGTTTAAAATACACAGTGACTACTCTTGAAGTAATTTTCTGAAAATTCTACATGAAATCCAAGGCATTTGGTATGCAAAGGCAGGGACTCAGAAGTCAGATGTGAGAATTAAACTGAGTCTGGTTCTCCGCAATTCAATAGCTCTCTCTTCCCATCCTATTTTTTCTCTTTCCACTTCTACAAAGGGATGGACTAGCACTGGAGGGAGAAACTAGGGTGGCAAAGCAAATACAGCTGTTTTCTAACACATTGCAGATGCTGAAAAGTGTCCTGAAAATAAGCTGGAATAATAACTGATGGATCCTTCTTCTTGGGTAAAGATCACTAAGAAGAAGAGCAGTGTATACATATATATATATAAATACATACGCAGGCACACACACACACACACACACACACACACACATATATATATATGTATGACTGCCCAACGAGTGATGGTCCAAGAATTTTTAACTGCTGTCTCAATCTCCCTCCTTTTGAAAAATGAAGGGAAAACTTCCAGAAATGTAATTAGTTTTAACAACTGTGTAGGATCTTGAAAACATTAAGTTTTGTCCCAAATATTGCAATCAGACAACCTGAAGTACAGCATTCACCAATTGCTAATTACCTGATTTCCTGCTTGAACCCTGGCATTTTACTCTAGGACATGATGGAGAAAGAGAAGGGAGGAAGGGGAAGGGCACCATGTCCAGTGTTAGACAGCAATGAAAAAACAGATCAGGGCTCAGGTTGCATGTCAGTCTTTTGATACATACCTGGAGCATGACATTGGTATAAAAGGGAAAATGACTCTGCAAGCAAAGGGATTGGGATGCCAAAATGGTTGAATACCAAGATGATAAACATTTATGGCTAATATTATCTTGGGTGTAAGTATTGCCATGACTGGCAAATCTTCTATATTCAGTAAATCTTGTTAAGAATAAATATACGAAGGTATACAAATGAAATGTAGTTTTCAAATAAAGATATTTTTCTGTCTCCTACAAAATAACTACAACACTGGGTGGATGTAGGGGCTGTGAACTCAGGCTGGGAAGTGAATTAATCAAGGAGCAGGACTCCTGCAGGTTACTTTCATGCAGGTCACTGTATACAGAGACCCCAGGGTCAGAGCACACACCCCCCAGTTCTCTGCAGACCCCTCCACAAGGCCTAGGACAGGCACATCCAATCACCAGCAGCCATCGGACATGGCCAGGAAGGGCTGACACCTGCCCTGCCAGGGAGGTTTGGCAGCAAGCACAGTGTTATGTGGCAAACTCAGACAGAAATGCCTAGAACACAAGTGCAAATTGTGACTACTGCTCAAGAGGTCAAAGTATAAATCCAGAATGAAAATAGAGACAGCTGTCAATTTCTGTTATTTTCTATAAAGACATTGATTTCATATTGGCAGCATACTGGAATTTCACTGGATTCTTCTGTCTTCAAAATATGGCATAAAATGGGTCACTATGAGATGTATTAAAATGAATTTTAACAATAAATGTAAATGCATGCTTTCAGAAACTCCACTCTGTGCCAGAGGGTGAACTGCACACACTTTTAATACACAAGCTGAATGGACTCTCTCGATTTAGATCTATCTTTGTATATAAAAGCTGATTCATAATCCCATTGTAACAAGTCAGGTTTGAGACCACCTGAGGAAACTGAACAAGTCCATGGGACCCAATGAGACGCATGCCAGGGTCTTGAGGGAGTTGGTATTTGATAAGTGGACGGATGGCTCCATCCAAAGAGTTACAGTCAACAGTTCAATGTCAAAGTGGAAACCTTGAACAAGTGGTATCCCCCAAGGATCTGGTATCAATACTACTTAATATCTTCATCAATGACACAGATGGTGGGATTGAGTGCACTCTGCAAGCTTGCAGATGACACCAAGTCGAGTGGTTGTTAGGCTAAAGAGAAGAGATGCCATCTGGAGGGACCTTGACAGGATTGAGGAGTGGAATGTGAAACTCATGAAATTCAACAAGGTGAAGTGCAGTCCTGCACACGGATCAAGGCAATCACTAGGATTAGTATAGGCTGAGGAATGAAGAGGCTGGGAGCAGCCCTGTGACAAAAATCTTGAGGATACAGGTGGACAAATAATTGGACATGAGCTAGCAATGTGCACTTGCAGCCCAGAAAACCAAACATGTCCTAAGCTGCATCAAAAGCACAATTGGCAGCAGGGTGAGGGAGGGAATTCTGCCCCTTTGCTCTGCTCTGGCAAGACCCCACCTGGAGTCTGCATCCACCTCTGGGGTCCCCAGCACACAACAGACCTGCTGGAAGGAGTCCAGAAGAGGCCATAAAGATGATCAAAGGGATGAAGCACCTCTCCTACAAAGACAGGCTGAGAGAGCTGTGGTTGATCAGCCTGGAGAAGCGAAGGCTCCGGAAAGACCTTCTGGCAGCTTTTAAGCTCAGGGTACTGAGCAAGCTGGTGGAAGAGCTCACCAAGCCATCCTCCATGATTTATAATCAGCCCTGGTTAACTAGACAGGTGACTGGAGGCTAGATAATGCGATGGCCATCTACAAGAAGGGTCTGAAGGAAGATCAGGGGAACTACAAGCCTGTCAGCTGGACCTCAGTGCCCAAAGAGGTTATAAACCAGATTATCCCAAGTGTGATCCCATAGGATGTACAGGACAACCAGGGGAGTAGTCCCAGCCAGGATGTGTTCATAAAAGGCAGGTCTTGCTGGATCAACCTGATCTCCTTTTACAAACAGGTGACCTGCCTAGTGGGTGGGGGAAAGACTCTGGGCATTGGATCAGTAATAGATCAGGAACTCTGGGTGTTGGATCAGCAATCAGCAATGTCCAGCAGTACCAAGGCACGGATTGTCCCCCAGCACTTGGCACTGGTGAGGTCACACTTCAAATCCTGTGTCCAGTTCTAGGCGTCTCAACTCAGGAAGGTAATTGAGGGGCTGGAGCATGTCCAGAGAAGGTTGACAGAGCTGGGGAAGGGTCTGAGCACAAGTCCTGTGAAGAGAAGCTGAGGGAGCTGGAGGTGTTCAGCCTGGAGAAAAGGAAAGTCAGGGAGGAACTTTACCACTCTGTACAACCACGTGAAAGGAGGCTGCAGCCAGGTGGGGATCAGCCTCATCTCCCACGCACCAAGTAATGGGATGAGAGGAAATGGCCTCAAGCTGAGCTGGGGGAGGTTCAGGTTGGACATCAGGAAGAATTTCTTCACTAAAGGGTGGTTAAGCCTTGGCATGGGCTGCCCAGGGCAACAGTGGAATCACCATTCCTGGAAGTGTTGAAGAAATGACTGGACATAGCATTCAGTGCTATGGCTTAGTTGACAAAGTGATGTTTGGTCAATGGTTGGACTCAATGGTCTTGGAAGTCTTTTCAAACCTTAATGATTCTGTGATTCTAAGATTCTAAGTATATAAAGGTGGCTTATAAGAAATGTAGAGAGACAGCTTTTACCAGGGCCTGCAGTGACAGGACAAGGGGCAATCGTTTTAAACTGAAGGAGGGCAGGTTTAAATTGGATATAAGGAAGAAATTCTTTATTATGAGGGTAATGAGACACAGGAACAGGTTTCCCAGAGAAGCTGTGGATGCCCTAACCCTGGAAGTGTTCAAGGCCAAGCTGCAAGGGACCAGGAGCTGCCTGGTCTAGCGGAAGGTGTCCCTGCCCATGGCAGAGGGCTTGCAACTGAATGATCTTTAAGGACCCTTTCAACCCATACCAGTCCATCATCGTATAAAATATCCTAAAATGATTCTAAAATAACACATCCCATCCAAAAAAGAGACTCATCTTGAGGCAACAGCTTCAATCCTTGTCCAATTTGTTGACAAATTCACTTGTCGGGTTACCTATGTGTTCCTTCTCTGCAGTAAAATAATAAATAAAAATTAAAATGCTCACGCTTCAGGAAAAGGTGCCAAATAATACTAAAAATAACTGTGCAGAGCGCTCAGTCTTAGAAGATAAAGCCAGTTTGCATTTTATTAAGCCTATATTAATGTTTTGTTTTCTTAATTTTGCACAACCATGAGGAGCAAGAATGTTATTTTGAGTATGAAAACTCTAATTCTGGAACCTCCATTCAAATGAAAATGTATCTGAGAAAAAAAATTCTGATTAACAGAGTGAAATAACAGGACTAAAGCAAGGTAATAACTAATAAAAACATTCATGCATTTAACAATAGCTTAATTTACAGCATAGAAGAAGATATTAAATTTTGCAAAAGCAACTGAAAATAAAGTTTGATTCACTAAATGAAGGTTAGATGTACTAAAGAAGGTTATGTTAATCGTAAAACAGTTCCTGAGGGCACAGTAAAATGACTGTTAAGTATGTAACAGATTTACTTTAAAATCCCAGAAGAATCATTCTGTCTCCCCAGAGGAGGGCTTCCAGATCTCTGGGAGACACAGGCTGGCAGAGCCCACTGGTAGATCGTGAAACAAAACATACTGGCCTCTATCTTCTGCAACTGGGATGGAACCTACAGATGCATGATCCAGAGGAAGGACACATCATACTCCCCACTCTCACTCTTTCATGAAGTGCAGCATCTTCTATATTTGCAACACCTGAGCACACCTTACCTGTTAGAGGCTGTTGGGGGCCAGGGATCTACTGTAATACCTCACACGCCTCTTTTGATACACAGATGTCCCTTTGCTAAGAATGCAAAGCAAATTACTCAAAGACATCACAGGATGGTTGCCCAGAGACTCAAAGGAGGATGCTAGCTGGAAGGGACATACAGATTCTGAGCTGACCAGTGCAACTCAAGAGTGATACCCTTTGGATATAAGAGGCAGGTCCATGAAAATGAGACCTTGGCATCCAGCAGTCATCGACAAAGTAAACTGCATGCCAGAATTTCTTGAGGAGAATGTCATTATGCCCCCACACAAACCTATGGCTTTCCCGTATCTTGACATGTGTGTGCAATTCTGCTTCTTCCATAGGAACTAGAAGGGGCAATGAAGAGGCACGACTGAGTGGGTTAGACACCTCTGTCCAGAGAAAAGGTTATTGAAGTGAGGATGTGACTGGGGACCATAAAGCCATATATGAAAATTAGAGGTTAGGTAAGAAAGAATTTTTTTACTGTCTTTTCCAGTACAGATTTGATGACTATCAAACAACACTACAAAGAAACCAAATAAAAAGAAAGAGTAGTTCTTGAAACAGGTGGCTGTAGAATTTCCAGTTAAAGGACACCATGGGTCTAAGAAGGTTCTATATGTTTGATGGGAGACTGGAGGGATTCATTCAAGAGAGAATAACTGGCACTTTCTGGATAGCTAGAAACCGTATCTGGCTATGGCAGGTTCTCCACTGAAAACAGCTGGAAACTGTAGGAGTATCAGAGGAAAATGGCACAGGATTGGATTGGATTAGATTAGATTAGATTGGATTGGATTAGATTAGATAGGATTACATTAGATTAGAAAATGACAGTATTAGATTAATGGTTGAATTCAATGATCCTGGAGGTTGCTTCTAACCTAAATGATTTTATAACTTTGCAGCCACTGACCCAAAGGACATCCTTTACATTCTCTGTTTCTAGGGATTCATGACTGGATGGAGATGAAACATGAAGATGGACAGACACAACCAGAATGAAAGAAGTGATCTGGGGCCAGAGAAATGGGCAGAGGAACAATAGTACAGCAGACAGGAGCAGATAGGAGGTAAACTTTGAGGCTGGTAAACTCTGAGGCTTGGGATTCCACAGCTTCTCCTTGGTCTACAGGACTTGCCAAGTGGGATGATTCTACCCTCATCCCTGGGGCTAAAGGAACAAACACCCAACGGTGTGTCCAGGAAGATCTGCCTTGGAAAAGGTTGCTGGAGGTCTCCACTCAGAAAAAAGCCCTGTTCACAGTAAACTGCAAAGCTAGACAAGGTTGTCACAAGCACCTCAGAGAACTGAGCACCTTCCAGCCTCCCTGGGAGCCCATGCCAGTGCTGAATCACCTTTAGGAGGAAGGAGAGCTTCTGTTTTACACACTTCACCAAGCTCATGGTGATTTTAGTCCTTGTGATTCTATGAAATCAGAAAACAGAGGTTTATGGCTAAATCAAGGTCTTCCTGGTCATGACACAGTGAAGGATTAGGAGTCACAAGTATTCAAAATTCCCTGCGATCCCAAGGGAATTCAAACCAGGCAATCTATGCTGAAGTGCTACCATCTATAGCAATGTATAACCTGCCTCAGCAAGCACAGACACAGGCCTCTGCCTCTCAAGTAGGCACCCACTCAAGAGCCCGGAGACTGAGCACAAACCAAGCTCAGACTGCACTGTCATGAAAAACGGCACCAGAGAAAGTGAAACCATAGGCTGGATATTTTTAATGTCTTGAGTAATCTGTGTAAAGCAGCATGTGCCAGCCTGTGGGATAAAGTTTGGTGCACAGCTATGGCATGAGCAGGACCTGTCCCAGGAAAAAGCCGTCACGCATGGATCCACCATCACAAAGCAAGGTGCCATCAGTGAGAGGCAGCCAAACGCGGAATATCGCTGGTAGCTAATGAAGGCACCGACTGAACAACGTCTTCAGAAACCTGAATAAAGGTTTGCAGGTGAGGCAGGTGAGATGGTAAATGATGGCAGGGAAACTCTGGCACAGACCTGTTGGTGTTACTGCTGCAACGCGGTCACACAGACAGACAAGCATCCTAAATATCCAAGATTTTTACATCGAGAAGAATGTAGAATGCTTCCAAGGATGAAAATCCAAGGATACATAGAAGATCAGAAAAGACCTTGTAATTAGTGGCTGGAACATGACTTCTCAGCAGAAGACTTCTAAGAAGGCTTTTCCTGAATGAGTGAAATCTACTGGTGCACAGAAAAAGGAAAAGAGAGATGATTTCTACCTGACTTACTTGATTGGTAAGGCAACTACGGGACTAATGCACACCATTTTTACCTGTGTACTCCAAAAAGAATGCTGAGAAATTAAGAAATGTGATGAACAAATATAGCTTACCTGAGAAAATGTTAAAAGGAGACTTGAAGATGGCCTATGAGCACTACAAAGGGAGAAGATTTCTGACAGCTCTTTAACCTACACAACAAATGGATATCCAACGGATCTAGCTAAAGCTAGACAAATCCAACAGATGAATAGTGAAAAATTTGAAAAGCAAGAGAAATCAATCACTTGAAAAACTTGCATAGGAATCTAGTGTATCATTGAATTTTTAAAGGGTTTTATTTTATTGTAAAATAAATGCTCTTAATATTTTTTGCACAGACCAGCCAGTTGACGAGAACAGATTTTTCAATACTAAACTCATTAGTAGTCATAGAATTTGGCCAAAAGGTGATGGGGTCTAGCTAGCTCTGGGCAAAAACGGACTTTGAAAGCAATGGTCTGGCAATGTATGAAGAAAGCCTGATGGATAACCATAACTGGATAAACCATTCTCCATGGAGGGTGGGCCTTCTTTATGTGTCTGGCAAACTCCAAATAATTCTGAGGTAAACCACTTCATCTGTTGCACTGTCTGAAAGAAAAAAAACAGTAGTATATCCAAAATACTTTGCTATAGATACACTTTATATCAAATACACTCTGCTATATATATCAATATAAAATTTAATAACTATATAACATTCTATTTTATATAAGATACATTAAATTATACAAACTATCATATATATTGTGATATACACACACACATAAATATATATACACACACATAGTAAATCCAATTCACTGTCCAAACAGATGAAGGTTGCTCAAATGCAACCTTCACTTAAGTGATCTATAGGGCAGAGAGACCTTGTGGAAGAAACAGGCTATCACCAAGTGCATTGTACAGCAGGGAAGTACAAGACTAAAATTTTCCAGCTAAACTATCTGTGATGAAGAATGTCAATGGGGCAAGAGACACGAAGTAAGATTGAGAGCAACCAGCTCCTCTTCTTCAGCAAAGCCCAGACAGACCATCATTGGCTGAAATTGCCTGGAGAAGATATTGCAGTTAGCCTTTGGTTTGTAGGTGAAAATACTGCCACAACAATCAATCAAACATTGATATTTTTACAGGAGGAGACAACAATAAATCAGTGTTTGCTGCCACAACACACACAGAAAACAGACGGTCAGAAACTTCTGCAGGAGGATTATCAGAGCTGGAAGCTAGGCACTGCTTCTGAAGATTGCTTCCTCACAAAGTTGACTTCTGTTGAACTTAAAACATGGCCAAATCCTTATCCCCAAACATTCGAAGCCCAACAGCCAAACAGTCAACCAGACTGATAGGGAGGTGAAGCTCAAGCCACTTGAACTGGAAACATTCCCTTCTGTTTCATCATTCTCCATACACACCTCACTGAGAATACGAGCTGTGGGCCCACGACTGCCCAACACGGGACTGGAAGGACAGAAAGATCCTCCAGTGCTCATCTCAACGTGACAAAGAGCAGTGGGACATGTATCTGGCCAGCCAGGGCACTGCTGAGGCTCAGCAGTCAGGGAAGGCACTGAGAGGGAGCATCTCATGTTCGTGTTAAACCATCTGCTGTGACCAGACGCCAGCAGAGATCACAGGAATTAGTTCTGCAGAGAATACCTACCCTAGGTGCACTCACTTAGTTAAGAGCGTGACTTTTTCAGAGATGTCTTCACTTTTGCACAGTCAGAACTTGTGTTGCCTTCTCCTTCAGCCTTTAAGAAGTTTGTAAAGCATTGCTATTTTGTACTTCTCTAGGCAGTCTTCAAGAAGTACAGATGGAAGAGATGAAGTGATAACCACAAGAAATATACTTCATACTTCCAGAGCATCTCCTAATGGAGGAAGAACGAGACCAGAAAATCCAATGAAGGCAGGAAAATAGTTTATTTGTCCAAAAGAGATTGGGAGAAAGAAATGAACTGGGGAAGATAAAGTCTGACAGAAGAGAAAACTAGGTTCTCAGAAGAAAAGGCATTAGGAACAAGGAGGATAAAGGAACAAGGAACAAGATGGAAAAACATTCAGGTAGGTATTTAACACAGGCACAGCTAAACATGTGCACAGACCAATTCCAGAGATTGCATTTGCAAACATATTGCACCCCAGACCTGGTAAACAAATAAACCTTCCCTACACAGCTCTGTATTCCACATGGACTGCTCCTCTCAACTCCACCTCCATCCCCAAGAAAAACACTAATGTGAACATGAGAGAGCCCCAGGACAAAGTGGGAAGGTGTACAAGGAGTGACAGGGGCTGAACTTCGGGAAGAGAAAAAGCTGCCTGATGCATTTCACCCACAAACAAAACCGGGATAGAATATTTCAGTTGGAAGGGACCTACAATGATAATCTAGTCCGACTGGACTAGATGCTCCTCCTCCTCTTGAAGAACAATACAGATCAGGTTGCTTTTAGTACAGCAATCTCACCATGCTATAGAATCATAGCTCCTTGCATGACCATTATAATTTTGGAATACAAGTATACCCACAAGAAGCATCATTGTAATTTCTTGTTCAGGAAAACCTAAAGGTGAGAATCCAAGAACCTTTCAGAGGTATCCAAGGGGTACAAAACCCAGGCGAGGAGGTGAATGCATATGAAGAGAGGTAAAGGCAGGTCACTGCAGCAGGTTAAACCTGTTCATCTTGTTCATTAAGATTCACTGTACATTTAATTTTCAAATGTTTGGAGGTTTCTTACAATTTCCAGCAAGAACCATGGCACTACAAGTTCACTCTTTGGCCATGCTTGAAAAGGTCCATCATGAATCATAACTGGAAAAGTCTGGTTTGAAAGAACAGGTAATTGCTAAGAAGTTGGGGAAATACACAAATGATTGGTTGTGCCATCACCAATGACAGACACAAAATAACACAAAATAACATTAACGACTCGGTCAAGAAACAGGGCAAAAGAGAACAAAAATTATTCCAAATGAACAATTTGACCATTCACATTTACAAGAGTCCCATCCATAGGTAATGACCGCTGAGCTCCAGCCCCTTGGAATGTGTGTTCAATACAGCAGCAATGCACAACACCCTCGGGCTTAGAAGAAAAGGGTCTAGCTTTCAACTCAGACAGCTGTGGGATTATCTAGTGGGAAGTCAAGGCTGAACTCTGCAGCTTACACACCTGAAGGGTGTGTAACCATGCGCCAGCACTCAGGTGGGCACAAAATGAATGGCATTTCCAACTCTTCCTTCGCTCGCCTGCCACACACCTTAGAATAATGGCCCACTACTTTCTCCTCACTTTTTTAAGGCTGGAAAGCATAGGTGCTCCTATGCAATCCACCCAGTACAACCAGAGATAATGACAACAGATTTGGGTGCCGAGCTCGGTAAGGACATGTTGCTCCTCAAGGCACGGCCCTGCAAAAAACAGACCCTTCAGACAAAAGCCATACAAATTCTTTCAGTAGCCATCCTGGCAAATGAGTAATCGGCTGCGGAACGCAAGGCAGCCACGGCACTGAGGCAAACGCGAGGAAGGACACTGCCCATCTGGCAAGCAACTTCGGGAACGTACAATAGCTATCAAGGCAGAACTCCACGGCAAGCAAAGGCAGCGTGCAAAGTAATGCCACAGTGACCAAATGGCTGCCACTTCAAGAGCACAGCGGCCACTCGGCAAAATACAGCCGGCAATTCGCTGGGAAACAGCAGCCGAGCCGGCCACAGGCCAGCACAAGCCAGCAAGGCAAACAGACAACGGCTCCATGGCTTAGCCAAAAAGGGCAATGTGGGAAACCCAGATGCCACTTCTTCAGAAATCCCGAATAAGAAATGGACAAGCAGCCGTACCCACCGAGGAATCTCGGCCGGTCCAAGGGGAGCGCAGCCGCCACCCTGATGCCACCCAGCCGTACGGGGTCTCGCCAGCGCCCCGGTGCCCAAGCGGCACCCTGCCGTGTCAGAGGAGGGGGCAGCGGCGAGGGAGGAATCCCACCCGTGCCCGCTGCAGCCACGGCGAGGGAGCCGACACTCTTCTCGGTGCCCCGATGGAAACGTGATTCCCAGCTCCTCCTGCCTGCTGCAGCCACGGCGGGGGAGCCGACACTCTTCTCGGTGCCCCGATGGAAACGTTATTCCCAGCTCCTCCTTCCCGCTCCGCGGCCGCACCTGAGGAAGCGGGGACAATACGAGGCCCCCCCGAAAGCAGGCAGGCAGGCAGGGCAGGAGCCGGTCCCCTCCAGCATTGTGCCGCTCTCCATCCCACACGGCGCCGGGCCGCAAACTCGCAACTCCCTCTCGTCCGCGCCCCCCGGGCCCCGCGCGCCCCTGCCCCCGCCGAACTTCCCGCCGCAGGGAAGGGGGGCTCCGCGGGCGCTGACGTCACGCCGGGCGCGCGGCGGGGGGTGTCCCCGCCCCGGGACCCCCGCGGCGGGCGCGGAGCCCCGCGCGACCCCCGCCCCCCGTTCCGGAGGGAGGGAAGGCGCTGCGCCGCCGTCCAGCGCAGCCGAGCCCCGGGCGGGGGGCGAGCTTCGGGCGGGCAGCGCCCCCCGGCGATGCCGGAGCGCCCCCGGCTGCGGCCAGGACCCCCGCCCCGCCGAGCCCCCGTGCCCCGCGGCGCTGTCCCGGCTCCTTCCCGGCCCCTCGCCGCATCCACGCCGGGGCAAGGACCGACGGGGACCCTTCCCCAGCGCCGCGGGGGTTAATCGCACTCTCGCCCCTCCTGCCCCCCCCAACTTTGGTGTTTTCCCCCCCGCGCCGCCTCGCTCCCCATCCCGACAGACGGACCGGAGGGCTAAAATCCAGCCGCGAAAGAATGCAGCCAGTGGGCGACAATGACAAGCGGGTCGGGAGCGGCTGTGAGCGGGCGAGGGACTCACCGGCGGCTCCTGAGGGGAGGTCGAATGAAGGGAGGAATGGAGGCGGCGAGGAGCGGGGGGCAGGGATTTAAACGCTGCCCCCCCTTCTTTTTTTTTTTTTTTTTTTTTTTTTTTTTTTCCCTTTTCCTCCCTCCTCCTTTTCCGCGCTCCCTCGTTTCCTCTCGCGGCTCCGGAATAACCGGTCGGCGGCAGGGACAGCGCCTCCGGGAAGGGGGTGCGGCGGGGAAGCGGGCCCCCCCCCGCCCCGCGGCTCTGTCGCCCCCTCTCCCGCCGCGCTCAGGCGCCTCCGCCTGCGCCCCGCCGCCCTCCCATCGCTCCCACCGCTGCCCGCCTTAGCCACCTCCCATTTCCGAAGGGCCCAGAACGAGCCCCCTCCCCCGCCCCTCTGCTCCGCGCTCGCCGCCGCCCCTTTCCGCGAAACACCCCACACACACCGCACCCCCCAACCCACCCGTGGGCAGCGTGGGACGGCGGAGGAGGAGAGGCGGGCGCGGGGCGAGCAATGAGCCCGGCCCCCGCCTCGGCCGCGGCCGCGCCCCGCACCGCTAGGCCCCCGGCGCCGGCACAAAGGCCGGGCAAAGCGGGGGAGAGAGAGCCCGGAGGGGCGTTTTTGGCAGGACGGGCCCGGGGCGACCGAGGGATGCGGGGGGGGTGGCGGCCGGCCGGGGCTGCGGCGGGGCCTCCCGGGGGGCGGGGGCGGCGGCCGCCCGACGGGCGCTCATCGGCGTGCGGCCGCGCGCGCATCCATCCCCCTCGATCCCACTTCCCATCCCCCGCCCGGTTGCCAGGCAACGGCACAAAGGGAGCGCGAGCCTCGTGCGGGGGCCGCTCCGCACTGCCCGCACCGGGCTGCGAGCCCCCCCCGGCACACGCACACACACGGCACGGCCATGGCAGCGGCGGGGTGCGGGCCCCCCCCCCGGCACACGCACACACACGGCACGGCCATGGCAGCGGCGGGATGCGGGATCCGCCGGCCCGGGCCTCGCCCAAGCGGCGCCACATCACTCCCCCCGCCGCCTCCCGCGGCCGCACGGTGCGGGGGAGCGGCGGGGCTCAGCCGTAGAAACGTGCACGGCTGTTCAGAAACGCGGCTGCCTCCCCTCGCTGGTCAAGTTCATGGCGTCGATGGCCATTTTGGAAAAGCTGCTATCGGAGGGAAGGTTTTGGGAAGGAAGCGGGGAGCCCCCCGGCTCTGTCACCCGGCCAGCCTGCCGAGGGGCTAAGCCAGCTCCAGCCGCTGCCTGCTGCGGGAACACGGCCAGCGGGAGCGCGGGGCTGGGTGCCGAGGAGATGCTACAAGTGCTGCCCTTCCTGCCCCGTTTAGCTGCAGAAGGCACGGCAATCGTGGGGGCAAACCTGGAGCTATGTCTCACAGACATGAGCACGGCTGTATGTTTAAATAAGGGAGCCTTCATGTGCAGATGGGCAAGTTTCACTCTGTTGGCCTTCGAGCATAATCCCAAAATATTTCCTCAGCAGGACCTCTCAGTGAGCAAGCTGGATGGCATGCTCTCCACAGGCTTTTATTCATCAATTCTCATTGTCCATTACATGGCTCCAAGCACTATTTACTGTACAGCGTCCAAACTCGACACTGAATACAGATGTATTCCTCTCCTTGTGGGGGTTTCAGCACTGCTATTCACCCCAATGCTTTAAAAATCATTAATAACAATGTCCCTGCAACGCCCTTCTAAGCTGATTGCTCCCAAATGCAAGTGTTCCACACCCACTTCCCAGGGGTACCGTGCCATTTCAGGGCCTCACTATTTATCCTGGACGCAGAGTTGCTCTTGGTGCCTCTCATTCCCAAGCCAGCCCCACTGGCATGCAGCGCCCTGTTGCACAGCATCAGCATGCTCCATGTCTCTAGCCCTCATTCATTCTCACATCCGCCCTTCTCCCCAGCCTCTTTGTCCTGTCCCTCGCTGGGAGCCTCTGCCCTCCCAGCAGTAATCCTGAAGTGCTGTGGTTCCCTAGGACTCCCTGGTTCCCACATCTGGCATGGGGGATTGAAAAAGCCATGGCTAACGTTTGCAAAAACGTCCACTGGGTTTTGTGTGGTCAGTCCAAAACATTTCAACATATTGTTTTGGAGAGGTGCTGTGTGGAAGAGAACACCCAGTGGGTGCCAAGCACAGGGGTAAGCATTATCTGCTTCACAAAGTGCCTCACCAAGATGAGTCCCAGACAAGAAGACAGAATATTATTATTGCTGTTGAGGTGGTGGTGTTTGCAGTTGTCACAGCTGCTTCAAACTGTCGCCTTTAGGAGTTGACAGCCTTGCATCCTGAGCTCACAGTGTGTGTGACCCTTAGAGGCCAAAGTGATGATTCATGAAGGAGGAAGATCTTGTCAAGATCCTTGTTCTGTGGATGCTAAACAAAATACCCAGATCCCCAAGGTTTGTGGTTTGAGGAAAAGCCTCTGTGGCAGCTACAGTGGTTAGTATTGCTGGGATCTTCTGGATGAGTAGTGTGTGACACCAAGTCTATATATCCACAATGTCAAGCCCCAAGTGGTTTTCATGTCATCATCTTCCGTAACTAAGTCAGCCGCTTCAGTTCAAAAATTTGACTTAAATGTTAAATTTATTATCAAGATTTTACTGTCATTTCTTACTTCAATAAGTGAAGAGGCAGAGACTCCAATACCTTATGAAAATCTTACTAGGTTTTGGTTTATTCCAAGAAGCCAGCCAAAGATGGCCTGTGCTCTTAGTTTATGAAGAGACATCAAAGGTGATTCAAAAGAGAAGCAGGACCAGGGCAACCATTCCTTTTCCCCACTCATAAATGTTCATAGCCAAATTGCTGCTAGGTCAAGCCACACTCTGCTGTTTAGAAAATAAACAAGAGACCCACAAGTGGTTGTGTGTGCTCCTGCAGCAAGACCAAGGCGGGCTGGCTGCAGAACATGGGAAATGAAATTATTTCACCTTTGAAATTAACAGATTGAAAGCCTTGGGCAAACCAAGAGCATTATAGCTGAGTCTCTTCAGGATGGATATATGACCTGGAGAGTCTGTGAGCCAGCTAGGAGGCTCAGCAAACAGACATCAAACTTCCTGGGGTGTAGCTGGTCCTCCCTTGGATTAGGGAGATAGGATACACCACCTCGAGATCTCTCCACATCATCCCACTGCTTTCCAGTTCTACCAGGGGACAAACAGCTGCCTGCAAAAGGAGAGGCCCTGGCTGGGATTTAGCCTTCTTAGAGAAATAAGGCACAAGAGAGGTTCTGATAGTCCTGTGGGGGAGGGAATGAAATAAGTGAGGTGCTGGAGCTCATGGCATACGAGGGGAGGCTGAAAGAGCTGCTTCTTTCAGCCTGGAGCAGAGAAAAGTTAGGAGGTAATCAATTAGACTCTTTGGCTTTTTTCTTTTTTTTTCCTTTGGTGTGTAGGGCTACAGAGAAGCGAGGCCAAGTTCTTCTGACAGATACACAGTGAAATGCCTATGAAATTTGCAAGAAGGGAAATTGTGACTAGATAAAGGGAAAACCTACTTCCTAAAGGTAGTTCAACACTGACACAGGTTTCAGTAGGGAATCTCCTCACTTTGAGTTGGTCAGAAACTGCCTGGCCAAGGCCCCAGGCAGCCTCTTCTAGGTCTGGAGCTAGCCCTGATGTTAGCAGGGGTTTGAAGTCCAGATCTCCAAACATCTCATCTTAATCTTCCTGTGAAACTCTTACTCTAAAAATACATGGAGCCTCACTTCCCTTTTGACACATAGCATATAGAAGCGTCCTTGATGGAAGGAATAAGGAAGCAAGTTACAGCTGCTTCCACACTGAGATACAAAATGCTCTAGTATGCTGATCTTTGTCTAGAGAGAGAGCTTCGTAAAGTCCTCCTGCCAACCCAACCCGTCCAAGCTGTCTTTATTTAGTCTTCCAGCAGCAGAGCCAAATACTCTTCTTTTGATTAAGATGTGCAGCACCTCATAAGAATTACCCAGCATCCAAAGTTTTGGACTTCTTGTCAGATGTTCATCAGGACAGTGTCCTTGACAGCCTCCTATATGAATTGGTTTCCCAAGGTTGGACAACATCCCACTCTTCTTGAGACAGATAAGAACATACTAGAAAAATTCGGTAGCTCTTCATCATTAAGTACTCTACAACAAGCCTTATTCAGTGACATCTCCCCCTCCAGCTCATTTATGGGTGCACACATATATTTAGAATAAAAAGAAAAAAAAAAATCTGCAGGCTTTGGTGGGGGGAGGGGGGAAGAGGCAGCAGCTAATATTAATTTATCCCTTTAACAGCTGTACATCCCTCTGCAAACGTAATTTAAGCAGAGTATGATTTGAGAAGTAAAAGAAAGTAAATCCAACAAATGTTTCCATTCACAGATAGCGTCACATGGCCAGCCTATCCCCGTGCTGTTACTCATACTCTGCATTCACGTTACAGCACAGTAATCTGATGGAGACATCAGCTTATACAACAGGAGTCCTCAGGTGCGGGAATAGCTGAATGCTTGGACATCTCTACCACAAAGAAACTGTAACCAGATCTCTGCCGCTGAGCCAAAGGGAAAGCAGCATATGCATTTTAGGATGCACTAGATGATGCCAAGTATTTGCAGTGACCCAAGCAAACATGCCAGCATCACGTATTCCTTCTGTGCCAGCAGTGACGAACTCTTGATGTAGAAAAGGCACCAAGGTGAGGTACGGCAATGGAGAGATGTGTTCCCATCCCCTCAGGGCTTTCACGCACCTTCCCTGACACAGGGATGTGGTGATGCCTCGCTAGCAGAAACTCTTGCCTAACAAATACTTCCCACACTATAGGGACATGTACACCACTTCCCTGCTCTTGCAGCCCGGCTGCATTTAAATGGGCAATGCCAACTACCTTGGGTACTTAATTGCCTTCCTTGAACAGAAAAAGACAAATGCGGGGGGGAGGGGAAGGGGAGATGTTCTTGGGAATATGATAACGTAACAAAGTTGGGGGTTTCTTTCCAAAAAACCTGCCCCGATTGCTAAGCAGTAGCCATACTGTTCACAAAATCCCACTATCTAAAACAAAGGAGCAGTGAAGTGTACAACGGGAAAAGACAGCCCATTGCCTGCACCCAAAAGGAACATTACTTCAGGAAAACAGCGCTGTCACGCACACAGCCGCTTTTGCGGGAGGCATGACTGGGGGGCAGAGCTGGGGGTGCCGCCGAGGGGGACGAGGGGGCGGGGGAAGATGGAGCAAACCTTTTCCTCCGCGGTACCCGGACTACAGCTCCCAGAGAGCACGGGCGAGAGCCGGGCTGCAGCCGGGGCACAAGCCATTCCCTGCCGCTGAGATGAGCGTTGTGTGCACTGGTGATGCCCTGGAAACCAATCCTGTCTCTACCCTCGCATTCTCCCTCCCACTCTCTTCTCAGTTCTGGGCACATGTGCCAAAGTCTTTGTCTTCCCTTCTTGGACTTAGTCCTTAATCTGTGCTGTTTACTAAAGGATCAGCAGTGAAATGCTAGTGTTTTAAAGTTTTGTCTTTGGATTTTTAAGTCCTCATTAGGACACAGTAAGAGGGGATTGGGACTTGCTGAGCAACCTCAGAAACAAATTACAAGAGTTCAGCAAGGGTCTGGAAACTTTCTGTAGGGAAGTGGGGCAGGAGCTGAGTGTACCCAAGAACGTAGTAGGGCTGCTGATGTGAATATAATGGTGGGCAAGGTGGTTTTATCATTTATTCTCCAGTTGGATTTCACACAGTAGCACCCCCAACCCCCCACCTTCCTCTGAGTCAGTCCAGAACAAAGCTGTTTGTTGAGCAAGTGCTGGGGTTTGCTGGCACCCAGCCTGCTGAGGCACTGGCTGGAACACAGGTGGCTTTCCCCAAGTACTGCTGAGTTGCCCCCATGAAATCAGATGGAACTGAGAGAGACTACCTATCCCACCTACGCCTCCAGTCACTGCTCTACAAGCCTCTTTTGGGGGAGGACAATCAGCATTTTCTCTCTCAAAGACTTGCCATTTCTGTGTACCATCACCTGAGCCCAGCAGACAGACAGCTGGGGGCCCACCCTGAGGTCTCTACATCAGTGGAAGGCATGATTAAAATCCCTGCACAGCAGATCTTCATCAACATGGTTTGGTGAAGATGACGGGGGCAAGTCATCACACATGCCTTCCCTTTGGTGTTTCCCAGATGGTGGCCAACTGAGCAGTCTGGCTTGGGACAAAGCTGTGAAAGCAAGTGTGGGTATCTGGGCCTTTTCTTCCTCTTGCCAGTCCCTTCTGCCTTTTTTTGTTACCTTTCTGTGTGAGCATCTTCTGCTCTGGTGGCAAAAGGTCCCCACTTCTCAAACACTGGCAACTAGAGATAAACATCAGGCTGAGTCAGGCAACTCAGGTGTGAAATACATTTTAATAGAGTTTAGGGATCTGTAGTTTGTCTGTTGCTCAGCTGAGCATGGGCTGTCCAGAAGGTGAAGCAGACATCATGGGTGGAGGGGAGGGTGAAGGAGTGCAAGAGGGGAGGGAACAGAGAGAAAAGGGTCACAAGAAGCAAATGAGAGTGTGGGTTTGTTAACGGATGTGCTTTAAGATATTGCCCCACAGTACTATGCACTGAGCCAGAGACTGACAGCACACACACACACACGCACACACCCAGAGTGAGACAGCAGTGCACTTCAACGCTAAGCTGCCGGCAAGCACAGCCCAACACAGCACAGCCCAACACGACACTGCCGGGGTGGAGGCGAGGGGTGCGCAGGTCCCACCGGGGCTCAGCGCAGACACACGCCTGGGGCACAGGGACGCCGTAGGCCAGGACACGTACACACACACGTACACGCATGCACAATGAGAGCGAGCCGCTGGCAACACTCGGCGGGACACGGCTACAGGTGCAGCAGTGTCCGAGCACACCGGCCGACGCACAGATGGCCACCGCACATGCTTCGGCGCACGAGGGAGCACACCGGGCAGACGCTCCCGTGCTCTGACATGAGAGCGGAGCGGCCCAGGCATGGCCCTGCACAAACAACAGAGACACACAATGCCTAGATCCAGGAATGCTTATGACCCCACAGCAAGGGACGGGGTGTAGGCTGCTCTCTCATCCTTCACCTGGGTACATCTAGCCAGGGACACCTGAACGCAAGGGCTTTTGAGGTGAGAGGAAACCAGGTGACAGAGTGGGGAGAAAGAGCAAAAAAGGGAGCAGTGGAGGGAAAAGGGGGTTCAGAGTCTGTGAGGTGGGAAAGAGCAGCAGTGTGGCTGTGCCCTGGGGACAATGTTTAAAGAACACTTGGGTTGCGAAAGTTGTGTCCGGCAAAGCGTGCTTCGTCGCCAAGCTCTTCCTCAATCCTGCAGGAGAGAGACAGCACACATCAGGCCCTTGTAGTGAGGGAGCATTGGAGGCACCAGGGCGTCAGAGAGGCAGCTCATCAGCAGGAAGCTGACATGTGCCCGAGGAGCTCAGCTCCTGCCAGCTGCTGTGACTGCAGGGCTGCACCCTCACGCCAAGGAGGAGGAAAGGAGTCTGCCCCAGAGGCCTCCCTGGGATCATACCATCATCTCTGTGCCTTGTCTTTGTAACATTTTACCCACGAGCCCCATCTACCCTTGGGCTTTCAGCTTCTTCCACCCAATTGGTCACTCCCCCATTCCCTCTTCTGCATTCCCATCCCTGGACCCCCTTACCTCATGAGCTGGTTGTATTTAGCCAGGCGTTCAGACCTGCAGGGAGCACCTGTCTTTATCTGTAAAGCATTCCCCAAAGCAAACACTGTAAGACACTGTTACGACTTGTACCAGTTTCTCATGGCAGGGCAGGGGATTCTGTTTTGACACTCTTTGTTTTCCTCCAGGTCTGTGCATGGCCTGGGTTTCACCTACCTGCCCAGTGCACAGTCCTACAACCAGATCAGCAATGAAGGTGTCTTCAGTCTCCCCGGATCGGTGGCTCACCATCACACCCCATCCATTCTCCTGGGCCAACTTGCAGCTGCAAGGAGTGAGAAATGCAGTCAGTAGCTCCTACTCCTACAATTACCACCTGCACAGGGTAAGATTTAGGCACACTCTGCTCCCACTCTCAGCAGCCTACACTTTGGTGGAGACACAAGTCTATTCACACAGTGCATAGCGTGACACCTGGCTGTGGTTCATCACCAGCCCATTCACAGGACAACAAGGGCAGTGGGCTGGACTTACGCTTGGATGGCCTCTGTGACAGATCCAATCTGGTTGACTTTGAGCAGGAGGCAGTTGCAGGCTTTCTCTTCAACAGCTCGCTCAATGCGCTTGGGGTTTGTCACTGTCAGGTCATCTCCCACTATCTGAATCCCCACATTGGCAGTGAACTTAGACCAGGCCTCCCAGTCATCTTGGTCAAAGGGATCTTCAATGGACACCACTGAAAGGACAACCAAAAAGGCATGAGTCAAAGCTGCCTCCCTTCCCACCCCAAAAACACAGAGGGTTTGTGCCTGGCCAGTGTGCAGCGCCAGTACTGATTCCCTACAGCTCGGCACAGCAGCTCACCTGGGTAATCACGTACAAAGCTTTGGTAGAGGTCACCCAGCTCATCTCCAGAAATGTAGCGGCTTGGGTCATCTGGGGACTTGAAGTCCAGGTCATATTTGCCGTCACGGTAGAACTCGGAGGCTGCCACATCCATTCCGATGACGATCTTGTCTGTGTAGCCCGCCTTGTCAATAGCTTCCTTGAGCAGCTCCAGAGCTGAGAGGAGACTTGCAGTCAGGAGAGTCAGCCCATGCAGAGAGCTCTGCCTTTTGGTGGGAGCCTCCCTTGGGAAGGTCTCTAGAGCCAATGAGACTCTGGTGGTGTGATGGAGAAGTGGAAGGGAGCCCAGAACACAACAGAAACATGCCAAGGAGCTGTAGGGGCTGTGTCCAAAGGGACAAGGAGGAATTAAAATGCAATTCCACAGCTCAAAGACATGTTTGTGGAAGGTCTTGTAAGTGTGCACACGCATAAAAGGTTTGTATAGAAAGGCTGTGACAGATCAAGGCCATCCCAAGGAGAAGGAGCTTAGAAACATTCCCTAACACAGGAGGTACTGAGGCATCATTTTTTGAATTAGTCTGGGGAATGCTGTGAGCTGGGAGTAGGAACCCATAGCATTGCAGGCAGGGGTACTCTATCTCTGTAGGGCTCTCACCTTCACTGTTTTCCAGGATGTTGGGGGCAAAGCCTCCCTCATCACCCACATTGGTAGCATCTTTGCCATACTTCTCCTTAATGACACTCTTGAGGTTGTGGTAGACTTCAGCCCCGATGCGCATGGCATCGCGGAAGCTTTCGGCTCCCACAGGCAGGATCATGAACTCCTGCATGGCCAGTTTGTTGCCTGCATGGGAGCCTCCATTGATCACGTTGAAAGCCTGGAAGAGTCCATAAGAGAGCTGAAGGAACCGGTCTTGGCACCCCTGAGAGGTGGCTCTCAGATGTGTCACCATGCCTGTTCGTGCCACATCCCACAGGGTAATGTAAGCACATCAGCTACAACCATCAGACCAAAGGCACATAAGCCTGGAGTCTTCCTTCCAGTAATGGCTCAAAGCACATGGCTGGGGAGGATTTTCCCATCTGTTTCCCTCTCAGAGATCTCCTGAGCTATGTGTGTTTATCTGTGCTCTGTTTATCTGTACATGTTTATCAACAATGTTGTCAGTCTCTCTTCCAGGACTTTTCTTCTTTACCTTGAGAAAATTTTAGCATCCACAACTCCCTTCGAGAAAGAGTTTCTCAAGGCAGCTTCCCCTGGTGTGAAGGACCCATACACCCTTGTTTTGAACTGTGCCCCAGAGGGTTCACATGATGCCCTCTTGTTCTTGTGCTAAGAATGAGATCTTCAGTCAACCCCCCACCACAATCTCTACTGTATCCTCCTCAGGCTCCTTTTTTCCAATTGAAACTTGGTGAATCTCAGGCCTCGGTTTGCTTCCCTGACAAGTGCAGTGCACTCAGCTGATGTTTCAATCCCATATCCCTTCCTTGTCTACCTCCCAAACCCCCTGGAGTTTCTTTTGGAAACAACACTCTTTTGGAGCTTCTGAAGGTGGATGTGAAGGACAGAGGAGTCTTACTGGCACAGGAAGGATGAGGTCAGAGTTGCCGGCCAGGTCAGCGATGTGCCGGTACAGGGGCACATCCTTCTCTGCAGCTCCCGCCTTGCACACGGCCAGCGAAACTCCCAGGATAGCGTTGGCACCAAACTTGGCTGTGGGCAAAGGAGGAGATTGACTTTTCAGGTGCCAACATCCTGCCCAGTGGGTGCCCTTGCCAGCCCCAACTTTGGGCTCACTACAGCTTGGACAGTACCCCCTTCTCCAGCCCTGCAGCCTCCTATGCTCATAATTTCCCAGCCAAAAAGAGGAATAATTACATTTGTTCTCTGTGCCGTCCATCTCAAGCATCAGGTTGTCTATCTTCTCTTGATCCACAACAGAGAGGCCCTGCAAGAAAGAAACACCTCCTGAGAAGGGGACAATCGGAAGAGCTGCTGGCTTCGGTGTGCGGGAAAGGAGGCATTGATGGAGAAGCTGGGGGTACAAGGACCTGTTCAGCTTGTGGGGGAACATATACACATAAAGCTCTGGAAACTGATGCCTTGGTATTTAGCCATGTTAGGTAACCCTGATGGTGTTGCTGCAGTGCAGTGTAGATGTACTCATGGTGGAGAGGGGGTCAGCTGCAGTCCAGGCAAGGCCACGCATTGCTGAGGACACAGGACTCCCTCGGGGAGTTACCCAGCCTTTTGGCAACTTTCAGGGAGCTTTGTGGTGCTATGGTCACACAGAAGCTAGGCAGAACAACAGAGCATGCTCAACCTCAAGCAAGCGAATGTAGACTGGATGAAGCCATCCCCAGGAGTGAGGTGGAGAGCAAGATTAGACCCAAGACAGGCAGTCCTCCACCACGCTGGGTATTTTTCAGGGGTGGAGAGAACTGGGCTCTCGGCCAGAGCCAACCATGGGCTACTTGGCATGTAATATGTGGCTTCAGTCAGCTCTCCTCAAAGCAGGCTCCAGGTCTTCAGGCGTAAAGAGGTTGCAGATGTCACACCACTGCTCTGCAAGGCTGTGCCAGACCCTGCACAATTCAAGCATTGCTCATCGCACCAGGATGAGGCCACAGATGTGTGGATGTGATTCAGTGCTTGAGGGAGAGCACAGCTGAAAGAGGGGGTGAGCTCTACAGGGAGCACCGAGGGGACTAGTTAGGCTGCACAGAGGCTGCGGTGGACCAGAAAGAGTTAAATCCTTTCCTCCCAGAGAAAAGATTGCTGTGGACACACATAGGCATGGAGGGCAGGAGGGGTGTGCCGAGGTTCACAGAGAGCATCGCTATGTCTGTTAACCCAGTGAGATGAAGAGAGGCAGAGACAGAGATCAGGGGACAGAGACAGACCAGAGTAAGCGTAGGACAAGGGAGAACAAAGAGAAATCCTTACAGAGCCCACGAGAGCTGGGGCGACAGTGCTGTTGATATGATCCACGGCCTGCAGGACCCCTAAAGAAGGGAAGAGGCAGAGAAAGAAAGAGAGAGAGAGAGAGAGAGTGAGGCAGAGAGAAGAGTGGAAAGGGGGAGGGAGAGGACCAATAGAGAGACAGAGAGTGAGACAGCAAGGGAAGATTGAGGCCTGATCTTTCACTTTACACCAGGTCTGTGCCTCTGTGGGCTCCCTGAGGGCAGTGGGACACGTGTGTCACACCAGTGGGTGGGCAGTCCCCTCCAGCAGAGCCCAACGCACAGGCAGCCCCGAGGATGAGCTGTGGAGCAGGCATTTTCCCACCTTTTCCAAGGAAACGTGACTTGTCATTGTCTCTCAGCTCCAACGCTTCATAGATACCAGTGGATGCTCCGCTGGGGACGGCTGCTCGAAACATGCCTGGGAAACAGCAAAACAGGAGCGTGAGACAAAAACCCTCATGCACCTGATTCTGCTCTGCTTTCATAGGAAAGGATGCAGCAACTGCTTGTGCAAATGGATGGCCCCACTGGCTGGCTGCTTGTGGCTGGTCTTCTCAGAGGTGGAGCACCTCAGTGGCAGAAATAGATGCACCTAAGGCTTCCAGGCTGAGGAAGGTGGATGTCAGGCACCCAGAGATACTGATCCCAGAACTGTGTGTGATGAGTGGATGTCTGCTTCCTCAGCCCTCCTCCTAATTCCAGAGGCAGCCTGACTCACAGCTGCCCTCAGCTTCCTCCCCCTCAGACGGAGGTTTCTACCTCACGGAAGAAGGAAGACAATGGTTGCATGTCTGCTCTGACCTCTCACTGCTCCTCACCCCTCAGCCCAAGTAGTTTTGGGGCCACGGAAAATGCAGCTCTTCCAGTTGACACCCATGCATGGATGGACATGGAGATGTCAGCTGCACAGAGATCTCAGGAACAAAGCTTTACCCCTTCTATGGAGCGTGTCCATAAATGTGCTACCAAACTTCTGCCATGCCCCAGGACTAAAAGCACAGCTGCAGCAGGGGTAGATGATGAGAAGGTGCAGACATTTATGATAAAAAGACCTTCCGTCCCTGCTAGGAGCAGGCATGTATCTCAAGTGCCATACAGGACAGCCAGCTGTCTTGTCGTGATTTGCCCAGTATGTGTGCAGAGTTGCTGAGCACAGGCACAAGCAGAGCTACAAGCAGAGTTTTGGTCTCTGCCTCTTCCCCTGGCTTGTTGTCTGCTGGGGGTTCACCACTGAGGACTCTCCATGCTCTTGACATGCCAGACTGCTCCACAGCACCAGCTCTGCTGGGGTGGGCAGGGCTTGCCTTCTGTCTCTTATCCTCACCCCCATACCTTTGTGTGTGTAGAGGTCCACCTCAACGGTGGGGTTCCCACGGGAGTCCAGGATCTCACGGGCATGGATTCTCTCGACTGCCATAGTGAGTCTGTGGAGACGAGAGGAGAGAACAGGATATGTTCAGGATGTGGTGCTCACCCCTTCTATGTCTAGACTGACAGAGAGAAGGCAACTCAAGGACCTTAGAAATTTGGGCTAAAACTATTTGCCCCAGGAAAATTAGAAATTCACCCAGACTACAGTAATCTATGAACATTTTTCCAGGAACTGGCTATCTATTTGAATTGACTCTGCCCTTCTGCTGCAGCTGACAAACTGGGAGACTCTGCCTCCCTCCCTGCATCACAGTACAGCACTCGATACAAGCCAGGATGGCAGGAATGGAGAGGGTGCCACGAGCAGCAGAGAGGGAGGGATCAGCTGGCTCAGCGAGGAGGTGCCCCTGGCTCTGGTGTCAAGGACGGGGCAGCAGCTCCTGGCGTCTCCTGTCCCCTTGCCGGGAGGCAAGGACAGCGCCTGCCAGGCCAGGCAGCAAGTGGCTGCTGTGTCCCTGTGCAGCAAATGGGGAGCCAGCTGAACATGATGGGCAGGGCAGGGGGGCAGCCAGCCAGGGGGGACCCCCAGCCCTTCTCCAGCCCTGGTGGGAGAGCCATCCCAGCCTGCCTGTCCCAGACCCCAGCCATGTCCCCCCTGGCAAGTGCCTGCTCACCCTCCCGGTGTCCCCTGTGAGCTGCACGGTCAGGCTGTGCCAAGGCGGCAGGAGCATGGAGGAGCAGCCTGAGGAGCCATCTTGCTGAAGGCCATGGTGCTTCAGACATGGCAAAGAGTGGCAAAGAGGGAGGGGGGACCTGGCCCAGCTGCCAGCCCATCGCAGGGATGGAAAGAAGGCAGGGAAGCAGATGAGACTGGGCTGAATCTCTGTTGGGTGAAGGGGTGAGGAAGTCTAGCATTTTGGAGCACCAGTTAAACCTGAAGTAGAAAATATGCTGGTGGGTAATGATGGCTGTTTGAAAGAACTTCTCTTGCTGCAGTTTGCTTTCTAGGGGCTCCAAATCAGCTCATTCCCCTCATGCCAGCCTTCTCATTCCCCTGGCTGGGGGGCTGTGCAATGCCAGGGTGCTGCAATGAGGCATGTGTCCCCCCCATGCTCCCAGCACTGCTGAGTTTTCCTTCTCTGGCTCCCACAAATGATTCCCTCAACCCTGAGCAGGGCTGGCAGAGGCCAGAGTAGCCATGGAGCCCCAGCCAGGACCTCCCCATGGTGCGTGTGAGCAGGGGTACAGCCAGCACAGGCTGAAAATGAGCTTGAACCAGCACATCACAGCACTGAGGGGAGCTGAGAAGCAGGATGGGAAAGCCAGAGTCAGCACTCAATGCCACTGCCCCGCTTGGGCAGAAATCACAAGGCCGTAAGGAAATCGTGCTGCTGCTCTGAAGTTTCAGCCAGAGCTTCTTGTGTGGGGAGTTTCAGTCAGCGACTCCAGAGCTCTCTAGAGCCTGCACATGGCCCTCCACCATGTCCATCTGGACTGGGATCCCCCATCAGCCGCTTTGGCAGTGCTCCTCACGCCATCTGGCACACGCCACAGGAACTTCCTCCAGAGTCGTGCCGGCGCAGCCAGCCGCGAGCTTCCTTTGCAGCAGTGTCCTGGCCGTGCCTCAACAACCTCCATGGGGTACAGAGGGACAGGATCCCACTTAAAGTCATCTTTGACAGCACACCCGTGCCAGATGCTGTGCCTCTCTGCTTATCTGGTCACGTTGTCCCTGGTCACATCCCTGTGGTCACAACCACCTGCCCCTCTTGGAGCCATATCCGAGGAAGCCAAATGACAAGCCCAAATCCAGCCTAGCCTGCCCCACCCCATCACTTACACCATCCTCTTTAAACCCTTTTCTCCACTTGTGTTGCTACCCCGTGTCCCCTGCATTTGCTCTCTTTTGAACAGAACCACCCTGAAATCCCTGGTATCAGCTCCACTGCCCTGAAAGGAGGTCAGAGGCGGATAAGCTGGGATAAGGGATTGGGATGGAGCCATAGCTGAGAAGCCACAGACCACATTCAGGAAGAGAGAGGAGGCTGTGCAGCCCCCGTGAACAGGGGCTGGGCAGCGTATGCCGGGAGGCTGGTGCTGCTGCAATGCCTTGCTGTGGAGCTGGCGCTAGCAGCAATTCCCTGTCTCTGCCAGGCCAGCACCGTGAAGACCTTTCCCACCAGTCCTGTGTGCTACTGCGATTCCCCCGGGCTGGGCACTGCTCCCAGGAAGCCCGCACTGCTGCAATGCCGTGACTGATGCAGCTATTGCTTGACTGTCACCTCCTCTCCCTGCTCTCCTCCCCTGTGGTGTGGGGCTGTGCAAACAGGAAAACATCCCCTCTTCTCCCTCCCTCTCCCTGAGCGCTCGCGTTTATGTCAACACCTCGGGAGACTGGGGGGGCTGGTCCGCTCTGAGGCTGGATCCTTTCCCCAGCGGTGCCCAGACTGAGCCTTGCCTTCTCCCCACTACCACCCCTCCCCCGGGGAAAGCTCCATCCCGCAGCACCTCCCAACAGCGCCCTTGGGAGCACCACATATCCTCCTTGGTTGCTCCCCCTCCTGCAATTCCCTGGGTTCACGTCTGAAATTATGATTGCCGGGAGGGGAAAGCGGGGGGGGCTTGGGAAGGAGGGAGTACCTGAAATTAAAATATGAAAGAAAAGTCAGAAGGATGGGGGTGAGGAGAGAGAGGTGGGAGGAGCAGGGGGAGGAAGTGAAGGGAGTTGAGTTGTTAATGCCGCTCACCGTGGTCCTTCTCCGCAGGGACCCCAAAGTGCGTGTGGGGTTTGGGGGGCACAAGGTGGGCAGCAAAAACATGCACACAGTGAGAGATGTGCTGGCCGTGGGGGGAGACACTTACCTTCCTAGGGCAGGGGTGGACGAGAGATTGAGAAAGTGCTGGTAGAAAGGAGAGAGGATGAAGCTGAGGAGGGATGCAGGACCTCAAGGGGAGATGATGTGTCCTCTAAGCCAACGGCGGCGGCAGCAGCAGGATGGAGACGCCCCTGATAGGGCCGGGACAGCAGCATGTGACCCAGAGCTGCGATGAGTCAGGATTTAGCAAAGCTTTGCAAACAGCACGTAGGGGATGGAGAGACAGAGAGAGGCAGGCAGCAAGGGATAGACGTAGACAGATGAGGGTGAGAGAGCCAGGGAATAGGAGTGGGTGTGCAGGATAAACAATTCCAGTCACTCCAGGCTCATTAATTATTTTTATTCAAATCAGAAAATCTTGCAAGGTTCTTGGGAATCAAATAGAACCACAGAACCTGTAACTCTCCCCTTTCCCCTCTCAGGCCGACTGAGAACAGAACATTGTGCAGTGACTGCAAAAACACTGCAGTGCCTCAGGGCAGCTTCCAGGACCAAGGTGGGTAGCACTCTTCTTTTCTCCAGAGGTAAAATGAGGTGAAGCTGGTACCTACAGCTCTCACTTTCCCAGCCTCACATATGGGGAAAGGCATCGCTGCATCTTGACAGCCTCTGGGAACAGGTGTTAAAAACGGTCACTCAGTCACTGTATCCTCAAGAGATTCTTCCATTTCCTGAAGAAGGGAGGAGGGAGAAGTTAATGACTCCATGCCCAATGTCTCTTCCTCTTTCACTGCTCTCCTTTGCTAGTTGGTTAGAAATGGCAGCAGGGTTGCATGCTGGCCACCTCAACCAGGTTGCAAAAGCCTGGCCTCTTTTTCAAGCTCTCGTGTTCTTGAGATTGACATCCCTCACCCTTCTCCTCACGTGATATAGTGGAGAAGAGGCTTTATCAGTGTGCTTGGTCCTTTTCCTTTCTCTTCATCTCCTTCTAATCCCCTCACTGTTGTTCTCACCTTCTCTTTTTCCTTCCTTGTCTGACGGATATTCTCCACCTCTTTCCGCTCCTCTTCCTCAACTGATTCCTTGTCGAGGCGTTGCAGCTGTGGCAGCCGGGACAGGACCTCCAGCCGGTAATTGGGTTCTTCGGCACATGGATTGTCCATCAGCACCAGTGCCTGCAGCATGGGGAGAACCTGCAGTTTTTCCACCTCCCGAAAGCTTTTGATCCCATTGTTCCTGAAGAAAAGGAAGCACAGAGAGCAGAGGACAGAGACCCATGCAAGTAGTGAAATCCCTTTGGAACAGTAATGGACAAGACAGTAAAAGCAAAACTTAGCAGCATGAGGGAACATAGACCACAGACCACAGATCTGTCACCTAAGATCCAGATCTGTCTGCAGCTCCCCAGACTGAGGGACAAAAAGGACATCTCCTCTGGATTCCTCTGTGGCCAGTCCACTGAACTGTGCGACATCACCATGGCCCCCGCATGGCAAACACTGAGAACTAAAGGGCACTTGCAGGCAGAACACACTTTGAGGGACCCAACTAACTTATGACAAGGAACGAAAAGCCTGCAGTGAGGTATGAGAATGACTGGAGAGGCTGATATTTTCCAAGAAGTCCAGGAAAGGCCCTGGTTGTTACAATGCCTGAACACTAGTTCAGGATGGTAAATATCACCAGTTCAGCTGCTGAACACCAGTTAAGGATGGTAAATATCCTTAACTGGTGTTCAGCAGCTAAGGTGGGCACAACCCATCCCTACCAGGGCTTCAACTTCAAAAAAAACACCCAGAAAATCCTAAGGATCTAAATAGGAGTGCAGTCTGGTGAAGGGATCTCTGGTCCCAACACAGAGCAGGGAGGACCCACCGTAGATTGAGGTACTGCAGGCACTTCATGCTATCAGAGAATCCATCCAGGGCCTCAAGCTTGTTGTCACGCAGATGCAGAGTCTCCAGCTTTTCAAACTCCTCAAGGCCTTCAAGGCTGTAAATGATGTTCTTGGCCTGAGCATCAGGGAGGCAGAAAGAGAGAAGGAAAATGGGGACACACAAGAGAGGGAACAGCAGTTATTTCTGGCCTTTAAACCTCTTTCTATCCTTCAAATATCTTTCAGACTCCCTACCACTCATAACACAGCCTTGTCTGAAGCTCAATCAGGTAGTTCAGGGTCTTGGCCAAGTGGGTTGTCAGGATTCAGACTCAAGGACCAAAAGCTGAAAAAGTGTTTCCTGGAGCATCACTCGGTGTCTGAGACAAAACCACTCCAGTTGAATACTCCACTGCCAGCACAGCTCCCCTTTCCATGGCAGTGATAAATCTGAGCCTCAGAGAGCAAAAGCATGGAGGGGAAAGCACACCTGAGCCTAAAATTATTGTGTTTAAGGGATGAGTAACCAGGCCCTCTCAGTCACACAGTCCATGTAGTCCAGGCACCTTCCAGTGGATGCTTCTCTTGTTGGGAAAATCTACGACCAAGGAGTCCCTTACTACTCCTCTGGGCTGTATCTTACTTCAGGAAGTTTAAAATTCCCATCACTGAATTTCATTCACTTCACTGGGTTAACGAAGCAGGGAAATACGGAAGCTCTGGATTTCAGGTACCACTTTCACAGCAGGATTTCGGCTGGAAAAGACCACTAGAGGTCTCCTGCCCAAGCAGAGGCTCCCCACAGTGCCAGCACCTACGCTCTGCTCTGTCAGGCTGCTCACTGCCTTGTGCGGCCAAGTTCGGAGCATCCCTGGTAATTATAGTCTCCCCGTAACGTTCTCCAGCCTGGAGCTGAGCAGGGCTTTCCTTGCCGATGTGGCTGGGGGCTGCAGTCGCTAGGGATGCTGACATCTGAATGGAAAACGAGGGTGAGAGGTGCTGTTGTGCTCTCTCTTCCTCATAGGTACCCAAGCAATTACATGGGCAATACCTGAGACCAAAAAAGGTGCACAGGCTGAACTGGTGGGATAGGAGAACATTTTAGGGCTGAATCATTCTACAGACATTGTAGAAAAGGAGGATTTTAATAGAAACTGGACAAAGGAGAATCTGGACCAGCTGGGCCAAGTAAAAGGAGTAACATCAGGACAAAAAGAGGAAAGTTGGATATTTAGTGAAGTCACGTGAGCAGATATAACAGTCAGGAAGGATTAGGACATTTTACCTCAGAGAAAATCGTGAGCTGGTGTGGGTGGGGAGCTCACTGATCACTGGTTTATAAAAGGAATAGCAACCTCCCATCACACTCACTTTCTTCATCACTTCAGTGTAAATTGTTTTACCAGCTCTGGCCTTGCAAGCACTAGCAGGACAATGCAGAATGGATATTTTTCTGAATTGTTTCATTTTTTTCCCCTAAATAAAACAACATTCTATCTGACATGCCATCACCTTCCCTTAGATACCAGTTCTTCACCCAGATGTAATGCCACTGTTTCTTATGGAAATTTACCATACGTTGCCCATGATTTCCTCTCCCCTTCCTGCATACTCCACCTTTCTCAGGTTAGTCTTTGCCACCACTGCTGCACCATGACCAGGAGCTAACACAGCCCTACTGTGACCCTCAAAAATTCCTTAAATTGAACCCTTTGGTGTTACTTCAGCCTTGGGTAAGTGCAGCTAATGCCTCAAGGATAGGGTTCAAGACAAAGTCTTTACACAGAAACCAAAGCATTACTGGGGGAGATTTCCCTGCAAAATTATTTACTGAGCAAGTAGACGTGGGAAACAAATTCAAGCCCCAAAGATTCTTGAGAGTCAGTTGTTCTAGTTTTAACAATCACCCCTTGCAACTTTCCTATTTCACATGGGCAGCTCAGAAACTCCTCAGTCATGCCAGGAACCTTCCTTCAATAGAGATGCTCTGTTTGCTTCCCTGCAATAACTCACTAAGGTGACTGGGTATGCTTTAAAACGCTGTATTGGATCTAGTGACTTATCCACTTCCTCCATTCTTGGAGCACCTCCAGTCATAAAATCCCAGTTTTCCATCAGAAAATTGCAGGAAGTCTTAGCAAGCAATCTCCTTCAATGTTTTCTGCCAAGGAATCTTGATGAAAAGAAGCCACATAGTTTTTCAAAGCCTTTATCATATTTAATTGCTTTTCAAGAGGTAGTGACTCAGGACATCTGTTTAATCTTTGCAAGCTGTAGCACAGTGTGATGCATGGGGCTAAGCTTTACATACTCTCTTTACTTGCATCTCTAGGAGTAAATGCTTCCTTGAAGTAATTGTTTATGATATTAAGAAACTACTTCTCCTATTTCGCTGCAATATTGAATCAATTTCTTTTTTTGCAGCTGTAGGTGTGAATCATATAATTGTGTTGGCTTTAAACCAGTATTTGATTAGCCCCATCAGAGAGGAGAAAGAGGCATTTCCCCCCTTTGTCACCCAAAGAGCAAAGCTGATGCTTTGTGCAGTGATCTCCAGTGGTCCCAGGGCACATGGAATACAAGCGTGCCCAATACTGCCTGAAGGGAAAACTGCTCTCCTGCAGGAGGCTGTGAGGGAAGAACCCAATGCACTGAACATGGACTCCTCTGTGATTTGTGGTTTATGGCCACTCCCTTTGAGCTATGTGGGCTGCAGGTGCTGGGCTCTGCAGCAGCTCTGTCCCATGCCCCAGGCTGGCTGATCCCTTACCAGATAGAGCTTCTTGAGCTTGGAAACACCAAGCCCTGCTGTGGTCTTTATCTCATTTCCTCGCAGCTCCAGGACTTGCAAGCTGAACAACTGGTCGTGACTCAGGCCCAGCACTGTCTGGATTTTGTTTTCTGAGTGCCACAGGAAGAAGAAACAAGAAAGTTAATCCTACCTTCCCAACAGAGTGTCCCCACAAGAATCAAGAGAGGTGGCCTGTATCACCTTTCAGGCTGAGGCTGGCTAGGAGGGGGTGAGTAATGCCCTCCAAATCCGTGATGCAGTTGCAATCAAAGCTGATGACTTGGAGGTAGGGCAGCTCCTGCATGCTGGCACTGGTGAGCAGATTCCTATCCACCTTCAGCCAAAGCAGCTGGGTTAGGCTGCTCAGTGGGGCCAAATCTTTCAGCTTGTTCTTTGACAAATCCACATACCGCAGGTGAATGAAGCGTTCGAGGAGGCTGATGTCTGTCAGGCCTCTGAGGGAGGGCAAATGTGAAAAAAATATTTCTCATATTTCCCCACTACCATCTTTTGGGTTGCTCCTTGTCACTACTGGAGGAACAGCAACCTTCTCTCCTACTTCCCTGCTGTCCTAAAAAGCCTTGATGAGAGAAGGAAGAAAAAGGCAGGTGATAGCGACAGGCCTGTAAGCAAAGACGAATGGTAAGACTGGACCTGGTTTCCTGGCAGAGGGAGTACTTATTCCCATTGAATTGTAGCTGTCAGAACAGAGCACAATCAGAGCAGAGCAAAGGGTAAGTTTTCGGGAGGGGCCTGTTAGACAACAGGTCAACACAAAGGACTGCGTGGAAGGACTTTCCTAGTGTAAAAAATAGTGGGTGAGATGGGTGAGAGAGTGAGTGAGGCTGCTGAAAGAAACAGCCTTAATGCAGCCTTAGCTAGGTGGGTGTGCTAGGAGGCTGATGCTCCAAACTGTCCAAAGGCCGTTGTGGCACAGTACTTACTGCTGCCTGCCTTAAAGGTTAGCATTTAGGAGGACAGATGTCAGCGGATATTTCTCAAAGTGCCTGTAGGGAGGTCACTCTGTTCAGGTCCCCCTAGGAGAGCACAGTTCAGGGCAATGGGCAGGCTGCCCTCAGCCTTGGGGGACACTGATGCTCCCAGCGGTGTGTCTGGCCGTGGAGGGAGGCAGTGCCCAGGCCAGGGCTGAGGACGGACAGGCTGTGCTGAGGCACAGACTGGAATCAGTCGGCTGGAGAGCAGGGCCTGCCCCGCACGGCCGGTCACCAGCTTGCGGCACAGCGGCTCCATGGCCATGAAGTACGGGGCTTCTGCCGGACCAGGCATTGCACACTCACTTGTCTTTGGCTTCAAACTTCACGTAGGCATAGGACAGCCCATTGCCGGTCGTACTGAGGAGAGAGAGGCCCTCCTTGAGGACTTCTTCCGTCAGGGGACAGAGAGCCGGCTCCTGAGAGACAAGAGAGTACAACTCCAGCGCTGGCCCAACCACAGCCAGGCGGTGCTGAGGGCCTCCCCCTCACCTCTTCTTCCTTCTCCTCTTCTTCCTTCTCCTCGTCTTCCTCCTCCTCCGCCTCCTCCCCCTCTGGCTCTTCGTCCTCCATTCTGCCGGGGCAGGCCGCTCTTGCCGCCTCCCGCGGCTCCCGCTCGCTGAGGCCCGGCCGCTGCCATGGGAACGGGGGTGGGCCCGCCGCTGTCCCCGGCGCCGCGTCCCCGGGGCTCGGAGAGCTCCGGGTGTGTACCGCCCTCGCCTGCGCTTTGTGATCCCGCTCCACCTTCCCAGCTGGGTGACATCGGCAACTGTTAGCGTATCCAGAGAACCGAAGGATTTTTCGGTGGGAAGGGACCTTTTGTGCGCATCCCAGCTCAAAACGGGGCCGGTTCAGAGTCAGGCAGGGCTGCACAGGGTGGTGGGCATTCGGGCGGTGAGTGCCTAATTAACTCTTAACTTACCCTCTGGTAAATGTTTAATTGACATGTTGAGCAGAATTAGCCTTGGGCTGTGCATGAAGCCTCCCCGAATATGAGCAGCCGGATGCCAGGAAGGGGTTTTTGGGGTGCACTGCTCCAGTCCTGTGCTCCAGGCTGTGGAGTCGGGAAGGGCTGGGGCCGCCCGTGCCCAGCCGATGCCAACAGCGCCGGGTGTTTACCAGCCGGGAACGCTACTCAGAGCCGACGGTCACCAGTGGTTTGCAGTTAATACAAAGTCCAAGGCTCTGCCTCCTTTCCCTTCAGTGCACTTTGCTCCTTTGCAGTGCCTGGGTAAGTTAGTGCTAGATAAGATGGTCCAAGCAGAGCTGCTCACACCACCACCATCCATCGCCCCTCCTACAAAGCACCCCTGCGCTTCGGGCTGCACAGCAAGCTGCCATCTGTGTCCCCTGCCTCGTCCTGCTAGGCTCTTCGGTGCCAGCCGCTTCTGTGCTACACATCTGAATTCACTCTCTGCTCATTATCACACAACCACAGAACGGTTTGGATTGAAAGGAACCTCAAAATTCAGCTCGTCTCAACTCCTCTGCCATGGGTAGGGATGCCACCTGCTAGACCAGGCTGCTGAGGGCTCCATCCAACCCGGCCTTGAACACGTCCAAGGATGGGGCAGCTACAACGCCTCTGGACAACCTGTTTCAGTGCCTCACCACCCTCAGAGTAAAGAAGTAATCTGCGTATGAACAGTTCCTTTCCTGCCTTTGCTTCCTGCCCTAAACATCCCCTAATTACAGAAGGAAACCCAAATCTTTAAGCAAGAGAAATTTTATTTAGATTGTATATATGTATCCCAAACCTAATTATACTGATAATTCAGGACAGTATTTGCTAAAAGCTGGCCTGCACACCCACAGAGGAGTACAAGGGTGATGGTGGCAGGAGGGAGAGCCCAAGAAACACCCACCAGGCCGCCCATCCCAGGAGCCATCATCCACTAAAAGCCCATTTCGAGGGGCACAGGGGCACATTGGCAACTGGGAATCCAAAATAAGGACTCAGAGAAAGGAACGCCCTGTCCAGCCCCATCCCAGGGGAGCCTCAGCCCCAGAGCACCTTTGGGACTGGGGGTGTAGCTGTGTTCAGGGGTGTGGCACACAGGATGGGATGCAGGGAAAGAGCATTTGGGGATTACACAGGACTCATTAGGGAGTGATTAGGGCAGGAACCAGGAGTGATCTAGGGGACATAGAGAAACAAATACAGCATACAGGAATAAAAAGGGGCAGTCACGTGTAAATGGTTTGTCCATGTCCTGCACCTGATCAGTGCAGCTCGTCCTATCTTCTCATTAAACTCCTTTTGCACTTTGCCCTGGGTGAGAAACTTGTGGCCAGAGCACCACAGGGAGTTGGCTACTGGAGGGCTGAAGAGGTTGGGATTGAGAGGCAGCTACTGGGCACTGCCTGAGCCCAGCTGCTGGAAGGAGACACACTGTACCCGTGTGCAAATACTTCTGTAAATACACAGATATACACAGACGCTCCTCCATCTAGTGCACCTCCATCCTGCTCAGCTGGAGCAGGGCGTGGGATGAGGCTGCCAGTGCTCTGTGGGAGTGCTCTGTGTGGTTGCATCTGTAATCTGTGTGGCCAGCCATGGCTATGTTTAAGTGGAATACATTCAGAGTCACAGAATATTCTGAGTTTAAAGGGACATCCACAAGGATCATTGAGTCCAATGTGTGTCTGGTGCCTACTGGGAATACAAGCTCAGCCTGGCTATTGTTTGGAGCTGAGGATGTGGAGCCATCGCAAGCTCTCTCAGGCTGTCACATCTGGCACAATGCATTTTTCTCCAACAACAACCTGTTTAGCATCCAACCACTACAGTTTGCTGTGAGGATCTGGCAATATTTCCACTCCAGAGAGCTGCAGTCCTGCCAGAAAGCAGACAAAAATAAGAGAAACGAGATCTGGCACTCCTGCTGATACAGAAATTATTTTCCATGAGTTTATTCCTCAATAAATGAATGTTTTCATGCCCCTGCGTTCTCTTAAAGCGGCAAGATCAATGCCCAGCTCCCATCTGTTTTCTTCTATGTAGGTCACTCTACTGGGCTCTTGTGTTGTGGGCAGGGTTGGGCAGGAAGAGGAGCTGACAGCAGAGCTGCATCCGGTGGCCCATCCCCAAGTGATTGCACCCAGTTCCTGCAGCCTTAGGACCACTGTGTGCCCCTGCTGCATCACTGCCTCTCTGGTCAGAATGACCCAATAGTCCCAAACTACGGGCCCAGCAGCCTCTCAGAAAGACATGATCTGGTTGTAGAAAACAGTTTTCAGATATTTTTTTTTTTTGCCTTTGAATTATCCTCCTCCTTTCCACATCACTCCACACACATACAGAGCTGAGAGCTGCCACCTCCTTGCTGCTGTCAGGCTCTTCCTTCTCAGATCACCTGATATCCTCTAGGAAGATCCCTCCCAGACAGCTGGGCAGCAGGAAGTTCCCCCAGCAGTAGTAGGGCAGGAGTCCCCACAGCATCAGGCTTTTTCTTTCTTGCTCCTCAGCTCCTGCCCCTCATCCCTCAGGTGATGCTGGCACTAGCAGATGGAACGTTGCCCATAGGCTCCCAAGGACGTACCGCCTCACAGCTAAGCTCCTCCCTCGTGAGGCACTTTTTTTTCATCACTCTCAGAACTACCAAAAAAAACCAGCAGCTGGGAAGTAACATCAAATCTTGCTTCCTCACCCACCAGTACACGGCTGAAAGATGGCAGCAAGCACTGCCCCAACACAGGGCCTAAATAAAACCCTTTCCTGCAGAGACAAAGCTGCTCCACTCTTCATTTAATGAGCAAAGTCAATTACCAGTCCTTACAGGCAAAGAGCAGGAATGAGCACATTACTGAACCTGCCAAGAAGACAGGCTCACTGATGGAACAGCCAAGCACCTACTGAAATAAAGACACAGGTACACTAGAAGCACCACAAGCCCAAAGAAGAGCTGTTATGTAACAGAAGCAAGATGCAGGTTGAACCTGTGCAGTGCCTACTGGGGTAATGGTCGGCTCTCAGGGAAAAGTCCACAAGACCTTCTCTACAACCAGCCACCTCCAAAAGCACTAAGTTCTCTATGCTACTTGTCCCCAAAATGCTTCCAAATAAGATCCAGGACACGCCTTTGCTTTTTCTGTTTTTCATTTATTGTTCAGTACGGGACAGAGGTGAGGTAAGACATCTCACAAGGGTCGAAGCTGACAGGTTCCTTGCTGATGGAGCTGAAGGATGCAAGAGATTGTGCTTCCTTTTTCCTTTCTGCAGCACCAGTGGCCCCCTCTCCCTGCAGGGCTGCAGGGTAAGGGAAAGATACTGACCAAGTGGGCTGTGGGCTCTTAACAGGTCAACAGGAAACCGAGTATTCAGCTCAGAGAGCAGACTGTCAAGACTCTGCTGACACAGGCTCCTGCTAACAGGACTCCAACGTGGTGAGGGTGGTTAGCAGAACATCTAGAACAATGACTGTGGAGGGGGAAAGCCTCAAAGGAGGCCTCCGTACTGAGACGTGTGCAATGAAAGGTCCCTTCTTGCTTCCATTTCTTAACCACAAGGGACAGCTCCTCATGGGGTGCTTCAGTGTTTGGCATTGATAATATCCACAAACTCTGGCTTGAGAGAAGCTCCACCAACAAGGAAGCCATCCACATCATGCTGAGAGGCCAGCTCCTTACAGTTGCTGCCAGTGACAGAACCTAAGGAGGGAGCAGTGTTTTAAGGTTAGATGTGCAGGTTCTAGGAAAATGGAGCCAGGGCAACAGCAGGACTGGTAAGGTACAAGCCAGCTCCTGCAGACAGCAAGACCGTCTCCCATTTATCCAAGAAAGCTACCCAAACAAGCTAGAAGGTGATTCTTTATGCTCTGAAAGTCAAGAGTTTTCCTGCCAGGGAGAAAATTATGTACAACTGCAGCAACAGGTAGAGAAACTAAGCATTTCCTGCCCTGTAAAGTCGCTTCAGACTCACCTCCATAGATAATCCTAGTTGACTGAGCAACAGCATCAGACACATGGCTTTTCAGCCACCCCCGCAGCTTCTCATGAACTTCCTGAGCCTGTAATACAACACAAGTCACACTGAGACCTGAGCCATTCTGCACACAGCTCCTTTCCAAAGACGAGGGAACAGTTGGATATTCTCTAAGTCACGAAGAACCTCCAGAAGATTCTCAGTAAGAATCTTCAGGAAGGTTTCCTAAGGGGGAAGGATCCGTTGGTCTTTTAGTCAGCCACCTCTCTGCCTCTCATACCTGTTGGGGAGTTGCAGTTTTACCAGTTCCAATAGCCCAAACAGGCTCATAGGCAAGAACCACTTTACTCCAGTCCTTCACATTATCTAGAAAGGAGGAAGAAGGTAGAGGTGAGCACAATACCCCCATACTGGAAGAGCAGAGCTGGAAAAATGCTAAAAAACCCCAAACCAACAATTTCTTTATCCTCTTACCAGCAATAGCCTTAGTCTGTTCAAAAACCACCTTCTCTGTTATGCCAGCTTCTCTCTCATCCAGCTTCTCTCCAATGCAGGCAATGACTCCAAGGCCCTCAGCCAGAGCATGAGCCACCTTCTGCCCAATCAACTGGGAATGGAGAAGAAACAAGGCAGCCAATAGAATAGGTAGGAGGTCTGGCTTAATTGTTCACTTTTCCAGTCTTTGCAGACCGATCTGAGCTAGATCATGTCTCCATTCTATGAGGCCACTCACCTCATCAGACTCGCCAAAAACATGCCTTCGCTCTGAGTGGCCGAGGATGACCCATGCAGCTCCAATATCCTTGATCATTGCTGGGCTGGGGAAAAAGGAGATGACTCACCGGAGGAAATTCACGTCCCAGAGGCACCCTGACTTTACTCTCTGGGGCTCACCTGATCTCTCCTGTGAAAGCTCCCTTTGGTACCTTGTAACAGTTCTGTGCTGCCACTCCAATCTTTGCATCGAGCTTTTGACGGGCAAAGTCAAGGTAGATGGCAGGGGCTCCACAAACCACCTCTGCAAAGCAAAGTACACGGCTACCCTTGCGACAGGAGAAGGGCAGAAACTGTACCTAGCCACTGATCCCAAATCCCAGCCCCAAGAGGTCATCCCTCTCTCCTGGGAAAGCACAGCCTGCCCCTCCTCACTGTCATTTGGGAAGCCCTCTACCACAGGGCAATCCCTGCTATCCAATGACTCAATAGCAGGGAGGAAAGCCCTTTCCAAGGGGCTGCACAGGCGATACTAAGCCGACAGCGAGGTCACAGGGGTCCCTTGGGAAGTGCCCAGATAAAAGACTAGGTGAGGCCGTGCCAGCCTGGGCCTGGCCCGGCCGAAGCTGGGAGATCCGCATTGTGCCTGGGGTTGTAACTGGGCACGGAGGCGGGGCAGGGGCAAGCGCAGCTCGGTGCTCCCAGACCCCGCTCCCTGGGGTGGGGGCCAGGCCGAGGGGAGGCGCGGGGCCCCCGGGATGGGCCGCGGCCGCCCTGGGGGTCGGCCGCACGTGCTCGCGGGAACCCGGATCCAGTTTCGCGAGTATATTTAGCGCCGCTGCCGCGGGGTTATATTTAGGCCCTCGCCGCCCTCTGACATTTGCTGCTCCCCCGCCCGAGCCCGGTCCCCGGCTCCGCAGGGCCGTGTGGGACGTGCGCTACGTGCGGGCCGCGCCCTCACCGGTGTCGGCGGAGAGCTTGGCGCCGTTCAGCGTTTGGATGAGCTCGCCCAGGCTCTTCTTGTCGCCGTTCATCTTCCAGTTGCCCCCCACGAAGAACTTCCTGGGCGCCATGGCGGGAAGGAGCAGGAGTGCGGCCGGCACCAGATGATACGCGAAGGTCAGCGGCGGCAGCGGGCTCGGGGACCGGTGCCCTTTTTATAGTCCGGCGGCGGCGAGACCACGCCCCCCACGTGCCCCGCCCCGCGCACAGCCCCGCCCCTTGCCCCACCCGCGCTTCCCCCAGCCAGGCGGGGCGCAGACAGGAGCCAGGGGGGTACGTCCACTTTTATTTGTCCCTCGTGTATTTTGGCATGTCAAGGGCACACAAGGGGAAGCGCTGCTCGTGGCCCGCCTTGCTGCCCGCCTCACGCCCCCGCCCGACAGGGCGGGCAGGAGGAATCCCCCCATTCACAAGCCACACGTACACACAAGCCCCCTCCTCTCCTCCCGGACAGCAAGGTGGCATCATCCCACCAAACAGCGAAGCACTAGGGCTGTGTATCACGGAGGTGGGGACAGTGAGGACATTTCCTATAGAAAGAGATATTCCCAACCCCCCGAATCCCCTTCACTCATGTCCACGGGGACTCCAGTCGATTAGTTAGTGAACTTTTGTCTCTGCCTGTGTCTCCACAGAGAGGCTGTGAAGGGACTGGGGAAAGGAGCAGGGAAGAGAAGGACCCTGCTCCCACCCTCACTGCCCCCACCCCTTTCCCCCCCACACCTTCAGCCCACTCTCCCCCCACCACACACAGCAAGAGGATGTTCTAGCTGGGAATCCGCTGATAGAAGTAGATGTAGCCCAGGTCCTTGGGGGGCTTCTCAGAAGCACAGACTTTCTGGTCGTTGTAGATCACCCACCTGCAACAGGCACAAGAGGAGCTCAGGAATGCCATTTCCTGGTTAAGACACAACTTGATTGCACTCATCTGCTCTCAGCCCCAACCCCCCAAGACCTCTGAAGGAACAGGGGAGGATGGGGATTTAAAGCAGTACCTCAGTTCCCTTACACTGTGGAAATCCTCACCTGCCATCTTTCTTGATGTGACAAACATAATGCCCACACATAGTTGAAGTGCCCATGTGGCTGATGAAGGCAAACAGCTGATATTCTTCAAAGAAGGAGGGAAGAGAAGATTGTCAGAGAAAGAGGAAAGATGTCTTACTCCCGAACACCCTGTGCAAGGCCATCTCTAGAGAAGGATCCCTGAAGGAAGCTCTGCTGGATAATAATTTAGAACTGTATCCTCATCAAGTGTGACTGTGAGTGGTCTTTAAGACCAAACATAGAGGGAAATGGGAGATGCTAACTTCCATTTAGCCTTCTCTCTTCCAACTTTTATTTGGGCCATGGGTGATGGATGGGTAAGGCAGGGATTCCACCTTCCTATGGCACCCAGCAGCCAAGCACCTCTGGCACAAATTTTGTGCACAGCCTGGAACTGCTTTTTTCAGTAAGAACCAAAAGGGAAAAAAAGCCTAGAACACTGGATAAAAGCAGCACAGCTCTTCCTGTCGTTCTCTTGATGGCACTTCCCCAGCCTCTCTCTTACTGGCTTCCAGGTAATCCTCATCCAGCCTGAAGGGTCTAGACTACTTTGCCGTTCCTTCCCTACTCCCCCCTGCTTCTACCTCTACAACCAGACCAGCTCTGCGATAGCTGCTGCTGCTGCTAAAACCTGCAGTACTGCATAGATCAGGAATGACAAAGTCATACTGAGTTTGCACCCCAAAATCCACATTCCTATGGCTTGGAACTCACTTCCAGGCCCATCGCGCACTTTGGGACCCACAGGGACAGATTCAGAGATGGACTCGGCTGCTGAGCGCCCCTCTGAGATATCCATAGCAGCTTCTGCATCGAGGTCATCAATGTGACTAAAGATCCAATCCACAGCACGCTCCAGACTGTTGTTCTGGAAGGAAGAAGAAGACAGTGACCTTCAGAATTCCTGTTCCTGAGAAAATCCTTGCACTCTGATGTCACTCATGCCTCTCACCGTGGCTCTAAGCGCTTTCATTGCCTGATCCCGGGAGAAGCCCATGGAGACAATGGTGGCCACACTGTCTTCTGAAGGAGGGTCTGGGCAGGTAATAGTTGACCCTGGCCCACTGGATCCAGGGAGAACTAATGGGTTAGCAAAGTCTGCAGCAGGAAACACAATACAGCTTTGAGTAATTAGATCTGGCCAAGAGGGTACAGCCCAAGTCCAAACTACTTCAGTTTTCTGCTGTGGTAGTAGGACACAAGCACAAGCAGTAAGCTTCGTCACGGCCTTGGCCTCATACCTGGATCGTCCATATGTGACATGACCCAGTTCATGGCCGCCTCAACCCCACTATTCCCTGTGTAGTACACGGCTTTGCGGCAGGCATCCATGGGAAAGCCCATTTCCACTAGCTGGATAATCACTGACTCATCCAGCATGGGTGCTGTGGGAAGAAAGAAGTTAGAGCCACCCACTCCCACCCATCCCTGCTGGCTTCATTTTGTCTCGTGTCACACAGCCTCCAAAGCCACCACTTCCTGGCTTTATTTCACACCAAGTTCCATCACTTGGCTTTTCTCAGCCACCATTTTTCTTCAGAAGAGCAGTCTCACAGGCAAAGAACAAAACGATTCAACCCATGAACTCAGGACCATTGGGTCTTCTGTAAGCTCTGAACCCAACCTCCCACTGTGGTTTATAAAAATTAAATACCCCTACCAATTAAATCCTGTATAAATCCCAGCTCTGCCTCCTCTAAATGCACTGGACATGCCACCCCCCCACCCCCCCCATCTTGTACAGAACAGGAATCAACACACCCCCTTGCATAAGAGGCATGCAAGGGAGGCAGCTGGCAATCACTGACAAAAGGATAGGGAAAGTCTGAGCAAGTGGGAAACTGCTAGCATGGGACACAAGGCAAGGAGAGCAAGGAAATGAGTCAGGCATCAGGAAGAGAGGAGGAGAATCACTAACATGTCGGAGAGGAGAAGTGAGGGGAGCAGAAGGAGTCGTCGTCCTCGTTGCCATAGAACCCCAGGCTACCTTTGGGCTCATCTGGTGTCACCAGTGGAGGTGCAATGTCTGGCATTTCTTCTTCTCCTTCTTGCAGCCCCGTTCCCTGCAGTGCAGAGATATCCAGCTCCTCTGGCATTTCAATGGAAACATCTGCAAGATATGGTCTTGCTCAGCCTCCATGTAGGGGCAGAAACAAAGGACTTGGACGGGAGATCTAGAAGGGTAAGTCTCTGGGGATGCCTGCAGCAACTTTAGGGATAGTTACTTTCCTCCTGGTAGTAATGACCACAATATATCCATATGTGACTCCCAGTACCTATATGCTCTGTACTTCTCATCCTCCTTACCGAGCTTTTTGGGCACCCAGTCCAGACCAAAAGTGAACTTCTTGATCTGGATGACCAGATAATCTGGGAAAGAGGCAAACCGTGTTGTTCTGAAAGAGACACATAATATTTTTAAATACTTTGTCAGCAAAGATTGAGGGTGTCTAGCTGATCCAAGAAATCAGTGAGTAGGGCAGAGCCATGTCCTGAGCAGGTTGGGGGATACATCTGTCTGTGCAGGTCTCCTTTGCTGAGCTTGAAGCTCCTCAAACACAGAACCATTTCTAAGGCAGAAGCCCTGAAAAGATGAGATGGAATGCAAATTTTGGAGATGAGAAAAAAATAGTACATAGTCTCTACTTTTCAATCCTGTATTTTACAAGCCTGGTCAGGTTTTGTTTAATTAAAAGTCTAGCCCTTAAGGAATGTAGTGGAAATTTACTAGACCAACATATACACCTGCAGGAACTGACAAGCTTTCAAGCACAAGAGCACTTTTTTGGATATGAAATAGAAGCAGTGAATTTTAAGTTAACTGAATTTGATGAAACATTATTTAGTTATACAATTTGAGAGAGAAAATGAGGGAAATGTTTGTGAAGGGAGAAGCACCTGTAAGTGAGACAGATACTCATTACCAGGTGATAATTGCAACATGCTGTAGAACTAAATTAAGCAACAGTAAAGCGTTTGAATACAACTCAGTAAAAATTAAAACAAAATGTTATTTTTCAATGTGATTTTTGTTTATAGTAGCTATTGCTTAATAATGGAGTATTTGTTATAAAAGCACTTCCAACTCTTCGAGGACTTTCACTGCAAAAGAACACTCAGTAGCATCACAGCAGAAAGCTGCTTACATTTGTAATCTTGTCACTGCAACTTTGCACTGTTGCATGTGCTACAGGCAGTGAGAAAACTTAAAGCTGTTTTTTAAACCTTGCTACTAGCATTTTAAGTTAGCATTCTTTCAAAGAACTCATGCATCTGTTACACTTGGTGTTCTGCTCAAATCTTAAGGGTTAAAAACTTGAAGGAATTTTAGAGATGGTGCAAGATCAGTGTCATCATACAGTCAAGTACTGATTACAAAGCAAAATTTTAAATTTACAGTAAAAGCTACTAGTTTTCTGAAATATCACTGTGTTTTTGTAGCCCCTCTGCAACTGAAATCTGATGGCTAGGACTTCACTAGCACTGCTGTTCTGCCTCTGAGGGCAACCACTCCAGCACTGATGGACTGATCCCCTCTCTGCTTCAATCTTCTATGGACCAAGGGTGTGGAGGACTACAAAGCTTTAGTAATGGTTCTTTCCCCAAGCCACAAGAAGTCCCCAGAGATGCAGCTGTGGCCAGTTCATCACAGCTTAGCTGACACTTACTTAAGAGCCACAGACTTGGCCTGCAAGGCTGTGCTCCAGAAATCATCCACCTGCTCTGGAGCTCCATAGGCCTCTAGGCAGGAGCTGAAAGGCACCTTGGCTCGCACCAGCTCAGGCAGCGGCTGCTTCTCCTCCTCTGCCTGCCTCTTCTTCTCCTCATATTCCAGCAGTTCATCTAGAGAATAAAGCAGAGGAGTCAAAGACCACCTCTAGGTACCTACAAAGCAATTGGTGTAAGCTACTCCCAGAGACAGAGCAGGCCTATAGATACACGCCACCGAGAACGGAGCACAGCTTCCAGAGCATAGTTCTGCTACTGCAGACACTCCTGTTTTGCTGCTGAATCACAGCTCAGTTTGTGGTGTCTGAGGGAAAAGCTCTAGAGGGACATCAGCCCGATCCCACAAAAGCAGGAGAAGGATCTCACCTCAGAAGTGGCAAAGAAGTCTCTTTCTCATTTAAAGAGTTCTGTAAGAATAGTACAATATACAAACATAGGGTTTGCTACTGTTCTGATCTTGGCACATTACTGACCTTTGTTGAGTGCAGCATCCATGGGCACAGGCAGCTGCATAATATAGTCCACTCGCTGGGTATATTTCACCTTTTCTGTGGCCAGGCACTTCAGCTTCTCCTCCACCAGAAAACGGAAGACCTCATTAGGGTTCTCCGAGCTGCGGCAATTCCTCTGAACAAGATTAGAAGGACAGATGTAACATCAGAATGGCAGAAAAAATTATCTGCTGTAACAGTGATGTCACACAGCACACGGCTGAAGAGTATTCACTTCTGTACCCAGTTCTCTGGAAAAGACAGCAAAGAGGAAACTAAAGCTGTCTTCTGTACTCCAAGAAGCCACGACATTCCTGATCCTGAAGAAGAAACTTGACATCTCCAGCTGTGCCACTCCCAAAAAATTTCTCCACGGAATCAGCCCTGAAAACATGGCCAAGCACCTCTCCTTCTCCACCCCAGCAGGTGCTAAATGGCCCATCTCCCTGTGTTCTCTCCCTCCCTCTACTCAGATTGCCAGCTTGTCACCTCCACTCATCCCTTGCTGTGGGAAGAAAATCAAGCTGGACTTTTCTGTGATATGCCACATAGACTCAGCCATTACCTCCACCATGTTGATGAAGTGCAGAAAGAATTCCTGGGCATCCTGCTGTCGGTTAGTGGAAAATTCTGGGTGCCCCTTTCCGATGAGGGACTTAAACATGCGTGGAACAATGCCATTTTGCATACCCTGCAAATAACAATGTGGAAGAGGAAGGTGATCATAATCTGCCAAGCATGTGTCCTGGCATGTAGCACTCTCTTCTTAGCCATGCTTTTCTTCAGGTGACAGACCTTGGAACAAGCCCCAGCTCGTCTTCAGAAAGGGTTCTCCCTCCTTTGCCACATAGCACATACAATACCTTATGCAAAAGGATGCTGTATCCAAATCTCACCTTCTGATCAGGCTGCTGCTCCCCATCTGCAGAAGCTGGCCTTGAATACTCCCCAGAAAGGAGTCCATGGCCCAGTTTGGCTCTGGAATGACAAAGTCACTGTTAGGATCAATGTTTCTTCAATCTCACATGCTCCAGGAGCCACATCAACCTATCCAGCCTTAACACTGTCACGGGCTGTCAATCTCATAGGTAACAGCTTTCTCTGCTGCACTAGGCAAGATTATCTTATTGTGGTCTGCTCTCTGGCCCCTGGAAACATCACTGACTTCAAAGTTATCAGGGCTTTAGGGTGCCAATCTCAACCACTGCTTGCACATTGAGTAGAATATGAAGGAACAGTTGGTGCTGAGCCACACAGCAGCTGCACAACAGCCAAGCTAAGCTGCAGCCTGACAGGGAGAACGGAGCAGTGTCTGACTGTGCAGGAGACAATAGGGCCCAGAGAAATTGTCTGAGCCAGGAATAGCACTGGTGTGAGCAGACTGATCACGTTTTCCCAGAGGAAGATTGATTGTGTGAGACACTTAACGGACTACAGCACGTGTTCAGCAATTTCCTCCTATGCCTAGACCCTCCTGCTATTCCATTTCACTCCAGTCCTTCTCCATCATTATTGCCATTTGTCTGGAACCAAACCTGACTAACTCCTCCTGTTGCCCAGGCAATAATCATTCTGGCTGTCTCGCCTTAATCCTCTCTCAGTGAACACCTCACTTCAGGCTGCCCAGATTTAGAATCCTCCTGTACCAATGAACTTCTTGTCCACAAATGCCACCTTCCATTCCTCTATTCCAAACTTCCATATGCTTGTTAGAGTAGCTGTAGCACAGACTTGACGTACTTAAAATGCAACCCCTTCCCAAATCTTGTATTCCTCCTTCTGCATATTCTCCTGCACAGTATGTCTTGATGAAAGCCTCTTTAAGCATACATAAGTTATCCACTGAGAATAAAGGTGCCTAAACCTGTGTATCCCCTTGCTCTTTGCCATCTCTCTCCACTGCAGACAGCAAGCCCCTTTTAACTGTTCTGCAGACAGAAGCTGCCTCCCAGAAATACCCCAGTGTTTAAAAGGCATAACACACATAATACATTTCAGAGCCTCTCATGCTCACGGGATCCACTCTGTCCTCTCCATCTAGAGCATTCAGCTGAAGTTCCTTGGCTTAGATCCTTATTGATCACTGAGGATCAATTTTCCTTGCCTGTCTCTGGTGACAGCAAGGAAAGAGAGGTGAGGCTTGAGGAAGAACTCTGGAGCAAAGCACCACAGAGGGGATGCATGCAGGCAGCCTCAGCTTTCCTTCTCTCACCAAAATTCTACGTACACTTGTGTGCTGAAATCCTGTGTGGGGTCAGAAGGTGCACTTTGGAATATCTTCTCCAGCTTGTCCACATACCTGCAGAGCAAAATGGAGCAATCTAAGGGATATGCAGCTTCATCTGGTAAAAATGCAGTTCTGAACATGATTACTGCAACAGAAGCTCCCAGCTTTAGGAGACCTTTGTACTGATCCCAGACTAATGGAAAGGCGTGATTAAGCTCACTTACTTTCTCTGGAAGTCTGGGATACTGAACAGCACCTGCATCACAGAATTGAGGTAGCAACTGTTGCCCAGGTTACGGATACCAGTGTACCCAGGCCCATAGAGGGGCTTGAGTTGAACGCCAGATTCCTGGATGAGCTCCCACTCCCCAATACGTTGGTTCATGTCTATTTCCAGTTCTGTCATTGTCTTGTCTGTCTGCAGAGGGAAAGAACAGGAAAATCCTCAAAGAAGACTCAAGGAAACATCAGAGGTGTGAAAAGTGCAATAGTGTAGAGAAAGAGAGGCAAATCCATTTTGTTTTATTCTATAAGTAGAGGAGGAAGAAACAAGAGTTGTTTCCATATATATGAATACCTGGGACAGAAAGAGGAGGGAAAAGAAATATGGGAGAAATCTGAACCATTCCCTATAAAGAGGCATGGAAACCACACACTAACAAAAGAAGCTTAGCACCTGGGAGCCTCCCTGCCCACAGTACTGACATATAACCCCAGGGAAATAAACCTGAGGGACACGAAAGAAGGGCAAAAAACACAATCAGAGAGGCAGATGAGACAACTCTATGTGACAAAAAACCCCAGGGTATCTTGACCAGGACTGGCTCTGCATAGCCACAGAAAGCTGGAATCCAGCTAAGACACCTCAGAGCTGCTTCTCTCTCCCTCTGGGCCTATGGAAGACACCACTTCCTCCTCACCTTCTGCATCTTGAGCATGTCAATCCCAAAGTGTGCCAGGTGTTCTGCCAGGTTGGGATCCAACACCATGTCATCCTCATCGTAGGAGTAGACATCTATGCAGGAAAACAGAAAAAAGAAAACTTATGTTTCCCCTGTGATCTCAGATTCACAGCTGCATGAAGAAAGCGCTCAGAACTGGGAGTTTTGACAAACTGAGCCATTGGGGCTTCTGCCCTTTCTCAGCAGAATAACATAACAGAGTATTGAGATTCTTCCCAAACACGTGACAACTTTGTCACCCATCAGGGTACAGAGGTACACTTATGCCAGGAGTAAGGAAAGTGGGTTACTGTACTATATACTCTCCACTTAGGATTTGGACACACGATTCTTTGTGAATACACCCCCAACACAGAAAATCAGATGGCAACCTGGATAACTATTCTAAAAGCTCCCAATTACAAGGGAGAGGCAGAGGAAGGCAAGGTTCTTTTGTCAGCTCATTCTTGCCTCACACAAGAAGCAGGTGGCAAAGTTCAATGAGATGGCACTGCAGGTCACAAGATGGCCAACGCCACCCTGATACCTGCAAGAGATCTGCATCAGCCTGAGTGGTGCCTGGCATCCCTAAGCCTGGGAGGATCCCCCTTCTCACCAGCCCCATCAGGAGTGATTGTTCCCAGTTTCACAGCCAGTGGGTAGCCGGTTTCTCGGTAGTGCTCGACTGCATGGTTGTTGCCACCACTGCCATCAAAATAGCGCCGACCACAGAGGATGGCTCCATCAGTCATGTTCAGCCACAGGTTCTCCTTCATGTCACACTTGCTGCACTTCCAGCCACTATTGACGAGGAACAGAGAAAAAGAGATCAGAGGGAAAATCTCTGGGTTCTACCTCCCAAGCCCTTGTCATTGCTGCCCACTGCAATTTCCACAGTATAAGTGATCTTACTCCTCTTTTAGTACAGAACACTGAGAATCCTGATAAACCTTAGTGTGCCACCTCCCCTGCTTCTACTGTGACAAGGCACACTCGGAGACTCACAAAAGAGGTCTCATCTGCTGCTGCAGCCCAGCACAGGAGAAAGGCCTGGGACACAGAGCGACACAGCAAGTTCCAGTACTATGCTCACCACGGTGGGATGCGGACATCATTCTGAAGCTGGTGCAGGGAAAAAGCATGTTTGGAAACACGTCGAACCTCCCCATCCCAAGCCTGCACCTCCTGCTTCCGTGAGGCTGAATCTGCTGTCAGGATGGCCTCAATCGCACTGGCAATCTGGAATTAGGACATCAGAAGAAAACATGAAGGGCTGGCCTACCACAGTAAGGGCACAAGAAGCTTCCAGCGCCACAACACTCCACATTTAGCCAAGTCGGTTGAGACTTTCAGGAGCCTCAGTCACACACAAGCCAGGACGGTCTAAGTGCAGAGCAATCCTGATGACCGCCAGCTGAGACTTCACAGCAGCTCTGCAGGATCCCTCTTACAGGGCAGTTTCCTTCACTGCAATGGTACATTTCCTCATCAACAGTAAACAAAACCCTCCACCCAAACATACCCTGTCTTTGACCATGTCTGGTAGTCCCTCTAGCCCATCACGTGGAATATCCAAATGGTCTGGCAAAATTACTATTTTTACATCTTCGTCATATTCAAACTTTTCTTCTGTGATGTCAAATCCACCTTCTACACCTACAAGAAGAAAAAACATTGTGGTAACAGGCGAAACCAGAGAGCTTGAAGAGCTTATTTCCCCACAGCTTGCATGAAATAAGGTACCATGACTAAGACAAAGATCTAAATCAGTGAACCACAATCTTTCTACCGCTTCTGGATCCCAGAGCTTCTGCTGCTGGTGTGGACTTCCCAGGAAAAATTATAAGCATAATGAGAATAGGTTTATTTTTCTCAGCTTTTTAAATAGATGCTTAAAAACAATTTCCAGACTCTGGCTACAACCAGGAAGTAAACCAAACCTCCCTTAGAGGGGCATTGGCCAGAACAGAGCCAAGATAAAGCAATGGTATTCATCCTTAACCAGAATACTCAAGACAACAAATGGAGATGTGCATGAAGAGATCATCTTGTAAGCCAGGGCAAAGGTCAGGTCTACCAGCATCTTTAAGAAGCCTGCCTTTCTTTCTTGCCCTTTCCAGAAAGGATAGTCTAGAGTCCCGCACTCAAGCAAGAAGAACGAGGAGCTCCTTTGAAACCAGAATATCCAGAATTGCAGAAAAAGTCTGAGCAAAGGTATAGTGATAGCAGTTTCTATGCCCACCTAGTTGTGCTTCCCAGAAGTTGTGCCAGAAACTGGAGATCCATGTCACAGTATAGGCTATACTGTGACAGATCCATACATATGAGATTATTTGCCAGTTGTAAAGAGTCATCGTGGATGCTCACCAAAACATCTGCAGTTTCTGCAGATTCCCTCACCTACAGTTTTTGGATTATGTACTCAGAGGAAAAGCTTGGCCTTCTCTGTTCTGCAGATATTCACATCCTACGTCCCAAAAGGAAACAGGCAGAAGACACATGGCTTATCAGCAGCCTAAACCCCCTGTGTTTTTAACCTGAGTATCCTTTATTTTCAGAAAAATTGCATGCTGTGACTACAATAATCTCTGAAACAAGTATCTGAACATCTGCAGCTGCAACAAATCTCTGAAGAGAATAAAAGCTTTTGCTTCTCAGTACCTCTGCCTCGAGAATCCTGTGAACAACACAGTTCTGATAACCACGACTGTATTTCCTTAAAACATTCTTATCATGGGACTGGGTATTTTTGACATCTCCTGCAACTCCCTCCTTAGATACCTACAATTTTTACACTATGCACAAAACTGCTGTGTATGAACACATTGATTTTAGAAAACAGTCACCAGCATCATACAACAACATACCTGGATAATCCTTTTCTGTGCCTCTTCAGCACAGCCCAGAGATTTCCTGTCACTGCTTCACAGAGTAAAGCAATACACAATCCCCCAGGGCATTACACAATTCCTGAACCCTAAACAAACTAAACCAGACTGGTGAGGTCCCCTCAGTTAGGTGAACCTTCTGAGGCTCCAATGAGGAAGAGGGTCAATAGCCACCAGCTTGCCCTGAGGTACACTGCCTCCCTTTCCATGATGGTACGTAAGCACTATACACCAGAAAAGTCCCTCAACCAACATGCAGGCATAGGAGGCAAGCACTGTCATTGTGAGGGGAAGGTGAGGTACAGAGAGATCGAGGGCTACAATTTTTCACAAATCTTTCTAGCACTTTAGAAAAATCTTCTGTGTCAGGGATAGCTAAACCACCACAGTTCAGCTAAAACAAAGATAGAAAGAAAGCTTCTCCTGAACTTGAAACCACTGTCTCACAGGACTAATAATTTCTTTTATTCTCTCCTGCTCCATTCACACCACTAAGCTGTTATCACAGGCACATATTTGCCGACCGACAGACAACTTGTTGCAAGACCTTTGTAGAATTCAGGACGCAGAAATAACTCATAATACAGACCAGGCCTCATCTCTCCCAAAGCAGTATAATCATATATATACATAAAAGCATTGGCTATCTGAAGAAACAGAGACTCCAGCCTCAGTTTTTCCAGAAGTGATCTTTGGGGCTCTACTCAGCTCACCAGCAAAACAGGGAACATCTGACAGTCTTAATAGTGGTGTTTGTGTTCTGGCAGCAGACGAATAACCAGGGAAAAAGCGATCCAAAATCAAGACGTTCACAGTCCAGATTCTCGATTTCCCTCTAGTGGTCAGCTTCCAGAAAGCCAAGAACCTGTTACTGCTACAAATGTTCCTGTCCCTTCCTTTATGTGTCTCCTTAATGGCTCAGAAATTACCAGCTGAGACTGCTCCAAATAAGCAGCATCTCCACTGATTGCCATGACAGCCCTCTCAACTAGTGAAAGACAGTAATGGAATAGCAGCCTTGTTCTTCTAAAAAAGGAAGATTTAAAGTATCTTTTATGTTTTAATGCTCATATGTATTTCCTCCAGTACCAGCCTTATACGACCTAATGAGCCAAAGATGTTAATGCATCATTTCCCATTAATTTCTTCCCCATCGATATCAATAATGCTAGTTCAATATCAGAGGAGTTAAAAAAACAGTTTATCTGCCAGAAGCTTCAAACTTACTTTTTTCAGACATATATTTTCTCAAACTTACTTCAGCCTCATGCTGGGCACATTGTGTTTAAGCAACAATCCTGGTCTGGTGATCCCCACACCAAGCTGAGCCAGGCATGCGGGGTCATGGCAGAGGATAAAAAACATATTTATCCATGGAAAACAAGATGCAGCTTTGGACACAGAACACAACTACCACCTTAATGACTGTTCTACAGGAACTGCTCACCCAAGACACTCTGGAAAACATGAATGTGGCCAGGGACACTAGCCAAGAAGAGTAAAGCAAAAAAGATAAACCAGGCAGCTCCAGAGGACTGGCTGAACACAAGGAGTCCAGTACGTAGGTGCTTCCTTACCAATAGCCAAGCGAGTTGGTTTCTTCCTCGGGGGGTCCCCAGCACTGGAGTTGGCGTCTTCTTCCTTCTGTGGCATTGAAAAGAAATAGGGAAATAAGAGTTAAGGGGACAAGCACGCTGTGGCAAGCCTTAGGGATTGAAATCAAACTACTCTGAAAACAGAAGGAAACCAGGCAGAAATAACATGGGCAATCCATACAGCAACTCAGCATAAGCAGAACTGAAGCATGGGTGTCCCTCAACTCACCAGGAAAATCAACAGTTGTATCTCAGGAGAGAAAACTCTGTATCTTACGGAATAAACAGACATAGCCCGCCCTTCAATTTCAGAACAAGTTGGAGCGTATGTATTTTTATTTTTTACCGGTTTACGTGTTCTTTTGAGGTGCAGGTAGACCCGCTGGCCTGTTTTCTGATAGTGCTTTTCCACATACTGTTTCCCAAAGCCCAAGAACGTGTTCATGCAGATATACAAGCCGCCATCTGACTCCTGCAAGGAAGGAAAGAGGGACAAAACTGAAGGGAGGAATCCCCATTCCAGCTGCTAGGATAGGCATGGCAGACTAGTCATTATTCATTAGGTCGTGGCAATAGCTCATTCCTACATAGCAGCCACAAATAGCTAGTAAGAAATAGGATGGCAAGCCCCAGCCTGGCTGTCTCAGAAGAACAGGTACTCCTGTCATGATGATGTATTTAAAAAACTATTTGCGTGTTCATTTATGGCAGGATGCTACCAAATCAGGAAAGCCTGAGTTTCCACAAGAGTTTATCTTGTAAAAGGCCCTTAACATGCACAGTTTGCAAATTCAGAGCATGGTGCATTCATTACCAGCAAAACTGTGGCACCCTGTCCAAACGCATGACTCCCAGTGCCACAGGGAAAGCTGCCAAGCTACAGTGTGAGAGAAAGGTTAACAGACCACTGTTTACTTTTGCTGTTGTGTTCAAAAGCCTGTGAGCAGCTTGGAAATGGATACAGAATGTGCCCCCACCATCCCACCAGCAGCTGGACACCACCACACTCATTCAGCAGATATACTTTTCAAATTGAAGGGGCAGGGGACCCAGATGCAGAGGTTGTAAAGGAGGGAAACTACTAAGAAGCTTTCAAAAGCTGCTAGGACTGAGACAGAGTGGGCAGTGCACGGCCAGGCATCACTGTGGAGCTCGGGGAGGGAAAGAGGGCCAGGACGCCATGTGCCACTTCCTCGAAGGACCCGTATCTTCCAGCTGCAGCCCATTTCTGCTGGGCTGGGGCTTAGCCCGGACGGGCGTCCACAAAGAAGCTCAAGGGGGACCTCACCCTCCTGCTGCCTTCGCCTCCCCAGGTCCACTTAGGCCGAGCGGAGGTAGCGCAGGAAGCGCAGGGATGCCAGCGGAATGGAGACGGCTGGAGAAGGGACCACTGCCATCTTAATGACACAGCACGGCCTCGCCCCCCGCCTGCCGGGCCACGCCGCGCGGCGAGGCCGGGGAGGTGGCTCAGACCCGGACAGGGCGGGACCCCCGACCCGCCCCCCGCCGCCGAGGGCGGGCCCGGAACGCGCCCGACCCCCGCCGGACTACAAGTCCTGGCGAGCCCCCGCAAGGAGGGTTCGGGCCGGGGACACTCCCTCTCCAGGGGCTGCTGGCGGGCCGGGCCGCCGCTGATCGGGACTAGCGCCCTGCCCACGCCCGCCCCGGCCCCAGAACTACAGTCCCCAGCGCACCGCAGGCGGGCGGGGCGTGCCGCGGGGCACGCCGGGCGCAGTAGTCCACGAGGGCCCTGCACACCGCCAGGGAGCAGCCGTCGCGGCCACCGGGGAACCACAAATCCCGTGAGGCCCCGCGCGGGCGGCGCCCCGGCTGGCGGCGGGGTGGGAGCCGCCCGCGGCGGGAGCAGCCCAGGCGGGCGAGCGGGCTGGCGGCGGGGCGCGCTTACCGGCGTGTCGAAGGAGAAGGCGCACTCGTCCTTGTGGACGCGGTCGCCGGCCTTGGGCACCCGGATGGACGGCAACACCGACAGCAGCGCCTCGCTCAGCTCCGCCATGACAGCGGCTCTCCGCGGCACCGCCCACAGCCCCCCCCCCGCCCAATCGCAGCCCAGCGCTGTCAGGCGGGTCCCAGCCAATCGGCAGCCAGGCTGGAGGCTGGACTCGCCGTGCCGACCCGGCGGCTCGCCCAATCGTAATAGCCTTCCGCCCATAGCGAGAGGCGGTGCCGGGCTCCTCGACCAATAACGACGTAGAGAGGGGCG